>CM029531.1:33680448-34362836 GCA_017141395.1 Laodelphax striatellus | reverse complement strand
CCAAACTACTTGAACTACAAACTTGAAATTTTGCACAAATATTCTCCATACCTACTAGATGCGCACTAAGAAAGGATTTCAAGATCTTTTGCCTCCAAGGATCGCAAAAAATCAATGAAAGAATCGATCCCATAGTAATCTATGGGACAACTTTCTCGCTTTCACCACCCACTTATCTTTTGAAACAAAAAAGTTTCTCCAATCTCGAATATTTCATGTTTTCTTATTGAAATGACTCGACATTGACGAACATATTCATTAATTTAAAAAAAAAAAAAACTATTGCTCAGATAAGAAATATCTAAAAACCGTTAGAGAGGAGACATTTTCCTCGTTATTTTGATATAAATAACTTACCTATCACTACATGCCATATTTCTGAGAGAAGCAGAGGCGGCCCTATATGAAGGCGAAAAAGGCGGCGCCTAGGGCCCCGCGTTTCTCAGGGGCCCCGCACAGCCGTTGAACCACGGCTTGGAAAATAAAATAAAGCCAATTTAGCAATAGGAAAAATGTACATAATATCATAAATAATCGACAAAACTACGATCAAGCAAGACTAGTTTGGGTTCATTTCAGGTATTAAGAGAGAGTTCCGCTATTGAACTTTGCCTTGGGCCCCGCAATTTCTAGGGCCGCCACTGGAGAGAAGTGATATTTCGAAGAAAAACATATTTTCTCGATTTTTCAACTTTATCATAAAAGTCTAATTTCCTCTTAACACTTTGATCCTGGAACTTTTCCAACACTACAGGAATATCGAGAATAAAATTCTACATACATATATGTGGTTTAATTGAAAATTTGAAGAAGTTGCAATTTCACACAATCTGACAACGCTGCTATTTCCGCGGGTGGAGGCTCAAGGGACAACTAGTTTTATTCGAACTATAATTGGCGTTAGGTCCCACCCAATGCTAAACACGACAGACTATCACGACTTTTTATGACTGACAGAGCCTATCGAAAATTGCTGTCAGTATAAATTTTAATAAAAAAATAGTATATTGTTTTTGTTTGTATTTTTAAAGGCAGAATAATTTAATTTTCACTATTTGCAACTAGCACTATGTGAAAACTGGCGGGTATAGTCCGTCCAAGAAGTAGACCGATCTTGAAAGAGATAGATTTTGGCGAAGGGTGACTATTACGTGGCTGGGTGGATGTTCGAGAGGTTGGTTTGGTCGCCTGATGCTCGCGCCAAATCCATCCTCTTTGAGAAGAGGCTCGAGTTGACGCCGTCGGGTGGTGTCAGAGGTAGAGATTGCCGAAGGCGAGTCTTGCCGGTGGCAGGCTATGTCGAAGGCTGAAGGAGGCTTGTTCCCTTTGCCATATATATTTGATTTTATACTGCTTTCAACCTTTTATTGATATTCAGATGCAGGAAATGATTTGGCATGGTGAGGAAATTGTATTTTATTTTTTAAAGGACATTACTGGTAAAACTAAACACTTAAATCGAACAGAAATGACTTGAATTTTTGAACAGATGATTTTTTTCAATTTTTGGTCGGAGTGATAATAATTTATGTAATACAGTAGAATAGAATATTGATGGAGGTCTTTTTACTTCATAATGAATAAGAATAATTATTGTATTGAAACACGTGAAATTTCACACCGCAAGTCACATCAGTTTAGTGGAAGGCACCAATTAAAAAGAATTCTATTTTTGTATTTATTGAACAAAAGATCTCAAGAACCAGTGCCTTGGATGTAAAATATTTCAGAACAACAATGGATAATATTCTTGTTACACTACTATAGTCCGTGCAAACCTTAGTTTGCAGTACTACGTTTATGGGTCGCAGTGTTGCTGGATCTACTCATGTAGAATCTAACTCATGACCTAATGACCTTATAAAAATTATTCATAGTATAATAGTAAAAAAATATAAATAGGTAATTAGTGTGCTAATTTTTTCTCATTCATGTAGTTTTGATAGAATAAGAAATGTAAACAAAACAAGAGAGAGAGCAGAAAAGAGAGCGAACAGCTGTGAGTGAGGAGTAATGAATAAAATAATAAGAAACAAAGCGCCCTGATGTAAAATATTTCAGAACAACAATGGATAATATTCTTGTTACACTACTAGTATAACTTCTGCTCATGCATTATTCTTCCTGGAACATTACACGTTATTTACTCTAAAACGTTTTGTGATTCTCTATCTCCTAATAAGTTCGACTTGTTTATTCTAAAAAAATCATTAATCAATTCAAACTAATCAGTTTAGTTAAATTGTCATGGAAAGATCATCATGAAATGGGAAAGTACCACTCTTCATAGCTCAATTTTCTCAATTAATAATAAAAAATGTTGTGCCTCCAATGAGTGTAAGATCTCCTAGATTACGCCACAGATTTTTGAAATCAAGAATTTTAACCCATAATTTTAAATTGTGATCAGCAATACAAAATACAAGTGACCCATCAATTGAAAATTGTGAAGAAGAGCTCTTGAAGTAATACTGGTAACTGAGCAGGGGCGTCATTTGGGGTGGCAGGGGGGGGGCATTTGCCCCCCCCCTGATTCCTGGGTTACAGAAAATATTCTGTACTAGCTAATGTACAAATGAGCATTTATCCGGCAAACACCCCAAGGTTTTAGTGAAATGACGCTACTGTAACTGAGGTAATCCAAGGAAAGATAATAGCCTCGAAGGTCTTCAATTCTTCCTCTCTAGCATTAAATATAAATATTAATATATATCCATTGTATAATAATCGTTTATTCCAAAATAGTTATTTTGGAAGGGTTGCCGGATTATGAATAGAAAATCGCATGATTTTTATAATTTATTTTGGATGAGTGATGCATTAAAAATAATCACAACTTTGTTATGTTTATTGTATGATAAATTTCGTAGCAAGTAAAGATAGTACCTTGACTTCGGAGTAGGTAAATGATGATGACATAGTTCGTCAGCTGAGTTGCTGTTTCGCTTGCCCGCCTACGCGACGGGGCCAAAAATTTACGTTATTTTAATTTTTTTGATACTCTTGTAGTAGGCTAACTGTTCAATACTAGCCTACTTGCTAAATACTCGACTTGCTAAACCATGACTATTAGAATACTAAAGTTTTATGTTCACAGTCCAGTCAAAGCGTCGTGAGTATTATTGACCTGAAGTTACTAAAAATAAGTGGTTAGATTCTTATTTCAATTAATTGTATGCTTTTGGAGCGCTGAATCCGAATCTGAAGAGATCGAACAAAAATTCCTTGAGGGTTTTGAGTTACCGTATTTGCAAAAAAATAAATTGTACTTTTGCCAGTTTTCTGTAACTATGAAACTATTTCACCTACTTATTTTTAATTATTTTAGAATGAAAGATAATGAAATTTCCCACAAAATACATTATCCTTTATCAAACGCAGAGTTAGCCCGCGCTGGACTGCGCTCCATAAGCTATGTTTATCAGTTTTCTACATTTATTATTCAATGTATGCCTTTTTCGATTTAGCTCAGTTAAATTCAAGGTTAATGGAATTATGTCTCCCTACATACCTTGAGGTAAATATCAGACTTTTAGGTCGAACTCTGCGTTTGATAAAGGTTGATATACATGAATTTTGTACGAAATTTCATGATCGAGAATAAGTTATGTAATTAAAATTAAGTTATAACCAAAAAATTAGCAAAAGTGCAAAAAAGGTTTTTGGCAAATAACTCAAAAGGAATTTTTGACCATCAGTAAAGGCAATAGAACTTGAAAAAGACTAAAGACAAATTATTATTTTGTTCTCTTTTGAATTTAGCGGCTAAAACTTTCTTGACAGCGGGAAGTTTAGTCGAGTATAGGGAAATTTCACATGGCAAGGGAATTTTCGTAAGGCACCCAACCTGTAGACAACGCAAGCTGGACCAGTTGATTCAGTTGACTCGGCGGCGTATTCACTGCTAATGCGGATTGATAAAATCTGTTTCTTATCCGCGTACGGTGAAATGAATAATTAATTTTTTCTGTCTGATAAAGAATCTCTCGTACAGTCTGGTGTATTCACCGAAAACCCGTTCTTTGTGTCTGTGCAAAAAAGTGATTTTGATATTAAATCGGCTGACTTTGAAAACACTTAATACTTATCCACAACAAGAAACGGAGACTGCAGGCCTGAAAATGTAAGTTTTGTGTTCATTCTGCATTTATTTGAAAAGTTGTCTGATGAGTGATTAATCAATAATTTAAATCGGACGTTTCATATTATTGCGGCAATCTGCTGTTGAGTCTGATTTTTTAATTTATAGGCCACCGCACTTCTTATCAAATAACACTTGCTGATAAGTGATGAGTAAAATTTGAAGATAGAAGATTCTCTTCAAGTTAACTTAAAAGCTATGTTTTGTAAATTATCAGTTGTTCTATGTTCCTCACTTTGTATTCCCGTATTGCAACAATCATGAAGCTTAAACAGAATAAACTCTCACTACACAACAAATTTCGATTGCTCTTGTTTGACTGTTGAAGAACTGGCAAAACGTCTTGATTCATTGCCAATAATATTGTACGATACAATATTGTAGGCTACCTACGTTGTGTTTGTGTAAGTAAAGTGTTAACTCTTGTTTGTAGAAATGAGACTATTTGTTACTTACTGTAGGCCTAATCAGCTACTCTATGTTTATGGCTCTACCATAGATAAGAGATTAGACTCCTATCTCTTATCTATGACTCTACTTACACTTGGAAACTCAAATCGCGAAAACTGAGTGACTCGGATAACAAACATGTGTTTTCAAATGATGGCGTTCAGACGATCTTGCAACCGTACTGTCTGAACGTCATCATTTGAAAACACATGTTTGTTATCCGAGTCGCCTAGTTTCCGCGATTTGAGTTTCCAAGTGCACAGTAGTAGAGCCTTTAGGATCAAATTCTGTTACATACTAGGCCTATATGACGATTGATACTTCAAGTTGTCATTGAAACTGATTTTAATTTGATTCAAATTACTGGTAGAATACTTACTTAGCGGTCTGCAGAATTTTGTTCTAGCCTTGCTTGATGTTCTTTAACATTTATTAGTAGATTCGTTTTTCGGCAGCTGTTTCTAGCCCCTTTGGGCCCTCCACTCTTTATATCAGTTACTGATCAATAATTGATTGAGTTTCCCCTGTAGCAGATCCATTGAAATCGTCGAGAAAAACCATCCCCAGATTCTTGATTCCCATAAAATCAGTCAAACTTGAAGTTTATTTTTGGTGAGTTCAATTCTGTTCAATTAAGTAGACGGCCATCAGTTTGAATCACGTTTTTTACTTATTTGACAGCTCAGATATGACCCTTTCAGAGATAATATGCATTACATTTATTTTATTCCGTGTGCTAGATCTAGTGTGTTATACAATCAAATTATCTAAACTCTGTAGAGTTTATATACAAATCCATCAGCAAATGAATCTTCTTCAAAAAATTTCCTAATTTTTAAAACATCCAAATTCTAAAGTCTAGAAATAAGAGATCCTTTCAGATTGGTTTTTCTTTCCATTCTCTTTTACACATTTATATTCACTATACATTCATTTTATGGTTGTCTAATGGAAGAAGAATTTTCATGATGATTAATGAAAATACTGAAAAAAATCAATAACATTTTTGTTATTCTGCTCTAACATCGGAATTCAGTCATCGAATTTATCATCTTCATCAGAATGGAATAGATCCATCCCTTATCACAATCAATTTGATACCATCTAAACCAGTTACCGGTATTGAATTTAATTGTCAATGATTAAAAATACTAGTATATTAGCTTACAAATGAACTTTTGGTACTTCGAACACTGAGTTACGTCGAAATTCGAATAAGTAATGTACCTAATTACTTCGACGTAATCGAACCAGACTTGTTAAAAGGAAGAGCTATAGAAATTGATAAGGCGGAATTCCAGATGTTCAATTTGAAGTTCTTTTGTGCTATCGAATTGTGAAAAGTTCCTATGTAGAAACGTACTCCAAAACATGTTCACTTGTCATAAAATAATTGGAAACCCCAGTTGTAGTGAGCAAACGGTTTTACAAATACTGTTTCCCAAGATGGGTTGTTCTTTGATCTAATTACCTATTCTAATGCGTCCCCAGCTACGGTGTTTGTTGTGAAGAATATGGCCTCTCTATATTATTCAAGCGATTGACGTTGAAGAAACCACTTGTTATGCTGTCGGCAAAGATAAGAGATGAAACAGTTTTTAAGGCTATCTATTCCTAACGTGTTAAGCTCAACTTAAAGGCAGAGTTTTACAGAATACCTCTTTGCATATTTGAATTTATAATAAAGCAGGTGAAGTGAATCTTTGAATCGCATTACTCGTCTGTCTCTGCCACTCACTTGTTCGTTATTGATTGCTTTAACTGTGTAAGTTCATTCAAATTGAAGAGTATTTAGAACAGTAAAATGAAAGTAAGCTGTGTTCTACATGTTGATCAGGAATGAGTCATTGTACCACTAATTCCCAGACAATGTGGAACATCAGTTTTCATGTAATTCACCATGACATTGTACATTAGATTTTTCTTTCGAAAACAATTAATTGAACGGACATTGTCAGTTTAAACATTGTCAATTTGATGATACATGAACCAGGATGTTTGGGGAATTATATGGTATGTGCGCGAATTCAATTGTATAAAATGCATTGTTACCATGTATAGCAGGATGCAATTAACTTGTCATAAGTCAGCTGATCGACGAGCATATGATCACAATATTTAACCTACAAATGCTGAATCTCGCAGATTATTGAAAAGGTATTTAAAAGTTATTATCTGAAAGGTCTTCTTTTAAAGAATTTAAAGGTCTTTAAGACTTTCAAGCCTTTTGATTATTGTGTCGAAATCACTGTTTAATTATTACTGGATCAGCTGAGTTATGACATGTTAATTGAATCCTGCTGTATTCATTAATTTGCCGTAGTAGAAAATCGTGTCGAGTTGAGATTTTAATACTATAAAAAACATTTTCAGATATTTTTCAACATTTCACGTTATTCAACGTGCACGGAAAACACAAAAACGTTATTTATAACCCAAAATACAGTACCATCATCACTTTGAATAATAACATGATAATAATTATATCCTGATTCCTGATACATCGATTTTGATGAGAAAATGTTTGGTTGGAAAAAATAATTTATTAGAGATGGTACCTAATTGAATGAAATTACCAAGAACTACATGAAACTCTACTGATTATGCACTCTGAAATTTATTATCACAATTGAATTGTAAAAATTTAGCATGGACCAACTAGAACTGTTGAGCAAATGACGAACATATTGTACAATGACAAGCTATTCAATGTTACAATCGAAATACGAGTAATTCATATCATATTCTCTTGTTGAATTTGGAATTCAATAAAAATACTGCTTGTTCTCAGCAAATCTGGGAGATGTCTGATTTATGATTCACTGCTATTGTGCTCGCATAATATTTCTCCAGTGAATTGATTTGATTGTTTTACTGGACAAAAGGCCATTGTGAATATTGAGCAGAGAAGCTCCGCATAGTATGCAATGAGCGAGCGACCAGTATGGAAGCCGCAGAAATGAGGCTATTCTGGAGAGAACGCTAACAATGGGATACAGAACAGTAATTGGTTTTTTTCAATTAATTCTAAATGATTCGACACTGATCAAGGAGCGGAGCGATGATCGACCCCACCCAGCAACACAACATACTCGTTTCTAGAGCAAAGAGCATAGCTGATAATACTAGTATTTCACTGTGTTCACAACATCGCGACGAATGGCGATAATCAATTTCAAATCTTAAATTGATTTATTTTTATATGAAAAATTATCATACAGAGAGATTGCTGTTTGATTCAAATGTTATCAGATGTATGTATGTCGTCTAAAGTGGGTCAATTTATTTACTAGCACCTCTATTGGTGAAGAGGACTTACAAGTCCCAACTCCGCCACATATGGATATCTAGTCACCTCCTCTCTCAAATTTCTTTATTGATTCTGTTTATTTTTTTCAGTCACACGTCACACCCCTACACAAAAATTAGTTCACAATCCTACAAAAATAAGCTAACTATAGATTCCGCAAGCTCGTCTTTCAATAATATGATTCAGGTAGTTGCTTCTGTGAAATGTCTGTCATTTCTGTCCTAATAAATTGTTGGATAGTCATATTACTGTTTCAAAAAGCTTGAAAAAAGATTTGAAAAACCTCCAAACAAGTCAGAAAACAATCATTTTCATAGTGAACTGGAATTATTCCACCTGACACCTGTTGAATGCCTCACTCTCACAACTTCCAATCTCTAACCTTCAGGGTGTTAGTAGTGATTGAACAAAATTGACTATAATATCCATCGTGGACCAAGCAATAGATACTAACTTGAAACAAGATGAGTTTATTAGATATTTTTACTAACAAATCAGTTTATTATTCCAAACATACCAGAATCAGAAAAGTATGATGATTTGTGATTAGTTCAATTTCTCCAAGACTGAAAACCGAAGATTCTCACCAATCAAGAAAATCCTCACCCCTTGACTCAATCAACAACAATAAGGCTCATACAAATCAGGTATACAGTAACATATTACTGTAGTAGATTCTAGTTAGGCTAATGTTAGAAGACTTCGTCATCCAATTTTCAGTTATTACTTCCATTTGAATATTTGTAATGTTTATTTGAATTTTTGGATAAGGATATTTTCAATTCCTATCGTTAGTGCGTTTTGTTTCTTGCACTGTTTTTTGTGGAAAATAAATTTGAATTTAAACACCATTGTTCTTTTTGTACCAAAAATCTTTATATCATTTTGTATCATCACTTTTAATAAATTGTGTATTCGATTAAAAATTTAATAAGCTAATGATACATTATCAACTGCAAATATGTCAGGCCATAATAATAATAATTAATAATATTAATATTATAATATAATTAATAATTAATAGAATTATTATTATTATTATTATTATTATTAATTATTATTATTATTATTATTATTATTATTATTATTATTATTATTATTATTATTATTATTATTATTATTATTATTATTATGAACAGTTAAGATTGACCATGAAGGAGCAAGCAAAATTATTCTTTCTACATATAGCTTTCTCTCTACAAAGTGCTTCCAAATGACTATGACTCATAAAACTCTAGAAATAGAAGTATACAAAGAATGGATGACACAGTAATTATTCTGAAGTCTCATATTAGTCTCATATCTTCAAATTTACCATACGCCGAGGCGTAGCTAGAATTTGATTTCGGGAGGGGTCCAAACCGGGGATCTGGGGGGTATGGAATACCTGATGATCGTGAGGCTGTCAGTTCTGTTTCTGTAGCTTGAAATTCCATCAAATCACCTAAAATTGCGCCCAATGTAGAACCAATATTGGTTCTTGCATAAACAAAGTGTGCTACTCCAATACATCATAACAATGTCGCTGTCTGCTACAAGTGGATACACAGATTAATTTATTTTTTCATTACGAGCAGCGAAACTTCGTTTGAAGATATTGGCACAGAGAACAGATTAGAATCATCAGATTATATCAGATTAGTATCGATCCCCATGATAATGGTATGCCAATAATTTCGGGTTGTCTGACCCGCCTGGCATTCATCTCATGGATTTATCTTTCTCTTTCTATAGAAGTAGAATCTTTTTAGTCTTGTCCGAAATGAAGCTTCCTGATTCTGAATTGAATCAGAATAGACTTCAAATGAATCATATAGGCTATAGTGCGATTCACGTCAAGAAGTCAGCATTGCTTAGATGGGAGTTTGCTATCCTTGTTCAGCACAAGGCAGTTGCTGATGTCTCTATCCTATTTGCACTGTGCATAGTTGCCGCACTGTGCATTGTTGTCGCACACAGTCCCAACAAACACGTTTGGTGCAGTTTTCTCTTTCTCTCTCAATGAAACTTGGAATCAATTCTCCTCATATAAGCAATGCTGACTTCTTGACGTAAATCGGACTATAGTTGTTACCTGTTCCGAAGATGACTATTGTCTCCAACCATGGGAGAATAAAGCTACTGACACAACAGAAATTCATTCAGAAAAAACTTTTTCATTCATAATAAGTGAGTATCACCTCATTAATCCGAGCTTTGCGCTATAGAATAATAGGCCTTAGGTGGTCTGATGCTGTGCTGGGTCATTGGTGTTGCTGAGATTGCTTGGCGTGTCTTGGAAATGCAATCGGCGAAATTATATTATATTATATGGGAGACAGAGGAGGCCAAGATGTCAGCTCACCTCATGGTTCCAACTTATCACGTCCAGATGTCGGATGTAGGGCCAGCGGTCAGGAATGGGGTCGGGGACAAGTGCCCTTCCCCTAACCTCCCCTCCACTGCACCAACAGTGTGAGAACTTACGTTCTATTACGTCACTCACGCCGCATTTGAAGGATTCAGGCGTATTCCGATAATAATCGGAAATGCGTGTTTTCTTTCTATTCAGAAGATTTTTCTCATCGCCCATTTATGGTACGATACCCATGAGGTGTAAATACCCATGTGGGGCATCATAAGAAAATAATAGCAACAATCAACAATAATGTAGGAAACATAGATTACTGACTCCATTATCTATTATTTATTATTTTTATCTAACTCGATTATCAATTGCCAGATGGATTTGGATTTTTCCCGAAAACCGACTTACATTTCCCTATGATTAGTCGAATCACTCACTTTCCTGCAGAAATCTTGTGGAGTATTTAATTATTTGTATTTAGAAAGAAAGTATTCGATGAGTACTTGATCATGGAAAACATAATAAATTGGAATGTGAACCATTTGATTGAGCACATCTTTTCTGTAAAATCGTTTATGGGGATAAACACGAACATAATGTGAAATAGGATGATAGGAAAGTACTTTTACACACGGCTTTCATGTAAAATTCACATCTCTAGTTTTTGTTTATTCGAAGTAGTTATGTTTTCATGTGGTTTTCATTTTATATTAAATAAAATATATGTAGCATTTTTAGTTTCACTGGCTATGTAACACTTGTTAAAATTTAATATATCTTTCGCGATTCTTTTTTTCTTTATTATCTTTATTTTTATATCCTTCGAAAATACATCTCACACAGCTCTGTGTTTTTGCTGGTATACGGGCAGCACCAGACTTGGTTATAAAAATCATCTACCTAAAATTATTAATTTAATTAATTGTAATTTAAAATTAGTTGACTCGGTATATTAGAACCATGTCTGACAATGAAAATACAACAGTTGTCAGTTAGTGAAAAATATGGCACTCATAAGTGTGAGAAGTGTTTTTCAAGATCATTACTTCTGTAAGAATGATTAATTTTCACACAATTCGTGATACTTTTCCAATAGAGGAGAACTTATAAGTTAACAAGAATTTGCATCGAAAAAAATAACTTTTCAAATAGAAATTCAAATAATATATACATTTTTTAATTTTATTGTTTAGGCTCTTGCTGATTTTAGGCACTGTACATCATTTGTACCTTCTAATGTTCCATCTATTAGCTAGTCATATCATATCTATAATACCATAGCCTCCTCTAATACATGTATTAGAGGAGGCTATGATAATACTTATCCTCTTAATACAAGCTTTCGAATCTGATATTTGAACTGGCTTGCACCATGTCGACCACGCTGAAAAACACAAATCTCGTATCGTGTTTTTGTGTTGATATCTCACGCGTGAATCGAAGCAGTTCGAGTTTGCAGCAATCTGCAGTTGATAATAATTTATATTTTGTACTTGACCCACTTAGTGGAAGTTTATAAACAAAAAGCTATTCAGAATCATTCCCCCATTCATTAGTTGAATGCGTATCGTGAAAGTCAGTTATCAAATGGAACAACCGTATTTCAATGTATTAGAAGGGGATTTATTACGATAACTCTAGCAGGCCCTCCTCGACACAATAAATAATATTGATTGACTTGGTATTATCAGTTGTTCGATTCTGAATTCTCGTTTGAGATGAAACAATTCTGTGTTCTTCAGACAGAACACTATTTTGATATGAAGCTTCTGATAAGGAAAATGTTTGTCTTCTTATAACCTAGTTCTCCATTGATCAAGTTTCTTTTATATCGAGGTTGATGCCGAAATTAGTTCTAAAGGCTTGTGCGTGGTAATGGAAAGAATGATGAATAGATATGATGATACTACCTTTTCATTTACTGCTTCTTGGGCAGCCGGGACCGACGGTTTAACGTGTCCTCCGAAACATGGGAATGGCCTGAGAAAATATCTTTTAAAATATATAAAACGTCGAAACTGGAAAATAATGTCTTTCTCAAGAATGAAAGTAGAGAAATAGTTCTTGACATTATTCTACACTGATCAGTAGACGAAAATCGGGTTTGAAGAATAAACTAGATCTAATTTGTCTGTTCAAGGTTATCACAAATAATACTGAACGTTAACATTATTTGGTCTAGAGACTCGTCTGATAGGACAGAATATTATTTTATCAACACATAGTGGCGCCATGATTGCTAGTCGACTTGTAAGAGAAACCCAGAGTCATTAGTGGACTCTCAACTCAAATCAAAGTCTGAAAAGATTATTTAACTGGAGATTAACTTTCAACAGCATGTTTACAACTTCGAATACTCCAAGCTGTATAGGTTGGTCAAAATAGGTTTGGTCTGAGAAAAATACTAATGTAATGTAGATAATTCAAATATTATTCTAGAAAGATTTCTACACATGGCCAAAATTATTAGTAAATTATTCGAAATTAGTTCATAATCACCTCTACCTTTCTTATATTTTTATTCTTTTCTGTTATTGCTTTTTGGATTTACATTACCAGGAACAGTAATTTGAAATAGTTTATAACACAATACAGACAATAAAATTATGGTGATGAAAATTTTTGGTACTGGAACAGAACTTGATTGAGAAAGTTGGTAAAAAATGACAGTGAAAAATACAGAGTCAAATACAGATGAAAAATACAGATTGTAGAAAATGAAAGAGATTTTAAATACTATCAATATTAATTTCTTGTATAGATAGACTCTAAAGATTTTTTCCTAAATCAAGTTCTGTTCTAGTTACCAAAAATTTTCAAATTACCGCAGGAGCAACTGACTTAGTCAGTTACTCCCGCGGTATTTTGAAGAAGGTATATCTCCTTCTCGGTTAGGAGTAATCGTGGTTACTCCTAACAGTCAATTATTGCCATTCTCTTGAACTGGTGATGAACTCTTCATACTAGGAATTTATGGTGACAGGCTATGACTTCGATTATCGATATCAATACGTAGATTATCAATCAACAAATCGTTATTTGACAAAGCTATTATTATAATTATAAATACTATCTGTCTTCTGGGAAGATGTCAAAACAATTATGTTCTGTTGTTGCTTGTTGTATTATCTTTCTGATTTTTGTAACACACTATACGCTAATGTACATATATATCGTTTTTTATTATTTTTATTATGGTTTCTCATTTTTATGAATCCGCTTTTGAAAATGTTATTTTGATGAAATTATATATCAACGAATTTTAGTTTTAATGAACATAGTCTTTGTATTTTTTGTTTGTTTTCTGTAAGGAACTCTTTCCTCTTCTACAGGCTTCTGCCCATAAGAGGAAATTCTTCATTGCTGTAATGTTTTTATTGCTGTAATGTATTTTATGAAGAAATAGAATTCAATTTTAATCCAAGTCCAAGCGCCCACTGAGGTGGAGTGGCGATGGCGTGGCAACACGCTAAATATAAACATATGCAACTAAATGAAACAGCGCATATCACCTCGATTTGCGCTGTTCCATTTAGTTTCATATGTTTATATTTAGGAATTCACCTCGATTTGCGCTGTTCCATTTAGTTTCGTATGTTTATATTTAGCGTGTTGTCTCGCCATCGCCACTCCACCTCAGTGGGCGCTTGGACTTACATTATCTATGTTCAATTTCAACCAGGCTACTTGGAAATGCAATTCAGATTGCTATTATTTAAAGAACCTAGTTGAACTTGAATCTCATTTGCTCTATTGTTCACATTCGTCTCGAGTACCAGAGTACTCGATTTACCACTTACCCTCTTCAATAAGTAAAATAAGTATTCTTATTCTATACTCTTTCGTATTCACATTCGGCGTACTACTCAAAATTCTGAAAACATCGTTGTTCTCCATTCAGAATTCGTATCTCTCTGCTTAATTCGATTAAACTCACATTCAACGCAGATATGACTCCACAAACAATATAGAAATGCGATTATGTATTCACAAGTTGCTGAGAACAACAGCGTGCTCAGAGCAATAACACCAGAACAGCGTGGAGCGTCCTAATAATTTTATAGTTGTGTGCTCGCGGATAGTTAGTGTGTAGACACAATAAAGATGTTAGTCACGCCCCTGTAGAGTGCATACTTTCAGTTTATAACGTCTCTGTTGAGAAAGTTCAGCCACGATTTGGTTCTGAGAAGATATTATAAGGGTACTGTTTCAGATTTGAGGAGTACCATTGCCTCATTCAGTCGTTCTCTGCAGCACCATGAATTTGTCTGAAGACATGAATAGAATACTGTATGAAGATGGAAGAAAATGAGGTATTGCAACTATACAGTTACTTACTAGCTATTATTCTGTTGTCAATATTTGCAGTAGCAGAAGTCTGTAGAATATTATATGGCATTAATTAGGAATTTCGAATGGCATTAATTAAGTATAGGCTATGGCAAAATTAGGAACAAATTAGGCATTATTTAGGAATTATTAGAATACTGTATTATTAATGATTTGTTTATCATGTTTTATATGTAATATTAATATATAGACATGATCTAACATAAAAAGTATTGCACATACTGCAATATTGTAAACCTTTTTTCCATTTAGATACTGTATTTCACTCTTTTACCTCAGATGTGAATGAGTTCAAGAAAGGCCATTCAGTTGGAACATACAGTATTGAATAAGCATAATATAATAATTATTATAGTAATTCAACATAACGATAACAGCTCAACAAGAATCAACAAATGAATTTGAACGTTATTTGCACTAAACAAATAATGATGAATTTGAACGCCTAATCCAACGAAATTGATCGACATGCAATCTTCTCCAACACCAGCACAGCAATTAATAATATCCTGCAAGGATGAGTTTCTAAACACCCATATAGTTCAGTTATCAGGTGGTTGTCGTGAAACAACAATTTATCATGAGGGTACGCTATTTATTCCCGATAATCAACCGTCTGTTAACTAATGCTGGAGGTTTATTCATTGGCTCCCAATCTATTGGCAGCAGTTGTTCATACATGTATGGCGGCGACCACTGAAAAGTGATCACATATTTGAACACATAATGTATCTGTATTTGCAATAGATATAACTTAAAATAGATTATGTTAGCCGCGATTGTTGGAGTAACCGATAACATCCGTTTCTGTTGGTTCATTACCAGTATATTGGATGTATCTCTTAACAAGGCTTTCTATTTAATGAACTACAATGTTGCCCCTGTTTACACATTCTCGAAGCAATTTCTGCTGTTATAATGAATTATTGATGAAGCTTCTATCGATTCTCAACTATGTATGGCTGTAATGTTTTGCCATAGGTCTCTTGTTCTGTTTGACAGGTTCTCTCCCGACATTTTCAGCATTTTTCTGATTTTGAATACAACAATATTAATATTAAAGCTCACAAACATGTCCATTTACAATGCTACAATTTTCATATTTTACATTGATTGGGGAATATGTAAGAACTCTATTTTTGTAGTTTCAGTTTGGGATCTCCCCTAAAAAAACTATTGACAAGCTGACAAATTGAGGGGAAATTGGCATCGATCGTTTTTTGAACTTTCTTCACATACTGTTTACCCTTATTTTAGGATCATTATTATTCCCCCGTCTTAAACCAATACGGTATCTGACACATTGGATTTCAGTTGAACTAAACCCCCATTTCCGCCATTCCACGGTTGTTTTATTCATGAATTTTCAATCGCATTTCACTTTTCTCATAGACCACGAGGAAAGTAATGCTAATGAATCCATTCATCTTAGAGTGTGAATCACATAGATATAAAAGTATATGAAATTACATCTCATTCCAAATTCTTATTGATTACTCCTTTATAACAAAAAATCCTCCGAAAGACCCACTTTTCTAATTTCGGATTCTATTTTCTCATTTCAATTCCTTCTTTGAAATTGATTAAATAAAGGTATACTGTACTTGATAGCAAGACATAGGCGTATATAGGGTATAAGCTTCAGGCTACTGCAGGTTTTATAATATCCTGGACTGACTATTACTGGGAGCCCACTGGTCTAAGTTCCCTATTTCGTATTCATTCACTTCCAGTGTCAATGTTTTAAAATATACTCAAATCATCAGCAACAGGATTCAGAAACTTTTCCTAGCAGGGTCTAGCTTCTATCATATAAATGAAAGAAGATACGGTTGCGTGTGTGTGTGTGTTTATTAGCAAGGAGCAAGCTAATTTTGTGGATTGTGTTCCGAAAAAACGGGAATAATCTAAAGCTTGAAATTTTGCATACAGCTTCCAAAAATATTAATGTTATGCACCTGGAAGCCCAAATTTCAATTTTCCCTTTAGATATTTCAGAATTAATGCTCAAATATCACTTCATTCGCTAGGCTAAAATACTTTTCGTAGCCATTCATAATGAAACGAGTCAGTTTCTAACCTCACAATTTTACTACTGCTTTAAGTCGCGCTTTTTTCAGCGGACGTGATGGCGCGAGTATGAGAGCTGCTGACTACAGTTTCTCACGGTTCTGAATGCCGTGGGTTCGATCCCCATGGCTGCTTCATTTTTTTGACACGAAAATTCGAACTAAAGTCAATATTATGCTTTTTTATCTAAATAGAATCAATTATTCGTTTGTTTTCAATTATTTATGAACTATATTGATTTCTACCTTAAAAAACAATATTTATTCAATATTTTAGCACATAATTTTTATTTCTCTGATAATATTTTCAACTTGATGCAATTAAAATAAACTTTTCGATTTCTTTTACGAATTGCTATACACTATGATATTAGATTGTTGAAATTACATATTGGGAAATAGTACCTAATCAAACTATTATTGGAATTTGCTAAGTTTAGTGGTCTTTAACACTGATAAAAATTACAAAATTGTTATGAAATTATCTGATGGAATAGATGTACGGTACTGAAAATTTTGTTACATTAATGAATATTTGTAGTGAAGGAGGTATTCACGGGGATCTCAGTTGGATTATAATTTTTGCAGTTTAAGAACATTTTTTATCATTTGTGGCGTTTGCAATTAATGAATATTTGTAGTGAAGGAGGTATTCACGGGGATCTCAGTTGGATTATAATTTTTGCAGTTTAAGAACATTTTTTGTCATTTGTGGCATTTGCAAAAGTAATAAGATTAATACCGGGCCTTCTTAAAAAATGCTAACTGCTAAAGAGAATATTGAGCTTACAGGTAACTTACTTGACAAAAGATAAATGTGTTTACAGTAAAGTAGCATAAATACCACTTACAATAAGTAGATACAGTTGTGTTAATGTGTTTACCCATCAGGAATAACATGAAGCCTATGCCCCAATTATACTTCTCTCCATCTCCTTCCTAATATTCTTCCCATTGATTTCTGAATTGGTCCAATTTATTACTTTATTGGATGAAAATGAATTTCTCAATAAATTCAAACTATTTTTGCCTACCTTCTATATTCAGTTTTAGCATAGCATTTGACTATACTATATTTTAAAGGCCTAATCCAGAAAAAAGAATAATATCTTTGATACACATAGTAGAGAAGAAAACAATTTTAGCTTTGTTTTGTGGACCTCCGTTGCGAAGCACGGGTGGCTTCTAGTGTTCAATATAAAATAACATACGGACATACCTATCCTATTATACAGGTTACATGTTATCTATGATACAGGTTACTGTAGTTTTCTTATCAGTTGACAAACAACACATCTAGTGGCGAAGCGTGGTATGCTTATAAATAAGTATACCACGCTTCGCCACGGAACACACCGTACTTCCTTGTTCCACAATCGATAGAAACTATCGTAGGCCTACGTACTCCTTGAAGATTTAAGTAGGAGTTGCGTCATAAACTGTGCCCTGAAGTCCTTGATTCAATGACAAGTGCAAGTTAAATCACAGTGATGCATTCTACTGAACTGGCGCCACGGCTGCGTAGTGTCCACGATGTGAATTATTCGAATCGGTGCCGGAGACAATGGCTAACGATTTATCGATTTTTCGATGTATTGATTCCAGCAAAGGTATCGATATTTCTGGGAACAATGGCTAGATATTTCTTGAGCAAAATGCGCGATGCGCCAGCCTGCAGCAGATTTACAATCAGCGGCGTCATTCATGTAGGCCTTTCTGCACTTGTCATCGTCGGTTGATGTGTTACTTGCAAGTTTTTTCTGCATTCGTCTCCAGTGCTATGTACGTGACATGACTCTGGCTAATACGCGGCCGGTTTAAATAACAGCGCCGGGCTGGTGCCTGTTGACAAGATTTAAAGCCCAATAAAAAGTCCATAACAGAACTACCGCTGCCGGCTGCAGCTGAGGTGCTAAACATCACCTGCCAGTTATTGATTCAATTGTGAGCATTGTTTGGGTGGTCGGTCGGCTCTTACAAATTTTCATTATTCATTACAAATGGTGGCAAATGAAGGGTATTATTCAATAACTGGTACTGCGGAAATAATGGGAAATTGGTACACCAACAAGAATATTTGATTGTAGGTTGTTTTCCAGTAAAAATCAACATATTGCATATTGATCTAGTCCTAGTGAGTAGCCATTAGTTGTTGTTGTGAATTGTTTGTTTTTCACATTGTTTTCTACTTATATTTAAATCGCAGATTTGACATCTAGTGGGATCGCACTGTTTGTCGCAATATGATACATTTGAGCGGGTTCACAAGAACGGTTTTTGGGTGGTTGCGGTTACCAGCACATGTAACGAACTGGTAACCGTCTGATCACTCGCACTATTAATATGTATACTGGTAATTGCACTCCTACTGGTAACTGCACAGGTAACCGTCTACCAGCGAGTTTTTTGTCTGTGGTAGACAGACAAAAAACAGCTGGCATAATCTCTCTCCCACACATGGAATCGCTGGTAACCGCTGGTAGCCGCAACCGCCCAAAAACCGTTCGTGTGAACCCGCTCTTAGATTCGTGCACCTAGTCTTGTTTGGATGCTGCCCTATCACTATCAGTACTCGTTATCCTGTATGACGTACAATATACTGCATAATTCCAAGCAACAGGTTTCAAATGATCACTCTTGTATTGAACAAATTCACTCAATGTCTCTTTGGCTGACAACTGTTTTGGTGGTGATTATCAAATTGGAATTGTAATACTTAAACCATCTAGTGGATAGTGATTAATAGCTTCCTTACGTGTGGTAAGTATCGTATCTACTATCCAAATGTTAACCTCAAACTTTGTTTGCGAGGACTGCTGGACAGTTTAATTGAATTTCGTTCATTACTTGTGGTTGTGGAACTCACATAATTCATGTTGATCGAACAAATTGCAGTGACTAAACTGTTCGAGGTGAGACCAAGTTTGTCTGTTTAACCAAGCAATTATCCTCTGTTTTCTGTGAGAGCCCACAAAGTGATATTCAAGAGAGATTAGAACCCTCTGACTTTATTACTTGGGTGAAATTAATTACTGGTCTCTAGTACAACTAATAAGTAAAATGAAGTACATTATTCCACTGAACAGTAATATTATTTTCGTTTATTCTAAACTAGCTTGGTTTTAATCTATGGGTTATATCAGACCTGGGGCCTCTTAGAAGAATCAATTATTTTTATCTGCCATCAATATAACAATTATGTTCAAATAAATGAACATCGTCAAAAATGCAAGAAATATGAAATAATATAGAAAACCATCTAACATTACACTCGTATGCCCAGGAACATACTAGATAAGGGTGGCTCAGTTGTGACCAGTAGTACCAAGTTCCAGTTTCGTGCTTCGAAATGACTTAATCATTGAAATAGGCCTGTTTTCTACGATTTGAGTTTATTTTTCATTATTATTATTATCTCATCATCATCAAAAATACACTCACCCTAGTCACATACCCAAATAGATTTAATATATATTTTTTTTAAATTGACTAATAAAGAACAATATTAATATTTAATCTCAATCCATTCGTCAATCTTCTCACTAGTAATACCATAGAGAAAGCATACGCAAGTAGATGATTCATCCCTATGTTAATTTATGAATGACAGAAAAGCGACTTGATGGTGGCGATATCTCTGGGGCGATACCTCTGAACTCGCCTGGCATGAACTATTTTCGCCGTACAGTGAACATGTAAACAGCAATTCCTATCTGATGAGTAATCTACTTGCGTATGCTTTCTCTATGGTAATACGTTGAGTTGCATCGAAATAAATCAAGCCATTCGCTACAATTTCGTATTCCATTTGGACTTCTTAGTTTATACCAACTTATAATATACGGTAAGTAATATTACCGGTTGTAATATTACGTAAGTAATAAAACTTAACTAGCAGTTAATAACCAGTAAACAAATACTAAATATACTCTCCATAACCCCAGTATCACGTAGTCAAATCAAGTTTTAGAAAACTGTAATCATGAAGAAAACATACATTTGAATTAATCCAGTAAATTAATAAAATAAAAACTCAATAAACAGTTCTAAACGTCAGCCTGTTCGTATAGTCAGAGATAATTCAGAGTTAGAGAGATTCATAGTCAGAGAGATAATTCCTCTCCTTTTCTGTGGTATAGTGCTGCAGACACCATCCAATGAGGATAAAATTTACAATATGTATTCAAGCTTCCAGACACCGGCAGGACATTATTATTCTAATTTGTTTAGCAGTCGTAGCAAGCTAATTGCCTGGGCTGGTGTTTCGTAGCCGCCGTGGTAGGCAGGCGTAGCTGAAGAAACGCTCACGTAGGGCTGCTCGGTTCTAGCCTTTTGCGAGCCGGGCTCCAGCATGCAGCTCATTACTGGGTGCCTTTGCTACCTATCGGCACGGCAATCTACAGCATTCGCAACCAGTGTCCGTTGCTTACAACTAGGCGGCATAGCTAAGTGACAGGTTGACGGCGATACATTCTCTTTTTAGTCTGTGTACTCTCAACAGCCGCCGGGAGCGGCTACCAGGCTAACTGTCAGATCTTATCCGTGCACACTCGCTTAATTATAATCTTTTAACACATCCTCGTCACCATAATTAGCGTGTGACACGTTCGATTATAATGATACTGGACATTTTTCAGCATGCTGCCTATGTGCATAGAATACCTATTTCATTGCGGATTGCCGTAAGTGATGGCAAGTGTGAACAAGTTCGTTTTCACCTGAGTGTGGAGGCATGAACCTACTGCAGCTGCCTGTTGCTTGCCACTAATGAAATTATGCTCAATGCTAAATTTTCAGTTGAGTAGGTTTGGTGAACCGCCTTTGAATGCTATTGAAACTTTTAAGCTTCGATGAGTCAGAGGATGATTGGAACTTTCTGTTTCTTGTCTGGTCGACAGCAAGTCTGACTCCAGTTGGTGATTAAGAAGCACATTGAGCTGTAGGTTTATCCATAAACTTGCAAACAATTGAAAAATGAAGTTTATTAGGCCTATAATTTGTAATGATGATTTTTTATTTTCAAGCTGACCTCGAATACTGAATAATGTTGTCAACTCTTGTTCTTGTGACTCAAATGAATGTTTTTTGTGTAGGCTTCCTAAATAAGGAATAAAGTCCATTATTTCAGTTAGGTATCATCTCTCCAAAAATAACTTTATACTGAGCAACGAGTCTGAACTATGAAATGCGTACCCAACTAGGATTTCTCTATTCTACCAGAAATATACAATGTGATGTGACAGACTTACAACACTGACTTTTTACAAAAATTAAATTTTGACAAAATTTACTTTTGAAATGTGCACCTAATAATATCGTGAACCTACACTACTGCCATACAATATACTTTACCAGAAATATTTGAAACAGGCTGAACAATGATTCACAATATGGCAGTTTTAGAAGTTGCAATGGAAAGTTGGTTGGCACAGTATAAGGGATGGAGCAGACGAGGCTTGCACACTCTATCAGCTATTGCAACTTTTGAGAGTGGATCAGCGTTGCGTTGCGTGGCGTTTGAGATGAAATAGTATACGGTAAACTAATTAGCCAGAGCGAGCAAAGGTTCGTTGCTCGTTGCTAACTCTTGTTTAGGTGGATAAGTGCATATATCTAGGCTGTGCATAATCAGCCATGTAGCTCGTAATAAACGGGCAGCTTTCTCACGCACGCATACACACGTGCGTGATTTAAAATTGAAATAAATTACATCGTCGCCGCAGCTCCACCTCTGCTCGGTCCACTCAGCGGCCGTTAATCATCGTAATAACAAGACCCCTGACAGTGGATTTTGTAATAGCCAACGATTTTCAATCGTTATTATTGTTATTAGATCTCAGCCAGCTAATCTTTATGAAAGGTCGATTCTCTATTGAGGCATTCAGGTACCACGCCTGTTGTCTTGGATGCAATTTCATTCGATTACGCTTCCAAAAACGTCACGTCGCTGCTATCCTCTAATCTACCATATCACAATTTTGATATGGAAATACTACGATGTCCACGGAGAACTTGATAGGGGTGTGTAGGTGGGTCTGCCTTGCCTTGACTATCGACCAATATTCAGCTGAGAGAAACCATTTTAATATTATAACTCTCTGAATGGCTCCTTTTCCAACCCCATATCGCCATATTCGGATTTTAACCTATGAATTTCCAAATGAGTTTTTCATTTTGATAATTAGTTTAACTCAAACATCCAATAATTTCTCCCATCCTTCCATTTTAATTTTGATTGCATTAGGAAAACATTAAACTAGTAGGAAAATCTTTTATCAATTGATCAAATTTTCAACCTCTCCGAATACTAACAGTGTACAGAACACCAATGTAGAAAAAATAATGTAATATAATTTAAATAGTTTAGTTATAATTTAGACTTATTGAATATTTCACTGAAAGTGAAAGCACTTCAGATATTTGATATTGCTGCACTGAATTTATGATTGATTGTGAATTTCTATCACAACTTGGTCTGTGAGACGAGAAAATGCTTTCTTGGAACTCATTTTTCTCAAGATTTTATCATAATCTGTACTAGGTCAGGTTTCTGCGATAAATTGGTGGTGTTAAATTGATTTTATCAAACTCAAAATGTTTTATAATCTATCCAAAATGTATCTATTCAAGTTTTTTTACGTACAGTAATTATTTTCAACTTCACTCTCAACTCTCATCTGAACATCTGATGACAGTACTTCCTTCACTAAAAAATATTACTAAGGATTAAAAAGGTTTATACTTTCGTATAATCGAAAGTTGTCACAATACAGTGCACTGGAGCAACGCTTGTCTATTTTCTAAGCACTAATTGGGTTTCAGTGAAGACTAATAATGTCGTTTCTAGCTCATTCTTCGACAAACAGCTGATTTGCAGAGCTCTTTGAACGCTAGGGCCGGCCAGGCCGGATCCTTGTGGGAGGAGACGTCTGCCCTGGGCTAAAGACCTCCAAACCCCAGATCTGGGTTAAGATGATTCCCTTCCTCAAGATTCCCTTCCTATTCAACAGAATGCAGCCAACATTATTTACTAATGAAGTTATTTGTTGTTTTTGTTTTGACAACAGTAACTCTATTTCTATGCACTTACACGGTATAGCTGTGACTTATTCCACTTATTTGTAGAACGTTTTTTTCTAGCATTCCCTGAAGAGAATAGAACCTATCATAGTCATCAGTCTTATCAACTCACACCGCTATCTCAGTCTACTGAGGCTATCATGAACTTCATGATCTTGAATTGACAGTGTTACTGGTGGTATCAAGGTAATTGATTGATATCAAGCACGAAATTACTTATCCACAGTAATGATCATTTCTATGGTACATCATGCACTTTTAATTTAAAACTTAGGTTAATGTGAGTATTCAACAGATTGAAATTTTAATATTCTCAATAGCTTTTTTTATACGTTTTAGAGAATTTTGTGAATGAAATACTCATTGATATTGGAAAATTTGAAATTACTAGTATGTGGTCTTTGAATAAGAAAGCATTGTTTAGTACGAATACTTGAATAAATGCAACCTGAAATCTATCCGTCGCCCATTACACTCGAAGAATTGTCAACAAACACTTCATAATCGTAATCTACGATAATTTCTTATTGATATGTTTCGCTTTAATCCTTCGATACTTCAATAGAGATAAGAAAAATCGGATCTCTCTGAGCTAGAGATCAAACGAATAAAATTAAATTTAGAAATACTTGCAGATAGATTCGTTTTGTCAACTGAGATCAAAATTATGACAAAGATTAGTTTCAAGTAGTGGCATCGAAAGTTCAGTGGAATTTCGCAATTACATCACGGACGAGCTGAGCTCCATTTGAATGTTGAAATCTGGCCTGACAGTTCTCCAATACCTGCCACTGAATTCTCCCGTTGATTGGTTGAAAACGTCAAGAATTTCGGAGCTCTATCTGTCTCCAACATTGATTTTCACCAACCTAACGACAATTTTAGTGACTTTTTCACATTTATAGATTTTTCCATCATCTATTTCTGACCAGTTATAGATTTTTCTGCCCAATAAAATAAAGAATTCAGTAAATCCAATTTCATTAGTAGAATATTACATTTTCACGAATAATTGAAAAGCAAAAAACCATACTGACAAAACAGTGCCAACTAGGTGTTAGTAGAAATTCAATCAGCAAATAAGAATTTAATTGAACTCGGTTAAAGCGAACACATCAACATAAAGTAAGGCAATTATGAATGAGAATACAATGTTTATAAATACCGAGAAAATGGGAATGGGAAACAGAAAATACTATGAACTTATAGAGGTAATATACTAAACTTCATATTACTTATGAAATAACACTCAAAAATAGAGTGATTTTTCTCTGTCTCTCTTGTGAAATAAACGTGACCGCTAGGTGTTGATTAGATCTTGGGTAGGGGGAAGCTATAATTGCAACTCTTTCTGATGAATATTGAGATGCCTTGATGTTTTCTTTTTTATCAGAAATAGTTCAAACTACTCACCATTATGTTTAAGTTTAAAACTGTCTATTAGGAGTACAAAGGAACCAATCTCTTAATCGAAATGCACTGTATGGAATTGAAATTATTAAAATTATTAAATACCACAACATACTAACACTATACATTTGGTTTAATGTGGAAAGGTAATTACAATTTTATGAAAAAAATCAACTAAATAAAGAACCCACTTCTAGATAGAAACTTGTAACGTTTGGTAGTACTGGTGAAAGGCACTTGTTGAATATCAAAAAGTCAAAAAATCATGCAAAAATCTAATCGGAGAGCAGTAGTTATTCATCGCATGAAAAAGTCATCTGGCTTTTTCTGAAAAGTCGGTCAGAATTTTCCAATGTGGGCAGGATAGGGTGAACGAATGGTTCCATGTGGAGGGGTTGCATGCGTCATTTCATTGTAGGGTGGCCGTGGCAGCAGAACTGAGCTAATTTCACAGCCACTGGTTGTTGGGGGAAAACGTATAGTGCACCTGGCCTCTGATGTCCAAACCCTTCACCCCTCCACTCCCCCAACAGTCAAAACAAACAGGCGGCTAACTTTAAACTGCTGTAAATAAATGAGGCCTGCTGTGTTTACCGCAAACACCGTTCATTACTACCAAAACCCAGTCATCTATTGACGGATGGCATTTAAAGTAGCAATGAAGATATTTATGTACTCGCTTAATATTATCTCATTTCTTGCACAAACGTGTAACTCCAGTTTGTTGAAATCTATCAGTCTGTATTCAATATTAAATTTTGTAATTATTCAACTCGGATTAGGTTGGGCAAATATCAACAGGTTTGCAAGAAAACATTAATAAGAAAACATTAATAAAAAGTGGGCGGTAGTAGTCGGTCATATTGGATTGATGTCCCATAAGATCAATGTAATTTTAAGCTAAAACACGCATTTTCTTGTAAGAAATCACGTCTAAAGTTTACGCTGTATCTTCTTGAAAAAAATTTTATTTGATAAATGTTGCAGGGGCTTGGCTTTTTCAAATTTTAAATATTTCTTCCAAAAAAACTCCAAAACCTTCAAACTTGAAAACGGTTTTTTTTTGCTGTAATTATTCCAGTAATTTTCTAATTAAAAAAGTAAAAAGCCAACCCACTGAAGAATTTTATTCTCTTTCTTATGACACTTCAAACTTAATTTTCTGTCCAAAAATAACGGCGCTACATGTGACAAGAGATTACATTGATCTTATGGGGTCATTTCCAATTTTGCAGACAACTACTGCCCACTCTTAATAGGATTATATAAACTAATAGTAATAGGACATCAATTATTTATTGTTTCGTCAGTATTATGCAGGGGGTTGGGAGAGTTAGAGCAGATACTTGAGAAAGAGTGAAATTAGTTGTAAGGTAATCATATTTTTATTGATGGTTTTGCATAAGTTATATCTCTATTACACGGTAGCAGCTACATATTTTTTAGTTCTGTCAATTGATAAATTTTTCGTTATTTTAAAAAGTAACTTATTATTACGCTTTATGTGTGTAACCGCTTACATACCTGCTATTCCAATAAGATAACAATTTTCAGTTTCAAGGCCTTCTCCGCTAAACATAATTCATGAGAACCAAAATCGCTTCCCGGTGGTTCGCAACCCACCTAAAGCTGTAGGTCCATTAATTTCTCATCTTCATCTTCTATTCAATTATCCACGCACAAGTCAATTGCATGGGGGTATTACTCCAGCAAAAAAAATTATCTACAGATACAACTTAGGAAATAGAAAATAAATTCAACAATAGGATGGAGTGTGTAGAGCTCTTTAATAATGATATTCTTAGTGAAATCAGTTGAGTGTTAAGGAGAACAAGCTTTTATGGGTGAGAAGTCCCTAAGTTATGTAGTGCATCAATATCTTAATAATATTACTGATTGAATCATTTCATAATTGGAATAGCTTAGCTGCCAACAAAGCCCAGTCTTGTCGACTTGAATTCGACTAATCCTGAGGCTCAGAGCATTGGCTTGGCTGGGAGCTGGTCCCTTCGCTGTCTTCTTGATCAAGTAATAGAGCCGACTCAGCTGTAAACTATTGAATAGACTTGGACTCTTGTGTTCCAATTCAGTTCTAATCCCGGCCTTATTCTCGTTACCTCTTGTCGCATCTTCCAGCTTGACTCTATCAAATAATAGGTTGGAGACTATTCAACTAATAATACAATATTGTATTGAATGGAGTGGCCAAAACGTATTCCTGATACTTTTCTTTTGATGTTTCACAAGACTTTGGACGACAGTTTGCCTTCAGAGAAACATGAACTAAGTTATAATTGTGCAGAGATCCTGAGTAATAAAACTGTATGTTGTGGAACAAACTGTTTGATCTTTTCCTCTCATAGACTATTGAATCAATAATATAATACAAACGTTTGCCTTCAGAGAGACATCAACTAAGAACTGAGTTGAAATTGTACAAAAGATCGTGTATAATAAACTGAGTGTTGTTTTCAGACACCTAGAATTACGTGGAATGGTGGGATGTACAAACAGTATTCGGATTAATACAGTTTTTCAATAGTTCTTGACCCATTATGAAAAGATCAGGTAATGTTATATTTTTTGAACAATATTTTTAAAAATATGAACTCTAATTATAATTATAGCCTACGTGATTTTGTATCGAGTGTAGCCTACCTTGTTCTTGATCACCATCACCCCTTCGAAGTTTATAGATGTATTGAAAATGTTCTGTTCTCCTCAAAATGTCCATTTTGTCCTCTAGTCATACAGCTATCAACCGATAGCTGCACAACTATCGTATCTATTGCCAAAAATCGAAGGAAATCGATTACGCACATACCGTATGGTATCTATAGGCTATCAGGCGGCTAGCCATCGTATACGTGGCTAACCCTATTGATATAGGAGAGAATGCAATTGAACTGATAATAATGATTTTGAAACGTGTGAGTTTGCATTTGAGCGCTTCTCATCGGACACACTGTCAGTTTGGACAGTTCACATCAATGAGTAAATTCGATGGCTAGTGGCTAGTGCTGTTTGCCATGTCAAGAGCGGCAGAATTCAATGTGGACGGTTGGGGCACCGATAAATGATGGTGAAGAGGGGGTGGAAAACAGGGGGTTGGAGTGTTCGACCGGCCATGCATAAATAACTGAGCCAGGGTGGGCGAATTAATGTCAAGCCCAAACCCCAGTAGGCCTCTTTAATACACGGTGACAGTGCTGAATTATCTATCTATCTATCGGCTGAAGCCTTCCCTCCAATACATGGAGCATCGTCCTGTACAAAAATTATTGGAAAATGCGTTTGTGGCGGTGATCGACTAGTTTTTTGAAATAGCCTAACCACTCGCTAATTGAATGTGACGTGAGCTTGTCGAATGCAATTAAAGGAAACGCTGTATTCAAATTGTTACTGATGGCATGTACTAATTGTTTAGAGTTTCTTTTGATAGATAGCGTATTTGACAATCCTGAAAGCATGATGGTGTTGGAAAGTGTAAAAAATACCACACTGTTGAATGAAGTATTGTATATTGAATTTTTTAAATGATTATAACATAATATAATATTGTTCTACTTATTAAGTCATTAGTTTGATCCAATGCCATTTGGGGAAAGCTGGTGTACAAGGAGATAGTAGCATAGGCCGTATTTGAATTTTTATCCCGGTTGTGCCGTATTGGACCAAATGCGGAGCTTGATTAATTTTTTCCACGTTTGGAATAGATGGAAATTGTCTCATCATTAATTGACTCATGATCAATTCAACAGTAATAATTCAAAGTTTGTATTTGAAATCCATTTACTTATTGTGGTACTGAATAATATGTTACATTTAATCTATATTTTATACATTACATCTGTACGTATTTATTACATTGTTGTCAAGGTAATGTCATCCTGCTATTCTCCCAGAAGCTCGTCACGTCATTTCCACCATGTACCCTACCTTCGTTCTTAACCTAATATTCCATTACCTGTATTTCAAAAAAAGATTTTTTGAGGGATGTAAAAAAATGCCCGGGTTTTCACTCGCTCAATAGACAGTTTATGGATAAAATAGCACTATTGAATCAATAACCATATAACCATGTGTTTTGAAATGCAAAAAAAGTTATTGATTCAATAAGTTTATTGAACGACTGAAAAACTGGGCAGTATTGACAAAAGGAGAACATTTATTTTAAAATTGAAAGAAACTGAGATTGAGAATTGCAGGAGTAATTTAAAGCGTGGAAATCAGCTGTTCACAGCTAAATGAATTGACTTTGGAGAGTCGGCACTCAATAGCGAGCAAGTCAGACAAGCGTGATGGGATGGACGTCAGAAACAACAGACGCGTTTACAGATGAGAAGCGTATTATGTTGGTTGTCAGTTGCTGGTGGATGCTGCCTGGATTAGTGCACCTCACTCACGTCTCGAAATAGCCTCTACTTTAAACAACTGTTGGTTTGCTACAGACCGTTTACAGGTTTTCCTCTAACGTGTTTGAAAAACGTATTGAATTTCCAAGTCGAAAATATATCCTATATCCAATTCATTCTGGGATGATATCCAATGCAAAAGATACTCGGATCACCTTGAAAGAGAATTGAGGATTTTTGGCAAGGATGATGCTCACATATGCTCTAAGATTGTGTGTGGGTTATGAGAAGGATGACGATGATGATGATGATGATGATGATGATGATGATGATGATGATGATGATGATGATGATGATGATGATGATGATGAAAGATGAAATGAATCTAAATGATGGCAATGAGAATCAAACCATAATTTGCTATAATGAGAAACATGATGATGAGAGATGAATGAACCTACATTTATTACAATTACCTACAATTACTTATCTCTACAATTTCTCACTTATTCGAATGTTTTAATTTTTCATTAGTGAGATAAATAACTACTTTATTCACCTTGGACAAACAAAGTACTTATTTAAAATTATGTTATCATCTTATCTGGATTTTTGAACTACACTCTTCTCAGAAGTTATATTCCCCTACTATTGTGAGGGAGGCAATTACCATCTCAACTGTCTTATCAATCCCTCCTTGGTGCTTACTCGGTAATTAATAACTCATTAATTCAATTAATAACTAAATTTTTATCATTATCGATTGTTGGACAATAGACATACTGTAATAGGCCCGTCATCATAGAAAATGTTTGATAACTGAGCACTAACAAGAAGGTATTTCAAGTAATAAATTAAGCATAAGCACTCACTGTATTTCACACCGTTCAGGTTCGCAATGAAATAATTAATCAACAATAACCACTTCTTCAGGTTCGCTATTCAACTGATTCAAAATTTGCTGCCAGCTAATAGGATTTGGAATAATAATAATAATTATGAATTCTGTGAGATTTTTAATACGTCACCTCCACAAAAATCCAATCTCTTTCTTCACTGGAATTGACTTGATAAAATTCTCAATGTAAGAAAATAAAAGCTGTGAGTGAGCTGAATTTCTTTGTTGAAGAGTGCTTAACTTGCTCGAGGCTATTCAGTTTCAAACTTCTCATCGAGACAGACATCAAGTAAGAGAGAGTGAGAGAAGGATGGATGGTGTGAGGTGCGAGTGAGAGGGAACGGGAGACAGAAATTGAGTGAGCATCCTTCAGACCTAACCATTCTGCCTCAGCAGATTGCTTGCTCGTTGTTCGGGTCTGGGCTCATTGTTCCTATCCTATGAACAGTAACTTGACGACTCAATAGCACTTGCTGGCTTTCTCATTTAATGAACAGTTTTGATTTCTATAAAGTTGGGCTAAACTTGAATTAAAATACATTATAATATTATACTGAATAGATTGCACTCGGCGAAGTCTTTCTCTGAATCTGTGAATGGATTTTACATCAGCTTTCTATATCCAAAATGAATATTATTACAATAACGACTGCAAGAACGATCAACATGTAATGTAATTAATATACTCAATGTATAATATATACATTATATATTATTACATCTGCTACTTCACTCTAAAATGAGTGTTGGTTTAATTCTGGTACCTTTCAAACGTCTTTCTTTTTAAAACAATAACAATGACGGTGTAGAAAAGGGGGATTGTTCGGAAAGTGAACGGTGAAACCTGCAGCTAGTGAAGCCTATAAGGAAACATGAGCTAGGCGGCTAGGAGTTTCGGAAATGAAATATGGGAAGCCTATTACTGACATATAGACTGGCTGAATTAGTAGTGTGAACAGTAGCTGGTTCAGTAATGGAGTGGAAAAGTTTCATCAAAGATGTTCTGTTGTAAGGTGAAACTAATAGCTTATTAGAAACGAAACCTTAAAATACGAAACCGCTTGTTAGACGGATCATATCTAATCTAACCAATTAAAATGAGTTCTAGAAAAACCATATATCCAGATAAATTCCGATTATCTGAAATACAATCAGGTACTGTGTAAAGAATCGATTTTCATGAAAAGTAAACAATGAATGAAGGTCCAATGGATTGGATCCCTGTTTCTATCGATACTATCATAATATTTTTCTATGTGATTTTGTGGGAAACTTGATGGTTTGACGATTCAATCTGTGAGAGACTCCCCACTTTGATAGTTGAACATCTTGAATTATTACATTTTTTCATAAAGTAACAATAAGACTTATTATAACTGATGGGCAGAAGAATATTGATAATGTGATGAATAATTACTAATTTCATTGTAGATTTTTGATTCAAAGGAAGTGAATAGTCAAATAATACATAAATAATTATAATAATTATTATGTAAGTAATTATTAATTACATAATAATTACTTTAGGATCTAAAGTAATCTAAATTTGTGAATAGTCAAATAATGCATATTGAGAAACTGAAGTTATCTAAATTTTTACTGCTCTGATAGCCGCTTGCACTACTTCTATTGAAACTTATCTTCAAACTATATCATCAGATTATCGTGATATGTGTGAAAATCTGAATTTCAACACCAATTGGTGCTAAGGGTCAAAGTGTTCCAGCGTTTCATTAATGGGATACAACGAAACATGATTTTAAAGTTACTAACTCTGCACTAAGTTAAATTATAAATTTATTGGGTAGAGTACACTGCATGACATGAATAATACATTTTGGTTCACCCGAACAACTTATTATTGCATTAGTTCCTCCCCACCATTTTGTATGTAACCTGGAATCAAATTTTATTTTGTGTATGGCTGCTTTTCGTGGAGCTGTTCAACTTTTCTTAATCAATTTCACTATGTATTGTTAACATAGATATTTTATTCCATTAGCACAATCAAAGCACTTATCAATCTGTCAGTGATGTGAGGCTTCCGCTATTCATAGTAAGCGATATGGAACAGGAAAATTAGGTTATGGAACTGAAAATTCCTCTTCATTTGGGAGATTATCCATTCCAACTCAATTTATTTTGAGTATAGGAATAACTCAGCCATCTGGTAACAGTAATGAATTTAACTCGAGAGGTAATTACAACTCAAATCTTAAAAGGTTAGATTCCTTCAATTTTCAAGTCATGTGAAATATTTTTTTAGTATTGAAGAATTGAAATCGTATTTTTATGTGATTGATTGGTTTATTCATTAAATGCAACGATATTCTTGAAAAATGCTGAAGGTGACATGGTAGATGTCAAAAGAGAACTATCCATTCACAAGAAACATGTTGATTCATCTGCAGTCTTTTTTACCTTTTCAGAGAATATGAAAATAATGTATTGATTTTTTTTAAATTGTAGCATTCGCGCAGTTAATGTGTGTTAATGTTTATGAGTTTTTCAAAAGTACAATTGGCCTTCCATGTTTTCATTCGTAGTCCAATGCTAGGTGAAATCGATCGATGCGATTTGGAGTGCAACTTCGCATCGTGAGTTGAACTACAAACAAGAAATTTTCCAATTACTGGAAACTGACGTTCGTTCTTCTTTCAATGATCGAATTTACTCTTAACCAAATTCAATAAAGATGTGTATTATCAGCAAGATATTTGACAAAACTGTTACAATAACTTGAAGTTAATCTAAACATGAATGCAAAATTGAATATTCTTTTGATAAAACTCTTATAATTCATAATTACTTGATCTTGATGCTATCCGAAAACCATTTCCTTCTATACCTACAAGGTTGTTCAGTGTTTTAAAGCTTGAATATCAGTATAATATTTCGATGTTACCAACTCAAAAAGGTTTTTTGAAAACTGTTGTGCAACTATAGTTTACATCACAATTGTGGCTTCTATAACTTATTGAAAGTTGATTAGAGATTATGTATAAAAAGTTGATTGGAGATTATTTATAAAAAGTTGATTGGAGATAGGATCAGTCAAGAGCAATAGGTTAGCTGCTAGTGAAAGCAGAAAGTTATGTTGAAATAATACAGCAGACAACCCTTTCTGGCGCGTCTAAATCAATTTTCTTCGCTGTTACCCATTGCGTCGTGGCCCTAATCTGATCATTCTCATCTCTTATCATCTTGCTCATACAGATAGACCCCGTCTTTCCGTTGCTCCTGCGTCATTCTCAATTAATTTTCGCATTCGTCTGCCTGCCTGTCCAACCCCCCTGGATCCCCCCCTCTGCCCTCTGCCTTCTCACTCGCAATAATTAAACTTACCGCGATACCGTCAGCTACCGTAAACAGTATGATTAAATAACTTCTACAACACACACTCACTCACACACTTTTCGAGTGGTGTTCTATTCGGCGAAACGCATCTATTTTCCAGGAAAGCTGGTGTCTGTAGACAAAATGAGTTATCAAATTATATTCCCAAGTATTGTTCCCAAGTTCAATGTTCCCAAATCCATTCCTGAAATCTGAACGAATAAAGTAAATTATCTAATCACAAAACTATTTTTTTTTTTTTTTTGATATGAGGGGAAAAATTCCTCTCGAATTACATCAATCTTCCATCTGTATATTTGAAACTTCTACTATTAAAGATGATGAGCTAACGTAGAATTAATTTTCCATCTAAATTAAATTTCACATAATATAAAAGGAATCCGATAGGCATACTTCGCATTATTTGAGTTTTCCAGCGTTTGCATTGAATCGCCATTGTCTCTCATTCATTGAAACTACTAAATTCTGAGATGGATCTCAGTTGAATAAGCATTATTATTCAGGTATTCATTTGTTCTATTGTGCTTGGAGTAAGAGAAATGTTAAGCTTCTTCTAATCAAAAGTTGATCTCTATTGGAGATTTTGATGAAACTAGTTTCGGCCATCTCTGGAACCTATTCATCTCAATAGAGTATCGTAGGAATTTATCAAACCAACAAATAACTAATTTCTTATAAATTCCCATGAATGCAGTAGCTTACAGACATGTCTTCTATATTGCCCATTGACATTTGGCCAAATTACCTTTTTATAGAGTTGTTAGAAGGTAATAACACTGGAGTAAATAGTTAACTTCGACTGTAAACCGATTTATTGGACATAGAAAGCTCGTTAGCCCCTCCTCTCGAGAACAGAACTCTACCATAAAATGAGATGACGACATTTCCTCAACATTAACCATTTCAAGGGAGCTCTGTAGTAGGCAGTCTAAACATTCCATTAGTGTTTTAACACTCCAACCAAGTCTGGAGATTATGTTCTTTGAGCTATGAACTTAATTAACTTAATTCTTATTAACTGGAAATGATAGAAGCAAATATTCAGAGCAAAGAAACATGATTTTGAAACAGGAATCTTGGACATCTATCGAGCATATCCCATCTAATCAATAACATATAATTATTCTTTGTGATTCATTAGTTCTATAATAATCGCTGGGTATGTGTAATGCCTTTTCTTAGTATTAGAAGTAATTTGATTTGCCTATTGAGTTGATTAAGCATGCAACAAAAGAAGTTCTGTTAACATTGTGCAAAATTTTCAACAAGTGCCTAATTGGTGAGGGTATTCCAAGGGACTGGAGAATAGCATACATACACTCTATCTACAAGAAAGGGAATAGAAAAGATTGTAATAACTATAGGGGGATTAGTATAACGTCGTCTATTGGTAAGCTATATGAAAGAGTCATCAAAGCTCGTATAGAACTGGATCTGTCAGAAATTGAAGAGCAAAGTGGTTTTAGGCCAGGACGGTCCTGTGTGGACAATATATTCACATTGAAGCAGTTGATAGAGAAAAGACTAGCACGAGTTTTAGAGCTCCATGCCACCTTTGTAGACTTGAAAAAGCATATGATTCTGTACTGCTTAAAAGATTATGGACTGCTATGAGAGATTCTGGTATCAATGCAGTCTACATAAATGCTATAAAAGAAATGTATAAGAACAGTCAATCAATAATTGAGTTGGAAGTCAAGAATCAGCTGCTATAGCTCCAACTAAGGGCGTTAAACAAGGTTCATGTCTCTCACCAACCCTATTCAAAATTTACCTTGGTAGTGCTCTAAGACAGTGGATTAGAAAATGTAGCCCATGGGAATACAAACGGAAAATATACATACAATCCTGTTTGCCGATGACCAAGTAGTATTAGCAGAAGACCAGCAGGATATGCTATATATGCTGAACAGGTTGATAAAGATTTCCATGAGTGGGGACTTGATTAACATGGACAAGACAAATTATTTAAATATTGGAGGCATGGCGCAGGACCTTCAAACTGAATTTGGTGTTATAAAAAGTGTCAGGCAATATCATTATCTAGGCGTTACAATAAATGAGGATGGGAGAGATAATGAGGATATTTTGAAAAAGATAGGAAAGGGGAAAAACATAATCAAAGCACTGCATCCAATTCTGTGGAATAAAACACTAACAAAAAGAACAAAAACAAACATATATCAAGCTCTGATAGAACCAATACTGACGTATGGATCAGAGGTGTGGGTCATGGATCGCAGACATGCTTCAAAATTGCTTGCTACAGAGATGATGTATTGGAGAAGATGCTCAGGTTTGTCGTTGTTGGATAAAGTAAGGAATGAAGTAATAAGAGAGCGAATGAATGTGAAGGAAACTATACTGAGTAGCATAGGAAAGAACCAGGTGAAATGGTATGGCCACCTTCGCCGAATGAATGTGGAGAGAATACTGAAAGTCTTTGAATGGACTCCAAACCAACATCAGAAGCGAGGGAGGCCAAGGAAAATATGGATGGCCAATGTTCGCAGGAAATGGAAAGTAGAGGATTGCAAGAGGAGGACTGAGAGATAAAGAGCGATGGAGGAAGGGATGCGAGAGCATAGCGACTCTAAAGTTGCAAAACTTGATAAAAAAAAAAAAAAAAAGTAATTTGAATCATTTTGCAGTGATCGCCTACTATTCCGTATAAGTCTAGTATCATAGTCCTATTTATAGTCTAGTACCATAAGCATCATGTAAAAGATACATTCTCATTACTTCATTGCAAGCACTTGAAGCGTCTTGGTGAAGTATCCATTCTACAATTTGAATGAGTACTATATTATATTCAAAATAGACAAAATTTTAATAGTTGGAAAAATTTGTTGTTTCCTATCCCAAAAACATTGCTGAGGGTGAAAAGTGCTGAAAATCTTGATTTTTTCTCGTAGGAATATGTACAGGAATGTATCCAAATCACTCGAGAAGCTAAACCTACTGATCCATTTTTGCAGTTTATATGTTTGCAAAATTTGACTGGTCTATGAGTGTCAGAGAGGCAACGTGCAAAAACGTTATTTCGAAGTGAAGTATAACAATCACTAATGATGGGGTGCCATGTGAGGATTGTTTGGAAGGAGACGAAATTGTAACAATTCACTCAGCTGGAGCTTTGAAAAACAACGCCTCAGAGAACGCAAAAAGATAAAGCGTAAAGAATTTGAGAGAAGATGAGATGTGAAATGAGGCAGCAACTTTGGCCGACGAATCACAAGGCTCAGAAGTCTTGAAAGAGAGGAGAAAGAATGATTGCGACAGAGGAAGAACGACTAGTGTTTCTCTCTTGCTCTGCATTCAAATGGCCCATAACTGAGAAGGGTCCTTGAGAGCGGGCCTGAGCATATGCATAATGAAATTTTCATTCCAACATCACTACTACTGCATACTCATTTCATCTATCAAATAGAAATTATCAATGAGGAGCCTATTCAATTACATTACCTGGAAAGTTGGATGCTTCCCCCTTCAATGATGAGCAGATGGGCCGATTGTTATTTCAAGCGCATCCTGCGAGAATTTACTGAAAATCCATAATCTCATTCTGGACTCCACCGGGAAACTCTAGTGCAACACCGAGGAAAATATAACAGTTATCTCCAATATTGAATCCACCATGTGTGCTGTTATGAATGGTTGAACTACATCATTTTACTAATAACAGTACGATAAAGCCCACACACCACCATTTTCTCTCATTAGGTTGTTGATAAAATACACAAAAGCCTTTATTACTTTGCAGGAAAGATCCGTAAGTCACTCTTGAAATGCCGTACTCATTTGAACAATATAAAGATCGTACGATTAGGGTGAATTGTCGACTCAGTAGTCACAACAGACTACAAAATGACTTCATTTGTTAAAAGTATTACAATCAGAGTAGTTACATTCTTTATCCCTCTACAATGAACTAAAGTGAACTATTTATTCATATCTTTAGTGAACTGATGATACTCTCATATTACAAGACTAAATATCAATTTTCAAATTATTGATAATGATATGTATTTAGTTTTATGTAGTTCACCAGAGAGATTATGAATCTCCAGACGTCTCCTAGGTATTAATTCAATCCAGTACTAAAATTTGAATCCCATGCGAACGACTTAATTTAATGACTCGAATTATTACCATCTCATGATCCTTCCAACCTCTTTTTGACGTTCTTGTACTTAGTGAACACGTAACTGGTTGAAAGACATTTCATTACCGTTTTCTGTTAGTTAAGTAATCTGCTTAATAAACAGCGTGACATCTATCCGGAGAGAAGAGAATTTGATATATGAGTAATAAAATACAATAAGTAGCTTCTTGACATACAACATATTTCCAAGTTAATGAAGTATTATCATAAGCGTTTCATGTCACATGGGGTATGCAAATATGTACAGAGAATTCTTGACTCCGGATTCTTGAGAGTGCGAATATCCTTGTGTTAATATTTTGAAGGGGACTCGCGCGAATTTTGGAATTTCGAGTTAATAAGATTACAACTGAACAAGACAGTCGAGGTGATAGATAATGAAAGAGTGAGTGAGAGAGAACGAGAGGTGACAACCCTAGCTTTGTGCTTCCCCTCATCACCTTCAAACATCTCAAATTTAATCTTCAGCTTATTATTATTATGAAGATTATTACCCCTCCGACATTGAAATTCTGGTGATATGACATCCATCATTCTAGCAATCTTTATTTTATCTTACAAAGAATTTCAGTATTTGCTTGCAAGTTAAATTTTCCTTTGAAATATGGTTAGTGAAGGACATGCTGACACTTATTCAATAGAACGTCTATGATAAACATAGATCATAAAAAATTGATACGAGCAAGTTCCAAATTTATGCAAGGAATGTATTTAAAAAATTCAACCAAAGAATTAATTCTTGGAATTTATATTACTGTAGCTGAATACTTTCTTGATCAATTCAATCCTAAAAGAGTATTTATATTTCTGAACATTAACCCTCCTAGAATAAATAAAAATCCTCCAAAGAAGCTCTAATAAGAAAAGTTTCACTTATTCCCGTAGTTTACCTCTGGGTTTTCGGTGTTAGAAGTATTTCATGTAAGTAATATTGCAGGTAAATGTTCAGGTAAAATTTATACAGAGAATGAATCCATCTTCCCACTTAGTATTTTTCAATTTTTGAATTACAGAAGGACCTTCAGTGAATTTTGTTTATTTGTAATGTTATTTCATGGCAAATAAGTTTGACTTTGGATTTTGAATTCAGGTAAATACTATCAGGCTAGCAAAGTACTATCAGGTCTTGCCTATTTTGTCTTGGAAGACGCATTTAATATGCCTATAAATTAATATTCTAATTGATTGCTGTGTCATACTCAAGTTGCAGCTCTGAGTACAGTTATTGGTACATTAATTTATTCGCTGCTGTCTAATAAATTTGGTGTATGAGAAATACACAATTGATTTAGGTACCAAGAACCAAGTGACAAGGTAGGCATAAACATCACTAATGAATTTATACCCCTCACTCTCCCACTATGTCTCTCCTGTTCTCTTCTTCCTTAATTTCTCTTGTTCTGATATGAGCATAAACGTGATGTGATAGTCTGTCGGCAGTACAAGAGCACTCATATATCGTGTGCTTTCGGGGTCCGCCTCTAATAACCAAGCGAACAGTCAATGCAAATACGAAGGCAGAATAGAACAAAGCAAGTTAATAAGCTTCCCAATGAACCCGGCCAAATCCCTAGCTCTATCGATGTTGATAATGCATTATCGTAGATATTGGCAGAGCCAGATACTGCATGTGAATTTACTATTCAGTGTACTAAATAGAACAATATTCAGCATACACACTGATCTAATATCTAAGAGGTATCCCTCTTCCTCTCAGATATCTTCTTCTTCTTCTTCTTCTTCTTCTTCTTCTTCTTCTTCTTCTTCTTCTTCTTCTTCTTCTTCTTCTTCTTCTTCTCCTTCTTCTTCATCTTCTCTCCGTCTCCTTCGTTACTCTCACAAAAGTTGTCTCCTTTTTTTCGTCTTCGCTTTTCTCCGCCTCTTCTTTTTCTTCTTCGTTACACTTCTTTGCCACCTGCCTCATCATCCATAATATTTGAACTATTTCATTATTATTTATTTCAACTACAGTATTCTATTTCGACTTATGCTCCTCCTTCAAGTTTCTCTTCTCATTTTCTTCTTCCATCATTTACCTTCTTCTCCTTCAATTCCTTTATTCTCTTTCGTTCACTTCTTTTTCAATTATATTTTCTGGATTTTTCCCTCTCAACCTTTGTTCGTATCTTTTTCTCCACGGACCACTCACATTATGTCTTCTTCCTTCTTCTACTCCTATTTCGTCTGCTCTTTTCATCTCCATCCGCCTCTCACAATCTTTTATGTTCGCCTCCACCTTCTCTTCTCATCGTTCTCCTTCTCCTTCTTACTTCTTAGAATGATTTCCTCTCTCTTGTGTCTTTTCCACCCTCAATGTATCTTATTCCCTGATTTTTTCCTTACAACCTTCATTTATATATTCCAAATTTTCACTTTACTTAATCCTGTAAGATAAGATACTGTACAAAGATAATAGAATTTGTGCAATGAATGAATGAATGAATGAATGAATGAATGAATAATTTTGCTTTTATTGATCAGAATTTTCAAATACATACAAATCAAAAATATACTAATAGAATTGTGCAATGCAGTATTGTGAGAAAAAATATTCTCCACCTGGGCTGAAATGCCTGTGTGCGAAGAAGAGTCTGAATCAATTTTTATTACAGCTTGAACAGAGGAAGAAGGAAAGAATAACAGAAAGAAACAAATAATACATAATCCATATCTTTATAATTTATTTTCATATATTATAATTCTTTCTCAATTTTTTCTTTTTCCTTCTCCTACACCTACTTCGCCTGCTCTTTTGGCCTCCATCCTCCTCTCCCAATCTTACGTTAGCTTCCACCTCCTGCTTCCTCTCCGTCCTCTTTCTCTCTCTTCTAATCCTTCTCCATTTTCTCTGTCTCCACTTCATAAAAGTGAAATTTTTTTCATTTCTTTATTCTTATTCACTCATTCTCTCTAACCTGCTAACCTGTTCTATCCTCTTGATCAACCTTATTCACTGCCTCCACTTTATAAATCTTTTTTGTCATCTTTCTCACATCACCTCCTCATATCTCTTCTCCACATCGTTCTTTTTCTTCTTCACCCTCATTTTCGCGTGCCTTCTCCCTTTCTACCCCTCCCCTCATCAGGCAGGGGAAACCTGCCAGGGGATAACCAAGCACTACTCAAACGGGGGAAACATACATGTATGACACATGGATCCTTTACATAATAATGAGAGAGGTCTGCGAGAGCGAGAGAAAGAGAGTGTGAGACAGTTGTCTGATAAGAGAGAAAGAGTTTGAGTGAGCAAGACAGGAGGCAGATACTGCTTTATACTACCGAGGCAGTGATTTGAGGGCGTAGTCAGTCAGTTTCACGTTTTAAGAGCCTATTGGAGATGCTTTTATCAGATATCGTCTTCGAGTTGATTTATTATCAGTCAAGAGACAAATCGATCAGCAGCTCTACTAAAGGATATGTGTAGATACATGGGAGCACCAAGATATTCAGTTGAGTTTGATTCATATGATAAATTGTAATTAATTCCATCACAAGCTGGATGGAAATTGGAATGTCGAAAATATTGGATTTGATTTACTGCTATTGTATCAGAATATTCCTATCATTTGATTGCGAGTTCTATCTTTTCAAACTAGAAAATATTAAACTATTCATTCTTGTAACAGTGAAAAATCGATCAATTTAATTACAGCTATTATAATATGATCCAAATCACTTTAGCAGCTAAAAAAGCCTAACGCTTAATTTTTTTCAGGTTTTAGGCTAGGCGTACACCGGTTAATCAAGGCAAGACAAGACGAGATTAGTCGCTTATTTACATAGTTGATTATGGTGTGTGCTGCTTCATAAGAAGCTATGTGAATTACTGTGACTAAACGTGACAAATCTCGTCTTCTTGTCTTGACTAACCGGTGTACGCCTAGCCTTAGACTTTTATAAATACAATCATATGGACTCTTGTATTGATTCCGATGAAGTTTTTATTTTCATTTTTTATGATGAAGTGGGATAACACCATTAAAGTCCTATCATCTTATTACATAGTAATGGAGAACTTGTTTAAATTATGACTTTCAAGTTTTAAGTGATTATAAATTATGAAGTAACGCATGAGAATAATATTTTGATGATGAATAATAATTCTATTTGATTTTCAATCAATAAATTTTTGCTTTTGTTATAGGTGAGTGGTTCAAATAAGAAATCAACTATGACAGTTAGTAACACAGTTGAGTGAGTAACATATTCTTGTATGAAACTTTTGTGTGACGTACTTATTCAAGAGTCAACCAATTGTTTGTGATATTATGATAAATTCTTTTGCATGTTGATAGGTGTAATATTTTTCCCTGTATCTCGGGAAAAGATGATCTGGAATTTCAAATCTATTTGAAGCTGTTGTTAAACTGATGAATATAATCATATTATGAGATAAATACAGCTAATTTTTCTTTCTCCGTGAGAAACAAATAGAGCATTAACAATGAAATGTTGTGAAGAGCTATTCTCCACCATAGAGAATGCGCCAATATTTTTTCTAAAGATACTATGTTCATTATGGGGTCGTTGTAAAGGTAGAAAAAGGTGATTCAATGCTGTTGTTAGAATTTGTACTTCGCGTTATTATTGGATATACTGTATTGAATAAATGACGTCTGAAATTTAATTAATTATTCAAATACATCTCAAATAGTCGACACCCGCCTCCTAATCGAGTTTAATTATTGTTTGGCATGTTTAGCCCGATTAAGTGGAAAACAGTCGATTCGTGAAGAAGAATAATTCCATCACACTTGTGTGACGACAATGTTCTAGTTTGTAGCCTAATGTTAGGATTGAGGCAATCAATGAAATGATGTTCCTACCCATAAGCATTGAGTATATTAATCAATGAATATATTAATACATTTACATTTCAAAATACAATAAAATTAAATACAAATACATTTAATATTAATAAATTAATATGTTTGTATCAACCCTTCAAGTATTCAAAGAATAGTTTTGCCCCGATCCTTGTAGTTGTATACGTTTTTGCAGTATTCTTGTGTCAGGTAGCAGAAAATGTATTGAAGCTGTTTTCCTGCATTTTATTAAATTTATTTCTAACATTACCTTAGACTTATAAGAGGTAATTGTCATTACTTTCAAATCGTTACTCACATTGGAATGAAAGTAATAGTATAGGATGATAATAGTATAGATAGTAATAGGGATAGTACTAGTACACCAGAATAGTAATAATATCATAGTAACTGTACTACATAAGGAAATACTCGAGTAAGGATCGATCCGTTCATTGATGAATTAGTTGAGATGTTCACGAGAGGACACTCACTGCTGAGAAAAAAGGCTGGCAGAGAAGTTTATATGTGTGTGTGTGTATGTTTGAGGGGGGGAAGTTAATGTAGCAGGCGGAGTGTTTGATTTATTTTTTGCTTGTTGGACAAAGTGATTGATCGTCTGTTTATCTTCTTCAAACTCCAGGAACAATTTTATCCCGAAACAATATACTATACACCCTCTCCCCCTCTAAGAACTTCATTCAGCCAGAGTGTCTCCTGCTGTCGATTTCTTACCAGAAGACACATGGTGCAAAATATAAATCACAACATGTATAGCAAAGTACTGAAGCTGGAGTTTAATTTTAAAAATGCACTCCTAAATTTATATTGGTTTCTACTCAATTCGCAGGTTTGACGTCTAGTGAGATCCGACTCCCCGATACTAATTAAAAATATATTGAATAAAGCTTTCTCGGGTCTAACGGCTGAATAGGAAGCATTCACATTCTTCAATGGTTGACTGTCAAAAAAAATTGTTTGAATTCTTAACTATCGCATGACAGTATTGTTACTACAAGACATTTTAATCATTTATTCAATTTATTTAAACTTAAATACCATTAATGCAAAGAAAATAAAGGCGATAAGAAATACCCTCGAAGAAAAATATTGTACTCGTATTTTCCGAATTTTTCAACAGGATTGGATCTAGGATAATCAATTTATTCATTGATTAGGGGATTTATCAACTAGAATTATCATTTTCTGAAGCAAAATCGTTGATTCATTTAGGTAATCAAGTATTGACTGTTCCATAGATGTGATGCCTTTTAAAGAGCAAGTCATTCTGATTAATACTGGAAACTGATGACGGCATTGGGAATAATCATTGGAAATTGGAAGCCGTTCAAGTGATGATTAGATGTTAACCAGAAGTCCAACCAGAACGGAACTTTGCGGTCTCGTTCAATGAGAATTTTGAGAGAAAATTGATTAGTGACGCACGTTCCCTGAATGTAGGGTTCTCGCCGCAATTTTAGATTAGGCCACATTCTGATTTTTGACCAAACATTCCAGTATGATATTTCTGTTAAAACTGAGTAATATTCGATCAATTTTGATTGATTGATGAGTAATGTAATTCTAATTTTGAAATATCCTCATAAAATTTCCATAGTCAACTTATCACTATTTTTACTGGCAGGTGGATTTTTTCAGGTGATGACTCTATTCAGGTGATGATTTTCGATGACTCTAATCTATGATTTTATTTTTCAATTTTGGATTTAATCACAAATAATAGGTTAAATAATAGGAAATTTAAGAATCACAAATACCATATAACAAATACAACGAACGTTCAATTCTAACTGTAATGGAACCGTTGTCACTTACGATAGATATACTTGGAAAAGTGTTATTGTGTATCAATTCTATTCTCCTCATTCCTTCCTGTTTTTACTTGAAGCTATCAGGTGAGAATGAAAAATTGAAATGCTTGGGAAAGTTGTAGGAATTATCACAGTAATAGCAGTATTCTTTTCGTAAGCCCCTACTTGCCCCACTTTATTTCCTGCAAGGTATTGTGGGTCTTGACTTCCCTCTCTGTCATTGTCTCCGTTATCTGTCATTTCTTGCTTCTTTCCTCTTTCTCCCAATCCCTATTGACGTTCTTATTCTGGCTTTGATGAATTGATTCGTTTTATCAGGGACGAACGAGAAAGATCGCTCTCGACTTCTGCAATTACTTATCGACTCAAGTCACAATAATTTTCCACGCTTCTTTACACTCTTGATCAGTATCGAGCACTCTTCCCTGGAAGTAATATGCCTCGACCTAATCTAACTTTTACGATTATTTGGTTGTTTTTCCTTTCTCGTTCCAAGACAGAGAGCGCTGCAAAATGATTGTCAGCATTCGTTGTTATTGGATTTTTGAGCGACACTCGATCGTCATCCACTGGTCCTTCATGTAGCAAACATTATTGCTGGAAATGGTTGAAGAGTTCAAAATTGAATTGGAAAATTGTGACAGCTTGATATTGGAACATGGAAAAATACATTTTTCAATATTATTGTTCGCTTTAACACTTCTGCTGCGCCTACAGTATCATAACGAACTTTTTCATGGTGACGTGTTTTTCAAAAAACTCATTCAATAGAGAATGAAGAGAGAGAAAGAAAGCTTGTTGATTCATTCGAAAGATCTTAATTGAGAGAGAATTCTGAAAAATGTATCAAAATTTCATAGATATATTACAGAGGGTCTGTTTCATAAAACTGAGAAGTCATGAAATACAGATGGAATGGCGAATTCATAGTAACATTTTTTTAGTTTCACTTTAGTTTCAATAGTTAATTGTTAATTCGCCTTGTCTGTCAAGCTTTGAATATTCAAAAACGATAGTTTAATGTTATTTGTACTTTGCTTTCTCGAGTAAAACAGACTGTACTTGACTTTTTGTAAAACACATTGCAGTTCTTGAAGATCTGTGAAACAGGCGCCAGGTCTAAATTGAACAGTCATATCGGTTGAAATAATAGGGAGGTGTTTCTAGATTACACAGTTGTAGGAGGAATCCAACCATAATCCTCATTAATCAAGACAGAGTGGTCTCAGCTTATCGAGTAAAATTGAAAATACCATTTTAGAAAAAAATGTGGTATAATCATGTACAGTATACCATTTATGAAATAATGAAAATAAAACGAATATATTATTGAATAATTTGAATGTGTAAAATGTACACCAATAAGCAATAATTAGTAGTAATTAAACTTCATAATTGGACTACAGAGAAGCAATAAAAACACTATTTTTGTAGTATATTTTTCAATAAATAATGTTTTTGTTTTTGAAATGCGATCGGATTATTTGGATGATAGTGTATATTGTAGTATGAACAATCTCTACATCATATTCTCTACTATTGGCAGTGGAATTATTGTTGGAAGGGACGATCCATATCAATCAGCCCTTCAATAATTCTGTTATTTTTGAAAATATCACACTTGTCAACAATTGACAAGATTAGTTACTAATCTTTGAATCCTTGCTCACCTTTGATTGAGTTGGACAGGCATTCATGTTCTATAATTCTAACAATTCTATGATGTTTTATAAATCTATCTGTAGTTTTTCAATAAAAATTTTATAGTAGCTTGGTTGCATTCTCCAACTGACAGACATAAACAAGTCTAGAAAGAAGCAATAATATTCTGTGCTAGTGCTTTGATTTCTTGATACAAGTCAGACCGCAGGGCCTGGCTATTCCCGGGAGTAGTAAACACTGTCTCTCACACGTCCGGGCTCTCTTCTCATGCCAGACCGTGGGACGGTCTGCTAGTAACACATTAATGTACCCTGTTTATAGCCAGCTGAGGTTCCTCACTCAAGTCGTATAAGAGCGTTTTACTCTCATATTAATTCTGAATACGGTAGCCTAGTAGCTAGCTTATTATTGATAAAGCAATTTATGTTTGTCGTAGATTGAAGTTTAACTAATAAAGCCTTAATTATAAATGGACCCTGGATAATTTTCGTTATCTCAGATTTTTTTTGTTTTTAGTGGTTCGGTAAGTCCAATAAGTCTTCAGGTCAGTAATCCTTGGTTGTAGTTTGTTCACGAAGACAATATTTTTCACCATTATTCTCGTACAATGATAATAATTCTTGGTGCCTGTTCTTAGCACGGAAAATTGTATAATATCATATTATGATATCGCCAACCTTAATAAAATTTTGCCCACTTATAAAATACTAGTGTGCCAGTATTATTGGATACTATGCTATGAACCGAATTCTAAAAAAAACATGAGTATCAATTTTGCGACTAATTATTAAAGAAATATTCGACACTAGTAGAAGTGAAAACTCGGGTCTGCTAGCTACCATATTATTATTAGCGCATGGCTGATGTACGTGGGGGAGACCCGAAGGTAGTTCCATGTTCCACCTCACCGTGTATAACCTAATTTTCAATTAGATTGAAGTTTGATTTCACTTTTAAAAATGTTCACTAATTTTGAAAGAGTTATTTTTGATATGAGAAAGTCTAAAAGTCTGATAAGCCGAAAATCACAACACAGGATCACTAAATACCTATTTCCGAAAATATTGAATCCACCATCTTATAGTTCTTTCAGTTCGTGGTTTATGAGTACTTATTAATGGAGTTAGGGCTCCCATCCGCTTGCAGTTCTAACTGCAGGCATGGACTGTGAAAGGCCCAGCCTGCAGTTAGAATTGTGAGTTAGTGGACTGGACTGCAGTCCTAACTGCATGGCAGTCCCAACTGGTGTGAAGGTTCTTCAACAGTCCACAATGTCCACATTCCACTATTCACAATTCCAACTGTGAATCACGAGTTCTTAGTAATTGAGCCCTTAGTAGTTGAGTAATTGGGTTCTTGAGTACATGATAATTTATGTATCATATTCGCATCATTTATGTGAATGATGAATCGTAATATTATGAGGATAAATTAATAATTTGACATATCAACTAACAAGTAAAATATTAGATTAGCAAAATTAGCATGGATTATGAGTAATACTTTCGTAAAAATCAAATTCAATAGCCTTTCTGAGACATTATATGAATATCAGCCAGTAGAAATTGCTCTCATCATGAATTACGAATCAGAACAAAATTTAGGGTTTAATGAATTTGTATATCAACTTGTATTAAGTGAGTATCATCACAGAGGACAGACTTCTCTATTGCTTCTCTATGGTATCAGCTAACAAGTGGATTTTAAAAATGATTATGGATTATAATTTGGAATATTAGTATTATCATGCCAGTCACGAGCTTTATTCACTCTGAAATCCTGAGAAATCTCAAATACTTGTAAGGGTTTCTAAGGATTTCTGCACGAAAAACAACATAAGGCATACATGGTGGGTAGTAGCAGGATGCGAGGATAGTAGCATTTGATACAATCAACGCAGTTCGCTTTCCAAGACTAGTCTTTTTATTCGAGTCTCCATATGTCTCCGAGGAGGGCAATAAATTCAAGAGGCACTGTGTTGTATGAGTAAATCATATTTTGTGATATGTTGCGAAGCTGGCCATGTAGGCTGGGTCGCGGAAGGCACAAGAATTCGCGACAGCTGTATGTGTCGTAACGTGCCGTGCCGTGCCTTACCGTCCAGAGACCCGTTCGTTATCGCCGCCATCATTCACGTGTGTGTTTCGTTGCTGCTGCTCTTTGTCCGGCGTCGGTCTCTCTGCATCTCTCGCGTCCGTTTTATATGCAGCAGATAGCCGCGGTTGGTAGGCCTAGTGGCTGGCAGTCCTTATTTGGAAGCTGCACTGCTCGTTACGCATCGCTATTGTTATTTTGCCAGTACCTACTGTTCTTATTCTAGTTCCTCTACTATTTCTGCTCATTCTTGTACCGTATTCAATTCTCTCAATTTCCTTCTTCCTTGTCTCGATTCCATCTTCTTCTCTGTTTGTTCTTCTTTACCTTATTTTTTCTCCTCTTCTTCTCTTCATCCTTCTCCTTCTTCATTTTCTTCTTCTTATTCTACTACTTCTTCTCATTTTTTCCTCATTCATCCTTGGTTTCTCCTCCTTATTCTCATATTAACTTGTCTAGGTTTCTCCTTTTTGATCTCTCCACATTCTTCTGTTCTCCATCTTGTTGTGCTTTTCTCTGTCCTATATCTGTTTTATATAAGTCCTATAACTTCTGTTTCTCCACTATTTCCCATGTTCGTTCGATAACTATAATCTCATTTCCTATCTCTTTTCCTTCTTCAATTTTTCCCTCCTTCCCTTCTCCACCTTCTTTCTCACTCTCAATTTTTCTATTTTTGTCTATTAATAGTATTAATAAAATTTTCTATTTTTTATCTATCTCGTTGTTTCGCTCTCCACTTTCAACATAATCTTCTTTATTTCATTATTTCCCACGTTCTTCTACTCCTGCTTAATCTTCTTCCTTCATCTTCTCTATCACATGAAAGACTTCTCTATCACATGAAAGACAAGACCTATTTTTTGCTTTATCTTCTTCTCATTCACTCCCTCTTCCCTTCTCTTCTCTTCTCCCTATTCCTCTAGAATTGTTTCTAATTTTTTCTCGTGATTTTTCATTTCATCCTCTTTGGTGATCTTTTTCTCATCTTCCTTTCTCTTCAATTTCTTCCATCTCCTCTACCATTCCCTATCTTGGCTCCTACGCCTTCTTTTCCCCCTTCCATCTCCTTTACCATTTTTCCTTCCCCTTGCCTTCTCCTCTCATTCATTCTTACTATATTCGTTCAATTCTGTTTATGTTCCCTCAATTTCACATTTCACAATTTCTCGTCGTCTCCTGATTCTCATTCTCCTGCTCATCCTTCTCAAACTCCTCCCTCCTCTCTTCTTTCTCCTCCTACTCCTCCCCTCCTCCTCCTCCTCCTCCTCCTCCTCCTCCTCCTCCTCCTCATCATCATCATCATCATCATCATCATCATCATCATCATCATCATCATCCTCTCCCTCCTTCTCCTCCTCTTCTCTCCTTCTTCTTCTTCTTCTTCTTTCTTCTTTTTCCTCCTCCTCCTCCTCCTCCTCCTCCTCCTAATCATCATCCTCCTCATCCTCCCATTCCTACTCATCCTCTTCCTCCGCTTCTTATTCTCTTCTTCTTTTTCCTCCTCCTTGTCCTTCTCCTTCTCCGCCTGTTTCCATCTTTCAAGTACTCTGTTGTCTTATTTTCTATTTACTGTTCTCCGTCTTATCCTCCTCCTTCATCTTATTCGTCTTTCCTTTCCAATTTACACTCAGCTCGCATTCTGCTATTCTGCTAATAGATCGTCCTTGCAGTTGCACCGCCGTTCCTGAACAATGGCGTTTCCGACGTGAAATTATGGACCAAACACAGAAAATGACACGCAATTTGGCGCGTAGCGGCCGTCGGTAAATGCAATCTCACTGCTACTTAGCTTGCCAACATAATATTGTATTCAGCCTGAATACTATCGCAGGAAACGTGCAGTCAGTAATTCACTGGTCTGTCTTACTAATATGCCATAATATGTCAGGAAAGTAGAAACATAATTCTCACCAGACTTAGTACAGTCTCGTAATTATAGTAGTCTGGAGAGGAACTACTCTTTCGCTGGTTGAGGGGGGTAGAGAGGTTGGAGCTAGTAGTTTTTTATTTTGATAATCCAAATCTCAAAACCACAGTGTAAGCGATATAGTAAAAATGATCAAAAGAGAGAGGGGTTATCAAAAAGAGATAAGAATTATTTCCACTAATTTCTTGCATCTATAATGATACTTTTATGATTATTTGGTGACATTTTCTTCCACCAGAATAAGTCAGTACAATCTCATGCACTAGTATTTGAAAACGTTGAAAAGGAAAATGAATTTGAATTGATAAATTTTTATTAGTGGAAAGACTTTTCAGAGTTTGACCTTTTTCAGGCGTTCCATTTTATAGGAGGACTATAGTTTCTGAGTTTCTATTGAAAGATAGAGTAGCACACATTTCTCAATAGGTGCTCAGCCACATATCTCTAGATATGTACTCTAGAGCTCGCCCAACTATAGAACTACAAAAATCTATGAGTCAATAGGTGAATGGCATTATCTTCATTGAGCACAGTGCAACGTCAATTATGCGCTGAATGCTGATCTGCATACTACAACTAAGGCCGAAAGGGGCTGTATAGTAGTTTGAACTCGAATAGGCCAGTCGAGCCTGCCGGGGTACTGACTGCAGCCTGCAATCAACACCATTTATATACTGTTGCAGTTATCAAGTCTGTCCAGTTGGGAGAGCTTGTCTTGAATACTGAACATGTGAACTCCAATGAGCATTTTCATTGCTAACAATCAGCAGAGGTGTTGAAAAATATTAGTGTGAAGGCACAAGTTAGAATCAGACTGAAGAAGAAAGTATGGAGATTATATCACTTTTCCAATTTTTAAAATGATGGAATTTATAAACACAATCCATTTATGAATAATAAATGGTGTTTATGATTTAACATTCAGTTGATGTGGTTCAAGAGGAAATGATTATTAGTTGGCAGATAAGTTGAAACTACTACAGTTTCATTAATGACTGCATATTTTTACAACACGCTGTTGACTGCGGTCACTTATGAAGCGTTCCTTTGGTTTGATGGATTGGGGGAATTTATTAAATTATGTTATATGATAATAGGATTAATAATTCTAACGAAAATATATTCAATCATATATTTAAATATATTTATAATTAGATATATGTAATTAATATTTTATATTATATGCATTGTATAATCGATGTAGTAAGAAACGGACTGAGTAATTTTTCGGGATTCTAATGAGTTTTTAAACTGTAAAATTCACATTTAAACGTGAGTACGGTTGAAAAAGTGTGAGTTTCAACACACATTCCAGCTATATATCATATTTAAAGTTTAAACATGGAAAATACTGAGTCACACAGTGTGGCCAATTCGTGCAAGGCCAACGCCACTCGAACAATCCACCCAATGGTATGCTCTACTTCAATATTCTTGTTTTATGTCCATAGAAAGTTTCTTTTCGTAGATGAGAACAATACGGCTGATGAAAGCAATCAATGCCATTAGCATAAGTGGTTATTTGGCAGTTTGTCGTGTCGTGTCCCGTTACGCTTTGGTTGCTTCAACCCCTTTAAGTCCACATTCCGTCAAACAAATTACGGAGTCAACAGCTTAATTGCAGCTCCCGGGAGGCTCAACGCCCAAAAGGACGAACGACCACGCTTTCAAAATTAAAGCATTGTGTCAAAACATTCTAAAGACTACGTCTGGAAAATTATTATCTTTTCAACTAATTGCCTTTTTTATGTTGCAGCTATTTGCTTCTTGTATTTTCATTTCAACAGCTCAATTTCAGCTACAAATAGGGTGACGGATATTGAAAAGGAACATCCAAAATTTAATATTTTTCTTATATACTAATTGTCAGGAATAGAATTAATTTATAATCTCAATAAGAATTTAATCTCAATCTATAATTCTATAGTTGAGAAGTCAATCACTCAATGAAGTTTTATTCAATGACATCAGCTTGAAGATAATTAAGAGTTTCTGAATCTCCTCCTTTTCTATGACACACAATTTACAAACAAATGATGAAAGTGTGTAAGGCTAGGCAGGTGTACACCGGTTAGTCAAGACAAGACAAGACGATATTAGTCACGTTTAGTCACAGTACTTTACATACTTGCTTATGAAGCAACACACACCGTTCTCAAATTTACTACTGTAAATCATATTTTCACATTCATGAAACTCATCAATTGGTTGTTCCATCCAATAATAAATTGAGAACGTTCGAGTGACAAAGATAGGCAAACATATGTTTTGCAATCATAAATTTATTCTCATGTCTCACTGCTGAATAAATGAAGAAACACCGAAGTCGTGATCTTCAAATAGTCATATCTTGGTTATTTATTATCCGATTCTTTAAAATTATAATATACCATTTTATTCAGAATAAAATTCTCTACATTTTTGTATTCCTACGTTTTATCGTAAAAAGCAATATTTCTCCAGTAAAATCGAATTGAAAATTTTAGTCGGCCGCCATTTTGGAAAAAAAAGATATTGAAATTTATTGATACATGTATTTTGTAAATCACACCTTTAATTATACCCCTACCAAATTTCATGAGAAAATCTTGTTTTTTCAACGAGATATGATGAAAAATATTGAAAACACAAAATGGCGGATTACAGGTAAACTAAGGAGAAATCAGCATTTTGCCAACGACATTTTCTGTTTGTTTTGACTTGTAGAATACCGTGGTAGTACTTGCGTCACTATTTTTTGGGACACCCTGTATATCGTGAATATTTTATTTACTGTGGTACAGTCGCACTGTCACTCTACAGTATTATATTCTTCTGATACTTTCCTAAAATAACTACGTACTTGAGAATATTTTAACCAGTTGAGTGTTCCATCTCCATGACAAATTTATACATTATTCTCGAAGATGCGCTGCGCATTTCGGCTGAGAGAGCGTACTGTTATGTCACAGTGGTGGGGAGGGGGTTGGCGGACCCCGAACTAGAGAGCATGCATTATGTATGATTTATTCAGAAGAGGATAAGTTGTGCAATGATGAAGTATTGATGATCTTGAATGGTGAATTATAATAGTGGGCCTATAATTCAAACAGAAATCAATTTGTTACAGCCTTATCTGACAACCAAATCAGAAAAAAGGTGAATAATTATTCTTCCACTGCAAGATGCACTTTGTATACCGACCAGATGTAATCTATCTCAAATAGTGAAATATACTGATAAGCGGCTAGTGTTGTAGTAGTTGGTTCATTTTTATAAAGTACATGGATTGAAAATGAATTATTGTAATTAAGATCTATCATAATTTCCATCACAAGATCATCAATGGTTCTATCAATGATATCAGTATGATTTCATTATAGTGGATGAATCCTGATACACATTAACATTGTAAAAAGCTGTAATGAGATACTTCATTGTTAGTCAAGGAGCCTCAAAAAATAAACCACCTATTAATATTTCTTGAACGAAACTGAGATTTGAAAAATTATAATTTCATGAAATATATGCTTTAGCTAAATGGAATTCAAAGATACTTTTGAACCGCTGAAGATTAAAACTTTTCTATTTATCAATTATACTTTCTCTTATTTAATGAATTTCGTTTTTAATTTCAGGTGAGTCGAAGTCAATTTTTATTCAGATCAATCTACGAATCTACCGTACGCTTCTGTCTCGTAAGTATGTCTTTGAGTTGATGAAACTCGTATTCCGAGCTTGTCAGGAGCTTCAAAAAAGACCGTGAAAAATGTTGGGTCAAGTTGAACCTTTGACGATTTGGAATTGAAATATTTTCAGTTACGGGGAGCAAAGATGAGAGTCGATTGCTGAGTTTCGGTAATAGAATTTTTAACTTGAATAGAACGCCTATTCCGCTACCGGCCAGCTATGGGACGTTATTCCCCAAGCAATTTAGAAGAGAAAAATTGAACTGACAGCTTTTGTCTTTGCATCAGGAAAGATTTTATCATTCAGGTATGCTCTGTTGCTCTCCATAGTTCTCACTGAGCGAGTGGAGAGCTGTTGTTAATGAAAAACTTGCAACTCAGTTTTTCCACATAAAATATTCCATCAGCATTTCCTTCATCTGCGCATTTGTTCTGCAACTTTTCCGATTTGCATAATTTCAATTTCTGTGTTGATGTTTTTGATGGTTCAGCTATTTCAGTAGAATTTCCATCAACAAATATTCAATGTGGCGAATTTTTTAATCCTTTCATAGCTAGGTTGCCATGTAGGAATTCTTCAAGTATACATTAGCCTATATTAGAAAAAAATAATTTTTTAGAGGTGGCTCAAATATAGATTGTATTGAGTATCGATTTATAAGCTTTGGTGGTTCTTTGGAAAAGGAGTATATTATTTCATTTCTTGAAATGACATCTATGTTGTCTGTATTACATTATCTACTTTCTAAACTCTTGCGTTATCTACTCTCTATGCAAACGAAATTATATACCTGAACTTTATCATCGATATTTGTTCATAAATAGAAGTGATTGATCACTGTGCAATAATGGTAAGTTTCCTAAAATCCATCAATCAATTTTGTAAAAATGTTTCCAAATATATCTCATAAACTCACATTATTTTGGTTTTGGTAAATCCAGATAAAGTTTATTACAGATTTTGTCTGATTCTGGAATGAGTTGGAGGAGTTTTCCACAGAGTTTTCAATCCATATGTGAAGGTTCAATGCCTTTTTAAAACTGTGAGTTTTCTACCTGTTGCAAGTTGAGTTTTGAGTTTGTTCGAAGATTTTTGATTACAAATCCTGGGCCAGTCTTGTTCATGCGATCGATTCTTTGTATGACAATTAAACATAACTTTATTTGTTTTGTCAAATAATTAAAAGTTATCTTACTTACTTCAATCCTAGATTTACTCTGTATTACCGAAGGATAGAAAAAGTGAACATAGTTTTCCCTTACTTCTCCTCTTCCTTTTCCTTCTCCCTTACATTTTCTAATTCGTAGATAAAAATCCAATATCACATCATACTTTGAATTGAAAAAAAAAGAATACTAGTAGATTTGTAGTGATGCTGAATATCGGTCATCATCCTCATTCATCTTCTTAGATTCAGTATTCGATACAGCCTTATTTCACAAAGTTTTTCAAAATTTTTAAAAGATTATTTGCATAACAATAGGTTCAAATTTATCCAAGATAAAAACCGCTATATTGTGTCTATATTATTTCATTTATTACCTGAACATTCGAGTTATTTTAAAATTTGTAATTCTGTTCAAGTTTGATTCTATGAACATGATACATGATTTTGTGTTCATCGTGACTACAATAATTACGAGATAATTCAATTACAAACCAGACTGAATGATTTTCTGTTCTGCTACCACTATTTCAGTAGCATAGCACATCGATTTGAATCTGAATCATTTGTGTGACCAAATCAGCTTCTATTCATATGAGAGATGACATTTAATATACTAGATGTCTCTCCATCTCCTCTCCATTCTCATTCATTGGAATCACTGTGAGTGAGCTTCAAACATGAAATAATCCCTTGTGTTGGGATTACGACTAAGACCCCTCAGTTTGCTTTCCATGATCAGACTGACCAAAGCTCTCAGCTCACGTCACAGGATGATTGTATTGATCTCCCAAGTTCCTCGAAATCCTGATTAAGTCATTTCATGTAATGGTTTTGGTTCATGACTATCTAGGATGGCTTACTATTTTCAGCCCTCAAGAGTTCTCTGGTATCCAGGTACTATATTTATATCGGTAGCTAGAATGTTGTCTTCACATTTTCTCTCGAATTCAATTTATTGTGAATTCATCAATTCTTATTCAATACTGAATTCATCCTCAATTGAAAAAAGAAATGAATCATACAGGGTAAACTTTCAGCATTGATTAATATTTATTCACTCGCTTTAAAAATTAGTATATTGCAGATTTCTTTTAATTTCCATCAATAAAGCGAGTGGATATAGATATTTTTACTTCGTGACATTTTTTTCGTGGGGGGGGGGGTGATATGAAGGGGGTCATTTGGGGGGAAGAGGGGGGTGACATGAAGGGGTATTTGTGGGGGGAAGGAAGGGGGGCATTTGAGGGATGACATTTTTGGGGGGTGGCATGAAGGGGGGACATTTGTGGGGAGAAGAGGGGTGACATTTGGGGGGGGGGAAGAGGGCGATGCGAAGTTCGCCGGGACAGCTTGTTTAATTAATAAAGAGTTGAAGAAAGTAAACCAGCAAAAGTCGGGTTCATCGGGAGACGACGTGTATACCCCGTCACTGTGGTATTTCGACTTGCTATTGTTTACTATTGACTATTGTTTGCTATTGACCATGAAGAAACTATAGCGACGATTGGCAGTGAGGAATTACAACTCGTAAGTTATTTTAAAATAAGAAGTTCTTGGAAATTTTCTTCACGCATCCTCAGAATGAGACAGCCTCAGTTCACGGAGCAACGACATGTGAGAGCTAGCCTCTCTATCTCGCAGCCAACTTTTTACCCAGACCCTTTTTTCTTGGGGTTCCCCAAGAACTGACAAAACAAACATCGCGCAACGTTTCCGACGGAGCATGGTGACAAACTGGGGATCTCCTGCAGTCCGCCTGCAGTCCTGATTCATTGACCGACAGTCCGCCTGCAGGTACCGGACTGTAGTGTGTGCTATCTTCAGGCTATCATCTGCAGTTCAGTACGTCCGCCTGCAGGCGGTTGACTGCTAGTGTATGGAACTCGGCGATATTGGTCTTACGATCGCCTGTTGAGGCGACGGCCTGCAGAGAATCGCATAGTGTATGGCCCCCTTTAAACTATGCTACTCTCACACTATGTAAATGCTATTCTCAAACTATACCTTCTAGTTCCTCATGATGTGTCCTAGATACTCCAATTTTCTTCTTTTGATAGTGAAAATAATTTCTGTCTCTTTATTAAGCTGTTGAAGAACGCTGCTATTGGATATTTTGTCCATCCATGATATTTTCAAAATTCTTCTATAGGTCCACATCTCAAACGCTTCCAATTTCTTTGTTGTTGCCGTAGTAATTTTAGCAGTAGTAGAGACAATTCTGCTTCTATAGATTGAATTGTCTTTGATTCTAGTCACCTCTTGCTGGCAGTTCAAATGGAAGTTCAAAGCCGTACTAATTAATGAAGGCCAGCAATAGCTATGGAGTTTTCTCTCATATAAAACAAAATATAAATAAAACAATAAATTATTAATAAAATTAATAAAAAATATTAACAAAATACAATTATATTGAATGGGAATGCTTGCATTTTCTCTAAGTAGAGGAATTGAGTTTCATTTAGAATTAATCTTATTCCTGCTATTTAGTACTTACTTTCATATAGGGGATGAATTTAAAAACAAAATTCTGGTTTTACAGTGTTATAATTTGGCAATTCAAGTATAAATCATACTTATATGCCTATCAGAGGCTGTGACCTGTACTTTACCAGGATAGTTTTATCCTCATTTTTATGCAGGATTTGATTTACCTTCAATAAAATTGTTGAATCATCTCCACATACTACAGTCTCGTTGTAGAAATACGCAACTTTGTATTATTAAAATTGAATAGCTCTATTGAATCTAGATTTTTTAAAATAATGGTTTCAATAAATCCAGAACATTAAAAACATGTTGTTTTAATTGAGTTGTTTAAATCGCGTAAACTTTCACCTCTGAAACGTTTGAACTGATTCTTTGATGAACGTTGGAGATGGGAATTTTGTTTTGGATATTTGATGGCACATGGCACGAGCATCTTGCTTTTGCCAGCATACAAAATAAAATTAATATAATGGCGTGGTGACGCCCGGTTCAATCAGTTGGCACCCACCCAAAAAAGGCCCGGCGTTTTTATATATACAGCTATAATGGATACACTGATGAATATAACACATATATAGTGATAGTGGTAAACTGACCGTGTATTTGAGTCCGTCCGCCACTCTGTGTTATCATCTGCCAGAGAAAAGTAAACAAACTGCAAATTGTGCTTTTGATTTTCCCCCTTTGCCATCCAGCGTGATAAATAATAAAGCATCTTTGAAATGAAGCCAGAAACCAACAACGTATTAGAAAATAGAAACCAATTCGTCGCGCTTATCAATAATACAGCAGTGTGCTTTGTCAAATTCATCGGCTCACCTGTCATTCTCTCTACATTCAGCTGTCAACTAGAAATATCTCAATTATTTTCTACTCACAAACAGTTTCATTGTTATGTTATATCTTGACGATTATTGTAAGATTTGCTTGATTCTACAGTAATATCATTTTTAGTTCTATATAACCATAGAACTTAAAATGAAATTCATATCACTCATGTGAAGGTTTCTGATGTGAGTGTGAGTATTCCAAATTGTGAATATTCTTTACTGTGGATTTATTCTATTGTGGGTACTGCTCTGTGAGATTGCGAGTAGTGGCTGAGATAATCAATTCATTTGCTTAGTCTATGGTGATGATTACTGGATTTTGAGAACTATTGTAAATGATTGGACTTTTCTATTGAGAAAAAGAGCTAGTGCTATTTTTAGGTCCAAGGAAGTAAGAGGATAAGAGCTGAAACTCACTTCATAAAGATAATACAGACTGAACCCCTACAACTACAATCTTGTGTTGCAGTAACAATTAGTTTTTGGCTTAAAAACGTTGTCGTTTTTCATAAAAGTGTTCCATTCCCAATAAATCTTCCTATATCTCAATGGCGTCTCCCATTTTTTACCTCATCTTGATAACCTGAAAAGGAATTTTTCATCTTATAATAGGCTATTATTCTATGAGAATTATTCGAATACAGTAGCTTCTTCTCAACTTCTAAGCATCTTTATATAGTAAACTTAGAAAAGTGACACACTCTGACTGACTGACTGACAAAACTACCGCTGATTGGAGAAAAACTGGGCTCACCATTAGAGGGGAAGAGTAGGTACAGGAAAACTCAAAACTTTGAAAAGTCCCCTCAGAGTTCAAACAAGATTTTCTGCGAAGCTAACCATCGCAGAGCAAAGTCATGAACTTTTTGTTCAGCACCTGAGATACCCGATTTCAATAATAAAATTTCAACCGGGTTCTAAACAACCAAGGAACATTCGAAAATAAAAATTTCAATTTTTTCTACAAAAAATTCACAGCCAAAACCGCTGATTGCAGAGAAAACTGGGGTCACCATCAGATACAGGTATCAAAACTCCAAAACCTTAAAAATCTCAGGATGTGGCCCCAAAGTTTTCTGCCAATTTAAATACACATTTGCAGCAAAATGGTAGAGGAAAACTTGTTCAGATTGTGGAAAACATCAAAATACGTGATAAAAATTCGAACCGGGTTGGCAAGGGGACCAGGGGGCAATTTTCATTTTTGGCCATTTTTGCCGGTTTGGCCAGATTTTGATGGGTCAATTTTCAATGGTTCTAGATTTTCTAGCGCAGTTTTGCCCAGAATGAAAGTGTTCCTGGACCCAAAGACCTCATAAAAATGTCATCTGCCCAAAAATATTCAGGGGGCACCAGGGGACATATGTCAAATTTGGCAAATTTTATTGTTGTTATTTGGATACCGGGTATTATTGTCATACATCATTGAACTCAGCTCATCAAGGCCATTCAGAAACATATGCTGCCCAAATCAAATAAATTTTAGGAACTCAAATTTGAAAATTTTCAAATTCCCCACTTTATGAAGATCACAGTAGAGAGGTACCCCAAAGTACATTCTAAGCCACTCCCAGCATAAGTGAAACAATTATTTTGTTCTCATGAGTACCTGAAACCATCGAGAAATTTCCAAAACTATGACTAATTTTTTCCATTGAGGTCCTCAATTTTTCAACTTTTCTATTTGATTATTTAGAGCAAAAGTGAAAAGGACATTTTTTCAAGCATCGATATGCTTCGATTTCAATAATAAAATTGTGGTCAGCAAGGATCAGGCGCAATTGTGTTTTTGTCATTTTTGCCAATTTTGAAATTTATTTATCTTTCAATGGTTCCTGATATTGTAGCAGTTTTCAATCGAAATGTTGTTTTGGACCCTGTTTCTCGAAAAGCATTTGAAACTTCTGTGCATAGGATGATCCGTTATACTGATTTTGTATCTTTCATTGAAAAGCAAATAATCATTACCAATTTCATATTTTGAACAAAGCATTTCGTTTAAGTTGAGGCCATCTTACATTGGTCTCTAGGGAAAGTCCCTAGAATCATGATCAGTGAAGGAGTATAGTGCGAGTTTAAATAATTATACAAACCGATGTAAAGGATTCATGTACAGTACTACTGATTTCAAATGATATATTGTGTTCCTGCTCTCTCTGTAAACATACGTAATTCATGTTTTGGATCTTATAATGTATATTTGCAGTGGATCCCGAAAAACAATCAGCAGGTGTTTCCCTGATTTTTCTTGTATTTGTCCCTCACAAAAAAAAAATAATTTAAATATCTTATTCATTCAATAAAAGGCTGTGATAGAAAGTTTTGCATCGTTGGAGGAAGTTCCAATATTTTCAGAATATGATTTTCTAGGTTAGAATAGGCTGTTATGGGTTTTATTAGAAAGGGTTACGACCCGAAGGATGAAGGACAAGCGGCAAGTCATAAATCAGCATGTCGGGAAGAAGAGAAGAACGTCTTTGCTGCTGCTGCTTTTCGCTTCCTGTCTTCCTTTTGCTCCTATTTCTCCTCGTTTGTCCTCCTTGCTCTTCGTTTCCTCGTTTGTCGTCTTTCAAATTCACCTTCTGCTCGGTGAGAGGAAAATAAATTCGTCAGGTTTTCATCGCAGAAGATACCCGCCGAGATGTCTAGAAATTCTCTCAAGCATCTCGGAATCAACTGTCAGCGCCACGGCTGTCACTCAATCTCCATATTTTCTTCTTTCGCTCATCATTATGGGAAAAATAGAATTTGGTTTTCCTATTCTAGCTAATTAACTCTTTGAGCAAGAGCTTTCATTCAGTCGTTGGATCAATTTATAAGAGGGAAATTAATATAATCTTCGTAAACAGATTTTACTCATCTAATCTCCTGTTGAGATTTTAAGTTTTCAAATATAGATTGACATTATGCATGAATGATGAATAAAATCTCATTCTGCATGTAGTACAAGTATACTTCTTGATTGTACCTCTTGACAGCATCAATCACTATGCAATCATTCTATAACTTTCTTCCTTCTTCTCTATATTTTTCCATTATTCCAATGTGCTTTTTTCAACAGAACTTTGGATTCAATATGGTTCTCGATTCATTATAAAGCCTTAGCTACGATTCTCAAATCTAAGCTTTGCAACTCATCCCCACATTCCATTTTAAACTAAACTAGTATTTTTTCTGTCCTGTTCTCTTCTCAGCTCAATAGACTACTGTACTATTGTTTATCATTCAAATAATTTCATGGGATTTCACTTATGATAGTGAATGAAACTTTTTTTTTTGTCAAGAGAATCGAAAAGAGTACTCTTTCCTCTGTGAGTTGAATTTCGAGATATTTGAAATAATGAAATGATATAAAATAATGGAACTCTGATAACTGAATTCTGAGCGGGAGGTTGAGTCTAGTGAATGAGTGTCAAGTGCTAATAAATTATTCCAGATACATAGAAGATCCAATAAAACTGTAGTTCATGGGAATAAACTATAAAAATTATGTCCTCACTTCAGTGTTACATACTCCTTTCACATTTTCTTTTAAATTCTGAGGAGCTGTCTATAAGAGAATTGGCACTGTAATTTTTAATGAATGAACAGCTTTGATTGATAGGCATCAAACTTGACAAATATGACCAACAACAAAAACAATGATAAACCAATAAAAGTCAAACTCTTTGATATAAACGCTATTCGCGATAATTATGGGTTTGATGAATCTAAATTTGTTACATGTCACATTATTCAGTTCCATTCTCTTTTTATTGGCTTAAAAACAGATTGTAAGCGATTAACTGACTGAAAACAGTTTAATAACAATGCGAAGGAGCTGAGTTGATGTTTTGAAGCAAGATACGTAGCAAGAGAGTGAAGCGAGTCGATATATCAGTGCCATTTGACTGTCTACGTCCGTCACTATATTGTATTGTATGGATGCGGTATCTACTGAAGATCGGAGGTCAACCGACTACGACTGGACTGACTGACTGGCTATGAATGAAACCTATCCGCTGCTCTCGCTCCATCTCTGTTTCTGTCTCCCAGCTGTCACTGCATATTGTCAGATAAAAGCTCAATTTGGCTGCTGGGCAAAGGGACGTGGAATCAAAATCTAACCCATGACTGACATAAGCTTTTGTACCTCTGAACAGAGCTTGTTGACGAGCGGCCAGTATAGATATAAATAGACTCTGGTTTCAAACTCAGTTTGCTAGACAATGAAGGGTTGATCGATATTTAATTGTTTCTGTTGTCGGAACCTAAATAAGAATGAATAAAAATTGAGTTTAATGATTAATAAAAATGCCTTAATTTATACATTGTTATTCAGCTTATGTTGTTTCAGCTCGCATATGAAATAAGGATTGCTTGTCTATTTCATTCTTTCATTTTATGTCGGACCTAAATAATGAATAAATATTGAAGTAAAATAATGAATAAAAATTTTAAATTTTAATTCATATTATATTTCAGCTGCAAAATTCAAAGGCAAAATTGGGTTTGTCTATTTCATTCTTCCACAAGTTTACAAGTGAAATGGAAGAATGAAATGAAAATCTATTTTCATAATAATGTGTGCCTGGGGTTAATAATTTTGCAAACTCAAGTTCTTCATCCATTTAATTCAATATTTATTCATTCATATTCCAAGACAAAATAAAATATACAATCCTTTATCTGCCTGTAATAATAATAAATGTTTCCCATTCGTTAATTTTAATTATGAATTCCAAACTGTTTTTATTTCTACATTCGAAGTCGATTTTTATCGTTTTCATGAACCTATTGGACGAGTCTTGTTGGAAATCTTCTTGAACCGACCAATATTCGAGAATATTTATATTTTATACATTAATCAATCAATCAATTTTTAGAATAATATGTTTAGAATAAAATAACGTAGTTCAGAATAATTTGAATAGACCATAAACTCTGCTCTAACTTATTAGTTATATTTGCCACATTATTATTCCTAAACATTCCACTTTCATCAAATTTGAATCGAATCATATTAATGCTGGAAGAATATATGTTTCAATAGTTTTCAGTTTATAGCCTATTGACAAGAGCTTCGTATAATTATTTCAATATTTTCCATTTTAATTCAACAATCAACTTTTGAACTAATATACTAATATTAATATGTATAATTATACTCATACATACTCGTATTTAAAGTGGGAGTGAGCAGGATATTCACTTCATTCAAGATCACTGATAATCAGGTCAATGTTAACTGATGAGATAAGCTCGTTTATTGTATAGAAGTAATCTCTACAAGGTTGTAAGTTAATCTCAGTCACTAGTTCAGAAATAAGTTATTGAAATATGTTCGTGTATACAGTGCACTAAGATGAATACTAATGGAAAAGTTTGAAATAGTTTTAAATTATTATTTATTGTAAATTAGTTGAGAAGAATAGGATACCTGTAATGATAGATGATGACACCAATCTTCGTCTAGAGATTAGGAATTGAATCTGGGGACATTCATAAGTCTTCTGTTATCGCAAACATGAGCAACTATATTACTTACAAGGGTATACTATTTCTGAAAGAATAGATCATTTCCTTTTATTACCCTCGAGGGTTCGATGGAAGACGCTAGCTACACAATGGAAGGAAATACCTTATTTCGTTTTCTCTCCATTACCTGTAATAAGTCCATCCTTTCTCCGCTAACGTTATTTCTCTTAAGTTCTCTTTCCTGAAGCTTTTCTTTAATATAATAATCCGCTTGCACGTTTCACTATGAACGTATAGTAGATCAGAGGGGAAAAATGTTATGATAATGAGAGGCCTTCGTGAAAAATTCTTGGGAAAATTGTTGGAATGCCTTATATTGGAACAGAACAAACGTTCTAAATGACAGATTACTATGTATTCAGACTCAATTCTTCAAATTGCTTCCTGTTTGTTCAAGTACACACAGAAATTATTAAAAATTATAGGTAGTTTCTATATACAGGTTATATGTAGAAGAAGTATGATGTCACATCTGACATAAATTTTGTCACATCCATAAGTTTTTAAGTCACATCCATAAGTTTTGCGTTTTTACACTCTTCGCAGGAATATGACACAATAACTTATTGCATTTGAGATTCTGAAAGCTAAACACTGTTTGATTTATCACTGTATGTAAACACCATGTATGATTTATCTCTCACAGACAATATTATAAAATTTTATTTTTTTGTTGAAAATAGGGTTCTTGAAGTCAAGAAAGTTTAATTTATATTCGCTCATTCGGAATAAATAATCATTTCATGATATATGCATAATTAATCTCTTTCTACTGTTCCAGAATAAGGCATTCTAACATTTCTTCCCCCATAATTTTTCACAAAAACCTCTCAATATCATAGCATGTTATGATAGATATTACCATTACTTCTATGTATGAAATTGTTTTATTGAATGTGAATATAATTAAATCCTAGAACTATAACCTCAATAACTTTATTCCTACAAGGCTATTGGCTACAAGGGTATAGGGATAATTATTTTTGTCCCTAGAATGTCGAAGAATTCATGACCTTAGTTTTGTGGGTTGTCACATTATCCGCATGAAATTGACGATGAACTCATCTCAGATTCTCTCTGTAAGATTTTTCGATAAATCTTAATTACCATTAAAAAATCATTCTTTTCTCATGTTCTCAAGGAACCCTTCAGTTATTGGTGAAATAAATTTAAAAATTCAACAAGATATGAAACTAATATTTCCCTAAAACGTACTTATTTGATGACCCTTATACAGTTCTAGCAATCCATTCCAGTTCGATGAAGCAATAGGCAAAACAAATTTTATAAATTTTCCCAGCAGTCTCTTTTATCGGTTTGAATATTGAAAAGCTTTTTCCATTCAACTAGAATCGAGGAAAACTCTACAGCCAACTTTAAAGTAGTATAGGTAGATTTTATCGCTCGAGTGAGTTCAGAAACAAAGATTTATTCCAATTTATGAAATTTTTTCAGTTCAATGTTTTTGTTTGTGCAGTGCCATTTCAGCCTCTAATCAAACTACTCTATTAACTTTATCATTCGCTATCTCTCTTTCTCTCTTTAATCACGAGAATCCAGCCAGGTTTGCATATCAATAGCTAAGGTGTTATGCGACAATTTATTTCGCTCTTCTACAAGCATATTCAGTGAACTGGCTAATCAGTTTGAGCTTGTCTGTGGATTTACTGGACCGTAATATTGAGCTTGATCACAGTTAGTCGTGTTTTCAGTTGCTAAACTTTTTCGAAAGCGATAACGCTTGTTGCAATGAATATACAGTACTCAGTTATTCATTGCTCCACTTCAAACCTCAGTGTAGTGGATGTATATACGCTTGAACGAATTATTGTCATGGAATTGTTTGCCGAGTTTTGTATAGAATTAAGTTGATCTCACGAATACCTACCACAGGTGTTCAGATGAGATTAAATTGGAGAACACTCTCAATTCAGGAATAATAATATGATTTGTCCAGATACAAACTAAACTTTCATTGGTTTCTGGTTTGGGTCATGTATAATCAAATTCCATATTCTAATACATCAAATTATTATGAATGGTGTTTCCTGTTAATTCAGTGCAGTAAAGTTCTCAATGGAACAATTAATATACAGCAAGAGTTCATATGAGTATGAGAGTTCATAGTATATGTATAGCAATTTTTAATACATCCAATCAATTTTTAATATTGTTAAGGAAAATTTGGATTTAAAAAAAAAATAAATATCAAGAAAATGTTTGTGAATGTTAACTAGAAAAGTGCAGAAGCTTTAAATTATTTTGATACTAAGCCTATACATTTAGATAGGTTTTTAGGAATTATTTTGGGAAACAATAATCCTCTGTATATCAACTGTATATAAGTTGAAATTAGTACGGATTTAGAAACGATTACGTAACTGTCTTCTCAGACTGCAGACTTTTTGGTGAAAATACAGTAATATGATATTTTTTCAAGAACTTCCCACCAACAAACCAACCTCCAAAACAAGGATGAATCTTTTCCGTTTACTATCAATAGAGTCTCACTCAGCTATTCCAAGGCCAGTTCTCTGATTTGAGAAGAACACGGCCGAGAATCTCCTGCGGTAAAGCACAGATAGAGAACGAACTAGCCAAGCAACTTTGCAAAGGTAGACTCTTGAATTTTTCATCATTGTGTTCGAAAGGTTTCTTTATGCGTGCTTCTTTCCCGGGAAAGTAAGTAGTCTTCAAAATTGTTGTTTATAAGCCAAGTTTCGTCCGTCTTAGACCCACAGCTTTTCAGTTCGACTTTGATGCGAGAACGATTATTAGGGACCGCTTTGTCCAAAAATGTTTTCCGTAGACTAAATCTTCCTTGATAATGCTACGAAAGTTACTGGAATGTTTAGTTTATTACTTTGAAATAACTGTGTATGTGTATCCATTTGATGTTTCACAATATTATTCCACAGATGCTGAAAAAGAATAAAAGCAATGAGGAATGACGTTTTTACTCAGTAATTTCAATATACATTCCACCCATGCAATTTATTTGTGGCAATGAAAGCATAATTTTTGCCAGCATTCTCCTCATTACTTCTGAAAATTACATTCATTCAATAAATGTGTTGAATTCCAAAATTCAAATCCAGCAAAGCTCTCTCAACTTCAACTAAATAGATTTTCAGCTTGTTCTTGAATTGATAAATTAGGTTAGAGATATACAGAGAAGACCATATTTCAGTTTGAAAGTTGCAAGATTGATTGTACGCTATTCCAAACAAAGTCTGAGATTTGTAAGTGAAAAATGACTTCATTTCAACAGTAGCGGTTCAGAACAAAAGTTTTTCATCCTGTCACAATCGGTTAGTTCGAGTCGAGAGTATGAGTTTGATGAGTACAAACAATGTGACACAGTATTTCCTCCACATTTGTAGTTGAGAAGTTTTATTGGTGTGGCTCGAATGGTGAGGTGGAACAGACCCGACACCGAAAGGGTTTTCCAACCTATAAATTCTGTCTCGATCTGCGAGGTTAACACTATGAATTTATCACTGAAATAAAGACACTATAAATTCTTCTGACTTAATCCACTATTTAATTCTATTTTATACTTTCAAATTCCAAGTTCAAAAGTTTTCTGGTTGATCTAATTTGATATAAAACCGATTTTTTTATAATAAACGTTCAATTGTCAACGTCTCGCGGACCGTTAACCAAGCGGAGGTATTGGCGAGCTTGACCTCAGTGGCAAAGTCCTTTGTTCCGATGGAAAGGCGTCGGTTTGCTGAAAAAAAGAAGTCGCGCACCGGCTGACAAGATCAGTGGTAAAGGGGGGGTGGGGGGAAGGGGAGCTCTGCTCTAGGCTGACCAGGTATTGTTGTGTCGGACGGCTAGGATCAGGTGCATGGTTGGGGGGTGAAGGGGGTTTGGATAGAGGTCCCTCACTAAACAAGATTGGATGGGGGGAGGTTAAAGGGGGGCACGGGGCACGGGCTGAGAGCAGATCATGGTGACTGGAGCGAGCAAAGCCGCTGCCACTGCCTAGTACTTGCATTGTGCAGCCTTGTAAGGAATGCGGATTGATCCTGTACTCGTCCTTCCAGTTTTGAGGCGCCTCAGCGGCAGCAGCCTGCCCGAAAACCATCTGTGCTTGAACCCCCTTCCACCCCCTCCTGCCCAACACACAGCCCCCCTCAAACTGCGGCCGTAAAAGTTAACAGTGCTCTTCGTGCCGGCTCGGCCAGTGTATTCCTATTTAATGTTATCGGTGCTTTGTTGTTGCAGGGAAACGGCAACTTTGTCCGGTAAACATTTTTCAGTTTCTACTCGTGGAGTTTGTCACATGCAGTTCGGATTACAGTGTTAAAGTTTGTGTTTGTACTGTGTTGTGGATGGAATGCGATGAAAACTGGATTTATGTCGAGGAGTTGAAGTGGCAAGTAGTTTCCTTGACTATTCTATTCATTTAGCAATTCAGATATTCATGGATCAACTGTAGTCATAACCATAGTTTTCATAGTGTCCTTATTGTTATTGTTAGTATTCATAACACGATAACAACCATAGTTATGTTGTTCCTTACGCTCCTCCTTATATTGTTCCTTATGATAAAGTCTCGATGAGTATTTTTGTGTGTCTGAAAAACAAAATTCGTTGCATTTTGATTTAGGATATCTTGAGAGGATTGTTAGAATTGGTCGGTAATTTGCATGATTCTGCCATCTTCAACGGCCTAACTCGAAACATAAGAGCAAGGTCAACAGTTGAATGTGCCAGAAAACGTCGAGCAACATCTACAACATGAGTTCAATGAAGATCATGATTTCAATGTTGAAGATCAAAAGACCAAAATAGATCAATAGATATATAATGCTTAGTTTAGACATGAGGTTCACCGCATTGGTGTGAAAGAGGCCTAAAGAGATCAAATAAAATTAATCTTTACTGTCAATCACTGCAATCCTGAAATCCTCCATTTCTCCAATTATGATGTTTGTAAGCTTTCAAAAACATAGTTTTTCTTGGCATTCCCTGGTGCTTTCCCTTGGCTATTCCATGGTGCTAATTATACTCGTGCTCGTACAATGCTAAAACATGTCTGTTATCCTGTTAAAACACTAGTGGAGTTGTGAGTATGAGAGGCGAGTGGCTGGTTGAATTTGAAGCGGCTCTTCTATTGTAGACTAGTGAGCTCTGAACTCTGAAGCAACAGGTGGCAACATGTGCCACCACTCATCGTCATAACAGCAGCTGTAAACCGAGTACCTATCTTCTAGTGCAGTTGTTATAAAATGGCACATACCAGCTTTGAAATGCATATTTCCCTGCAATTTCAATTACTGTTGTTACTGCCTGAAGGGTAGCCATGCATTTTCACTCACTAGTACTGTATCACTGAACTCGTGAAAAACTGCAGTTTCGTTTCACATGGTTTTCTGTTATACTTTTTCTAACTAATATCAGAGTCCTTTTCCGTTCTTGGTTTTCAACAGAATCCATAGAGTTTAGCACCAGATAACACAATATTTTCTATCGAACAACGTATTTCCAGCATTATTAGTTTCTCATCCAATTCCATTCACAGTTTTTTAGCGGACAGAAAAGAGATTCTGATAATTTTTGGAATTGATATCGATTTATAATAGGATTTTTTTTAATGACTATTCGAATGTTTGTTATGAATTGCGATCCGTGGCGAAGTGTGGTATACTTATTTCCTATAAGAAATATACCCGGCGATGACCAGATAAGTATACCACGCTTCGTCATCAATTGCGATGCGGTACAGATAATTCTAGTCAAGTGAGTCTGGAAACAGGAATTTTTCAAAAGTTTATTTGTATCTTCTGTTTGGTAGAAACAATAATCGATTCGATTAACAGATAAAAGTTTGAACACATATTATTGACAATTGTGTGCAATCAATATCACAATCAACCTGCTTTCTGAACTGGATCTATTTGGTACTGTAAAATAGTATCTCAGTCATGTATTGCTTTTCTTGATCAAGAGCACTAAAACTACCCTCCTTGTTTCTTGACAAATATGTAAGCAAAGGAAAACTGTATGCTTCTGAAATCTTTGATCAATAATGTTCACTTTATCAGTCTTATCTTGAATTGTTTGAGTTTGAGTATGTGTGAGCTGGTGCATGTAATGAATGTAATTGATACACCAAAAGAGACTAATGATGAAATCTATTTTGCTAATTCCCGAAAGATTTGAAAAATTGAATCTTCCTCCTCCTCATTCAAACCTGCACCAGATTCTGGTCTCGGTGATGGTTGAATGCGGCTTTTAGCGATGTTATTATAACAATGGCGTATTTCAGACGACGCTGGGGATTGGAGGAAATGAAGGATGAATAATAGGGGAATAGGGGAGCTCGTTGCCGGTAAAGATAAAGATTGAGTATTCAATTTTAATTAAGGCTGACTCGTTTCTCAAAATGAGATTAGGGACAGTATTATGCGCGACTCGGCGCTCGGCGTGAAATGAGAAACCGCAGAGATGATCTCTAACAAGATTGTTTCGCTTATACACTCGCCAACTACAAAAAAGAAGGATGGGCCTGAATATTATCTAGACAAAGATCCACTTAGGCTCAAATGACAATGTAATTATCGCAACGAGGTCCCATTGTCGATATCAGTGGAAGAGTGTCGTTTTCAAAATTGTCGTAGGAAGTACAAATTAGTGAATATGAATAGATTCTATTGTAGCCATTACTGTTATGGCAATTTGATGTTTCCATCATCGACAACAGTACACGATGGTTTGCTATAGGGTTTTTTTCTTGATCATTATCATTAGATTTTGATTATTATCATTTGAAAAACATCCTACTCAATGTATTCGATGTACAAGAGGTTTTTTCATTTAAAAAAATTAGGATATCAGTATTTTGGTTTTCCTGTTAATCATCGTTCCGTAATCAACACAAAGTAAAAAATGAATAATTTCATTCCACATTGCAATTCATTTATTGAATTTTATTAGAATTATTTTGGTGTGAAGTAAATATTCTATGACGAGTGAAATCAATTTCATAGGACAAAGAATGAATTAATTTATCGAATTTCAGACAAATGCTTGGAACCTTTTCAACTAGTTGATCTATTGTTAATACTGTATTTTGAACTAGGTGATCTATTCCTAGGTTTGTCATTTGCGTAGTTCTGAAAGTACTTGTGATGTATCATACGTAAGCGTTGATAGAATAATTGTTTGTGATGTTGAGCCTGTCTAATCTATTGTTGGGTCGAGGTTCACCGTGGAATAATCTGAGGATTGCTTTTTTCGGTGGTCGGAAATTCATGTTTGCAGATTGTTTCTTGCCGGCGACTGAGCAAGCAAGCCGAAACGTGCTCTGAGGTAAGGATTAGGTGTTTGATCTGAGGTTAACTTCTTGTGTATTTTTTGGTGGTGGCGGAGAGGGGGAAAGGGGCGATAAAGTCTCGACCGACGTGGAACTTGGGGAAGAAGTTGGAACAGGGATTCGGTCGAATCCCCGTTGCTAAGTGCTCCGCTTACTTTCCATTAAGCCTGCCTAGCGCTTCGTAAGACTAGCAGTGCACTTTTTGGATTAAGACTCCTCTTCTCTTTATACAAGCCTGTCTGTCATTGGCAACGAGCAGCGGTCTTCCTATGTAGGTCACGTGGTGATACTCATCCCTACTCCCCCTGAAAAGGCAAAAGCATTTCCACTGTTGGACTTGCTATTTAATTTACTCTTACCATTCTTTCTCGAACCGCCACTACCCTCAAATGAGCGAATCACTTTAACTTTAATCACTTTTCTTCAACATCCTGAGTCTTCTTGTTGGGTTGGGTTTCTTATTGTGAAGTCAAATTTGGATTCCTTTTTTGGACTTGTAACATTTTTATCAATTTTTACCTAATCATTAAAATGTTTTTTCATTGAAGCGATAATAATATGGTTGATTGTAAATCCTCTATATTTTTAGGAAAAGGATTTAACTATTTTAGTAATTTAATATTTGAGGTTGGAAATGTTGAATCATAGTTTGATCCCTCACTGATCAAAGCAAGTTTTAAATGATTTCTCATGTTTGTAACATTCATCTATTTCTCCCCAATTATGAGCATAGCGGTTTAAAGCAAGACAAAATAAGATTCTTCAATATCTTTGGAAAAATTATTTAAATTGTAAAATTAATTGTTCAAATGATTTTATTGGAATCAACAAGTTCTATTGACTATTGATAACTTGATGAGCAGTGCTGTAATCCTGAGCAATCAAACTACTTGACAATGCAGAGAGTAAAAAGATAAGCTAATCCTCTCTTTTTTTTATTAATATCCTATTCCACATATTTTAAATCTTGTGAGCATGAATTGAACATAACTATTTATGAAAAAAATAACGCAGTGACATTGCGATTCCAAAGAGCTGTTATCTTATCCACCAATCAAAACAGGCCTTCATACTGTTTACTTCCACTCTTTAGGAGTACCTATTAATTGAAATAGGATGTACTTTGTAACCTCTGGCTCTGGAGTGGCAGAGGGGTATTTCAATTTCTCCAATGATTGAGAACGCATGCGTATGGTATCATTGTTGTGTGATTTCATTATTGCTTCTGTATAGAGTTCAAATAGTCCATTGTGAAATTTCGACTACTGTTGTAGTAGTGCCTTATTGAGTACAGACGAGTGTATGAATCAGGTACTTGCACTGCATTGCTATCGTATTCACCCAGTTCGATTGTTCGATGAAATTGGAAGCAAAACATTTTGAATGACATATCTGAGCTCCTTGTTCCTTGTTGAACCCCATCTGGTTTCATAATCACAGATTTCACAAAGCTCAACCACAAACATAACTGATTCCAGAGGTTTGATGAGAAGTCATCCAGGATCGAATTCAGGTTCAGGTTTATGTTCTGGATCCAGGGGTTTGTGTCCAGTACATTTCTGTACTTCTGACAAAAGCACAAAGTGTGTGTTGGAGTGGCAGGGTGGGAATTGTTACTGTAATCAAGTGATATTGCTATCAATATTATGAACCTTTAATAATCAAAAATACATTATTGTCATACATCTTTGAGAATAATAGAATATTTTTTTATTGATTTGAAAGTTGATTGATTTTTCTGGCAAGGGTAGGCCACTGATGTGTCATTGATAAGATTGTATTCAATGATCTTATAGACATGATAATATAGTCTTGAAATGGGTATGAAATTTATAAATCATTATGATTGAACACAAGCTGAATAACTAAGTTCTATACAGATGTTTAAATCTTGATAAAATATCATTATTTAAAGTCTCAATGAGGTTAGGTAGAACCAAAAGTTCATATTCTGTAAATTATTTACGAATCTGCATGTTCTAGAGGTGAGAAATCTAATCTGAAATAATGTTAGTTAAAAGCCAGAGATCGACGTACTTCTAGTTCGGATAGAACTAGTTGTCCCTGGTGCTCAAGAACCACTCACTAGAAACGTTTTCGTCAGAAAGTCCAATGTCCGAACAGCTGAGTATTTGATTTAATGTTAGCATCATTGAATCAAATGGTCCGAACAGCTGAGCATTTGATTCAATGTTAGCATCATTGAATCAAATGGTCAGCTGTTCGGACATCGGACCTTCTGACAAGAACGTTTCTAGTGAGTGGTTCTTGAGCACCAAGCCAAGGGACAACTAGTTATTTATACGAACTATAATGATCATTGAGAGAATGGTTGCTATCTTATGGGCTCCACATAGGCTTTTACTTGAATCGTATTTTTGATAAAAATAAACAAGAATTGGTGTGAACCTTACAGTCTTCCAAGATTGTCATGCATTTTCTAAAAAAATTTGACATTTTTTATCCGGAACTAGAATCTATAAAAAGTATCTATACGAAAATATTACAATGCCCTAGAAAGTGTGGTATGAGGTAGAATTGTTTCCGCAGTTTTCTGACAAGCAACAGAGAGCTTCATGTGAGTATGATGTTTGCTTGAGATGCGGGCGGGTTAGGTAAATGGAATTTCGTTTTGAAAGGCTGCAAGAAATTGGAGCTTTATCGGGTCGAGTGTTGTGGCAGCAGCAGAGTATCGTGGAAAGCAAATTGGAATTACAGTGAAGACAAAGAATTGTGGAAAGAGACAAAGAAACTGTAGCTGAGCTTATGTTGGATACGGATTTAGAGGGCCAGTGTTTGCTGAGTACGAGACCAAGTCGTGACGTACGCGTACTATAAATTCTCAACGCATCTCCTCCTTCGGTTTACCGATTCGCTACACGCTCTACATGAGTGTCGAGAGGCAATGTGTCTGAATCCCTTCTTTTGCTCTCATCTCTCACATTATCCAGCTGTAGTCGGCGTGTCATGCGGGACGTGTGCATGCTATATCATCACAAAACACCTTCGCATACTGATTATAATATATTCCACTATACAACTTCCTTTCACACCTTTTACCTCTGTTATTATTATGCGATTGCGAATTAGAAATTTGATAAACGGTTCAAAAACAAATATCTAATATTTTCTTGAAACTGCTGAATATCTAACTTTTATAAAAGTAATGAGTAAAATTGTTCCAGTTATTCATAAATTCATCACTTTATCAACAAATGTGCTTGGGTTATCTTACTATTCCATCAGTCAAAAATGCGACATTAATTTTCTTTAATGTTAGTAATAATTGATTTTGTGTCAGCAGAATTCCTTTATAGATCGCAAACTACATTTCTTGTGAAGTTTAATCAGACAATCCATGACTTTAAATCTAGTAACTTCAAGAATTCTTCAAATTTTCCCAAGCGGAAGATTTTCTTTGTCAGTACTGAATGCCTGGTACGTTGAAAAAGTATGTTTGTTTTGACCTCTAGTTTTCTGAATTCTCTTGTAATATGTTTTTTAATTCGAATTTGATTTGGATTTAAAAAAATATATATTGAAAGTCAGTTTGTTCAAGAAGGGCGGGTACAGAACTAATAAAGTGCTGTTAACTGCAGCGAAATGTGAAAGTCAGACCAACGAAAAGAGGTTTTTGAGTAAGCTGAATTGGAACAAATATAATTTGTTCTTATTGTCTTGATTCTAGAGTGTGCAAAACGAAGTGATTACTGCTCTCTTATAAATAAACTCATAACGACACCAGAAATTTATTCCACTGTATTGTAAGGCAATTGCTAGACTATAGTTTACACAACCACTCTTCTATTTTCCTATTCGAAAAACACTACAGTCTAATAGATTTCCGACTCCAATAATTGAAACGATCATCTACTTTTTGGTGGTATGGACCCGTGAACCTAGCGACTCATTACAATATACGTTCGTTCGTTAGCCTGGGGTGGCGTTGGGTTTCATGGGCTGCCTACAACATTATGACGGGAATAATGGGTAAATGTGCGCGATATTGTGTGGGTACGAAGATATAGAGCAGACACCGGAGATGAATGTTGGGAATGGGAAATGGAAAAATAATGAGAAATTGTTTGGCAAGCTGTCAGTGTTGAATTATCAATCCAGATTGGACGACTGAGATTGAATTGACGCGTCAGAGCAAATCCGTTTGATTGGTGCTTTGGTTTCCTACACGTTACAATTGCCAATTGTACACACGAGGCCTGTTTTGTGCATGAATGGAAAATATGCAACGCCATGATAAACAGTCCGCTCGCTCCAATGTTCGATTGTGAATATGGAAATCACTTTCACTCGTGGTAGTCATCAAAGATTAACTTTATTGTCAAAATATATCGTTAATAAAGCTAATCCAGCTTTTATTCAATCGAATTTGAATATTTTAAATTGAAATCATCAGCCATACAATAAAAGGATAAAGGTGTTCTTTAAAGTTGTGCTTATTCATGGAGATGGCGGATTGTAACTATAATCACAGAGTATGAAGATGTCAAATATTTGTATGTATATCGTATGTGCTAATACGTTCCCTCAATCAACGTCAATACGTCAACATCAACTCCAATACGTCACTATTTGAATTAGGTGATCAAAAATACATGATTATCCAAACATAATATGTTAGATGCCACACATCTATCATGATATCTTAAAATGTGAATTATGAACAGCAGCATATATGCAGGAATGAAATTAATGTTGTGTTGAATAATAGATTCTACTTTGATTTGTTTGACTAATAAATTCTACTTCGCCAATCGGAACTACTCATTTGAGAAAGAGGATAGAGAACAGATATGTGGAGCAGTATGGAATCTATAGAAATAATGTTTCCATACTCAGTAATAAGGAATTCGACACCTAGACAGAGAAACCTTGAGTTCTTCAGAAAAATCAACCAACTATTCAATGGTTAGATCAATGTTCCAGCATCACTACGTTGAAACTACGACAGGTTTGAGAAAGAGCCTCCTTTTTCTAGAAAGAGGAAAAAGCAATCGAGAAGAATGAATGAATGATGATGGCTTCAGGATCCAATCCTTGTAGTTGAGAAAAGGTTTTTGAGTTAACCAAGAAAGAAAAGCTGGAACAGGTGCAATGCCTAATCCTTGAGCGGAAGAAGAAAGAAAACTTTTAATTAGAAATTAGGATTTGTTTACCACCTTACAACTTGAACGACCTGGAACACCACTCTGCTCTGATTCACGATGTAAATCTGCAAACTACGCTTAAAACCTTGTGAATGAATTCATTGGAACCACTAAGTATACGATAAAATCTTCATCATATTTTCAATAACTTTCAATATTTATTTCTGATGTATAACGGTCGATGTCTACACCATCTGGAGTTTCAGATTTTTTATTAATTTTTAATGTTTTGTGAATGGCCACGAAATTAGCATCCTTTATGAAAATCTTGTTAGATAAATCTTGCCATGATCTTTTCCAAATTAGCTGTTGTAAGGCATCAATTCCACCCTCTAGATCTACATAGAATAATCAGCAAATTTTTTTAGTAACAAGTTCTTAAGATTGGTCAAGTGGTTCATGGTTAGGTGGTCCAGTTGAGACTAAGCTATGTGATTGCAAGGCTACCATTCTAAATAAATAATGAATTTCTCAAAAAAACCCTCGAACCCTGTGACATTATGCTATAATGCTGGTTTTACTACTTGGATATTGGAATAGATTACTTGCAATGTAACGTTTTTCCAGTACTGAGAACTGAGATTGTTTGACACATCTGTTATCCGAGGTTGAAACGGCTTTTTTCTTCCGCCTTGCTCGTATAATAAATCTTGCCGGCGCGCTCATATAAATCTTGCAACAGCTCAATGTTATTGCCCGGAATATGACAGCACTCATCCCATTATTTATGGCTTGTCTTGTTGCCGATCACGTGACTGCCGAATTCAAAATGATACTGATCAATCAGCATAAAATGTCTGTCAATACATCATGTCTGGATAATCTAACCGAGGCTTCAGATAACAGAGAGGTAATTGGTTACCTGGTACTCAGCAATAAAGCACCCTCACTGTATGAAAAATGAAATAAAGTTTTTCATACTCTACTAATTTTTTTATTTCTGTGAGTAGGTTTCAGCACCTTCTCAACTTCTCAACAATTCATCCAACTATTGCTTAATCTTTCACTGCTTTTCATGTTATGGTATTGTTGAGAGGAGTGTTTCACAAGGGAAATAGTTTCAAAGTAAAAGGCTCAACCTTTTTCCTCGTTTTATCAATTGGTAGAAGAAAGTGAAAAATTTAATTATCATCAAAAAAGGGCTGAAGTGCAAGTGTGAAACCTTTCCTATTAATATATTCTCAAGTTTTTTTGCTTTGTAGTTCCTTTTTATATTGCAAAATTTATTATCGATTGAAGGGATTATCAGATATTGCATTTACCTAACTGCTATTGAATAAATAATAATTGGTGAAACGGAAATCCGAAGAACAGAGCTCAGGAAAACTCGGCAACAGCAATTCTTGAAGTCTTTATCTTTCTTGCTGATTTGCTGATTTTTGAATCTTTTCTTGCTATTACTGTTCTGTTATCAATGTTTTCTGTTGCAGTTTCAGAGGTCTTTAGAAGCTCTTCAGAAGGTCTTCAGAGGTCTCCTATAGCTTTCTTTGGATTTCCGTTACACTTATTATAAATTTAAAATCGTTCGGAATTGAACAAAAGACTTCAAGATCTTCAATCTGATTTGGGCTAATTTTTCCCCTCAGCATCATATGAATTCACACTTTCATACTTCTAGAATTGGAAACTATTGGATCCTGATAGTAATGAACTGGCTCTGGCTGGTCTAAACATTAGAAACTCAAAAATCGGTATCGAAATTTTCAATTCAAGATATCGGTATCGAAGTTTCTCACGACAGAAATCAATGCCAAAATTTCTTACTACAGGAATTGGTATAGAAATTTTTGAGAATAGAAGCTCACAATATCGGTATCGAAATTCATAGATACAGTTGTCAAACTTTAGCAGTTGACAGTTGACACTATGTCAGGCAGAGGTGAGCGTTGAAATGTTCTCTTGAAGAATGCATTCCCTTTTCTGTAGCATTTCCTACCGAGCTTTCCGGCTCCATGTGACTTTTCTGATCTTGTTTTGTGTCAGGTTTTCCATTCTCGTTTGTCAAGATGGAAATCTTTTCCGGTTGCCCCTTTCCCTGCCACAACGTTTTCTCCAGCAGCGGAAGCAAGTAGTTGCTCTGCTTCAAAATGGAACTTGTGTGGGTGTTGAAGTGCCCCAGTTGAATATTTTGCATTGCAAGGATCAGATAACAAGCGATTCCAGTTACAAGTGCTTCACATCCATGTATGCAGATGCATCCGTACCTGCAGAAGATGATATCTACTTAATGTACAGTTTCTGAATGTTTCTATACGGGTAGAATGTTATAAGAGGTCCTGTCCTCTTGTTGATATAAATAGCGACTGTATACAGTAACAACTTCTTAAGTAAACTAAATGTTGCGAAACGCGATCTCCCTACGTATTTTCCAGAAATAAAGTCGAGATAACGAATCACCGACTGTATTTTGTAGCTCCGAGTTGGAGAAAACGCGTTTTAAAGTGAATTAGTTTGTGAGGAGTATCCTGCAAGCATCTAAAGAGATCTCATCGAAAAGTTTAGTAGTTGAACTGTCAAAGAATTTCCTAAAGTTTCCAGGAAGAATGTAATATTGACGTCAGCCTTGGTCCGCTCCTTTCGAAGACCAATAAATTCGACGGAATCTCTGTCGAAAAGGCAAAGACGATTTTCGAAATATCTCCATCAATTCATAAATCTTCTACTTCACCGTAATAATGAGACTCCAGAGCAACCGATGGAGGATTTCGTTCCAATAGGGTGAAGAGATTCTGAGGCTGTCAATTTGATTCAGAATTTCTTCGATTCATAAATACTGAACCTATGCGACTTGTATCGTTCATGGATCTGCTTAAAACGTTATACAAACTTCACCTGCACAATTTCCTTTTGCGATTTTCCAACGCTTATCAACTCCTTCTTATTAGTTTTAAACCTGTTTTCTCCACTTATTTAAACTTTTCTTCAATTGTTATCAAATACATTATTTGGATTGAAGTGATTTCAAATTTTTTTCTCTTGTTTCAGGACTGAAGCTCAGAGGATTATGAGGACTCATCTCGAAAGACAGTAATGTAAGTGGGGTTTTCAATGACTTGAATTATTCGTCACTATTAATTTTATCAAGCTCATCAGTATGAGTTATTAGAATGGATTATGAATTTGAATCGATTGATTGCTAGAATCAATTATGATAGATTCTGGTCTATTTTGGATATGTTGATAGTCCATAGATTTAAAAGTTTTTATTTCTCTCTTTTACTTATTCTTAATGTTATATTCGAATTCGCTCTTTGAATAACCCAGTGCCCCGACAACAGAAAAATCTCCATATACAGTCTGTAATATATAATAATAATATAAGATTTGTTTATTAGTTTCTACTTAATTGTTCTAGCGCAGAAGTTCCAACTTGAGCAAGTCGAGCCACAATATAAATATTAATATCACTTATTTTAAAATCTCAATGTTATCTACAATGCTTCAAATAAATTATTTTAAATTGCTGTCTTCTCTATTCGGATCTTGAATATTTAGTGCATTTTGTCTATTTTTGATTTGTTATTTAATGACAAATAATTTTGATCTGATCTATTAATGGGTAGAAAAAGTTTCTATTTAAAATTATCACCTTCAATAGTTGTCTTCTATCAGGTTGATCTGACATAGAGATGTGCTGTGAGTTGCAGCTCGTAACCTCTCAAATTTTTTTCATAGTTTATTGACAGTGGATAGTTCTTTTAATTGCCTGAGGGATCAGTTCATTCAGCAGCAATCATTCTGATGTTTTTCCGAAAGCTTGATTGAGACTGCCTACTTGGCCAGAAGCAGTGTCCAATCTTAACCACTCTTGATGTTTGTAACGAGGAAGAGACATACCGGGGAAAAAAGCGCTTCAGGTGATGAATGGAGCATTTCAAAGTAACATTCTGGTATTCTGCCCGCGAAGGGAAGCTTACTACTGCTGCTGCTACCGTCAAACATCCGGCTGAATATTGATCAATGATGGCATGTACTGAAGTCTCAGGCCCTGGAATAGACAAACTTGAAAGATAGAGGATAAAATTCTACTGGAGTATCGCGTAGCTCAAGGGTATGTGCAGTGAAATTGATATCGGGCTGACAGGAGGTGGATTGGAATTTGGCTTTTAATATTATTCTCTATAGAGCTCCAATATTTTCATATACTTTAACTTTGGAATATCATATACGTTGAAGATAAAAATACACTAGAGACTGCGTGGGTGTAGACCAAGTTTAGAAAAAATCTCATGCTTTTGAGAGTTCTATAAGTTAACAGCAATGCAAATTTTTTAAAAGATTTTTTTATCAAATAAACTGATTCTGATTGATTCCGAATTCTATGTTTAATATTGACATCGTCAGAAAACTGTTGATTGGCTCATGCTTTATGAGTTTGATATCATCATATCTATTTTTTGATCAATTCTCCCAAAATATTCTATTTTTTCTCTCGAATTTACACAACGAGCTCTCCTTCTAATTTTATAAAATTATTTTCCTCCCTTCTCTCTGACAGAACTCAGCTTTTCCTCCGCTTTTGATGAACTTCTGAGTTTTGTAGCTCGCTAATACGTTTTATCTTGATTACTATGCACTGGCCGACTTATTCTGTCAAAACTCATGCGTTTTCGCTTCATAAAGCCGGCAAACCACATTCTGGTGGCTTTTGTTGACTGAAATTTCTGTTGTGAATATTTTGTATTGAATGAGTTGAACCCACACTATTGAGCTGAGTGTACATGTCCATTTTCCTGTTAGCTTTTTTCAATACCGTTCTGAAAATTCCATCAGTGGCAAGAATTTAATAACCTACTGCCTCAAAAGTAGAATTTCAAAACGTTTTGAAAGCTTTTCTCTCACCAATGTTTAACTGGAAATGAATGATGATAATAAACCCAGAAATGTCGGTATTAAGAGATTTTATGTTCTTGGAATGGCTCTCGAAATACTTGTAAAAAAATTTGTGTTTGAGATTTCACTTGCCAATGGAGAAGAAAGTATTTATTAATCAATGCACATTTGTGCTCAGTTTTAAGAATTTCAATAGCTGTTTAATTTATTTGATTAACCTTTATGAATCTGTGATTGGAGATTAACCTTGATTGCCAAGAGTAGATTTGAGCTTCACCATTTGAGAGTATTTCCACCGAAACAATGAAATTCATGACATATTTTATTTTTAAAGTTTTTTTATTATCATGAAGAATTCCGTGGTCTTCAAGTTCTCTGGGAATAGGATTCTTGTATCTCAACCGATGATGAGTGATGGGAACAATATTTTAATCCATCCAAATAAGGCTATGTGTAATCTTATCACTGAATGAATTCCGTATAATTTACATGATCGACTGTCAAGCAACATGTTCAATAATATTAGTCTTTGAAACCTATAGTCACATCGTACAATATATTCGACTGGATAACAATGAATCCTTATTTTTTTGTTCTATAGGTTTATATCTACCGAATAGAAAATTTTATAAATAAATAAGCAATACACAAAAATTACTTCTTTACATTACAAAATACTCCAATTCATACTTCTGATTCTTTTTCTGTGTACTTAATTTTTGAAGAGAATCCTGATTACTAGATATGAATACAAATAATAAATAATAATTTGGAACCGAAATACATCAGTGTGCTCTTCTACTTTGTTATTCAGTTCGGAACACGTGCGTCTGTGTTTTGATAGGAATTGGAGGTTTTGGCTCCAAGAGCGTTTTCAAAGTTAAAAGCTGCTCTTCATTGACACTGAATGCCGTCCCGGCCTGCAATCGAGTTAGGTCTGTTTCAGAGTTTAAAAGGTACTCGGCACATGCACGGCCGCGCTATCGTGCGCGTGTGAAAGCGATCCGTTGACAAAAACATCGTCTGGCATCGAGACTTTCCATTCATAGAAAAGAGAAGAAAATACCGCTCCTGGTTTTGCTTGCTCGAAGAAGACGGAGTGTTTTGAGCTCTTAAATTATTCTTTGATGAAATTTCTACCGAATTGATTCCAGCGCTGAGTGCTATTTTGAAGCTACACGACTTTCCACCTTTTCATCGTGTTGGCAGTCAGCTTTTCTCCCAAAGGAAAGAGTTATCTCATGAATAGGCAAGAGGTGTGCTGAAGGCAATTCCATCATGCTTCGAAGATATTGAAGATCACATACTTGAGATGGGAAGAAATATAATCCTGTACTCATCATAAAGTATTGCATTGCGGATTGCAAAATTGAGATAAAATAAAGACTCAAGACTGTGACATATTTTCTTTTATTCATGAAGCCTTTGTATTTACAAGTACTAGTTTTCTTGGATAACTGTAATTTAAAAAAATGTCAACTTAAAAACGGTTCTCACTGACATTTTTGATGAATGGAATATCATAACATCACTGCTCTAAATTATTGGAACAAGACTTCTGGTATTTAAAAAAATATTACGTCTGTCCTGTAGATCGAGTTTCTACATTCTTTCTGTTGCTTATATCAAATTATTAATATTCTTTGGACTTTGTCATTTATCATTTTTTTACCAGAAATGAGGTTTTTCTAAATTCTATGTAAAGTAATGCAAAGAATACAAGTCACTTGAAGATACAATCAATCATTTGGATACCATAATATTGTACAATTAAACGGTTGTTCATAATGTCACTCTTGGATAATATCATAGGTAATGTCATAATGCCTCACTAGAATTTTTAATCATTTCATTTTCTTAATATTCAAGTTGAAGGAAAAGTCAGCGCATACAAATTCAATAGTCTTAGAGGTCCTTATCAGTCTGTGATTCCTCCGGAAATCAGAGAGCTCACTTTACGGAATCAATGATAATGATTGGTGTTGCTGGTGCCAGTTGTATTGATTCGGCCTTTGAAGTTTGAAACATTTCGCAGTGGAGAGTGATTTGCCTTCATTTTTCCTCTCATTATAATTAAGCCGTATAAATGACAGCGATAAATTTCGTCGCCATCCATAATCAGATAAAAGACAATAATCCGCTACTGGCTGCCGGTTCTCTCTTTTATTTATGTTGCGCGTCATATTCTTCTCTCGCCGGGGAAGGAACAGAGATAAAAAGTTGAGCCAATTTAGTTGAAATGAGTCAGCACCAGATTCACTGTCTTATTCTCTTGCCTTGATGAAAAACTCTGTAGAAAGGTCGTGGCGGGTGGTTGGGTGGTGGGGGAGGCTTATTAGAGGGTTAGTGGCTGGGGGGGAGGGGGTTGCAGGCGTCGAAGCATTGCCCGAGGCAAGAATGGAACACAAGAGGAAAGCGCCTAAAATAAACTGGCTGCTGCTGTCGGAAAAGCCCCGGGCTGGCTGTTTCCCATTTTTCCAAGCCGGGAAACTCCTCGCCAGTGTTTAAGAGCTCACTGTCTCGCCGGCAGTGCTCGTTCGTCGTTGACTACTATTTTATTAAGCTCGTCATCAGCTAAATTACTAATCACGTTTCGTCCCACGTTGTTCGGCCCGCCTTATTAAGTCGGTGATCAGCGCTCCCGATTCGCCCTAGTCTTTTTGAACGTGCTAATCATAAACTCACCACATTCTGCTTCTGATTACCCACCTTCATTATGAATCCATAAAAGTTTGAAAAACTTGTTTATAGCTGGTTCTGAGAACAATATGCATGTAAAAGTAGAAAAACACTACATAGCTCGATGTGGAGACAATATATGATTACTTGAGACTGGGTGTGGTTACTTCGAATATTTACTAGTAAAGGTATGTCACACAGGTATAAAAGAAAAATGTTCATATAATAACTACCCGCTATTCATTAACAAAATTCACCCATACTCTTTACGCACGCCTGCACCATTATCTCAATTTTCATAATGGCCCAAAGAGTAGGCCTTCTTTACAAAAATAGCGAATAGAAATATAGTTATAATCAGGGTGCTATTCAAGTGTTGGAGAATATGACGAAGCTTTAATGAGGAGATACTTAAACCAGAATACTCAAACTAAAGGAGAAACCCACATTAATTATTGGGATATATTCTGATAGAAATATGACAATCAGCCTTATATACAACTAGCTGAACCCTGCAGACTTTGAAATGTCTATTCATTCTTCTAGTTCTTGCTCTGGATTAAGAAGATCAGCAGATATAAGGCTCAGTTTTTACAGAAAATAATCCCTTCTCCGCCTCCTTTGGACCTAGAGAAAGATCAGTCAATAGGTATATTGACTTATGAGTTTCGCTAGAAAATTTCGCTAGTAATCTAAATTGCTGATAGATTTGGAGAAGGGGAAATAATAATAATAATGTGGTTACAGTCGTTCAATTATTGGATAAAACTGGATAGAATATTCTAGTCCAAATCGTATAAATGATAAATATTTCTATTCTCGGTTTTGTGTAGCTGATCAAATCGAAAATGAGAACAATATAATGAGATATTTTCTGGGAAACAGAATTACCGTTATCTTGTAATCGGAATTGATGTTGGGAGAAGTAATGCACAAATGATGTTTGGTGGCAAAATTAATCAAGCTTGCAGTATTTCCAGAAACATTGAATTGCGTATTTGTTTGGTGAGCGTTGCTCTTTGCGTTTATAGTGCTTCAATCGAGTATTGGTGGATATTTCCAATATCGTCGGTCAGTGATGAGAATGGAATAATAATGTTTACTTTCTATACGGGACATTTTTATCACGGGACTATGACATATTACAAACATTTTTCGTAATAAAATTCTTTTGTTCAATTATTTTCCACAATTTTTCGCAGTCGAGGAATGTAGGTATTACATTATTCGAGTAGCACTGCGTATATCAAAACCTATCATTGGTAATTTTCACATTCTGAGCGATGCAAGAAAATTCCTTCCCTGAAATAAATGGGAAAATAGTTACTCCAATGATAAATTGAACATTACAGTACAGCTGAGGATGTGACAGTTTATGTCATGAAACCATGTTACTGTAATTTGTAACTGTACAGTAATGTTGTATGAATAGTAGCTTGACAACATCCAAGTCCTTCATTCATTGTGGAGAAATAGGTATTCGATCTTGGAACCTTTGGATTATCAGACCGGCGCTTATCGTCCTCGGATACGGACCACTCCGCAACTTCAATTAAAATCAACAGTATTTTTATATAATCTTTATTCATCAATAGTCCTTCATAGCTTAAATAAAAGTCTATCATTCTTATGAATAAGTTTGGTTCTTGACGAATCGAAGCTGTCGTACCTGAGCTGTAATAACTGAAACTGCTGAAATTGAAGTACAAGTTTGTAAGACTGAGACAAACGGGCCACTGGAATGTTTTTGTAGTTGGCGGTGTTTAATGTGGGCGGTATGGTGATGGTTTGGTGGACGAGTTGGCCAACTAGCCTAGTCTGCGAAAAACAAACAGGTCGGCAAGCGTCAGCTGCTTAGACGTGCATTACAAGTTGCTAGCAGCAGGGTTGGTAGACGCTACGCCGCCTATTGACAAAAGCCGGCAGAGTTCTGATATGCAAACAGCCGAGGCGATGTTTGCTCTATCTGCCGCCATCGAGGATTAACCAGATAACAGCCACCGGCTGAAAATCCACTTACTACACGTGACTAATTATTTCCTCTCATCCCCTTGTGTAGTGTCTTGCTGTCTAGATGCAGGATTGCTGGCTGTTCTGATTCACCGGCAAACTGCATTACTTACAACATGTCGATTTATTTTTTATCAACTTGGACAATTTGCTTTGTCGATGTGCTTTCTACTAAAGCGCCTTGCTTCAGAAACTTGGTGGATTGCGCGGTAAAATAAAATTTTATTTTAATTTATAAATGTGAGTCAGTGTTTGTCAGGCTAGAGGCACGTAAGAGGCGAGGAAAGCCGTTGCAATGTTTTGTATCCAGATGTCTGTTGCGTTGTGGCTTGTATTGGTTCGAATGGAAGTACAGTCACATGAGGAAACACAATGTGAGGCGATCCGTTTATCCGATATATAGGCTCTACTCTCACTTGGAAACTCAAATCGCGGATTACAAACATGTGCTCTCAAATTATCTCACTCAGACGATCCTTCAACCGTACTGTCTGAACGTCATTTGAAATCACATGTTTGTTATCCGAGTCGCTGAGTCTCCGCGATTTCCAAGTGTGAGTAGAGCCATACAACATTGTATCGTCGCTTTCCTTGTGCCGCTTCTGATGTGCTTTAAGACTAAATTCTTACTGACTTCAGGCGCGAATTGAAAGGTAGGCTGCATAAAAATCTGGCTGTTACCTCAATATTATCTCAAATATATCTAATTCAATGCTTACCTCCATCCTCTTGTGCTTGTTTTGTTTTCTAGTAACCATAGATCTATTTCTTAGATGATGCCTTGTGCCGCTTGTGGTGAGCTTCAGTCTAAATTCTTCCTGGCTTCATGCACGAATTGAATGGTAGGCTGCATAAAAATCTGGCTGTAAAGCTATCAACATTATCCCAAATATCTCTAATTCAATCATTACCTTTATCCTCTTGTCCCTGTTTTCTAGTAACCATAGATCTATTTCATAGATTAAATCAGTTTTCTATTCATAGCATGAGTTTAGTTGATATTTCCAATATATTCAAATTAATGTAAATTAGAGAGAATTGAGTACAGTACTTGGAGTACTGTGATTTGATTTTAAAAGAAGTTATCCATTGCGAAAGTGACGTTGCTCTGAACCCAGTTACCGTCTCAAAATTCAGGCTGCGATACATGCGTGATCCCTATATCGTTTATTCTAGTACTCGTAGCTACCATTATTCATGTGGATTACAAAATTGGAGAAGGGGGAAACGGACTGTTCTAGAATTGTGGCAAATAAATAATACGTTCGGTCGATTCGATAGAAGGTGCAAATCTCATGAGAGAAGTGCGAATTATTGTGAAGCCGGCGCAGCTGTAGTGACGGCGACACGGGACTGCGTCATAGGAAACTGAGTGACGCTTGGATTTGCACAGCCACTGTGCTGGCTTGCCTTCCGGCCACCTATCTATCCTGTTTTGTTTGGACGGACCGACGGACGGATTTCGATTGATAGAAAATTTAATTTTAAAAACAAACAGCAGCCGCCTGCCGTTCGGAACTGGCCCACTTCTCTTCTGTTTTAGCCGTCCGTGAAACGGTGCTGTGAATAGATTCGAAATTGAACGGAAATTCAACGCATCATCGGATTCCAAGAAGGGTTTTGTGAAAATCCTTTTTGAATGAGGGAGTTTGACACCTACAACCTGAGAATAGATAGTGTATGGAGAATAATTTAAAAAACTCCCGTGATGGAAAAATTGTTTAAATAATGCAAGGGATTGAAAACTGAAATATTATAGAATAGTGCAATGGTTTGAATAATGCGAGAAAATGAGAATTGAATTGATAGGATAAAATAGAACAATATTGAATTTTAAAAAGATCGAAAATTAGGTTTTGCAGTTTGGAGATTATGAAAGACATGTACTATATAGAAAACTGAGAGATGGAAAACTGAAATTGAACAGTAATTGAAAATGAATGGAAACGACTAAGATGTTGTCAAATTACAATCAATCACAAATTACGTTACCACGATTTCATGGCGTAACATGCAACATTCCCAGCTGTACTAGGATTGAGGGGATAGTTTGAGTTTCGCTGAGGATGTGGCAAGTTATGCCATGAAATCATGATAACGTGATTTGTAATAATTGTTGAATAGAATAGTGGTTGAGAACAGCTCAGTCGTTTTCATCCATTATGGAAATATACCACAACATCACTTCGAACACAACGGAATCCTTGAAAATATTTTGCATAAATCTAGGATAGGAGGAGTTTTTGCCGAATGCCTATTGTTTTCCTATTGTTTTGAATATATATAGTCAGTAAATTGAAGAATCAATACTTGACTATCTTGCAATAACACACTAGCATGGTTGTTTCAAATACTATATTGTTAGTCTCGGGTTTGAGACCCAATTCAAGTCAAGTTTTTCTTATCTTACTCTTCTTATCATCACTGCACAAACTTTAAGTCCATGTAGTTGCACAGAAAAAGAGAGGAATTTTCTCTAATAGTAGGCATAGTCATCTTGATCAAAAAATTTGTGAAAATGAATAATGAAGACATGAAAGATCAGAAATTGTTGCATAGTCAAAGTTTAGAATATTTTGAGCACAATAATAGCTTTCCAGCTACAATAGTGCTTCAAGCTGCTCAAACTTCAATCCAGCATCCATGTAAACAGCATTGGCAATTGTCACTCAGCAGGAAATCATTATACACAGCTACTCTGCTTGAGTATCAACGGTTGATCAAGTTGACGTGAAACGTCAAATGTATTTGCATCGCGTTTGATACTAATCAAGTCTGTACATGACCTATCTCTTCAAATCGGACGCCGTGTAATTGAAATGAGCACTGCAGGCTGGTTATTTAGAAACTGTATGAACCAACAATAGCCTGAGCTGCATTGAAACTCATCAGTCATCATTGGCTTTGATGGAGAATTGCATTGCTCTTACGCTATTTCGAATCACACTATTCTTTGCAAATTGAAGGTTTTCACATGGAAAGGGGGCTTTCAGTAGTCAAAAACTCTATTAAAAATAATTATGATATTGGATGGACCGTGAACTCACAAAATTTTGAACGAAGTTTTCTCGAAGTTTCACTTTCGATTGTTACAATTGTAATAACATGTACAGACACAGACCGAGATACTGGTTAGCTTCAAACGACCAGTATTTGATGGAGTAACGATCGAACGCAATTTCAACAGAACCGTCCAAGCTCGCTTTGAGTTGCATGTCATCCTTTCCATCTGTCGTTCAAGGTGTAGAATTGTATTGGCATGTACAGAAGCTTTGCGGTGCATATATGTAGGAACTATATGTGTGTTGAGGTCAATGTATGGGGATGAGTTGATGAGAAGAATGAATGATGGGAAGAATGATGTTCTATCAAACAGTGAAAGAGAAAAGATGACTGCACTTGAGCATTGAATATATATCCTTCAGGGATAGGGTATATATTCAATGACTTGAGTGAGTAAATCGAGAGCTGAAAAGAATCCTTCCCTTCCTATCCTCCCCTAAGCGGCGGCGGCTCTCGGTGAAATTCGCGGTTATTGGAGTTTTATCGAGCAGGCTCTCTATGTTTCGGGTCAGTTCTGCGTGGAAACAGACTTCAATAATAAATGAATGCTATTGGCCTGCTTTCAGCCGCGCTCGCTACCGAACGTTTGTTGTTTATCAATCCTTTGAGACTCGAGGTAATGAGATTCATCAATTTAACAAATAATTTGTCATGATGAGAAAAAGCGGCCATCAGATGCATTCATTATTCTCTGGATAGAAGTATCCCGGTCTCGTTTACAATGAACATTCGCTTGATTAATACAATGAATTACTGAAATTAGTTATCAACGTATTACTTTTACTATCAGTTGAACTCATCTCGATTGGTTTTCACAAGTTTAGTCTCGCATCAATCAATACTTGGGATTGAGCTTCTCCTTAATCCTGCAACACTCAAGCTTAATCCCTTAATCTTCGAACACTATAACTAACAGGAGCTTCAATATAATGACAGACCATACAAACCATCTTAGAATTTGGTACAAGTGAATTGATTGTTAAAAATTGGAATCGAACACATAAATGGTCTGGTAATCCGAACTTTTTATATATCATTAAAAATATATTTAACTTTTTAAAAACTCCAAGCTCATGTTATGGGAATTTAAAGTGTTTAATCAAAATACGCTCTACCGTGGCATTTGTATTTTGATTCAAATGATATTGTTGGTTGCTTTATACTGTGCCAAGACCAACTGGAGTTTTTTGCAGGTGTTGTCAATAGTATCGCTGTAATGACTTTGTTTTTTTTTGAATAGAGAATTTAGTTTGAATATAATAGATTAGTCGTTTGAGTTACTTTATAACTTCATTTGTTCTTCCATAACGAGGTGTAAAACCCTGATACAGTGCCAGCCTTCTTCGTATATGAAGAAGTTCGATTATGTTTACGATTATGAAGTGAGTCAGTCTCCAACATTCATCACAAATATACATTAGGGCGTTCACGAATATCATCATCTATCATAGGTGGAGCTGTATTTGCATATATTGACATTTTCTTCTCGAGGTGCCAACCACTTCGCTATTATGGATGTGAAATCCACTCAGAACATGTTGAAAATGCTGGATGACTTCTTACCCACACCATCACGGCTGCTTTCGATGAATCGCATCATACGCATCCATTTAGATCCAGGTTTCCCACTCGTTTCTTATCATTGCCGGACAGGCCATCCATCAATTCCTGGCCCCCTCCTTCGCTCTCCCACATTTTCAATTCTTCTCTCCACATATCGAGCGCTGATGTGTCCTTGAGCTATTTGGATTTAAACCTTTCTTGAAGCTTGTGCTTCTTGGACTTGAAGCTTCTGTGGTCGTTAGGAGGAAATTCTCGAAGAAAACTCAATGATTATGAATAGGAAACTATTGTTGTTGAACCAGATTTATCAAATTATAAACATGACGGAAATCAAAGTGTGCTGAAAGAAAAAAACAGATGAAAGCCGTTGGAATTTGTGATTTTATTCAATGAGAAAAAGTCAAGTATTGTGGATAAAGCAGGAAATCAACTGGTTTGCAGTCCTGAAACTTGAAAAAATATTGGAAGTAGAAGAGTCTGACATGATGACTCCGTCTATTTTTCGATGATAATAAGAAATTCTTATATTTTTTTTAGATATATTATTTGAAGGAATTCTGTAGAGAAGATGGCTTTAGAAGGAGGTAATAAGTGGAGACTGCGGACCAATACCGCTCCCTAAACTCAAAGACAACATCATAGTATTAAATAATATCCTTTACGATTTTATTGAAGTATATTGGCTGCTAGAATAAGGAGCTACAATGAAAAGATGTCTGACCATCTTTTGAAAAACTTGCATAATCCTCTTCCCGCTATCGAATAGTTCATCCATTTCCTTGTAAACCTTGGATCATAAAATACGTACGAGTATATATTTCTTTCCAATATTGAGGTAAAGTATTGAAAATAGTTGGACACACAACTGTGAACAATTTAGAAACAGAATATCAAATGAGGGGAATTTAGAAACTAAGATTAATGAGGCAGAAGAGGTAAAAATAAGGAGGAAAAATCATAAGCACCATAGACAAACGTGACAAACGTAATTGTTTTGACCTTTCAAATTGGAATAATTTTGTTACTTCTAATATCCAGTGAGCATCCTAGTGTTAGAAGTGATTGGAACTAAACAACAAAAGTGGAAGACTAGGAAAAATTAAAGATTGAAAACTTATTAAATTCGAAGTATGGAGTGATGAGGTAAGAAAATATTCAAAAACATTCTTCTGCCTGATAGAAACACAATTATTGAATAAAGGGGTTTTGAGAATTAACGACAATGTGATGGACTAAAGGATTGATTGAAAGTTAGTGAAAAAAGTTTTAAGAGGAAGTATGAGCTTTAGAAGATGAAATTATTCGTAGATAAGAGGAGGATATGAATTAGATTCTGGCTATATATTGAGCTATTTTGTTGAAAGGAGTGGATTCGCCAAAAGTGAATTGGAATGCAGCCAATCTAGCTCCAGTGTTTGTGTCATAAACATGTCTGGTTATGACTGCTTTTGAGCTCAACCAATTCGAAGGTTCTTGTTGAAGTCCAGCAAGACCAATGATGGTATAGACCCAATAATGATTGGAAAAGATCAATATGGAAGATGAATTCTGGACTCAATAATGATTGGAAAGAATCAGGATAAGTAGATGAATGATAAAAAAGGAATTGGAAAAGTAAGCAATCAGGATTTATCAATGAATAGAATGTTGTTGGTAGCATAATAAAACTGAAAGATGATTTCAAGTGTGTCAGAACACATAGAATTTAGCCGAAAAGTATGATGAAGCTGAAGGAATAATTTATTAATTATTATTGGGTGAGTAGGATAACCTTGAAAATTAAGTATTAATTTACATAGAATTCCAATTGAAAAGAATTTTTTTCTCCCGATACCTAACGAGAGAACTGATATACAATAGCTCTCATCATGCGTTATAATAAGATTTCTTAAGTAGTCACTTATGAATTTTCCTTAATGTCAACCAGTTTTCATATATGGTGTGGCCAAAACTTTTCACAATGGAATAGCTTACAACCTACCGTAATATATAAAATATAATTAATAGCTAAAAATAGTCTATTAATAGTTGGGTTCGTGTGATGCGACTGAAAGGCTAACATTGAAAAATGTTGAAATTTTCTGCAGAGAAAATAAAATTATAGTGTTAAAATGTATCGAAATTATCTAGTTTTTATCTCATTCGATAAAGTAGCCTAAATGGTTAAAATTCTTTTTATAGAATTCATCAGCATTTGTGTGATGGTAATTAGAATTGAAATGCAAACAAACTATTTCGTGAGTGCTCAAGATGCGTTGATACCTCGTCACTCTTATGACTTGGCCAAGCTCTACAGTAAAATTGATTATATTTACTTTGGGAGATTGTTCTCAACCGTACTTAAGACCTTTTCTTCAGTGCAGCGTCTAGATGCAAAGACCCATTCAAGGCGCCTGAAGCTCCCCTGAGTAATCTTGTATACTCACGTCTGTACGTTAATCTCTGATTCGTGTCGCTCGTGAATTATTGCTGAAGTTTGTGTTTCCTGGAACCCATTTCTCTTCGACTTCATATTGCCACTGATCCGTTCTCTCGCCTCTGCATCTTCCCGGCAACTTTTGCAAGTATGTTTCCTCAATTTCCTTCAATATTTCCTACTTTTGAGCATTGTGTGTTTTTCGAGAAGCAGTCCAACACTTATGAAATTCTATTCAAAACTTATTCTCGAGCAGAACTCCGAAAGCCTCAAACTGTCAGTTGTATGTCACATCCTCACAAAAGTTTACTTTTCTTTAGGATCCACTCTCCTGAGACAAGAGTTGCTGATAGCCCAAGTTTTCCTTCAAGACATCCGGATCTCAATGAGCATTGCCTATCAAACTAAAAATTACAGTATTAAATCATGTTTCGTAAAAACATATACGGTACCATTTCACCTCAAGAGTTGTTAATTGATCCTTTCTGAGAAAGTGTCGATTCTGTTTTGGTAGTTTAGTAGTAGGTAGAAACAAAATTATTTGTTCCTTGTTTATTCTGAGAGAGAATTTTCAGTTTTTATGTATGTTCTAAGCAACTTCTTAGTCTGAAAATTTCCCAGTTAATCATAATTTTTTCTCAACTAAAGTGTTCTGTGAACAATTCTGAAGCGCTTTCAAGACTTACTTAAAAGTTTAGCTTTTGATTCTTATGGACTCAAAATGTTCATTTGTTCAATGTTCACCCCATGCCTATGTGCCTATTGTTAGTAGCCTAGTAGATTTTTATCCCATTTTGTTTTCGTAACATCATAGGAAAACGTCTTGATTCTTAAAGGATCATTGGAATCATTACCATAACATTTTGTGTCCGTCGTTCATCCTAGTAGTACCTTGATATATATACTTATATTACCTTGTAATATATACTAATACTTATACTTGATTATATACTTATACTTACCTTGATACATATACCTTGATATAATTTCAACACCTGTTAACCTGTTCTAGTTTCTTGAAATGCCGAAATTTTAATATATTTGATATAGTTTTTATCAATGGAGGTTCGAATGTCATTAAAACAACTCTTCATTAGATCCTAATGTTCGGAGAAGTGAACTGAAATCTGAGAAAAAATGTCTGTTACTCACGACAACTGATGAGAAATTCGAGTAAGAAAGAACCAAGTAAATAGAATCAGTGGAATTCACAGTAGTAGTCCTCGACCAGATTCCAGTGATTCAGAATTTGATCAAACCTCCTGAATTCCTCTTTTTCCTCGGGGACACATTCTCAACAATTTTCTCTCAAAAGAATAGTTTGATAACAATGCTATTATTTACAACATGGAAGCTTTCCTCCGTCAACCTCAAAGGTATTTTTTGAAGCACATATTGTGGACACAGAAATGTACCGCATGCGTTTCACTATAATCAATAGGTACCGTTCCAAAGTTCACTCCATTCATTCTACCATACTGACTGAATAAATTGATGAATATTTCAGTCGTTATACACTTTTCAGTAAAAATGATTCATCAAACTGTTCCTCATCACAAACGTGATTATTTATCAAATATCAAATACTATTATTTATTAATGATTCATTTAAAAGTAATTTTTATTAAATTTATTCTTACCATTTGAATTTTCCCCAAAAATTATAACAGAAAATTTTTACACACATGAAGTACTACGTAATGACAATTCCACCTATCCGTTCGTAGGCTAATATATGACATAGGCGAATAAAATGACATCAATACATTTTTTTCACCTTATTAGATTCATCAATAACTAATGTCCACTAACTAACAATAGCTGATGTCAATACAATGACATCCATTCATTTGTTCACCTTATTTGATTACAGATTCATCAATAACTAATTCAAATTTCATTCAGTTATTATTTGATTTTTCTATTCCATTCAAACATTCACTCATGTTATTCAGTATTGTTAAACAATCCTGCACAAGTTATACTTGATTGATACGAACCCCCTTCGGAGTAATCATCACTATTGTTTTGTTAGAAATTTATTTTGACCGTTGGAATTCGAATCCAGTAGGCAAAACAATGATGCACAGTGGGTCAACAACTGTTCTTTGGGTTGTGTTATCAACAGCTGTGGTTTTCTTGGCAGGATTCATTGCGTGCAAGTGTCACCCACTTCGATTGTGTCACAGCGTGACCAGGTTAATTAAGCTGACGTTGTAATTAATTGAACTCAAAGCGGCATCACGGCTACCTTTCCGCACCCCTTCCCCAGCACTCACCTGTCCATCTATGAGCCGTTCCTTGATTATTACAATAATTACAAATGAATCGCATGACTGCAGTGTTGTGCGCACCGTGGCCCAGCCCTCGTTTCAATTTATTCACTTCATCCCCTAATCTCAGGAATTTTGTTCTCATCTAATGACCAGAGGAGAAAATTGAAATTCGAGTGTTACCGTGAGAATGAAACCTGAGGGAGAGTAACTACTAACTTTATTAGCCTAGCCATTGATCAATTATCAATGATGAGGTATCTGTGAGAAAATTGAAATTTGAGTGTTATCGTGAGAATAAAATGTTATAATGGAGAATAACTTCTAACAATATTACATTACTTTTTACCATTTTCCTTTAGATAATATAATGAGATTGTTATGAAATTATCAAACACTTCCTGATAACTCTATGGTCCTTTATAATAATCATTCAATCCATTGATCAATCATCATCAAATTTGTCAAATTTTATCCTTCACCAGAAATCTAAATACTGATAGTTCTATCTTAAGTAGTTCCGGGGATTTCTCCTGGTTCCAAGATTATCTTCACTGCACATTCATTACAAGTGTACGCATCAACTTGTGCTCAATGATTAATTCATATTTTTTGTAAATGAGGTGCATGATGACCAAGGTAGGATAGGTTTTGTTTCATTCAAATACGGGAATCTCTCCTTGGGTTTAATCAGATCTAACACATTCTCTTTGTTAAATTATAACCTGCTGTCAAGACTTGATTTTGAGTTCATAATCAACTGACCTAGCCTCACTGCATGAAAATGGCAAACTGCAAACACTGGCCTGTGAAGTCAAAAGCAAAAAGGATTAATGCACAAGGTGAGGGCTGTGTTATTGTTTCATTTAGGATTAAGCAAGATGATTATGAAAAAGGAGGTGTTTTAGTCGCTCCGACGAATCCGTCTCTCATCCTCATTTAACAAGAGAAAAAGACCTCTCCTGTTATTTTTCGCAGATTTTTCACTCACCCTCATTAACAAAAGGTAATATTAATGGCCGCTTTCTAAATTCTCTAAGCAGATCGTTGAATTATAATCGCTTGATCTAAACTTACCTCATTTGTGTAAAAATGTGATTTTATTAATTTAGCATGATCATCCCATACCAGTTATTCAGATATATTTTAGAGTGAAATATGGAGCGAATACCTTGATTATTCTTTCTTAGTAAGAATGATAATCTGCTTGTAATTATCTTGTATAATGGAATCAATTTCAATTTTCAATTAGAAATAAATTTTTTTGGAAAAAATAAGATTTAAAATGTATTGGAATTTATTGAAATTGCAATGATTGGATCTGAGATCAGAAGAGGAAAGACTCAATGTTGTCCGTCGATTCTGATTCACTAGACTAGAGGAATGGTATTTTATTGATCTGGATAACCATATCCAACCACACCCAATATTATTCCAACAGAAAAAATGATCAAGAACCGAATCAATATTAGAAAAGGACTATGTTTGAAATATTCTAATTTGTAGTCCATCAAATGTTTTATAAGAATGAAGGCTCATATTTTTCACAGATTTGATAATGTATTTTTATGGATGACCCCATGAAGCCATGATATTTGAGTGCCGTTATTATGAAATATAATCCATTCAAGCCTAAAATACAACCAATGAAAATTCAATGAAAATCTTGTTCACAAAAGAGAGTTCATGAACCTTCCAAAGCAAATAATTTAAAGACTTTGATACAGTCAGTACAAATCTTGATTTCTGTACTGACTTAATTCTCTATTCATTCACAATTCCATGATTAAAGAAATCTTAATTGAATAATAAAGAAATTTATCTCCTTCAATGTGAAGAATAAAATGATACTAATGTATCATTTTAAAAATGATAGAATGAAATGTAAAATAATCCCAACACTAGAATTCAATTGCAGATATTCCGATATAGTATATAGTTGAAGTAATGATACAACATTCTAATTAGTGAATTGATTGGAATGTACCTATCCAATAGCAAGGTAAAAACGGTTTCACGACTCCAGTTTTACAGTTCTAATTGGTGCAATGGTTCCATGAAAATGAAGCACCACCGCAGATTTTAATTGGAATTCATTACAGGCCTAATGGCATTGTCAGGCAACGTACGATCATTGTTTTGTTGCTTGTTAGTAGCCTATATTCTATTTTCTGTTTCCAAAAATTCGTATGAATTCGTAATTGGAGCGCATGTCTTTTGACTGTGACCATACTTAATCATTTTCATCATTTTCACATCTACATAAGCCAGTTGTCTGTAAGATTTTTTAGAGGTGGAATTGCAATTACCCAATTAATAGTTCCTTGAGGCTCATTTATCAACGCTCTAAGGTAATGTTCAAAGATAAATCAGCTCTAGATAACAGTTCTAGAGTTGGAGTGTCCATAGGCGAGGGGTATAAGCGCCAGTCTGATATGATACAAAGGTTCCTGGATCGAATACAGTGTTGATGGAACGGTTTTTGACAACAAAACATCCCATCTCGGAGGAGACAGCCTTCGGTCCTGACTGCCTAAAACAGTCGTCATCTCTCATCATCACCTCTCTCATTTACTCACGCACAAGCCTAGAGCTCATGTGGGCATCACTCTCAAAAAAAAGATAACATCTCCAATACTTTAAACCTTCTTGAACTGACTGGTAATTTTTGCTCACAACAGATCTTTAATCTATGTCATATTCACTGCTAAGATCCTGAGTCATGTTGATGTGTGATGATCTTGTTTATATTCTCATAGAAATATGTTACTTCAGTTAATGAGATTATTCTTGAAGATTGAGATTTATACCCAAGATTGGGTATTGGGAAAAGTTGATACATAAATTTTCTTGAACAAACGAATAATAATTGTTCAGGGTATTTTTATTTAAATGAAAAAATATTTTTTATCAATAATAATTGTTTAGGTAGCCTGGATCAGAAGGCTCAAGAACCTAATAATTAAGTGATAATATTGTACTTCCACCTCCAAAAACTCTCACAGACAACTGCTCCTGTTGAATAAAACCCTCTTTTTTCCTCACCTTTCTTTCAAACCAATATTTTTTACGATGATCAGAATACCTGAGAGAATTTGAGAAGGGAATAGCTGAATTTCTTCTCAAGTATTTTCCCACGTATGATATCTCTGCTGTGGGAAAAGTTCAATTTTCGTGTGAGTTTTGCTGATGTTTGCTCTCAAGTATGAGGTGAGGATTCTCTGTTTTTCTCCTGCGAATTTAGAAATCTTATCTACTTTTGGTTGGAGATGTTAAAACTTTGATTCAAATACTCGTATTTTCCCTCTTTCATGATGCGAATCGTCTTGCGTTCCTATCATGTTGGAGTGGATTCAAATGCAGTCCCTACTTTAAGGAAAGAAGTCGACTGATTACTTCTCATTAACAGATTTAAATTAATGTATTTTCCTTTCTCATAAGAAAAAATTCTGTCATATCTCCATTCTTTACTTTTATATGAAAAGTTTGATTCATAGGAAGTATCTAAACATTTCGTAAACTCATAATCATAATCGTCAAGGGTATTTTCAATAGGGTTATGTGAATAGTTACATAAATAAATTTAAACCATCAGTTTGTTTATTCAAGTATTCCTCTACAGCATTAAGATCGGATATCTGAGAAAGTGAAATTTGTCAATGCTCCTATCAGTAGTATAGAATTGTTACTTCTGGAACCAACTCTGGAACCTTGACACTGTAATCCAAGATGGCACGCTGTAACCAAGATGCACAACTGTGAATAGCCGCTGTAACCAAGATGACTGCTGTAACCAACATGGTCGCTGTAACCAGACGATTAGCATAACCAACATGGACGCTGTAACCTAGGTGATCACTGTAACCAACGTGTCACTGTAACCAAATCTGGTTATGTCTCCTAAATGGTGCATCGTTACAACAACAAAGTTTTCCTTAATAAATCGGCCTAATCAGACAAGCTGACTATCTCACACTTAATTAGAACCTAATTACTACATCACCATTATTCTCTCTCTCTCTCTCTGCTGCCCCCAAAATGGCCGCTGCCCCCAAAATGGCTGCTGGCCCCAAAATGGCCACTGTCTCCAAAATTGCTGCTATCTCTCAAAATCAACTCTCTCTCTCTCTCTCTCTCAGATAAGTAACTATCTCATAATCAGATAACAGATATTCCGCTATCCAATTACCCCTCCCTCCTATCATCTCAGCACTATTCCACTATCTGACGAGGTCACTCACCCGCCGCAGCCACCACCGTCCCCTAAGATTTAATGTTTCCTATAATTTTTCTTTATTAAATTTCTATTATACCTGCTTCCACAGGTTCAGAGACTATTGAATTATCTCAGCTGAATGGTTATCCATGACCAACTTGTGAACCAATCAACAAAGCTAATCTTTCAAACAAGCTCGTTAAGACATCCAAAGTAAAACATAGTTAAACAATGGTTGTTTTATTTGCTCTAACCATATTTAATTTTGATTTGCTTTTCCTATTCCTTTCCACGTACTCAAGTTGACATCATCATCATCATCATCATCATCATCATCATCTTCATCATCATCATCATCTTCATCATCATCATCATCATCACTGCTTTCATTATTATGTGATAATCTTACGTTCTCAGCAGAATATGCGTTGTCCGATTATGAGATAGTTACTTATCTGGGAGAGAGAGAGATAGAGTGAGAGATAGAGAGAGATAGACAGAGAGAGATAGAGAGAGAGTGAGGAGAGAGAGAGAGAGAGAGTTGATTTTGGAGATAGCAGCAATTTTGGAGACAGTGGCCATTTGGGGCCAGCAGCCATTTTGGGGCAGAGAGAGAGGAGAGAGAATAATGGTGATGTAGTAATTAGGTTCTAATTAAGTGTGAGATAGTCAGCTTGTCTGATTAGCAGCCGATTTGTCGAAAACTTTTTTTTGGTTGCAGCGACTTCATTTAGGAGACATAATCAGATTTGGTTACAGTGAATATTGGTTACAGTGATCACCCAGGTTACAGCGACCATGTTGGTTACAGTAATCGTCTTGGTTACAGCGACCATGTTGGTTACAGCAGTCATCAGTTACAGCGGCTATCTTGGTTACAGCGGCCATCTTGGCTACAGCGGCCATCCCGGTTACAACGGCCATGTTGGTTCCAGAGTTGGTTCCAGAAGTAACAATTTATACTACTCCTATCCACAAAAGCACAAAAGGTGTTGAATGTGACTATATTATGGAGATAGGAGGTTGGAACAACGCTGGATTGAATCAACAGGTTAGAAAGCTCATCATTTCATATTCATGAGGCTAGTTCAAAAGTGCACTCATCTCGAAGAAAATTCCTTCTAAAGGGTTTTTAATGCTGAAGTTTCGAGTGAGCTATGACCATAGCTCAACGTCCCATCTTAGGTCAGAAATACTTCTATAAACTTGCTCCATATAAACAGTTTATATGTAATATTTTGCTGATGGTATTGAGAACATTTCTTTGTCGGATGTCTTTAAAGTTATTCGTTCAAATACTATTTTAGTTGATTGATTTCGTTCAATTTTTGGATTAAATAGAATTTAAAAAATGAGTGATTGCATGGAAACTTGGTAGTCATTTTTTCTATTGATAGGATCGTTATTAATTTACAGGATTCTCAATATCCCACAACGACCAACCCTTGAAAATGAGAATTTTTTGTTCCCCATTGCTATCTTATAGTGTCACGGCAGCCCAGCTTAATCAAATAATAGAAAGACTTCATTGTTTATCGAGAAAGTGGAAATCTGTTGTATTACATTATCATGAATATTCAAATATCATGCAAGAATGAAGAATCTCAGTCGAAGACCAAAAATCAATTCAGTCAAGAACATCAAAACTTTCTTATTGTTTTGAGACTTTCTTATTGATTCTCTTCTGAGAAATAGCTTTATTTTATATGAAATTTCTAATGAGTTAATTCGTATATTTCCTTTGAAAGGTAAATAACCTCTGAGTAGGAGGTCATGTAAAATGTTGATCTAAATTTTGATAGCACATCTGTTGGCATATTAGAAAGAAGTTTGCTCATTGAAATTAGTATTCCAATTCTAAAATACACTATTTTCACTGGAAAATTCTAACGCATTCATTTCAAATCAGGAAGGAATTTTCAATTCGGAAAGTGAAGTAAATTCCTTTATAAATGAGGAGTTCAGTTACATTCATGTTACATAAAACATTTATTAGAATACTACCTCAGAACTATCTTCTGAGTGAAAAATGTGAAATGCGAATTGAATGACAACAACATTACGCTCCTATTCATTCCGTAGAATGTTCATGGCTAATATGATACTGCTGCGATATAGAAAATCCACTCAAAATTTCTCATAGCGGTACACATGAGGGAGGATTAGATGAATGTCTATGATGTCGTTCTTTTACTTCTGAATCTAGAAAAAGAGTTCTCGTACTTTGGGAGGAAACATATGTAAAACGCGCACAGTGACAGACATCGGAATATGCTTATTCTAATGGATGTTGCTGCGGTTTCGGGTGGGCGAAGTGAGGTTACGGGAGTGGGGGGGGGATCATCAGTCAAACGGCGGCCACGACTGTCGCAGTACAGATGTGCAAATGGGAGGAGGGGGCTGGAAATAGTGGCAAGAAAGAGGATAGGGGTAGGAGAAAGTCTCCAGCTCCAGCTGCAGCATCTAAGTGAGGAAAGATCACCGCCAACCGGCAACGGTAAAAGAGGGAGCCTGAGTTTCGATGGATAAAAGAACCAAGACTCTTCTCTTACTCTTCTAATATTCACTTTCTATTATCCGAATCCCTCAAACTCCACTCATCGCTTCCCCTTTTTTGTGTCTTCTTCTCAAAGTTCGAGCATCTTCACCCGCACTTCCTCCACGATTGACTCTTTCCGCCATTCGACCTCAATCATTTGCTCATCGCACGATTCTCCATTGCGAATATTCCTCCCGCACATTCCGTTCACGTGAGCGATGAATGATTCCAGTTTCATCTGAAAAGGCCGATTATCCCGATAAATCGCCGACGTCTTCAGACCAGAGCTGAAATCAGATGAAAAATGTGAAATGCGAATTGAATGACAACAAAATTACGCTCCCATTCATTCCTTAACGCGACAAATAAGTTCCTTTAATCTCCCTTCAATATTGAAACGAGATTCTGAATGGAATTGATGCGTTTAGTGTTTAAGTGTCGACGAGTGTAAGCTCAGATCAATAGACTTCATAATTTGTTTAACTCTCACTCCAACAGAGGACTCAAAATTACAATATTGATGTAAATATAGAGACTCTTGTAGGTCTGACTCTGTCAGCTTTATATGTGAAGAGACCCGGGTGTTCCGCTTAGACGAATAACCCAATGTAATTGTTCCTCAACATTATGGAGAAATGGGAAATTGTGAACCAATTTGTAGGTTGGAATTGGTCCTGCATTGTATTAAGATGATTTTCAAATTCTCAACAGCTCTATTTGAAATTATAAACTCGCATTATATTAATAATTGTATTAATTTTCTATACTTTTCTGAACTTGATTAAATTGAAATGAATTTCTCCCAAGGTGATAAGAGAAGATTTGAATTGTTGGGCCTACTTTATTCAAATAAAATCTTTGACCTTCATTTCAAGTAAAAATATATGGAACATTAGAAATAAAAACTTAATTTAATCTTATTGATGGAATTTATCTCCAATTTTCACAAAACTTTTAATGACTTTTCTCTAACTTTTCTCAATGTTTTTTATTATTAATACCGTATCTGATGTAAATGATATCATACCTGATGGAAAATTTCCTTTCAAGTATTACCTAGTTTCCCAAAAGGAATATAAGTTTCGCAATTCATTATTGCTTGAAAAAATCTGTAGGAAATTTGAATCCTACGCCTTTCTAGATATCATCAAGTGCTCCATAATAATGAAGGGTACTTGTGGGTTGCCATATTCTGGATAGTACTTTATCACGCCGCTAGGTGAATGAGTAAACTTTGCAATCCAAACTTCAGCAATCATATTTGCTGGAAACAATTTTTACTCCAGTTTTTCTCTCTTGGCTGGACCTTGTAATGATCGGTTAAAAACGTTCTCAGTGCACGTCCCAACCCCTCGCCAAAAGTGAGCAATTTGTAGAATGAGAGTGAGTCAACTTGTTGACTGCGTCAATAAGTCAAAAGTGCGAGAACGATGCCTCTGCAAACAATACAGTCCCAATTTTATTAATGGACAGTGTCGATCAATAGCGAGACCATTTCTCTTGTTTGATTATCATTAAATTGTACGTCGTCTACGGGACTGACGTCATGTTCTCTTACTAGTGTGGTCTGATAAACTAACATCAAGCCTCTCTATTCAATAAAAATCATTACACCTGCGCACTCCATTATCCACCACTCTACCTACTAAGTTCATAGCCAATGCTTATTCCAGTGTAGTCACGGGATTACTTTTTGTGCTAAGCTTTATGTTCCTTGAACATAGAAGAAATGTATTTGCTTCAAAGTTGCGATGTGAAGTTCTTGTTTTCTTAGTATTTTACTTCTTGATGGATGGGATTGTGTTGATTTACGCAGGAGTAGCAGGCTCTAAATTTAGTAAGAGTTGCTCACCGATGTAAAATGATGTCAGGCTGCATATAATATAACTAATATTAACAGTATGAGACAAGGATTACCCCTTCATTTCAAGAATAACTGTTGTAATGTATAAATATCTCGATTAGAGATGATGATGATAATTCATCATTGATGCATCATTCTAGTGTTGCCCTACACATGCCCATCATTACATATGGACATTTTGATTACCTACTTCCAAGATATTTTTCTCCAAATCAAATAATTTATTACGTTTAAGTATTATTATATTGTATAGAATTGGAGTTTGTCCGTAGCAAAGGGCGATAAGCGCCGCCGGTCTGATAAACCTTTTAAGGTTCCGAGATCAATCCCAGTTGACGGACCGGTTATTGACAACAAAAACGGCCGCTCCCGACTGCCTCAAAATAAGTCGTCATCTCTCATCATCACCCCTCTCACAACGCATGCACAAGCCTGGAACTCATATGTGCATCACCATCAGGTTAAGAAAAGATATTATAATGTAATATTACTGTTATGACCATCATTCTTATTACCCACTCATTAAAGTAATTCGTTGTTTGCAGAACTTAAATATTGGTCATAGAAAATGCTGTTTTGAAAAAAATTGTCCTACTTTCGTTTTGATATGCTGATACTTTGATTTAACTGACAAACAAATTACAACCATCTTGATTAAATTATATTATATAAGCTTTCACATGAGGCAAATTAGTGGATTGGATGTTCGAATCACATGAATTTGAATACACATTTCTGCAAGAACACAATCATGGTGTATATTTTTCAGGCACTGCTATGATGGAATGTCAGTTTCAGGCGGTTCTAACTCGGCGTTGTGATGTGGTGAAAAAGGCTATTGGACTGAAATATCAATTTTCGTTGCTGCAGGGTTTTGATAGCCGAGAAAAAGCGAATTGATAGAAAGAGGGATAATGCTTCCCTGAAAAGAGCGATGGCAAGATCAGAATCCTTTGTGCATGGCGGCTGGGTGGGTGGGATGTACGATTATTTTCAATGGACAGTGTAAGGATGCTCTCTTCCCTGTATGAATATTATTACACGCTGAAATATCTTGTTCTATGAATACGATTCAAGATTACTTAGCAATTTATCAGTGAGAGAGGTACATTTTTTCACTTTGACATAATGATAACGTTTTCCATAGTTATTATACTTGCAAGTTGAAGAAACAATAAACGAAAATTGTAAAAGAAAAACACTTATGAAGAAATAACAGCGATCTGTTCTGATCATGACTGGATTAGAATTGAATAATTATTTATTGAAATTTTGTAGGAATTCATGCTCATGCCTGATACATATTCATGAATTTGGAGATACTGAATGATATTCAGGAAATACGTCCCATTCGGCTGCTGAACTAGATAGGCTAAAATCGTGCAAAATAAATTATGCTAAGTTCGAATAGGATGTGAAATATATTTGACATTGTCCTTATGAAATATGGAGTTATTTTACAGAATGATGAAGATATTTTTTCAACTTTCAATTGGAATTGATATTTTTCCTTTGTTTGATGGATCTTTGTTTCACCATTGTCTACTATTGATGAAAAGTTGTCTACTATTGATGAATAAATGAAGTTACTTGCATTTATGGATATAAATAGTCGCAATAGACTCGAAAGTTATAAATAAAATGAACATAAAAGTAAAATACAATAGGATATAAAGATCCCAAACTCTGCAAGAGCAAGGAAATTCAGCCCAAGTAAATATATTATAATATTTCAGTATTTCAGGAAGGAATCGACCCTCTTTCAATGATGACGTAGTAAGGTCTTCTATTCATTTGGTCGTATTCAGCTACATTAGGCTGAATTATGTTTACGCTTACCGATAACCCAAAACTTTGAGAACACTAAGCGCTCGTTCTCAAGTTCTTGAATGGTTCTCCATTCAGGACCAGCAAGTTGGACTGAACTCAGGCAAGTTGTGTAATTAGAGCACAACAAATGATACGAAATGAGGACCAACAGCACAACAAATGTTGGCTGCTCTTGAAGCTGACATTACTCCATTGTTTTTAATTGTCAGCATTGAAAATTAAAACGGTGTGATAGAACAGCTGTGAAATGAACTGTCCACCCCAAACAAACGAAAATTCCACCAAAGCCTCCCCTCATGTTTACCTCTCCAAATCAGTCGGTGGTAGTTGATTTAATGGATGAATATTATAATTTATTTCTAATTAATGCCAGACTAACTCTGATGGATGAATATTGAACCTATGTTCAAGATTTTCACAGTAATCCTATTGAGAAATGTCGTGCATCAGACTATCGGAAGAATATTATTTCCGTGAAAACTGTGTTACAATGTTACACTTTTCTTGGGGATAAACTCAATTGGATGATATGAAACTCTTGAAACAGTAAAGGATATTTTTTCTATGCAACTATTAATGCATTATTTAAATTTTGAAGTTCTTTATGTCCTAGTTTTTCAAAATTGGTATTCCTTATTGTTTAAACAAAGCTTGATCACTCGCCTAAACTCTGCTATTCTTTATTTTAATCCGCTTATTTTATATTTTCAACTAAGATTTTTATTCCAATTGTAAAAAAGAACCTCAAAAAGGATGTCTTGCAAGAGTTGAATCTCTTTGAAAATAAAAATAATAATCAAAGTTTCTGGCTAGTATAAGTACTCCTTTTACTAATAATTTGAATTGGGTTCGTCTAGTTTTCATTGGATTTTTATCTCAAAGAAACCTCAGTTCTTTCTCATTTTACTCGAAAGAGGTAGTAATAAACTTCACCAATATCAGACCTTTCTGCGAAGGACAGGAAAGAACTCAAACACTTAGCGGTCGGAAATTGGAATACTTGAGCTTTTCTGAGATTCCGCTTTCCTTCAAAGAAGTGTTCATCCGAAAGAAGTATTCTGTTTTTGTTATATTCGATTCCCATTCCATTTTAGGTTTCATGATAATGATCTCCCACGCAAATTTCCTTATAATGTAAGATAATAGAAGAATAAATAGAATCATTCATCAGAGAAGTAATATTTTCACGGAACTGAAGAGCTACAAATATCAAAATATTGATTTAATCCACATAAGTTAATCAGATTATAAAATCGCTAAAAACCATTATTCATTTATTAATCATGTTTTTTACGCGAGACATGAATTGGATGATAACAATAGCACTACTCACACTTGGAAACTTCAAATCGCAAAGCAACTCATCCCTCGGAAACTCAGCGGCGCAGCATGTGTTTTCTAATGATGACGCTTAGACTAGGCGATTACAGAATCGGAAACTCGATCGCTGCGCAACTAAATTGCTGTGCGATCCGACATGCTGGTTGCCGAGTGATCGAGTTGCGTGATTGCCAAGCAATCGTAAGTGAAGTTGACAGATTTTACGTACAGAAAAGTGAGGTTAGGTGATATTCTAACCACATCAACTGGAAAAGGAGGATTATTTGCTTTAAAAAGTAGTATTCTATCATTTTTTGGTTACTTAAACTTATAAAATAACGAAGATAAGTTATAAAACTCTCAAATTATTTACTTATTGAGAATAATGTGATACTAGTTGACTACTGGCAAATAGAGTTGCGGAGGTGTGAGCATGACAAGCGACTGAAGTCACCCGGTTCCGGTCTTTCCAAAACTCCGCAACTCTGATCGTACGATATCGGTTTCCGGATTAGTTATCAATATGTACAATGAAGTTGAACCTGCACTTCTTTATAGTTTTCAACCTTTTGATTTTGGCTAATGTTTATGATTGATTATACATACTCATATACTGTACTTAGTTGCTTACTTTACATACACGTTTAAGGTAGACATGGGAAGTCTACTAGTCCCTAGAAAATTAGTTTCTTTTGAGGATAGAGTAAATGTATTTTAGTAGATTTTGATGTAATTGTGTTGAGATAGGCTGGTGCTCTATTGTCTTGTATTCGAAAATAGAGTTCCTCTATGTCAGCAGAGAGATGCTTGAAGGCAGGAAAGAGGATGCTGTAAGAGACCTCACCACTCCAGGCAGAACTGACCGCCTTTGGCTCACTCGATCTATTGGTATTCTGAGCCTAACAAAAACACTTGCTGCACCTCGCCCCGGCTCAGTTCGAAAACTATACCCTTGCTTTGAATCGGTCATGGTGGAGATATTCTCACAAATTTTTCGAAAACATTTGAAAACTTGAGAGAAGGCTACCAAAATAAATGAGGCTGAAAATGAAATTGGCAATGAAAATGTAACTTATACAGGAAGTTAATGGTTGGTCAATAGAACCTGTTAAATTGAGATTTCAGTAGAATTCAGAAGTATTTATTGCTACTTTGATTTATACCTTGAAAGTTGAGTATTTTTCTTTAGATGATGAAGTGGGCCACTGATTGATGAGTATTGAGAAATAAATTTAAGGAAAGCCAGATCGATAAATGAAGAAGACAAAAAAACATTTTCAGAAAGAAATGAGAATATGAAAAGAAATGAAGAAAGACAGAAGGTATTTTGTGTTATCAGATCTTGATTTCAAATAAGTAACGTTTTCCATCAATCTTTATCTATTCAACCATTTATTCATTCATTTGGCTTAGCTATCACAACTTGCAAGGCTGAACCTTCTTAGTTGCCTATATCGTTCAGCTTCAATTTGTCGAATCATATTACTAAAGGTTCTATAATGCCTTAGAAGCTATAACCTTCTACCTCTCTGTTGTGGCGAACTAATGGCTAAAACTCTTTTTGTTACTCACACTTATTAACACTCATTTGTACATTTTACTCGCACGTGTATTCTTCAAGTAAAATTTCTACCTCAAGATATTTATTTTTAAACCACCATTATTGAAGTTACTTGTAAATTTCAAACGGTATTGAAGTTACTAGTAAACTTCAAAATTTTCTTGTTCTTCTGCAATGTATGCCTGTTATTTTCTCATGAACGATCAGAGCGGTACACATGCTTCGTTGTTGAGTTGCACTAGGCACTTCAGTGCACAGCCCACATCCGAAACTCGTTCTTTGTAAATATAGTTGCTTGATGTTCTATCGAATAAACAGTATAATTAGTATTTGTAATACTGCAAAGGAATCGCAAATTCCCAGATCAAACTCAATATTTAGCTCTTGTGCTTCTTGAATGGAGCCTTATTTGGAAATCGAAGAGGCTTTGCGAGGTTTATAGAGACGACTTTTGAGATTAGTTGGTACTTTCCATCGGAGCTGATAATGAATCTTGGTCTTGCTATTTGCGTGAGGTGAAATTCGAGAGCAAGATATTGTTACTGACTTGATGTTGCTACTTGATCGCGAACACCCACCATTTCTAAGCTCCTGGCTTAGCTGTTGAGCCTATTACAGGAAATGAAGCTTTCTAATTATTTCCCAAATAGAACGAAATTCGCTTCAAATCGAGATTCGATTCTTGTCTCAGATATCCAAATTCCAGCCCTCATGATGTTCCTTGACCTTATAGAAAATATATATTATTCTCGTAGGTTGTTGAATTTGTTAATTCACGAATAATAATACAATAAGTCATGAATCAGTTTGATATGATTTTTATTGGTGAGAGACCCTTAAGGGTAGCTCCACCTCGCGTTTGTTTCAAAAAATTGAACCTAGAAATTGAAACTGAGAGCTGAGTATTAGTGCTGATACCATCAGCAATAATCAACTGATCATTGCATAGCTAGATTGTTGATGTACCGGTACAGGTGAATCGAACAGCTGCTTTGTAATAGTGCATTGATCCCGTGTCTCAAGTACCAATTAGGTGATTGATAGTATTGTAGTACCGTCAGTACTAGACTGTCACCATATTGATAGAATGTCAATATTTATTCGAGGTAAATATTGTGGAATACCGAATATATGCTGTTGCATTCCACCTTCATCTACTCTACCGACCAATAGTATAATTATTACAAGCTTCTCTTTCCGCTATGAATTATATTGTGAACCAGCTTCAATGTCCTACCTCTGCCCACTATCTGCTTGAGCTCCTGAAACCTCATCGGAATTGATTATAGAAAAAAATGTATATCGACAATAATACAATTATTCATACACTAATGTATATCAATAATACAACTGGTTGGCTTAAGCCCACATAGCTGTTGAACCTTGAGTCATTGACAAACAAACAAATAATACAACTATTCATATACAATTAATGTATTATCAATCAACACTCTGAAATACTTGGAAAATATCCGCAGTAACTCACAGTTAGGTTCATGTGATGTTTGTTGAGAAGCAATACAAAATTTGGATTTATTTTAGTATGTGAATAAATTTACTGTAATGAATATATTATCCCTTCACTGATAGTTTCACAAAGATGCAGTGGTCAATCAAGATCTGCAAAAAATATGGTATCACGACTGCACTATCCTCTTCCATTGAGTCCTGAAAGGGGTTGTTTGATTGAGTGGCTGATTCTGTATCCATTCCTTTTACAAACTGAATTTATCAGATTAGAGGAAACAGCTACTTGAATTACTGTGAGAAATTGCTATCCAATAATCTGATAAATAGCGGACAAAAACAGTCATTGAAAAAGTAATGTTTTTCGGGTTGACTGAAGATAAACGCCTTTGGAAGAATTTTGAGCGATTTGTCAAACGCGTTCTATCGTAACTATCGATCTGCGAGAGCTGGGTTGGCTGGCATGAGCATAATAGAAAAATCTAGTGTGAAAAACGGGACCAAGTGGGTAGAGGAAATAGGAAAAGCCTTTTTCGACAGAAGACTTAGTGACTGTCCCAGTGAAAGAAAAGAAGCAGGAAAGTTGAAAGAGGGATAGTGCAAGGAAGAGAAGGCACTGAAAACAAGTGAGATGATGGAGTGATGGAATGGGCTGACATCGGGCTGCAGCTATCCCAGCTCCCAGCTGTATCCGTGAACCAGCGGAAACAATCTGTTTAATGGAGGAGGAAAGTTGGCGAACGGCTTTCTTCGCTACTCCATGATCCTGTTTAAAGTTCCTCACTCTGAAAATATCTACTCTGAATTCAAATTATCGATTATTCTCACATATTGTATCAGAGACAATTTTTCGCATCAGTTACTTCGCCTCTCATGCTAGACGTTGTTCTCATGATACAGTTAGTTCTCAATTTGCGATAACGATATTTCTCATTCGATAACGGTTCTGTAACACTAAACTTTGAAACAGTGAGAATATTCATGAGTATATTGAGTATTGAGTATGAATAGAGTATGAGTATACTCTATAATAATTTTTTAATTTTGATACATCGAGGAGTTGAGTTGATTCTTGAATTCGGTTGCAATTGAAATGAAATCCAATAAGACATCACTGTATCACTGTTTCCAAGTTTATTCTGACAGAACCGTTATCGAATGAGAAATATCGTTATCGCGAATTGAGAACTCTTGAGTCCATCTCAATACGTATGAGTGAATTAATTCTCAATTGTCCACTGGAAGAGAATTAATTCACTCATACAGCTCAAAATTGAGATGGACAGAGTTCTCAATTAACTACGTAATATGTTTGATAATAACGGTTCTTGTCGATAACTACTCTGCAGATAAACTTATATGAATTTCAATAAGTCTTATGGAAAATCCATTCAATTATATTGACATTCTGACATGTATTCATTTGTGAAGTTGGGGTTTTCTCGTAATTTGTCGTACACTTTTACTCAAAAACCAAATCCGTACATCTGTCCAGGGAAGAACATCAATATTGATATCATTGATGTGGTCGCCCGGTGATCAGATAAGATCGATTGATAAGAGCGGTTGCTGAGTGATCATGAGGTCAAATCACGAACCCTCAAGATTATTTTATGGGTGACTCAAGACTCTTGGATGGTTGACCGTGACAAAAATAGGTGAGGAGGAACCTACCCGTGAGAGTCCTCGCACCAATATAACGACATACAAGTATTTTTGTATTGATCTCATGTAGTAAATTTCAGCAACATAGTCTATTATTTAATTAAACACTACAGAAAAAGAGGAATATAGTTCAAATTTTCTACACCTGACAATGAAATCGAAGAAATTGTTTTAGTCTTGGTTGATCAAAAGAGATGAGACCAGTAAACCAATTAATGACGCTTTCCAAAAATGATATTGGTGTATTTATCTATACACTTTACTCTCTTGTTTATTCTAAAAAAGAGATGAGCCAGGGTCGTAATGGAAGAACTCCATGTTTGCCAATCATCGAAATCCATTGTCTGCTCCTGAATGAATGATGGGAACAATGATTACATTTTCCATTCATTCCCACCATGTTATCTTCTCATTCCACTTCAGTCATCACCGAAGTATTTTTTGTCCCAAGATAATTGCTAGTAGTCTCTTCGAAAATTATCCTGTTCATGGAAACTACAATGAATGTATAATAACAGTGTGGCCATTGATGTCAATTTTTGGGTTGGTTAGATCGGACAAATCCACTATACTTTTGCAAATTCCTATAAGATTTGCATTGAAATGAAACGCAAATCATACGTTATGTTGAGTAATTCACTTCTTATCTACAATATGCCTTTGCCAAGTTAGTTCTCATATTTTTAAGCTTCTAACACAATACCAAGAGTGGAGAGACAATGTTTTATGTTGGAAAAATTATTTTTGGTGTTTTTTCTCTCGAAATAAGTTTGAAAAATGAGTGGATGGGTTAATGTTTGCCTGTGATCCCATATCAAATTCAAAACTTTTGGCACAATTATGGCGGTGGCGGAAATATAAAATGTTCTAAATACAATGTATGGAACAATTCACACCACTCTGTAATGGGAACTATAGTATTTTTATAAATTTTTTCACACATATACCTAATTAATTACGATTTATCCATTACTTGTATCCCACAGATTCTAATAGCTTTACGGAATCTCTACAATCGGAAACTCAAAAAGCTCTTCCATAAAGCATATCCACGAGCACTTTGGAAGCTTGATAGCTGCTCTTTATTGTTATGTTCATTTCTGAAGCCATCCAACAGCCATAGCATTGTCGTTAGCTCATTCAAGCAGCAAAACTGCCTGAATATTGTGTGGCTTCTTCAAGCAATAATAACATTGTGGGATATTGATGGCTCAAAGTCCGCTTTTAAACATCGCTGTGAATTGGTGACGGATTCGTCTGAGATTTGACTTTTGAAGCGATTCCCGTATCCATTCAAGCCAACAAATATTTAAAAATGGTTTATGCAGAGCTTTTATCGAACGAATAATTATTGATAAGCTTGTCTTGAAATTTTCTAAAACAGGATGTTGGGATCGTTTCGGCCCATTACATGGCGAATTGAGTATTAGATCAGTACAATAATGGAAGATTTGAAAAAAAGTATTTATATTTCATTGTTGCCAAGTGAAGACTTTTCATTTTCATGAATTATTACAGAATTTTGTAAACTATCAATTGAAACAAAATTCGTTGAATTATTCAGTCCATTTTATCTATTTTTCATTCCTATTCATTCTATCTTGAATTTTGTAGATGACTTGATATAGACTATCATTATTTTGTTAGTCCAATAAGATTCTGTTCAGTAATCTTTGGTTCGGAATAAGCTGTAATTATAACAATAATTGATTCTGTAATCTGTTGTGAATACAGTTATTGATAATCGTTTCCTCTTTCTTCCAGGTACGTGAATTTACATGGATTGAAGCTTTGCATCTGATGCTAACGTGAGTTCAGCTAACACTTCACTTTTAATTTCATCCTGACCAAAAACCTTTCAATCTGATTCGATACTTACTTCAAAGTTCATGATTCATTCAAATTTTATTCTGATTTGCAAACTTCTTTCATATTGTTCAATCTGTTTTCCAATTGGGATAGCAACTTTTTCGTTAGGAATGTTTTAATAGGTTTACGAATCTTCCAGAGATTTTTGGAAGATGGTTCCTACATTTTCTCACAACACTGTATCACGTCTTCAACAGGGTTTTTTTTAAAGGATTGGTTTCTAAACAAATCTCATTATTGATGAACCAACCTTGAACTGGGACTTCACGATTTCGGTGATAAAAAGTTGAGACGTAATCTTCTCGCCAAGTTAATTTTCGGATCTCTTGTTACATTAGCCGGATTAGACGCTGGCATTGAGGCTGGCTACCATTACGTATCCTTTTGTATGTAAATCCTAATTAAACTTCTAATTCTAAATTAGTTCTTAATCCTGTCTCTCACGTCGCTGCTGCAATTGTGTTGTCGGGTTAATGAAAAAGGAAAAGGATCGCAGCAAAGATGTTGCATCGACTAATGAAACCCGTAATCTTCGAGTCGAACTCTCCAGAGATCAGTACATCTATTTTACAACTCATTTGCTACTTTCTAGCGAAAGTATTCGAGGGGCTTCTTTTTCACTGATATATCTAATCAAGATTATATTTTCACAGTACTACAAGAAAACTAGATTTTAGAAAAATCTGTGATTATGATCATTTTCCTTTCAGTAGCTGAATAGGTAAGATACGTAATTTAGGAGCTCCTATGAAATATTAGGCCTAGTAACGTTTTTAATTTCGCGAGAATTTCTTGGAACTCGGTTACATTTATGATATTTCTTGCACTGCGTGCAATAATCTCTCTCATCCTGAATCACTGTCTCATTTCGAAAGGCCTAGAATGTAATTGGTGTCTCTGAACTGGAAAATCCCTTCGGTTTTCTGATTAGTACTTCACCTTGTTGAGAAAAAAATACTACCCTACAAGCTAAAAAGGATTCTTATGAAAATGGGGAGAAGTGATAATCCTCAATTTATCTTTTTTTTAGTGATGGTTATATATTACCGGATATACGTGCTCCTCAATATTTTCTAAAAAAAGTTTCTACAAAATGTCTCATGATTTTAAACATGACTATATTTTTATACACGAATAATTTGCATTGGTTTGAATAGAGCAAATCAAACCCAAGCTTCAGGAGTGAGAGACGAAGTTTCTAAAAAGCATTTCTGATGTCGAACTTGAAGTACTATTGTTCTTAAGGATCGAATAATTGCGATTTTATGATAGTCTCTTTTCAATTTGTCAACCCTAGGGTTGGTTTGGACTTCTCAAGGGTGTTTTCAAAGCTCTCTCTATTCAGGAAAACAATATCTTCCACCACAGTCTTTGTTCAGATTGTCTCGAAAGTCGAGAGAGTAACGAACAGTTTTTAATGAAGTGGCTGAGTTCATTCACTCTGAGAATACCTCAGACATAACGTATTATTGAGCGTCTAAACTTACTCGGGAATGAAGTTTCAAGGGTATTGTCGATAAATTGAAGTACCGAGTTCCACAATTGCGAATCAGAAGTTTCAACCGCAACAGAAGGAAGTTTGATTTGCTGAATGAACAAGATCATCATAAGTAGGTTTGAAGGATATACTTCATCAGAACTTGAAGGCGCGCACTGCTTGAGTCTAGCAGTTTTCTTAGTGATTGTTACAGAGTAAATGTAGGAAAGTTCATTGAATAGTTCGTAGACGTGTTTCCGAGCAATGTTAACAAGTAATACGTGGAAGTGTGTTGTGGGATTGGTAGTGACTGGGTTTGGTAGTTGCCCCGGTACAGTCACTAGCAGAAGCGGAAATTATCGTCGCTGATACGCACAATTAGTGGAAACTCGATCTCGACCGAGACACATGGCACGGCTCGACTTACTTGCTTAACAAGATCCCTCACCAGCTAATCTCCTGTTACGGAATTAACTGGCAAACATCGAAGATGAGATTCGGCGATCTGAATAGATCAAAGCAAATGGTTTCTACAATAATTATGGACGTTGTTACAGTGCACGGCCTACATTATCCCATTACCTGATCCGATCACGTTAATCCGTGACTCCTGTCTCTAATCACATGCTCATTGAATGTTAACCGAAGAAAATAATACACATTAATTACAATTAGCATTGCGTTAAGTAAAACACATTTAGTGGTTTCCTATTGATAAGATTATCTTATCAAGGATTCCATTCCTTGGCCAAGTAGGTTAGTTGGAGAACAGTCAGAAAGCTAGTTGTCGCTAGACATAAATGATCGCTATCACTGTACACAGCCTATATTTACTCTCGATATTGATTACTAAAGTACCGCTGATTGGATTAGTGAATAACCCAATTGCTAATGAAAGTGTAGTTTCCTACAAGCAAAAACTATATGCTAACTTTAAATGGAAAAGCTTTTTATTAGTTTATCGGTTTTCGCCTGTGAGCTGTAGTCAACTGATCAACCCTTTTATTGATTTATCAGTTTTGGGTGGAGTGTAATCACTCCACCTCAAGTGTAGTGATTTCAATAATTTCTGAAGTATGTTGGTATAGATCTGCCTATTTCTAAAGGGAATACTCCATATTCTCTCTGCAATAATAGTTAATGGTTGCGTATGGTTTATATGTTTTGCGTTATGGTTTTTGAAGAGAAACTTTTGATAATAGTTGTGGCAGTAGTTAAATTGGGATTGCAATATAAAATCAAATTGCAATTTGAAAATTCTAGATAAATATTTAAGTAATGCTCGTTAACATTATGCTATGTGAATTTTATGTTGAATGTCGATAAAGTTTAGGATAGTTATGTCCTTGAATGATTTAACTTTCATGCTTTATTTGAGTAATTCATAAAAAGCTATTATAAAGTTGTAAAGATTTTTCAAATCGATCCATTTTTAAAATAATCAGAGATTTTGAGTTATTAACTTTTTCCTAGGCTAATAATAAATTGTTGTGCATTGTCCCAGCCTCAAATATTATTTATACACGGCAAGAAAGTTGTGCTTGACGAAGCAGACAATTGGCCTGATCGCTAGTGGATGGTGAAGTCTAGAAGAAACTGAGCTCGGTCTTCACTCTTCAGTCGACGGCAACGTCATCCAAACTTTACGAATCAACTGAACTTTTTCTCACGTTTCTCGTCGGCTGAAGTTCCAAACTCCATTAGACTATGAAAACAGGGTTGACACTCTGCAAGTATTGGAGGATGTTATGAATATTCTAAGAGAGGCTTCTTCAATCACCAGAGTGATAGCTCTTGAAAGTAGATGATTTACAGCTGGATTTCGTGACACTCAAAGTAGGTGCGACTGCAAGTTCTTGTTGGAACAATTTTATAACACAGTTATACTGAATTTTGTGAAGTTTTATAATACATTAACACGAAACATTATCAATTTAGATTTATTATTTTTTCTGGAGTGATGCCCACATGAGCTCTAGGCTTGTGCGTGGGTAATGAGAGGGGTGATGATGAGATATGACGACTGTTTTAGGCAGTCAGGACCGACGGCTTTTCGTCTCCTCCGTAAGACTTTTTTTGTCAAAATTCGTTCCGACAACTGTATTCGATCTTGGAACCTTAGGATTATCAGACCGGCGCTTATCGCCATCGGCTACGAACCTCTCCGTATATTGTATATCACATACAATGTGTGTAAATCCTCAGAATTCAACTAAACTGAGGATTGATAAATGAATATGCGAAGCTGAGAGATGAAAACTCTCACATGAAATAAATAAAAAGAAAGAAACAAACTAACTTCAATGTTGATTTTTTCTTTCCATGGAAAATAAGTTTCAATTTGGAGCTAATCACAGTTTCAGGCCCAATAATATTGTTGAACATCATAACACCTAATAATTTGGTCTATCGGTGGATGTACGACATACAAGGTATAAAACCTTGAAACCTTTGAAGTTATGTTTCTAGATTAGAGAATATGATCGTGGGAAAGTCTCCATAACTATATTCCTAAGACTATTAAAAACTCTCAAGACTACAAAAGCTATTAAAGACTTTTATGAGCATTAAATACTTCTAAAGACTACATAATGCTGCGTTTACATTCGTTATAAAATTGAGTCAGGTTATATAATATGTATGTGAATATGTCTTACATGATTGAATATGTAAGATCGTTCAATTTCAAATTGTTTTTCGAATGAATTCAAACGCAGCACGAAGCTTCACATTCGAATAGGTAACTCTTCAATTAGATTGAAACTGATATACGTGCTAATGAATTGAACAGAACTTGGGATGACCAAACTTCGAAATGACCATGACATCAAAGTGGTGTGGAGCCACAGCTGGCATCCTTTCATCGCTTTTCGTCTAATGATTGGAGGAGTTAAAAGACTTGTTGAATAAGGGAAAAGGCAGTCCACTCCACCACATACAGCGAGAGACGTCGACGAGTCATCCGGTTGATAAGTTCGCTCTTTTTCATCAGTCGACGCCGACTAATTCACAAATCGAGAGCACACGACAGCGCAGAGCAGAGCAGCACACGTGATTGGATGAAATCTGGAGAGAACGCCTATGTGAAATGGGATGGAGTAGAATGAAGAAGATTATGGAGAGAGGTGAAGGGTGAGGGGGTTTACGAATATGGAGAGAGAGAAGGGAAGAGGTATGTAAGAAAAGGAATGAGAGGAAATGAAGGAGGAAAACGAAGAAGAGGGGGTAAAGGGGAAACGAATTGATGAACGGAAAGAAGTGGGAGATATGATGACGAGGGAAGAAGTGGGAGATTCAGGAAACGAATAGAAGAGTGAAAGAGTGAAAGAGTGAAGAGAAAAATGAAAGAGGAAATAAAGAAAGAATGAAAGAAGATTGAGAGCAATGAGATGAGGTGGAAGTTGCAAAGAAAAACGTGGAGGTAGGAACAGAGATACGAGAAAGTGAAAAGGTGAAGGAGAGAAAATAATAATCACAAAAAAGATGAAAAACGGGAAGAACGGTCGAAGAATAAAAACGAGGAGAATAAACAGATAGTGAGAATCAGAGGAGAGAAAGAAGAGCAAATGGAGCTGACCTGAAGGGTGAAATAAAGAATAGTATAACATGAAAAATGAGAGGACAGTGGACGGAGATAGTATAAGAAGGGATAATAAGGTTTAATAATGAGAGAAGAAGAAGAAGAAGAAGAACGAACGGGATCACGTGAAGTGTAAAAAGTGAGCTTACAAAAAGGAAAAGAACTGAGAGGAAGGGATCACGTGAAGGAAAGAGTAGAAATATAAGATTAGGAAGAGTAGAATACGATTAGCAGGAGCAGAAAAGAGGGTGGAATAAGTAAAATGAAAACAGGTGAAAAAGACCTAAAATTGGGAAGAATAAATGTGAGAACAAAGAGAGGAAGACGAGGAGTAGAGATGAGAAGAAAATAACGTGATGAGAAGAGAAGAGTCATAAACAGAGGAATGTGATGAAAATTTATTGAAAAGAAAAAACCGGAATGAGAAAGTAAAGAAAATAATAAAACAAGTGGAATAGAAATAAAAAATGCAAAGAAGAAGTAGAAATAAAGAAAGAACAAAAACAAGAAGAAAGTAAAAGTTGTAATTAGAAAAAAAGGAAAAATGAGTAAAAGAGAAAGAGTACGAGGAAAGAAAATGAGAGCAATAAGAAGAAATACTGTAGAATAGAAGAAAAAATAAGATTAATTGAAAAAGAACAAAACTGTTGAAAAAATAAGAAGCGAAGGGAGAAAAAGAGAAAAAGAAGTTGGCGGACAAGGATCTTTACTTCAGCACCATCATGCTTTTGATGAAAGGAGCCAACACTGGGTCACCTGTTGGAGACTAATGCGCCTTCAACAGCAGAGCTGAGCCGGCAGGTATGGCGGGGGGAGGGAGGTGTAGTACTACCCTCTGCCAACCAAAGTCTGATTTATCGTTTGCCAGTATAGCGAGTGCAAAGCCTAGTAGTGATGGCAAAGGGCTGTGAGGGGGGTAGAGACCAGACTAGAAAACCGAAAATGCCCGAGAGGAAATCGAAGCGGAGATTCGGACGAGGAGACGCTTATGATCGCACACAGACTTCTCAGACTCAGCCGTCCCTGATTGTCAACTCTCTACCTCACTAGCCGCTCAACTTTTGCTCTGCTCTCAAAAAGCTCGCATCGAACGAAGCCTGGCTTCCGGTCCAATCAAATAATGGCCGACTGAATGGCGCCAACTGCCGCTGCATTATCTAATCAATCTCTACTCTCTGGTCAACAAGTTCAAAGACAGGAAGCAATTGTCGAATTATTGTGTGTCGCCTGTTTGTTTCCAGGCTTCAATTGTAATGAAAGGAGTGAAGTTCGTACAAAAAATACAATTATTGATTATTGAGTTGCTAGATAAGAGTATTTTAATCGAAGTGGATATTTTCCAGTAGGATATATTGGCTAAATTCTACTAAATGTATCATGTACTATTTCTATTCTTCTTTGGTTCGTTGGAATAAATTTAAAGTCATAAGAAAAATTATTTAATCCAGTTTAAATCAAGTCAAAATGTTTTTTCCTCCACCTACTATCTAAAGTCGCACTTTACTCCCTGTAATCGAATACTAAAGTATCACTTTTCCTCCCTAGGGAATAAGTGGTCACTTTATTCCCTAGGGACTAAAAGTAACTCCATTTAAATAACATGGGAAGCATCTCTATGATATTTTGCGACTAATGTTTGAATCTCAGCCATTGGAAATCAGTGTACTGTATTCGATTCCAGGGAGTGAAGTGCGACTTTAGATAGTAGGTGGAGGAAAATAACTATTTTTTATCTTCAACTGTTCTGCAGTCTCACAACGACTATTTATTCTACTTGTACTTCGAATTCTCAATGATTTGCCTGATAAAAATCATATCCTAACATTCTACGTTTTCCTTTCTAATTTCTTTTCCTCAAATTAATTGTTCTGTTCAAAATTAATGTTCCCTACAAAACTGATGCTACTTGTATTTTGATGCCTGAACGATTTGTTTGATAAGGAGATATCAATCTTTTTATTTTTCCATATGACTTCTCTTTCTTGGGTGGATCGGAATGTACGTGAGTATCTTATGTAAACTAGTACTTATGTAAACTATCTATTGTACTATTTGTTGATATCGATCTGGTACTTCTCCAATCTCACTCAGCCAATCAATCACATTCAGCAATCTATCAAAGCTATCCAGTTCATGTGAAAATGAACTTGGAAGTCTGTGATTGACTTAACTTTATTCGGTATCCTGGATTTACGATAACTACACAGATTAGTAATAATTGTGATGTTTTCAGGGCGGAAATAATTGAATTAGATGGTGCTCGTACAGCTTTGCGTTTGGTCCTACAGGATGAATATTTAATGAGCGAACTTTGAAAGTTGAGAGCTTATCCTTAGCTGGTTCCTCTCCAAATTACTTCGTGGATTGAAAACGCTTTCTCGAAAGCGTGGGTTATTAATTTTTGCAACTTTTCAAGTAAATCTTATTGAATTTTCTCAAAACGTTTTTAAAATCTTTGAAAGAGTTGTACTAGATATGAGACAATATTCTGTACTGTATCAAAAATTAGTTGTTAGTTCAAATGAGCTCAAGTAAGTTCAATTGATCTTTCACTTATCCAAAAGTAAGTTACCTCATCCGTAATCCCAGCACTATCACTTTTCAGATCTACAGACGATGCCAACGTTAAAACACAAAAATATGTACAACTTGAATATTATTATCAGTGCATTCCAGTCATAAGTACGAATTATAGATTTAAAACACTTCACATTGATTGTATTCAATAACTACTTTCGTAGGAAAAGATGCAAGCTAGAAGCTAGAGTTACTAGCTAAAGACAGTTCGCAGAGGTAGGTGTTAAGCTGGTTGCTTCTCTGCGCCTGCATTTCTGTACTACCGTTGTATTGCATTATTATGCCGTATTTGCTGCCATTCAAAAGCTATAGATCACTTTGATTTCTTTGTATGGAAAGGTTTTAGTTTCTACGAAGGGTGCTGTGTAGCACTGTATATGTAGAGGGGGCTTCTTTGTGGTGCTGTATAGTGGAAGGGTGAGCTATGTAGTGAGTGCAGCATACGAAGTAAACAGTGGAATGCAGGCAAATAAAAGCTAAACAAACCGTGAATGATGGATGTGGGGCCAGAGCATGTGTGGTGACTGTTGTCAATGTCAACTATGCAATCAACTGTTACGCTCATTCGCTCGAATCATTTTGCAGCTTTCGTTTTCAAATGAAACATTCGAAACAAATCTTGCCGTTCAAATTTTATCGTTCGATGGCGGAATTACTTTTGAATGTGAGACCCTGTATGAAAATAATAATTATGATGACTGTTTCATTTGTTTAATCAGTTCCACCTGTTCGTCTTTGAAAATTAATCATAGATGAGGCTAGATTTCTTATTTGATACATGTACGATGTACTAAATCATTTTCCTTCACAATTTGGAAAATTATCACAGTACGGATTTTCTGTTTTCTTTTCGATATTCATGCAATTATAACCAGATTCAATTAATTCGGCGATTTAAAAATGTATGGATTATACAGGGACTTTGTTTCTTGAATAACCCAATCGTTGATACGAATCACAAATCGATTGAAACCTTATTTGTTAATATTGGAGAAATATTGACTGAGATATGGCAGCTTTGATGATAGGTGACCGCTGGAGGCTAGTTACAGTGCATCCTGGTCTTGCGGCTAAAGTCTGTTACAACAATGCAATAGTCTCCGTCTGCTTAGCATGTTATTTCAAAGTTTAGATAATTCTGTGTGAATTTTCAAAGACAGTAAAAAGGAGTGCAACTAATTACCTATCACTAAAAAATATCTCAGTCAATATTGAACCAATCCTTACAAATAAGGTTTCAATCGATTTGAAATTAGATTTTCAGTGTTATTCTTGTAAAATTGTTATTCAAGAAAACTTTTGTTTTATGGATTTGAAAATTGTCAGTTTCAATTCCATATGTTCCACTATTATTGAGATAAAAATAATTGAAAACAAAATGGCAGCTGTGTGAGTAACTAAGGACTTCCTGGTAGGGAGTTCTGAAAGATAGGTAGAGATTATTTCTTGACGTTGCTGATGACCGTGAAGTCAGATGGCAAAAAATAATCTCTTTATCTACCTATCTATCTACCTACTCGTATCTATCAATCTAATGCCATCCACCAAATTAGATGAATCTGATTACATTGTAGTAGTTTGAGTAGAAAATATATGGTAATTTAAGAATTGTTAATTCATCAAAGATATACTAATCAGAATTTATTGTTGAAGCTATCTGCCGATATTAGGATTAAATTTAGTGGTATCTTCACCACCTTCCCTTTTAATTCTTTTTCGTTCTCAGTTCATAATATTCTCCTTTTTTTCCACAAATAACTGAATTTCCTTGCTATTCCGTTCACAGAAAAATTATTGTTACTCAAAAAAATCTCTACTAATCTCCCAAGCCTATATCCAGAGAGGATATAATATGCTAGTACGCATGGACGATCTCTCTCTACTTCATCGTAGAGGCATGTGAAATCAATCGAAATTTTCATCATAACTTATTTTTAAGGCCAGAGTAGCAGAATTTAAAGGAGTTCAATTTATCAGCGTCACATTCAAAATTCAATGTCGTGATATAGGAACAATTTCAATAGATAAAGTTATAAATTTTGAATATTAATTTTAATTACAAAAAGAGTATGGAATTTTATTTTATTATCAAATCTAAGTTTTGTGAATAGTTATTTGTAAATATGAATTGAAACTTCATTAATAAATTCATGAATTGAAACTCATCTCCCACTATTATTTGATGAAAGTTTATGGGAGAACAAAATGATAGAGCTTTGAATCAACAACATTATGTCATTGTACCCTATAAATCTCATTCATCATCATTATCTACAGATTTCACAGTGTACCAGATGGTGTACTGAGCATCAAAGCACAATAGGATTCAATCGTTGTTGCTCCTAACGGCAGAGGATTGCATGTATAATAGATGCAGAAATTGTATTCAGTAGCCGGTTTAATGACTATGGTTGCATGGCAGCTTGCAAGAATATTATAATGTTTATGGAAAGAGATCGGGTGGCGGGTTAGAGTGGGGAAGTAGTTGCCACTGTGAATTGGCTTTGTGCGACGTCCACTGGTTGGTTGTGAGATATTCCCTTGGGACAAACTTGGATGAAGGTTTTGCGTGCGTGCGAGCATCGTTATTGTAGGCGCAACATAAAAGCGGCTCAATGGCTGTTGGTGTTGGTGTTGAGTTGGCCCCCGGACGAACACTTCAGTGGCATTCCGTTGCTGAGGCTTCAAACTGGCCGGCTGCAAACCCCCCCCCCATCACCCATCCACCAAACGCCTGCTGGCGAAATTACTGTCACAGCAAAGCAGATTTCGAGTGAGTAGCAACTTTGCGACGATTGACTGAGAATTCCCGATTATCGAACCATATTGCGGGCGAGACGTTAGCGTTGCATCCCTCTGATTCAAGAACATGAAACTAGTTCAATTTCCTCAGATTGAACCGCACTTGGAGTGACTCGTAATTTGATATTGAATTTTATTATTTGTCTAGTCGCTGATGGATCGTGAATTGCACAAGTTCTACTAGAGTTTATTAGTGGCAAGCCTTCATAGTAGATTGTTATTCCAATTTTGGTAACTATTAGATAGAACTTGCTCAAAATTTGGAGGATCATTTGTTTTATTCAATTTGGATGATCAATAACAACAATTTGTATTGAAAATATAAACTTGATCATTTATGATCAATAAATTGACTAGTTTTGTTGGGTGAAAATCTAAGCAAAACTCTGTGAAATACTTTATAGTCTATCCACGATTTTGGTATGTACAGTCTATTATGTTGTTCTGTTGAACCATGAATGAATTTAGTGCATTCATCTTTGAATAATCAATAATAGTTGACGAGTGACATGTATAATATTGACACAATCAATAGTGGAAAGAGTTTCAAGATTGCTTAATTGCTAAATCAATTTTCTTAGCAATGAAGCATTTTCGGAGAAGTGGCTGTTTGACTCTAAAAATTATGAATTGAGAGGTATTTGGATATGATAGGAGATCATTTTATTAATTATTGTAGGCTATGTACTAGTACATTGTTGCTCTGTAAGTTACCAAAACTCACACGTTTGTATCATGTTTGAAAGCGCTGTGAGGTCAGCCTTTTCACCTGAGTTGCGAGCGTGTATCAGATCAATCTTCTAATGGCAAAAAAGCGCTCCATCATCCATAAAGTGGAAGTGAAACTGGAAAAGTAATTTCAGAGGAATACTTTCGACAATGCCCAACACTCTTAAGATGAGCAGCTCAATTTGATGGAGGTGGAGGCTTTACAGCAGCGCGCACTGAGATCAATGGACGCAACATCTCCCCGTTGCCCTTTTTACAGGATGATGCCAGGTTATGGCCCCCTCGGGCTCACAAAACTGATGGAATGTTGTACGACACGCAGCCGGTTGTAAAAATGTATTATTCTTGCTTCTATATAAACTTTTATGTACAATCGTTCAAGTGCCAATAACTTGGCAAATGTGTAGTCAAATACCTTTCAGATGATTTACGAAAATTATAATTGCATCAACTCAATGATAAAAACGAAAGTTATCTTCTTTGAAGGATACATAAAACTCCAACCCTCTCGACATGATTCATCCTATGACGATTTAATCACATTAATTTATTCTGATGGAATAAAAACTCATCCATTTTCAACGTTCGTGATGTTAATTGAATTTGATAACACTGTATTAATCTTGAGGATCAACCCCCGCTACCTTTTACTGTAGGCTATAATATTATCTCCTTTATTCCATTAGTCAGATTAAATGTTTTTGTTGGTTTTGCATAGAGAACAAAGAAAAACAGTCATTCAAAAGATCATAGCTAATAAAATTGAAATGGTGGTTTTTTATTGAATAGTTGACATACTTGCACCAATCTGTTATACAATTCATATTTCGAATGTCAGAATTGAAACTGGAACTGGGCTTTGTGGAAGGATGATTTTTTTTTTTTCAAATAAAGTCATTGTTTGGGAATTAAGTGTGCATCTTATCTACTCAGCTTCATGATATTATTATCCAATTAATTGATGAAGATTTTTTTAATAGCATTCAACCGAATTCAATTAGTTCAGCGTGAAATCACCTACTTGAAGCTCAGAGGGTCCATTAAATTTCGAAATGGACATTCTAGGCGATCGCTTTGGAAATGGCAGTTTTTTCTGTATCACATAAGCGATAGCTCCGATTCACTGTTTGTTGGTGTGTACACGGATCAATTTGCTTTGAATTTATTTCGTGTCGCGTTCAGCCCGCAAACCTCTCTAATTAATTGCAAACGGACTCTCAAAGCAGGTTGCACAGTTCCCGGTAATGCATCGTCAGTTTGGCACTTTGACTTTCGACTCGTGAAATTATTCAAGCTCAACTCAGCGTTCATAAAACTCGCAAGTGTAGACCAAGATTCACTTAAATGCCAACACCGAAAGGATACATTAGGGCAGCCGAGCGTGAGCTTTCACTAAAGCAGCGACCGAAATGGGAGAGCGACATTTCAATGTGCTGGAATGACGAAAAAATGAACAGTACATTGTGCACCTTATTCATTCATTCAGCAGCTTATTTGAAGATCTTTTCTCTCATCAAGAATGTGTTAAATTTCGACGCTCTCATGTGAATTTATAGTATATTCTTCTTCCCTTGTGAAATAATTACAGTTAATTCTTCATTACTTATTCTTTTTAGTCCATTCTTGTGCATTATGTTAATTCTTCTCTATAAAGTAGTTTATAATATAATAACATTTTTCATTGATAATTGAGTTATTCTACTTAGTAATGATACTAGTCACTTGAGAGTACTCAAGTTTCTTAAATTTGATTACATGATACAAAGTTGCATGTCAATTCTTACAAAAATGTCATATTCGACGTATGTAATAGGAAAAAGTTAATTCTATTGCCATCTGGTACAATGGAAGAACACACATTATTTCACAATGTACTCTTTCACTTCATTTACAAACTGTTGAAGTCAGAGACATTGTGCCAAATTCAAGTTCATAAACTTTCTTTAAAATGTGCTGAAAGCAATCCTTAGCAATTCCATTGTTTTATAGTATCACTAAACAAATTGTCTCTTACTTTATGAATAATTGTGTCTTCACTGATTGCATCACTTTGCGTTATAAAAAAACAGAATCGAATTTGGAAATCTGATACAAAATAATACTGATAAATAATTCATTCTGATATTTTCAACAAAACTTTCCTGCATATTCCCTTTTGCATTCAGTTTTTTTTCCTAATTCATTCAGAACTTCATAAATTTTCCACCGCTTGATAAACTTTTTCGCCGAAATAATGAGAGTGGGTAGATGCTATTCATTTCTTCTGCACTGCAATTCGAACGAGCTCACCAGCTGACCAAATTCTCGTATTTAATGAGGAAGAATGGATTCTGTATGTTCGTTGTGATAAAAATTGTTATAATATTGGAATCTAACATTCAATGGATATTGAGTGAAATTCCAATGTAGTGGAATCCCACAATTCGATTGAATTTCATTAAGCAGTTATAGAAGCAAAGGCAATGTGTTTAATAATGGTATTCGTACTGCTCGAATGGAAAACGTGCTGCTTATCCAGTCACCCCTTCAACTCATCAAAATGCCTTCAACATAATTATGGCATTCCGAATTAATTAATATCATTTAATAATGCGATGATTATTATAATCGGGTTTATCTGCTAATTTCAGCATGAAATATTTAAATAATTATTATAACCAGCTCTCAATTCGGTAACATGACTAATTACAAATGTTTTGGATTATTCGGATCTGTGAGAGCTTATGAGAGCTATTGTTGAGCGGATTAGAGTTTTGATGTCAGCTCCCAGTGCTTGAAATTTCAATATGTGCATTGTTAGCCGATAAATTTTAGTCCTTGATTGATAATATCAGATTCAAATTAATATCTTCTATACAATCTCCTCATGGCCCTATATTGAATTAAGAGCTAGATTTTTCAAATCCATGTCAGCAAGATGAATACTCTCCATGCTCAATAGATCAGATAGAAACAGTTTTGATTATTTATCAAGTGATCGGTATCAATAGAAGACTTCATTCTTTCGAGGTTGAGCCCTAGGCTTGTGCGTTATTAATGTGAAGGATCATCAAGATAACCACATAAACAATAATAACCCTTTTCGCTCCTTTGAAATAGAGTGAAGAGAGACATTTTGAACTCTGCAAACACAGCATTAATTTTCTAGGTGGCTGTAATTTTGATTACAGTGTACTGAGCCAAAATAGTCGGAGTGAGAATGGAATTGATAGTGGTGCTGTGTGTTAAGCTGAGTGTCAAGAGATTGCCTTCACTGGGACCGACCGGACATCCTTGTTAGTGTGCTAATCCAGTTCGTCGCCAGCTTCAAATTCTCGTCGCGTTCATTCTCCGTCAGTCGTGATTCAATCTAAAATTAATCTCTAATTATGTAGTCTCATCGGATATTCCGATATCACTTCGCTCATATGGCATACACTGAAATTGCTTCGGTTGTTCCACTAACTGCGATTCGATTACGTCTCCATTACTCCAGAATACCGAAATAATTCATTATCTTAAAAATAAAGTTGGCTATAACAGCGTAATTGTGAGATATCACAGAGAAGAAAGTGGAGATATCAAGTAGAAATCATTAGAATAGAAAATTTCAACACGTGATAGTGAGAGAATGGATTTAATTCACGATTGTAGCACATGATCAGACGAGCATTGGAATGATTAAATATGTAATTACTTCTAGTTTAGTGATCTATTTCAAATAACTAGAAAGTAAACGCTCTACGATTGTTGTGATTTCAAGAGGTGGATTCAATATTTGCTTGCGTCTTGTTGTAACTTATCTTGCGACTCAGATATTAATATGAGAGCATTTCATAAACGCATTTTTTGCAACATAATTACTATTGTACGAAAATCTCTTACTGCTTGTGCTATGAACTAATAACCTAGGAGTTCAAACTTGGGAATTGCATGTGCTAGTATTATTCTATATTCTTTATAAATAATTTATTAGACTTTATGAGATTTTATTATTTACTTTACTTCATATTTCCTTCCACCATTTTTCGCATTAACTAGCAGTTCGTCATGGAAAATGAAATAGAAGAGTATTATATCCTTTACTCTTTTCTAGTTTGCCTGTAAAAAGAACAAAACAGCCGCATTGCATAGCAAGGAGCTTCAGTAATATTAGTATAATGATCACGCATGTCTGGATAACTCTATTAAATATCCGTTTCAACTAAGTTCAAAACATTATTCGAGAGCAAAGCACTCGTATGTTATTTCCAGAAATTAATCAGCGCTATTCTTTGCACGTATCTGAATAATTGGTGGTGCGGAGATTTCGGGAAGAAAGCGATGGCTACGAATTGAATAATCATGAGTAACGAGATTTGGAGACGGGAACTAGGACCGCCTGGAATTAAATTTTGTGCGGCACGCATCTGGTGGTTAATTAAGAAACTGGAAAACGCTTTTCGTGTCGCTTCATTAGGAGGATTTCGGTTCATCAATAATTTTGCGATAAGGAACAGCCGGGTGAGTGTTAGTGTGAGTGAGAGCAGGAGTAGCCTCATTATGCGGCGTGTAAACATGATTCGGTGATTCGATAATGTCGTGCTAATTGAGTGCAGCGCTGGAAACATGATTTTGTACGTTTGGCACCTGCTATGAAGCGACCTATGACGCTTGTCCTGTCCTGTACGCCATTCTGCGGTGCCTTATATTGAGATTCCTGAAAATGAGCTATCGATTTTGTCGGTTAATTGTATTACGAAAACAAACAATGTCGATGCGTCTCTCTGTTTGCCGGCTCTAGAATCTGCCACAAACACAGCTACACAGCGCCACGATCGAGGTGGCTGCTTCCATGTTGATCGGTGGCTACTGAGCTGTGTGCATCCCTCGACAAAACGCCAATAACCTGCAAAATAATCCACAAACCACCCACCACCACCAAGAACAACAACAACAACAACAACAACAACAACAACAACAACTGGTTGCTACTGATTAATGGGCTGTTGCGGTATTATTTCAACTATTTCTCCAAATAAATAACAAAGATAGGATTTGTCAATCATGCATTAGATGTATTATCAAGTAGGAATTTTGATAATCATGATTTTCCTAGTCAATCATTGTCTTAAACAAGCACTACACTGCGAAGAGCAGTGTACATACAGTACTATATGCACTGTACTGTGTACTATATTTTTGTGCTGTTTTCTCGACCTGATCATTACCTTCCATCTTGCTTCGAAAATCGAGCACTTTACAATTATCAAGTCTCAAACTTCATGAGGTACAAGCCAAATAACCAGAATTGACTCCAATGCTTGGTTTCGTACCAATCAACCATGATATTCGTGGCATAGGACTGATTGACTGATCTAGTATAAAAGTTGATCTCAGTCAACACAGGATTTTTGTTTTAAATTGTTTCTTTGCTACTGTTTGAAAATTTTACATTTTAAAAATATTAGAAAATGCACCCAGTCTACTGAATACATCCGTCAAAGCTGGATACAATGTTTCAAATAAAATAATATTATGCTCAAACAAATACTCGTCTCCGTATGCATTGTGAGCTACATCATAATGCTATGATAAAGCGGCTCTGATAAAGAAATGTAAGCCTCAAGCATGTAGCGAGATACCATGATTATATGAGTATCACGTATCAAATACATTATTCGTACACCCTGCACGATGGAACTAACTCTATTCAGACGCACATATATTACAGTATGAACATTTATTTTATCGAAGAGTGAGAATGCATACGAACTACTGCATTGTGTAATAAGACATTCATTACAATCGCTAGACCTGTCTCGAAAGATGTATTGCAGAATCTGTAAAGTAAATTGGTTTTCAGCACCGAAATTTGAGTAATTATTATGGAATTTGATAAATTTAACATTCAAATTCATTACACACTTATGTAATGTCAAGTTTCACGTCTGAAGCTGAAAAACATCGTGATTTTAAATATATGTGATATAGAATTCGATCTGTGTTAAGATAGAGGTGATTCAAACTCGCAAGTACTCCAAGCAGTTGATGAAATAAATATATTATCTTTTGATTTTAAAGAATTATCCATCCAGTTTGAATAGCAGTTAGCTGTAATCTCAAACTTTGTACTTAACTACACAGTATGCCCTGCGAGCTTCCGGGCACTGACTTTGAGTAAGTCTTGGCACTACAGGTTAGCTTTTGACCGTCAATATTTATCACAAAATTTATCTTCAGAAACGTTTAAAACTTGTATTGAACGTTTCATCCCTTTCTGAATAACTATGCATGTAATAACTCTATACATGTTTTGAATAACGAAGAAATTAATGTTTTGATTTCTGACTTGAAAAAATAAAATCAAAGCCCTCTCATTGGCTGAGTGGTAGAAAGCACTTTCTAGTCCCAACTCATCCTGATAAAGAATATTTTTATTTCGTTGGTTTCTTAATTATCGATGGTGAGTAATGTATTAATTATTTATCATCTTGAAAACTTCTTCTCCACATCCCTTCCCTTCTTTCTTTTCCTCCCCCTCCTCCTTTATATCCGTTTCCTTATTCTATGAGTAACAGCGCTAATTAGTCGCTTCCAATCTATAAATTTCAATCTACCCTATTTGGACGAAAGAGAATATAATTATCAGCCAATTCATCTCCTTGCTGTGCGGAAGAAATTTTTCCGGGGATCTCAATCAATTTCTAGGTTTATGGGTGAGGTTTGAAATTTCTTATCCTTGTAAGGTATCTGAGCGGCGGCTGAGGGAAATCACCTGATGTTCAGTATTTCCCCCTGAGCAGTCTCTGAGTTGTCTCTTTGTCACTTGCCCAGTGTTGTATGAAGAAGCAGAATAGAGCGAGCACAAATTGGTGTTCATTTGATTGCCTTCCACAACACAACTCCCTGGATTAACTCAACAAACTTATTTCTCCATTCAACACTTTCAACTCGGCAACAAGTCTATCCGTCTCGTATCATAAAGTTAATTCGCCACTCTTCCTCACTTCACCCAGAATTATTTGTTCAAGTTTTAAATCTGAATATTATCTCCTTCTCTCAGAATGTTCTCAATTTCTCGCGTTTTCCTTCTACAACTTTTCCTGCAGTCCTATTTCCATCGTTAGAATTATCAGTGTTTTGCACATTTTTACCACAACACTTGTTACACACTGACTGTCACTAATGAAGCGTTTAAACAATAGAATAATGAAAATTGATAATGAAATTCATTTGGTTGTGGATCGGAGTTGGAAAACTGTCTACAGAGTTCATTCACAAATTTGAAATGACGAGAATTCTCTTAATTTTTATCCAATTAGAGAATGAAAAGATTATTAAAAAACGCACAAAATGCTTCCAATCATTTTGATGTAAACGGAATGGGGACGAATAGCTTTGTTTCCGATAATATTTTCGCCAAATACCTCTTAGTATCAGTACTTGATATTAGTACTTAGTACTGAGTACTTACAAACATTCAAGACCGCTCTCGGATGGGTGACCGGTACAAAAAATTGTGCAATTTGGCGAGGTGGAACCTACCCGTAATGGTCTCCCCACCGATAAAAAGCCATACGATAAAAAAAAAAATAAGTACTGACTAAGTACTGATACTAAGAGGTATTTTGTCATTGAAAGAGCGGAGTTCAAATGATATGTTACTTACAAATGTAGTACTGTATCAGTTAATAATAATAATTACTATAATAATTATAGTTACTTATAAGTAGTCTTAATGTTTTTGTAGTCAACTACATTTTGTCATTGAAAGAGCAGAGTTTAAATGATTGGTTATTTAATGATATTAGATTTCATTTACTTGTGCCGTTTATTTTTTCAATAGTGTATAATATCATTAACATTATTCTTTTATTTAATACTTTATTTTTGAAATATTTGGAAAACTTTCTGAATATGAGCAACAGGTTCTAATCTAGTGAGTCAATGAACTTGTTGAAGTTGCACTTCTAGTCATAGTAGAGTGTGAAAACTTGAATAGTGAAGGGGATGCTGAATTCGAAAAGCTTTCGGAAAATAATCTGCAATTAAGTTGTAATTTTTGGCGAGTTTGCACGTCAACGGATACCGACAAACGTGGTGATGGAATCGCGTGTTTTGTTTTTGAGAAAAATCGTTGTTGTGGATTCATGATAGAGCAGTAGCACAGGGATGGCGGATTAGGCGGCGGGAAACAAAGAGCCAGCAGCCGGCGGCCGAGGAGATTTCTGTACCGAACAGGAAATTACAGTTCCTGTTGTTCTAGAATGAATCGAAAACTCATCCCACACCTATAAATTTCAATATTTCACGAATGCATTGACCACTGCGCGCCGCCGCCGATACATGAAAAATGATACCGCACTCTCCCAGCCATAAAATATTTAATCAACATGACAACATGTCTCCCCAGCTAACTAACTGCACGCAGTTGATGGAGGAATTTGGTTGAAGTCATATTATTCTTATTCTCTGGTGTGTAATTGTATACAATCAGATCTCAATTAGTCTCATGGTCTCATCCATCATGTAGATTAAGAAATATGGGGAATGAGTATAACACTAATTTTAAACTTCAGAAAAAACTTCATCTACTACACAATAATGGATAACATCTTAGGCTTGACTTCAACAAAACGAAAATCAGGTTTGAGTGAGAGTTGTTGGTTCTAAACCAACGAACCATTTAAAATCAGCTGACTAGAACTAACTGTCGCTCAAACCAGGTTCTTGTTTCTGGTCAAATCGGGTTTATAGGCGTACACGTTAGTCAAGACAAGACAATACAAAATTAGTTCACAGATTCACATAGTATTCACATAGCGCAGCACACTGATGCAATGACTAATCGGTGTGTGTTGCTTCATAAGCAACTATGTGAAGTACTGTGACTTAACGTGACTATTCTCGTCTTGTCTTGTCTTGACTAACCGGTGTACGCCTAGCCTTACTTGTTGACCAGAAAAATTTTCAGTTCATGAAAGATTCTCCCTGTGATGACATGTTTACTAAAAAATATAATCAACTACTCATTACCTACTTGAATACTGGAATTCCGTTCTGGGATATTGAACCCAGTTCAATGGGCTATTGTATTTTGTTTGATGTGTGGTGAACCAGGTTTGTGAAATAAGGTATTCTTGTATTGTGGAATTTACGTTACCACAATTAAGTATCCTATTGAAGTACGATACAAGTGGAAGGTACTCGTAATTCGATGGACTAACAATAATAACGTCCATTCGTATAACAAAATATTATATAACTTCATATCAGAGATAATGGCTGTATCAATATCCATGAACTTTAGGAATGATATGGGTTATTCTTGATATGTATTATGTTTCAGGAACTTGATATGATAAGTTTACTTATAATCATGATTATTATTCTGTTACCATAGCTCAACTTGGAACTGAAGTAACTCAAGTAATAGCGTTCAAAGTACAGACAAATTGCTATCTAATCCGTAGCCTCTTAATTTGAGTGCGAGTTTGCAAACTTACTTAGTTCAGACACAAGCCGTGTGAGGCGCTGGCGCTGGCCGGCAGTGTGAGGTGAGGTGAACCAACCAGGTGAACACTATGCCCGAACTTCCTCTGCTAAACTCAAAGTACAACTTCCTTGACTTAGGTTTACTTTACATCAAAGTAACTCGAATGCACTGCTGTAACTATACGAATTCGATTTTATCTTTCACAAACAGCTTCAAAAACTCAACAACTATTTATTATACATGTATCTGCTAGCAGTAACAATCATTTACTGATATGTTGTGAAAAACAAAAAACTTGAAATTATAACGGTTGGAGGAAATTTTCAAAACAAAATAAGTACTCACACTTTTCGTTTATGAATCAAATAAACTCAATGAAATATCAATAGTGATTCATACAAAATCTATAAAAATTTCATTCTGTATTAATAATAGTAATTGCGGTATTTGATCGCGTTTCATAGAACACCCCATAATAACGGACTTCAGTGAATCTGATCATTCTAAGTGGTAATTATCTCAGTTTTTTGATCATCTCTTGAAATGTACTTAAACATTTTGCGGAATGGAATAGCTTCTGCTAGTTCAGAGCCCAACATTCGGAGCGAAAGTCATTAAACACCACCAATCAACTAGGCCTAATTGGAAAAGCTTTCTGTGATTTTAGTTATTGTTTTTTCCCATTCAACTCATTTTTGAAACAAGCTTCCATATTAAGATTCTGTTCTCATATTCAATGTGAATTCCTGAAACTGCTGATTCTGCTTACGTCATATACCTGTTACAAATCCTGAACAATGTATCCTACAAAGAGGTGTGTGAAGTACCAAAGGTATGTGAAGCCCTAATTTCCAAATTGTGTTATTTGTTAGCGGAAAGTGAATGAAGTAGATTGGTAGGGTGGAATAAAGTTGGTTGATGAGAAAATGTGAAGTTGGTACGCTATTGTATAAACAAAATGATGGCTGGAACAGGAACAACTGTTTGAATGAGAGCTCTTCAGAATGTAGATGGCGGTGGTATCGCGCGGCTGATCCGATTACAACAAAATTGACCCTTGTTAACGTCCTCAGGGCAAAATCAACTTCAATTTCGTCGAATTTCGCCGCTATAAGCTGCATTGCAAGCGCTACGACAACCGCGATTCGGCATAACGAGATCTCCCTGGTGGTTTGGCTCGCATGTTTCGCAAACTCAGCTCACATGATTTCCATTCAAGTCTTTAATCAGGACCCAGCTTTCGCATGTTCCCATTCATACGAGACTAACGATGATCACGAACACAATTAAAACTCATTTATCAGGTCGCTCAACATCCTCATGAATTTTCTTTATTCTCACGGGGTTAAGAATGAACTAGAAAGAAATTTTCTTTACAGGCAATAACAAGATATGGCCTGAAAAACGATTTATTTCAAAGTGGATTCAATTGTTGAAAATTGTATCATTCAAGCAAAATACTGTAGTAATAAAAAATGGCAATATCACCTTATGATACGATTCACATTCGAAAAGGAACTTCGAAATTCACGTACAGCGATGGAGTTGCTTGTTTTTTATAAACATTATGATTGTAGCAGGACAATCTTAGTTTCTTTTTCACTCTTTATGTACTTTAATATTCTTGAAAATGGTGTTGATAAATCTCCATCAAATTTTATTGATTAAATTTGTTTTGCAATATGAATTCAACTGAAGAAATTAATATCTTCAGTTTCAACTGAGCTTCCTTTTCTGTGTTCAAAAGTTGAAAGTAATGGCTGAGCCCTCCCTTTTGTCTCTCAAAAATAAAATCATATCATGATTTTTGTGGTTGTATCAATGAATCAATAAAAGAATAGAAGTTATTGAACATTTTTCTATAAATTCTGCGGCTGCAACAATAATTTTTCTCTTTTGTTTCAGGTGAGTGTGGATTCATTTTTGACCTCTTCTTCTTCACAAAGGAGTTTTATCGAAACTATCAAATATCAAATCAGTAAGTAGAAATAATATTGCTTTGGCTCACTCTACTGGAGAGTTACATTTTATTCCTCCAAACATTCATTCGATACTTTCACACTTTTAAACATAGTTTAAACATCACACTCTCTTTCAAATGATCAGAGTTCTCATGAAACTCTGATAATTTGTACTTTAAATTGATTTATGAATAATTTTAAATCATTTTGTAGACTTCTTTGAGTTTCTGGAGGTGATAATGAGTATCCAAATTGGTGTGATAATGAACTCCCAATAATCATACGTCTCATGCCTTGCATTGTAAAGATAAGTGTTCCGTTACTTCGTACATAATTCAATTTTAGTCTTGTTGGATCGTGCCAAAATGGGCTGTGAAAGTTCTGAAATATGATATAGTTTTTGAAATTAAACGTATAACGTTTTCGCTTTACATTAGTCTGTAATCATGAATGGGGATGATTAGATGAGAATTCTCAAAATATTCATCACACAATATTGCACTCATGGAGTACAGTGCTGTCATAGTACACAGGTGATCTTAGGTGAGAAGATAACCTCTTTCGGTTGCTTTTTCAAGAGAAACACGGCCAGAATGCGCTCATATTCTGAAATAATAACATTGCCAAAGGACTCCTTGAGGATATAGATTACAATTCATCCGGACTAATTTTCTTCGATTATTATCACTATTAATTATTATTCTCTCCTATTCATTCAGTAATATCATAAGGTTATCCTGTCGATAAAGTAGATAATTTGACAAGTATGCCTCTTTTCAAAAATAGGAGTTAGAGAAGACTCAAGAAACCTGTTATTATAATTGAAAAGTCTCTTATATTCGAATGAGAACTTTGAGAGGGTTGGAGTAGAAAAGCGTAAGATGGGGGAGTAGTGGGTGGGGTGAAAGTCGTGAGCTGGGCTGAGAAAAGTGTGCATTGCGTGAAAGATGATTGTGAAGACGCGGCACGGCGGAGAGATAGCAGAGCGGCGAAAAATAGCCGCTTCACGAAAAAGAATTGATCGTCATATTCGTAGATGGGCAAACGAGCAGCATAATGATAGAGCTTTGTGATGCTGGATGCCCACCCTGCTGCAGATTCCTACTCTTCCTCCTCCTCTTCCTCCTCCTCCTCCTTCCTCCTCCTCCTCCTCCTCCTCCTCCTCCTCCTCCTCCTCCTCCTCCTCCTCCTCCTCCTCCTCCTCCTCTTTTTCCTTCCTCATCTTTATCATCAACACTCTGCAGTTTTCCTAGCTCTTCATCTTGTCAACCTTTTTCCATTGCCCCATCACGCTTGACAGCTCCTCACACGCTGTTTGTTACATCATCATCATCATTATCATCTTCCTTTTGTTTGCCATTTCTTCAACTGTTCGTATTCTTCTTATCGTCTCTTTCGTCTTTTCTATTTTTTATTCAGATCCTTTTGTTCTCTTTCATCTTTTCTATGTTTCATCTCTTTTCCGTATCGAGTACTTTGTCTTTCGTTTTAGTATCTACCGTCCCTTCATCAAATCTCTCTCCCCTACTCATCCAAGTGTTATTTAATTTTTTATATTCAATCTCTCCTCCACTTTTTCACCTCTTCACCTCCTGCATGTCACATTTCTTCCTTTCTCTCTTCCTTATCCTTTCTTTTCTATATTTCTTCTCTCCTCACATTACCTTTTGTTATTCTTAATTTTTCTTCTCATAGCTGTTTTTTCACACTCTTTCTTCTTCTTCTTTCTCTTTTGTTATCATCATCATCATCATAATTTTTTTTCAATCATATACATCTTAATCTTCCTCGTCGTCGTCTTATCCTCCTTTCAATTCTTCTTCTCCTCTCTCTCTTCTTTTTCACATATTTTTCCTTTTTCTTCTTCCTCTTCTTCTACTTCTTCTTCTTCCTCCTCTGCTTTTCTTTTTCCTTTATTTTTTCTTCTTCTCTTCTTCTTCTTCTTCTTCTTCTTCTTCTTCTTCTTTCCTCGTCCACTCTTCATATTCCTCTCATATATTTACTCCAATTTGCTTTTCTTCTCCTTTGCTTCTTCTCTCCGATGTCCTTCTCTCCGCAATTCGTCTGCCTCCCTAAATTCTTCATCTACATTACTACTTTTTCCATCATGCACCAACCTATTTCTTCCGACTTCCTAATCCTTTCTCACTCAAGCGTTTTTCTTGTTCTCTCCATTGTGACCGTTATACTTTTCCATTCTCGGACTTGTCCTCACCCCCATATCTCTCAGCCCTGTAACTACCATCGGTAATGACCAGGCGAAGTTCTCTGTAGCTGTCGCAATAACAGCCTAACAATCCGTTAACTCGGGAGAAATCTTGGATAACCAACTTGGAAACTGTTCCCCCTCCAGCCGCTTCAATTTCCAGTCTCAACGTAATAGTGATATGCTCGAGAACTTGCGACTACTAATTAGACATGATGTCCTGAAGACACCCGCACCCCCTCCAGCGTCGTTTTATCGTTCATTAGATAGTGCTTAGACTGGAGGACTACCATTATGGCCCAGCAAGCCCGGCAATTAATCATGAACAAGCACTGGAACGAGCTGCTTCTTAGTGCTGTACTGCCTAATCAATGAACGGATTCAATAAACGCATCCTATCAATCAGAGCAGCGTTTCTCAACAATGCTTTCGACAACACCACCAATTACTCTGGCCTATCAAAGTGCTTATGAGAATAACCCACTGTTAAGCTATTGATCAAGAATTTACTTATAGAAAAGAGAGAGAGAGAGAGAGTTGTAGTAAAAACGCCTTTATATTTATTATTACTTTGTGGTTTAGTGAAACACTGAGTTTTCACGTGAACGCGAATTTATGTGAAACAGCGCAATCTAAGAATTTTTAGTAATACAAGCAAGAGTAAGGCAATCCCAAAATTGTGTTTTGTAGCATTAGCCTCGTCTTCTACTAGAACAGTTTTCGCCGGAAAACGTCCGAACGTCTGAAATGCTAACATTGAATCAAATGGCCGGCCGATCGGACGTCGGATGTTATCGGACGAAAACTGTTCCAGCGGACGACGAGGACGAGTGGACGAATTGCTCTGATAGTAGAATATCCTGTTCTTTGGATCGAACCTCTTGTGCTGCAAACCAAACATATTCATGACTAGACAAATAGGAAATCATGTACTGCACCTTCATATGTTATAATGGATCCTAATGGAAATCTAAATTGAATTAAGAAGCAATACCATTTTATTACAATCCAAGTTCAATTATTGTATTTTTATAATCATATTTTGTAATATTGTAGCCTCTTGTGGTCTGATACATGCTACATTTATTTGCTGGTAGAAGGCACGCCACTTTAATTTGGTTGGATTTTTGTAAAGCATTTAATGAAATTGAAAGACTTTGGATTAGAGTAGAAAAAACCTCTTTCCTGTAGGTGGGTTCACCTCATCTCATTCTATAGCTCGTATTCAATTAGATTGATTGATCAATCAAGATTATTTAGTCTCGTACAGTTTACGTGCAGCATGGCAGTTTCTAAAGACCTTGGGAAAACAATCAAGCTTGAGATGAATTGCTTGTGACTGAACGGCTTCGTAAACGTTTCCTGTAGTGAGCGAACGATTTGTCGCTCTTAAAAAATGAATGATTGCTCTTTTAAGGGGTGGGAAGAACTTGGAGTGCCACCTGGTGGCTTCTCTGAAAGTGAATGATCCCTTTATATCTCTCGAACTCTTTTTATTTTTCCGTTTACGTCCAGAAACTTCGTACCTTCTCTATCTACTTCCCGCTTTTGGACTGGTGAACGGATTAGGTGGATCGATTAACAACCGAAAAAAAAACATTAAACGAAATGACCCGAATGGTGGAAGCTGGAACACGCTGGTAGGCAGAGGGGAAAAGGTTCACTGGGCCTTGGAAACAACGAGCAATGAACGTATAGAAGAACAAGAGATGTCAGGAATGAAACATGGGAAAGCCTAGATATCAGATAGTTTCTCTTGGTTACCTCAAGCTTCTTTTGTCCAAGATGCAGTGTATGATTTGATGATACTAGTAATTCCAATTATTATTCTGAAGAATTAGAAGAATTCCAAATCTAAATTAAAATAAATCTTGCTTTTATTTGATAATACCACTATCCACTTGTTCTTCCCTCTCAATGTCCACATGTTTCCACATGTTTATTCAAGCAAGAGTGATATAGGCTACATGAGATATCCAGGATTCAACTGGAGTACGGTTGATGGATGTATTAAGTTTTCTCGGAATCTTCCGACCGATTAAAAGCCAACTCGATGTCATTTATTGTGTAGCAAGTGTTTGTCTGATCACAGATTCACCATAGTAGGTGAATATCATCAACGGATTTAGTCATCAAAGTCTGAACTGCCACTCTTCGGCATGAAGCGTGAAGCCTTGTTTGATGAAGGCTTAGCACAGTCAAGCCATGCTATTGCTGCTGCTGCTGCTGCTAGGTGTTTGGTGGGGGTGAGGGTGGGACTGGCTTGTTTGTTGCAGCTCGCACGTACAGCCGGATAACCCCAAATTTGCATTCGTAAACTTGGTACCCGCATGCTGCAGCGCGAAATTACCATCACCTTAATATTAGAGTTCAGCCTACCTCATACATAGACATGACCGTTTTCAAATAACCCATCAATATCATACGGGTCGAATGACGCCACATTATGAGCTTGCTTAAGTGCGCTCAATTTCCCTTATTGATAATATCGATTTGTAATAATAATCCTCGGCTGAAACGATGTTTCACTTTCAATATTCGTGTGATATCTGTCGGGGTACCATGTAGTCGCTGAGCAAACTCGTAGTATAGAAGGTAACAAGCTTAATTATTTCCTCTAGCACCATTTTCCCCCGAAATAATATTCCGTGATAGGCTACTAGTAGTGAGCAGGGAGAAGAATTTATTAAGAATTTTATTATACTTCTTGAGAATTTTAAATTTCACTTCTATTCTCTGTGATAGCGAACTCATGATATGTAACATGTTTCACGCTCTTATTATAATTATTATTTATTTCTGGTCTCCTGAATAATATCTTGTGACATGTACGGAATGAAGTTCGGTGATGAGGTTTGAAAGCTTTCTCATTTTCTACACAATCTCTCACCTGAATGTTTCCCTTTCATGATTCTTGGTAGTTTTAACATTATTTGTGTTAACACTTGGCAAATACAATCAATTTTTCTCATTCAACTTGATAAAGCTTAAATCAAAAACTATACTCCACATTGAATCAAGTATCCACTTATCTATCTATATATAGTCTATACACTTATTTACCTTATAATACCTTCTCAGAGGAGAACCAATTATAAAACTTGGTTTCCTCTCTCATAATTCATTAAAAATCTTGATAAGGAATGAAATTATTCAATTTATTCCCCTCGCACATGTGAAGAACTGCAGAATAATATTATTCAAGATCAATTGAAAAATTAGTCGATTATATTTCAATATATCAGTGAAATTGTATGGTATCACTATAATGGCTTATCTCTTTAGAAAGTTAATTATTAGATTTTATATCATAATATAGAGTGTGAGTTTCATAACGTCCCATCTCCTTTCGAATCTTCAAGTCCCTCTAATTAATTACCATCCAAAAGATTCTGAAAATGAGCTTTAGATAGACGGATTTTCCAAAGAGAAGCCCACCCTTCGTTTAGAATCATTCACGAAAATCTACCAGCATTCAACACGAGATCAAAGATTCCACTCAGAGATTGGAATCAGAATGCTGAAGTAAATTCTATACAGAAAGTAATATTCTCTTTTCTCCTTATATCTTTTATAAATCATCTTATATAGAGAGTCGTAAAAGTCGTCATTAAACCAAATAACTTCTTTTCAATTTGATTCTTAATTATTTCAAGGTTTAAAGAATTTGAGCTCCAAAAAATGGTCTTATTCAAATGGGGTTCTATAGCTTCGAGATTCAAACTAAGTTAACATGAGTTTTAAAAAATCTAGCACTAGGAGAGCAGAAGTTTCCAAAAATAGAAAACAATTATTGAATTAATTATTGTTAATAGAGGTGTTAATAATATGCTCTATTGTCATGATTTTCTGTGCGCACGTTACGATCACTGAGTTTTTTTTATGGAAATTATAAATATAAGTTTTTTTCACAATGAATTAGTAAGAGCTTCAATAAACAACTATCGACTTCCAACAGTCCTAAACAGTTCCAAATATCTGTTGATACTGCAATTTCTTCATGTCATCATAATCACAATTCTTATACTTTACCTCTTAACATTATTAGTTTTGCAAAATTTTGTTGGTTCTACGTCGAACTATTATTATAGCAACCAAGAGTGTATCTAGTCTGTGTGTCTCACCATAGTGAACTGTAGCACTACATTTAACGGGAAAAGGAACATGAGAAATTCCATTCGTTCTATCTTCAGAAGCTTCTCGTTTAAAAATTACCACAGAACCCTGTTCACCGATAAACCTCCTTTGCCGGAAGCTTGTAATATTTTATGATACACTCTTCAATTATATCCCGAGATAAATTCTGTGTGTGCTATCTTGACATGGAGCATAGAGAAAGTTGTTGTAGAGGTATTGGAAGGGAGCCGAAACAATACAAAATCGGAAACGTTCACCTGAGGTTGATGTTCTTGGAATTACTAAGGGATAGGTGGCCGCTAAGCCTTTCAAGGTGCGGGATTAGTGGAATGCTAGGATTAAATGGTGCTTCGAGAATCCCTCTCACATCTCTTACGCCGGATACAACTATCGATTTTGTCCCTGTCGTATTGCCACCCACCCTCTTCCCTTCTCTGTCTCCCTCTTATCATTCTCTGCTCTTCCATACCTTCCGCTCAGGTAATTGTATTTCCAGTTATTAATGAGAGTTTGACGGCTCGAGAAAATTAAAACTTGACCGTGCTGTGGATCCACATAAAAAGTGCGCCATTCTCATTTCGCTTCATAGCATATTTTCAATGAGTTTTATCAGCGCATTGTACAACATAAAATCGTTACGATTTAATTTCAAACAAAATGTCCTTGCTTTTTGAGAGCAGGCAGGCATCGATGTTTAATTCAGATTCATTTTTGGCAATTCGATTTCGATTATAACGATCAACTTGAGATCAATCAATCATTACACATGAGCGAGTGTGCTTGAAATACTCGACTGACTATTTCGAATTCATTTTCGTAACAACGATTGACAACGGTATTTTCCAATACAATAGAGACAAACTCATAGCATTGCATTGTATTCATATACATTGCCTGGATTTCAATTTTCAATCTTTACATTAATCTAACAACTCAAACTGGAAAGAGAGCTCGTTAATATGTAAACTCAAGTTGATAGTAGTTTAATTTGTCCAATACAATCTATTCAATCCATACTGAATCCATATTAAATTTCTGAAAATATACATCTAAGAATCTCCATTATTCCGCTCGAAGTTTCTGACAAGGATGCTCGGAGTCAGACTACCGCGAAAAAGTAATTTATCTGATGGCAGACAGAAGGTCGCTCTTATCATAATTAAACATGCAACCCTTTTCTAATCCAATTCACTGTTATTTCATTCCTTTTGCGAATGGTGAATGCCCGTTATTTGGCTCTCTCTTCTCTTCATAGGATTTTCTCTCGTTGCAGAAGAATCCTGCTCTCTGAACTCTGCGCTGAGAGGGTTATTTGTTTCGTTGGTGGAAAAATACCATGTTATTCGGCCATTAATGATATTTGTGAATGTGTCTATTAGCATTCTCTCGCAGAATTTGTTTGACTGTTCAACCTTTATGGTGGGATTTTTCATGCTAATGTTTGTGGTATTTTTCATGCAAAACCATTCATTCTGAAGCTTAATTATTTGTGTTCACTCAGTGCAAAAATTAATTTAGGAAATGTGGTTAAGTTCTATTATTTCTAAATTGGATATTTTCTACCATATTAATTTGATGTCAGCTGGTGAGCTTTTTCAACCTGATTTGTATCATCCTTTTCCTAGGAGGAATAACAAAGTTTCAGAGTTCTGCAACATCATCAGCAGAAAAACTGATCGATTTCACTATGATACCTGGTAAATTAGAAATTAACGTACGTTCCTACTTTGTCACGATACAAATTCTGGCAACCAAGTAAAGCCTCAATAAAATATTGTCAATGACCACTAAGTGCTGGTATTATAATAGATAGCATAATTAACGGTAAGCTGACCTAATTTAGCAGTACTCAATATTGATAAAATAAAGATAACAAGGAAGCAAGCTCCGACTCACCACCAAAAATCTCTGACTCATATCACATTGTATATTTATTTATATTCCTTGATGTTAATTTATGTAATTGAAAAATCCAAATATTGAAGATGGCCATAACCTTCATCCAAAAATATCAAAACACACCACTGCCTATATGGATCATCTACTGAAAGATGTCAATGCCAATAAAATCATTGGAAAAATTATGATTCATCAATTATTTATAAAATGTATAAATACTTAATCCTCATATGTTAACTTGCTATTAAATAACGCATATTATTATTTGTACTTACCAAAAGTATCATCCCAAGCCGGTGAAATGATGTATATACAGGTCTCATGTCTTCGGTGGTTTCACGAACAGAGAAATATATTTTGGAAATATTTGTTGTATATGAGATTATACTATTTTAGGAGTCAGTTATTTTATGGCATAAAATATTTGGATGTATATTAATTTAGCAATAAACTTTCAGTTCACCTTTTGAATTTGGCAGTGGAGTTGAGAAGTAAAGAATATTTTTAAAGGCATCTTCCAAAAATAAAAATTGAAAGGATTTTAACGTCCTATATGTTATTTGTATTATATATAATATATTGCATATTATTTAAATGGTTATTGTAGCTAAATGTTGGAACTACTTTGTGCATTGTACTGACGTCAAAAACACGATATTAAATTGACCAATCACAGCCCAGCATTTCATTAAAAGTTCTAGAATGTTCTATTGAAAATTCTGTTTCCTTGAATTCTAGCAAGGGTAACTCTCTTCCGTTAGAGACTCCTTAGAGAGCAGTCACTTTTGAGCACATGCGTGCATTAACCGTTTTAAAATGTAATCAGTTTCATTTTCAATCTTAATGTTTTCAAACTGTGATATATTGAGCTGTGGCAATATATAATTGTTTAAATTCCTGTAAAATCGTGGAAATATTATAACCCATGGTCCAGAGCCAAGCAGTATCGTGAGATGTCACACGGAATCCAATCTACCCCTGAGATGGCTGCCTAAACCAGGATACGGTAACCGACGTCAAAGCATCGCCAATACTGTGAGTGATCCGTTTTATTAATCCTTTGGCCAAAGGCGCGCAAAGCCTACTTTAAAGTGAAATAGTGGGGAGAAATGATCATACTGCGTGAAACATAAAACATGAGCTCATGGTCTAGTAGTTAAGACATTCATAAATTTAGAGATTTTGTACTATCTTATTTGCCAGGCAAAATACCCACACCCACGCTCTACCGAAAAATATATATTTTGTAACTAGCCAATTATTATTATTAACGATAGTTAATGAAATTTGTAACAATTCATTTAACTGATCGAGTTACTGCTTTGTTTATTCTGTTGTATGTTCTAAAGGAACAGGAGAATATACTCCGAATTTTTCACCTAAATACTGGGTTTTCTAGTTGTCCTTACACCTGTCTTGGCAATCCCAATTGATACATTAAATTTATTTAATTTATGAAAATATCAGTATCCTGGATGAGCCATTGCAAGGCCAAATTTTGACATGCCCAGTCACGTAAGGAGTATGCTTAGCCAAGTGTGTTACATAAGTGGATTGAGATCTCGTCTTTGATGCATGACTATAGTCCATCACATAGCTCTCCCTTATCTTGTGACACATTTGACTATACTTGCTTGATCCTGACGTCACGGGACGTATACAACATAAAAGCAGTGTTACATACATGGCGCCCAACGTGGGGCCTGACGGAGATATACAAAATTTCTTTATTAAGAAAGCCAAAAATTTGAACTCAGAAATCACAGAGGTGATGGTTGAAAACTTTTTGAAATTAAAAATATACCTTGTGGAATTGCCAAGCTTTAATAAAGCAATTAATTAATTTGAATATTGATTTCATTATTAAATTATTCATGAGGAGACATCGAGGAGGAGTATACTCAGAAATATCGCCAATGATTTAAAGAGATATATGCACTTATTGCTTCGAATCACACTCCGTGATCATTCAAATAATTATTTTAGGTAGCCTATTAAGAAAGCCAACTTATTTAACTTTGGAATTAAAGCTTTAAAGGTACCAAAATATTATTGATTTACCAAGAGCATTAAGGTCTTGGGGGCTTATTAATTTGTTAATTAATCTATTAATTTAAGCAAAATCCCCAGAAGTGATCTCATAGGCAAGATATTAGGAGTATTAATTGTTTATTTATTGTTTATCTGTGATAGTGTGAAAATCACCAGATTATTAATGAGCATTGAATATAGGGCTATTTATTAATGGTTACCATATATAAAAATTTATTTACTGGTAATTACCAGATATCTATTGATTTAACTATCATTGCATGTTTATTTTGTGTATGTTTATTTGTAATAAGTCTTGGAAAATTTAGTGTCTCGCTGTGCATATCACTGATCACTTAATCCTTTCGGTCAACTTTTCACTGCACTTGAGTCACTATCACACTCGCGCCGCGCATTCAATTCCACGCCGCGCCTACACCCTTCACGCCGCGTTCACACCATCGGACCGCGACATCCTTGGATTTCACCACTAGCCTAGCTGTCCAAATCCTAACTCACCATCATGGAGAACCTCTCAGCCAACTCATCTGTATCCTACATAGAGCTGGGAGACAACAACACTCATGCGAAGCGACCACACCTAACCCCGAGGCAACAAACAACACTGACGAGACAGCGCCCAGGAGCTGAGACGCGGGAAGTATCGCTAGTGCCAACTTCGACCCTGAAAATCTTCGTCAGCTGTCTTCCACCCGCCTGAACCAGATGTCAGCCCGACAGAAGTGCCTCCACGTACGCCGTCACCTACCACTGTCAATCCTACTACACAACTCTTGCCAGATGAACTGAGTCCACTGACTTCCAGATTAATGAATGACACTCCAACCGATTTGGTCACCCCCATGCTCAAACTAAGTAATGACCTTAAAGATTCCCAAGAGAAACTGGGTAGTCGAATGGATAGTCGAATGGAGAAGATGGATAGGAGTTGAAAGAGGACATGAAACAAATGAATAATCAAATAGAAAAAATGGATGGAGGATTGAGAGGAGAAATTAGAAAAGCTAATGAAGAGATCAGAGGCATCCAAGGGGAAATGAAGGATATGAGAAAGCAGTTAGATGACACTACTGTATGTCTCAACAAAAGAATGGATGATATGCAGATGAATTTGAGGAAGGAACTGAGTGAAGATTGGAGCAAGCATGCGATTGAACTGGAAAACAAGGTCATGCAAAACGTAAGTGAACACACTGATGGATTAAACAAAAAACTAGAAAATCTTGAAAAACAAACCAAAACCGACATACAACAGGCAGTAGAGAAACAGAAGACAGAGTGTGTCACCACCTGCAAGAATTTGGAAAAGCAAATTAGAGATTCCACCCAGCCATTAGAAAAATCTGTACAGGAAATTAACACTCAACTTAGCCTAACAAACACGTCACTAAGTACTACTCAAACCCAAGTCGAAAGTCTAGTAACCGAACATACATTAATTCACAACAGAGTTAAAGAAACCGAAAAAGAATTAAACCAACACCAAATAACCATCACCCAATTTGACAGCGAGTTACAAAATACTAAAATCGATTTAAATAGTAAAATAAAACAGACACACACAAAAAATATCACAACTTGAAATGAATATGAGTAGAGTGAGAGGAGGAGGTGAGATAGTAGCGGTACCCGAAACGCAGAATGTGTCGCAACTAATCAGTGGATTAGGAAAATTTGATAACACAAAATTCCACATGACACCTAAAGCGTTTGCAGAACAGCTAAAAGTGGTACAGGACTTAGTTCCAATCAGTTGGCCTGTATGGAGATTCCGGCTATCCTCTCTTTTAATTGGGGAACCTCTGCTCTTCCTTCATGGACGTGCACATGAATTCAACAGCCTAGAAGAATTTCTGAGAGCTTTCCTCGAACAATATTGGAGCCTAGATAGACAACAAGAATTGTTATCTAAAATAATATCCTCCAATTTTGATGAAAGAAGTGGTCAGACATATACCGCATTCGTCTCACGGTTACGCTATCAAAATTCGCAGCTAGACAACCAGATTCCCGATATTACCTTAGCTCACATCGCACTTAAGAAGATGCCGTATCACGTCCAACTAGCATTGGCCACCGCCTCCATTAAAAGTTTCAAAGACCTTGAAAACCACCTTCATTGTGTTCAAGCTGTCTCCACAAGCAATATACAGCATAATAATCATAGAAATAATAATAATTTTGTACAAACCAACCTGCCACCAAATCAATCAAGAGAAAATTCTAACACTGCTGACAATACAAATAATAATTCACAGGACTTTGAAATAGAGTCACTACCACCAAATAACAACTAACAAACAAAAATGGGTTCAGAAGGAATCAAAATAATAACAATTTTAATAGGAATAAAGATCGTAGATACCACGATCAAGATAGATTCTATGATGGCCGAGATTACATGAACTCCAATAGGGACAACAACACAAGTAGCTTCAGAAATGAATCAAGTAAATCACCATCACCAAATACCACCTTTAATACAGATAAAGATAATAACCCGCCACCTTCTACTAGTACACCATCAAAAACAAATGGAAAATCAAATAATCCATCAGGAAAAAATTCCGGCAATAACCATCGCGCATGACTAGAAGGGGAGAAAACTTATAAGACTCTGACGGTTCAAATTCCGGCAGCCCAGAGCAAAGTTAAACGGCAGTTGAGCAAAATAAATAAGAGAGTGTATCATAACTCTCATCTTCACAGGAAACATGCTCGATATAAAAAGCCGACAGCTTTTGAGCATTATGCATGTTTTCATCCGCGGCACACTCGCTTCAAGCCCGCCATAAAGTCAAGAGATTGTAAAATTCGGACACCAAAACCTAACCTTTCTCGAGATGTTGATCGACTACCCACTACAAACAGGCCTACCTAACCTGGATCGTATACATCTGGTATATGAAAAGTTAACAAAAGCAGCCCAGAATTGTAAGAAATATCACAATAAACGCTCAAAACACTTCGTCTATTTGGTACGAGAACTTCGCCAACATTAAACCCTACTATAGAGAGTGAACAATACCATTCCTAAGGACCACATGCTTCCGGTTTGGAGATAAACGAAAAAAGTGATTTTTCTACAACAGGATTCAAACTAACATGAGCCAGAAATCGTCCCAAGGATGTACTACGACGCCTGACCGTATTAATTACGCAAAATAAGTGATATTGAACTTTTTGAAAAAAATACACAGTTCTGTTAATAAAATTATTGATGGCCAACGATCGCCATATTTTCTAATCAAACCAAACGGAATCCTAACGGTAAATTATTACCAACTTCAAATATTAGTAAGAAATTACCTTCTTTTCCAAGACTTACTATGTTATTATATCATATATTTGTTAGTATTAGTAAATATCTGAATTTTTTGTTAGCTTCTCAAGTCATCGTTATGCACATAACCAAAAAAAACACGTATGTTATGATGTCTACTTGTGTGCGTAGACGATATATATTGTACACATACGATAGGCCAAGGCCACACAAATCAAACAGCATGTATATATTCCATACTTCACAGCTGTGAAAGTTTATAATCAAATTATTACAATGTAGCCAGTATTATTAAGTAAATTTTGTTAAAACTAAGATTAACACATATTTTGATATTATTATTGAATGTTTATTTATTTGTAACCATAAGTGTTTGCATGGCAGTGAATATTGAGTCAAGTGGTGAAACCACAGATTACGATTGTGAGCCCTAGGCTAATAACTTTGTCAATCGATAAAACAAGTCGGCACCCATTTAAGTTACCTGCTATTTCCTTCAGATCAGTTACCGGAGTTGTTGTGAATCTATCTATGTAAATTGTTTGAGAGCTTTATTTATGTCATTTATTGTCTAGCAGAACTTATGAGTTTGAATTATATTGTATTTTCGAGTGTCATCTGAGATAACCTCACATACCTTTTGTGCATCAGCGCTTGTAGAGATTCCTTCGGCACCTGGCATACTCTTTGGTTTGACATGTTGTCATCATAGTATTGTTTTAGCCGCCAACTTTTGAATTCTCATATTGCTCTTTTAGATGTATTATCTTTGCTCTATTTTTTTCTCAGCTAAATGCTTGATTTTTTGTGTAAATCACTGCCATGATTAGATGTTACGCTTCCGTAAATCTTATGAGTAGGTAACGAGAATGTTTCCGTACCGAATTCGAGTCGGGAGGTAAACTAACATGAGACAGTTGTGTTCACATATTTTTTAGAGCCTTCTTTATGTTATGTGAGATCTTAGAAAATTTGCCTCGTTTTCTTTGTATAGTTATACAAACTCGCTCTATCTGCAGCTTATTAAAAGCTTATTTATTCGCTCATTTATATAACTATAGGGGGCTTCTGTCACGATACAAATTCTGGCAACCAAGTAAAGCCTCAATAAAATATTGTCAATGACCACTAAGTGCTGGTATTATAATAGATAGCATAATTAACGGTAAGCTGACCTAATTTAGCAGTACTCAATATTGATAAAATAAAGATAACAAGGAAGCAAGCTCCGACTCACCACCAAAAATCTCTGACTCATATCACATTGTATATTTATTTATATTCCTTGATGTTAATTTATGTAATTGAAAAATCCAAATATTGAAGATGGCCATAACCTTCATCCAAAAATATCAAAACACACCACTGCCTATATGGATCATCTACTGAAAGATGTCAATGCCAATAAAATCATTGGAAAAATTATGATTCATCAATTATTTATAAAATGTATAAATACTTAATCCTCATATGTTAACTTGCTATTAAATAACGCATATTATTATTTGTACTTACCAAAAGTATCATCCCAAGCCGGTGAAATGATGTATATACAGGTCTCATGTCTTCGGTGGTTTCACGAACAGAGAAATATATTTTGGAAATATTTGTTGTATATGAGATTATACTATTTTAGGAGTCAGTTATCTTATGGCATAAAATATTTGGATGTATATTAATTTAGCAATAAACTTTCAGTTCACCTTTTGAATTTGGCAGTGGAGTTGAGAAGTAAAGAATATTTTTAAAGGCATCTTCCAAAAATAAAAATAAAAATTGAAAGGATTTTAACGTCCTATATGTTATTTGTATTATATATAATATATCGCATATTATTTAAATGGTTATTGTAGCTAAATGTTGGAACTACTTTGTGCATTGTACTGACGTCAAAAACACGATATTAAATTGACCAATCACAGCCCAGCATTTCATTAAAAGTTCTAGAATGTTCTATTGAAAATTCTGTTTCCTTGAATTCTAGCAAGGGTAACTCTCTTCCGTTTGGGACTCCTTAGAGAGCAGTCACTTTTGAGCACATACGTGCCGTTTAACCGTTTTAAAATGTAATCAGTTTCATTTTCAATCTTAATGTTTTCAAACTGTGATATATTGAGCTGTGGCAATATATAATTGATTAAATTCATGTAAAGTCGCGGAAATATTATAACCCATGGTCCAGAGCCAAGCAGTATCGTGAGATGTCACACGGAATCCAATCTACCCCTGAGATGGCTGCCTAAACCAGGATACGGTAACCGACGTCAAAGCATCGCCAATACTGTGAGTGATCCGTTTTATTAATCCTTTGGCCAAAGGCGCGAAAAGCCTCTTTTAAAGTGAAATAGTGGGGAGAAATGATCATACTGCGTGAAACGTAAAACATGAGCTCATGGTCTAGTAGTTAAGACATTCATAAATTTAGAGATTTTGTACTATCTTATTTGCCAGGCAAAATACCCACACCCACGCTCTACCGAAAAATATATATTTTGTAACTAGCCAATTATTATTATTAACGATAGTTAATGAAATTTGTAACAATTCATTTAACTGATCGAGTTACTGCTTTGTTTATTCTGTTGTATGTTCTAAAGGAACAGGAGAATATACTCCAATTTTTCACCCAAATACTGGGTTTTCTAGTTGTCCTTACACCTGTCTTGGCAATCCCAATTGATACATTAAATTTATTTAATTTATGAAAATATCAGTATCCTGGATGAGCCATTGCAAGGCCAAATTTTGACATGCCCAGTCACGTAAGGAGTATGCTTAGCCAAGTGTGTTACATAAGTGGATTGAGATCTCGTCTTTGATGCATGACTATAGTCCATCACATAGCTCTCCCTTATTTTGTGACACATTTGACTATACTTGCTTGATCCTGACGTCACGGGACGTATACAACATAAAAGCAGTGTTACAACTTATAAGTAGAAAATATGAAAAGTTAAAAAGAAGTTGAAAATACCTTTTCTACTTTTTAAAAACTAGAAATGTTTTATTGCCTTTATGGTTAAAAAATTTCAAGTCATGCATAATTCTTAATGCACATAATTCTTTAAAACTAATTCCATAATACATCTTCCATGTGAAGTACTGGTCGAGGATGGAGTTACTATTATTAAGCTTATGGCTTTTTTGGCGGAGAGTCCCTCTCGGGTGTTCCGCTTCGCCGAATAATCCAATGTTCCCTAATGGTAATGGAAATTATCGAAAACATATAGGTTAATATATAGTCCAACACTGAATTTAAAGCTACAAATATTTAAAAAATTTGATTTAGTCTACATATTCTCAATCAATGCTAAACAAACGAATATAGAGTGTCAAATAATCATTGTGAGGAATTCTGCGAAAGCTGAAACTAATATCAAGCACTAACTAATGAGTAGTGGCGATACTGTTGTAGTAAAACACGCCTCCAAATTCAACGAGCCACCATCCGATTGCTCAATGGGTTAAACAGTCGCCATTTTAACCAATCATGAGCCAGTTGTATAATAGCGACACATGTCACCTGACAAACCATCTTACGTTAACTAGCTGCTAGCCTCTGATTGGTCGAGATCGTAAAATGGCGTCTGTTGTGCATATTGGCCAATCAGAAGACTCTTAGAACATTTGTAGGTTTCCTACGTCATCAGCATTGTCACTCCCACTATTCTTGAAGCCGGGAATTAGTTCAGCTTTCTCTCCAATTCACTCATGTTCAAATAACCCATATATTATTAAAATACTCAGAAATAAAATTCCATATTTCAACTGAATTTAGCATATGATCATTCGGACGAACTGATTCGGACAGTTCATTGATGAACTGAGGAGAATGAGCTATAGTTTGTTAAGATCAGTTCACTTTTAAAAACGTTTGGAGTGACCTCATTTGATTATCCTTGAAAGGTTCTTTTGCCTCCTTCTACTAAAAAACCCCTGAATTCTAGGGGGCTGTTTAATTCCTAAAGAACTGCAGCCGAATTTTTATGTGTTCTGAACCATAGACATTCTGCAGAGCACAAGGTAGACCCCCAAAGTACCCGTGTTCCCTTCGAGAGCCATGGGTCCTACACTATGCCATTGACTCCTTGTCGAGAAAGGATTCAGTGCAGTGTGAACTAAGCCGCCGTTTGACCAGTGGCCTAAGCACCGGCACTGGCCTCTGCGTATTAATACCTGTCATCTGCCATTACTGCGCAATGAAACGTACAGGTCGAGCAGCTTAATAGGCAATATGCATTTGACGTGCACTGCACATGCACGTGCACACACCAAGACCGTAAATTGCACACATCATTCGCTCGATTTGCGATCCTAGGGGGGTGGGGCAGGCGAGAAGCCGTTGCTTGATTGAATCTGACTTGGTGATGATTAGGGGGAAAGGCGCCGAGGGTTCAAGGGGGGAAGGCGTGCCCCGTGACCATTCAGCGAGATGCTGAACCTGAATACTGATAGCAGCAGCAGACGATCTGATCTGATCACCCTCTGGCTCTCGAATACGCAGGAAGTCCATGCACAGCCATCGTTACCCAAATCATAATAATAGCTGGACTACCCTGGAAATGGATGGCCAGCTTGGGCAAATAACTGTCACCACCTATTTTCATCAGCCATGTTGGAGCCCTATTAAGCTACGTTTCCATTCTGGTATGTTGCAACAACATGACGTAGCAGTAATATCATTCAGTCATTGACAATTCAGTTTCAAGTCCTGCGGCTTGATTACAGTATTACAGGCAAAAGACGCATACAAACTTGATGTATCGACGTATGGATTTACAGTATTACATACTGCGCCATGATATTCATGTCCAGTTTGCCCGCCTTTCGCCTTCATTACTGGACTTTTCGATTTTCAAAAACCGGCCCTATGTGCCTCTTTCAGTTTCTGAAAGTGTAAATATGTTAACAAAAGATGTTATACATAACCTGATTTTGTACTTTTAGTGCGTTTGCCATTTTTCTGTTTTAGAGGACTCCGGTTCATGAGCTCGGGATTTAGCTAAGTCCTAGACTAAAACGGGTGGCCACCGTAGCATCGACAAACGTTAGCCTCGACACTATGTACTAAGGGCTCTCTATGCTGCTAACCCACTAACCTTTCGAGACAAACGTTTGTCGTTGCTATGGTAGCCACCCGTTTTAGTCTAGGACTTGGGTAAATCCCGAACTCATGAACCGGCCCTAAAACTTCAAAAAACGTAAAATTTGACCTGTTCATACAATTTTTTTGTATATTCGTTTTTTAATGTATATTATTCATTGATATACTATATTTATATCATACAAATAGTACAATTACTCATTCCTGGGTTCATTTCTCATTTTAAATGTTATCTGTGTTTTGAATGAGTTGAATGTTTTCTTATATAAATTTGGTAGCTATCTAATAATTTAAGTGTTTGATAAATTTCATTCCTTCTTCATAAGACTGAATGTTCACTGAGAATGAGGAGATCCAGCGAATGTTCAGAACAGTGAAGTACCCGTTCCCGGTAGAGATGAATAATCGATATTTTTCTCAATTTTATCATTTTTCAATGTCTCATAGAAATGTATTGTTCACTTCGCAGTTGCATTGATCAAGCTTGCATTGATTGTCAGTATCCGAATAATGAATAATTTGAAACTGCTTTGAAGTATGAACGGCATTGATTCGTAGAGCATTGTCTAGAAATAAGAATATCTGATTTTGAAATATTTTTTGCAGGTTGAATGATGAAACATGAGTGGAGCTCGAGTTGTTTACATCATCGTTCAAGGTGTTCCAGAATCGTTCCTGGTCGACTCATCTCCTCAAAAAGTAAAAGGTTGGTTCAATTTCGAATTCAAACTTTCAAGAGGACTGTGATTTATTATCAGTCACTCACCATGATTCATTCTTGTAGATTCTAATAATTTGCACTCGATAAATTACTCATTTTCAGAAGCATATAATTTAAGATAAATTCAGAAATAATGTATCATTCAGACCTTATAAGAAGGCTTGAAAAAGAGTACTTACTGTTGGGTGAATTATCATCATTGTCAAAGTCCATCATGTCTCTCCAATAGAAAAATGAGGTAATCCATTCAGATTCCAAAATATAATTTCAAGCGTGTCAGGGATATCAAACGTAGACAAAGATAATTATTGTGTCTATCCTTGGGTAAAATTGAAAGCTGGAAATAATGGAGATTAATATTAGAATCTGTTTGAATGACTGGCTTCTTTCCAAAATTCATTGGGAATGTCTTATAAATTAATAATCAGATCAACCTGAATTTCCTTTCATCTTGAATCTCTATTTTCAAAAGTATTCAAGTTTACATCCCTAGTACCAAGTAGGTTTACATCCCTATAGACCGAGTACCGTGACTATTTTTTATGTTTGTTGGTAATTTAATTTCGTTTCGCTTCATATTTTATAGTTCATAAAATTTATGAAAACATTCATCAGACATGTCCCTTGGAAGTCAGGAAGGGAGCTGCAGTGAAACTTCAACTTCATAATTGTTCGAGACAACATAATTTATCTTCCCAATATCCAGCATTGGAGTGCAGTTTCTCTCCATAAAGTACAGAAAAGATATCCTTCAATCAATTATCGGAGAAAATATAGTCTTCTCCACTATTATTTCTTCCTCGAGGCTTTGAAGAAACGTGTGATAAATTATTCAAAAGATTACCATTTTGTAGCTGCTATTGCCCCGTTTAGGAGAAATCCTTATTAGAGGAAGGCAGCAGCGCTGATGCTTTCCGTTCCGATTGTTTAATTTCCTTACTCAAAGGGCACCATTTGATTCATAAATAATTCATCAGGACTCCTCGCAACGCATACAATTTGGAGCGCCAATATAGCTTGCTGTTTGAGCCTGTTTCTTTTTTCGGGATTCAGTAAAACCCATTACTTCCAGCATGGAAAAACGTTGTTACCAAGTCCAAAATCTCTTGTTTGAATACCCTCAATGATGAAATCATCGTTAATCAGTGCAGTGTGAATATGAAGATCGATATTATGAACAACGAAATCAATAGACAATGGAAATGGATTTTATTAATTTGAATATCTCAATCTGTATTTCCAACGAAGTTCAGAACCTCAAGTGCTATCCATTGTGTGGTAATGCTAGTTTTACTGTGTGGATGAAAACATATTAGGGTGTTTTTACATAAGTTACTTGAATTACTAGATGAAATCAAATAGCTGAGATCTCTTCATTTCCTAACACTGATAAAAACAATATCAGACCTATTTTATTTTAAGCCTGATTTTCTGTCCAAAAAAAGGAAATTTAATTATTGATGATTATTTCAAACGGAATAAAGTAAGTTTTAAATGATACAGATTTCATTGAAAACTGCTTTGATCATTTACTAGTTTCAATTTTCATGCCTCTATTTTACTATTCTCATTGCTATTACTATAAGCATAAACTAACCAGATAATATTGTCTCATCGGTGCTATAAGTGATGAAAAATGATCTAATACAGATTTTTTCGATTGTAGAAGTTCCTTAGCTTTTGTTGCAACATGTGAAAATTCAAGAACCCGTCGAATAAATGTGTCAATTGACGTGTTGATACAATCATGTATGGAATCAGAGGTGTATGTAAAGGACTGATATGTGTATTGATTGAATGAAGAAAACGCTGAGGCGGAGCTTGACAGTGTTTGAAGACGGTAAGTTTCTGTTTGACGTGTGAGCCGGAGAATGAAGAGCAAGTGTTTGTTGAAAAGAGTTTTCTCTTTTCCTTCCATCTTTCTTCACTCGCAATTTTCTTCTTTTGATATTTGTAGTCAGCACTCTTCCATACGTTGAGCTAATGAGCTCTTTTAGCTGATTTAGCGCGACTTAAGAAACAAGATGCCGAGTATTAGTAGCTGAGGCTGGTATTCCACAAGGCGAATAGCCTAACATGCAGGCCTCAATTGCATGCTTCGCCTGCTTCCGAGGGGAAGTTGTCGGAACTTCATCTTAGCAGCTACTTAACTCTACAGCCTCTCGCTTCACTACAATTGTCGATATTGAACAAAATTAACTTCAGAAACCTTTCCTATACTAGCGAGTACGATCAGCTAACACAGCATCAAAAGTTTAATACGATGCTTCACCGTTGATTCTTCCGCAAGTTGGGGTCTTCATGTTGCTTCTCACAGCCAGAAATGTAGTTATTTACTCATAGAAATGTAGCTACTCACACCAACCAAGAGCAACATTTCTTTGTGTAGCTACTCACACACACCATTACTCTACAAAATGTAGATACTCACACCTACCTAGAGCTACATTTCTGGGTATGAATGGCTAAATTTCTAGTTATGGGTACTTACACCTAGTTCCATAAAAACCCAACTTGCGGTGGACTTGAGCGTGAAGCCTCATATTGCACAAATTGCGTCTTTATTTTTATTGCATCACAAATTAATTTGAATCTGTGCTCCCTTTTCTCTTTATCTGCTCAGATCGTGAGTTGAGGAGTGATATTTTTGTAATATCTCACATGTAACTCTTCCAACTGAATTTAATAATTATATCGAAAATGGTTTACAATGTGTTATCTTCATCTTTGTAAACACAATAAGCTTTCAGATGATTGGTAATGTTGAACAACTATTTTCTCACTCAATCTCAATGAAACGTTCAGAAAAAAGATTGAAATGAATATTTTAATCTTTCTTTCATGTATATGAACGAAATTGAACAGCCGCTGTTGACTTCATTTTCTAAATGATAATTAATTACCTAATTGATAGTAATCTTGAATATAAATAATCACCTCGTTGCTGCATTGCAACATTTCCATTATTCAACGTTGTGTAGTTTTCTACAAGAACTGACATCGCTTTTCTGCGTATCAACTGTGTGTGCTGCAAGATGGACTCGCTGCATTATCGGATTTGCTTTCATCTTTCTTTCAAGAAGGATTAGAATGGAATATTTAGTAGTATAAGCAAGAAAAACATGCACAGTGTCTTCTAAGCAGACTCCAAAATTTGAAATCTCCTCAATATTCAAAATCAGACCTTGCAACATCTATATGAAAAACCCGTTTTGGTAATTCGGTTTTCTTGGCAAGAGAGAATTTATCCTTACACTTTATTTTTGTGAATTATATCCGCTGAGAGGGAATCTCGTATTAGCCTTGGCCCGTGGCGAAGGGTGGTATACTTAACCGGTCATCGCCGGGTATATGTCCTATAGGAAATATACCCGGCGATGACCGGTTAAGTATACCACGCTTCGCCACGGGACTCTTGGAAACCTTTCAGGATAAGCTTCACATCATGTTCATGATGTTGGTGGTTCTACTTTAACTGACCTGTCGTTTCATCGAAAAATAATTGTATAATCTTTAAGCTCTCGATTTCTTTCAATTAGTAATAGTCTGGTGGTATAATACATTATACAATATTATAGTCCAACATTACACGATATCTAATTAATTCTCAATTTCCATAAAATATTTTATAGAGTTAATAGGGATTCAGGCTTTTCGGTTCCGTTATATTTTACGGAGATTAGTATCTAATAGGCTCTAGTAAAATAGACAGCTAACATTTGACATTGTCAAACTATATCGATAGCTAATAATATAACCGATAAATTTTCCACTAGATGAGAAATAAGCAACATTGCTTATTCGATATTGCAATATTGAGACATTAATTTATTCGCTGCTACACAATTCACGCTCCCTCCTCTCTGATCACTTCTGCACCATATTAACACAATCTATCTGTTACACTCATTGAGTACGGTACTCTGAGTACATTGAGTTATTGAGTACTGAATATACTTTTTTACTCTTCGACCATACATTTCTATTATTTTTCCATTTCAAGCTATCCATCACAGGGATGTTTGAACAAGGTTCTGTATTCAAATATTCCTCCTTGAACTCTGAATTCAGCCATAAATTCTTCTCAACGATAGCCTAATGGACGTGAATAATGTATCGCGCAGTGCACATCCCATCGACCAAAAAACTCGAGAGCGCTGATCGCACGTGTTACACAGAATTACGTTTGGCAATCAAGTCAATGATGCTGAGAGAATGCCATTAGTGGTGGCTGGTGTCCTGCCCGCCAAGCCCCGAGCCGCAATGAAGTATTCCCGAAACGTCGGATCGTTACTCACTCAGCTACTGTCATCGGTCACATCGGCCGCCATTTTTCACTCGCCAAATTAACCCTTGTCAACTCCTCCTTAACTCAACTCAGAATTCGAATTTTTCACAAACTGATCACGTATCTCTTCTTGTAGGCTCTTTCTTCAGTTCTTCTTGATGCTTTTAACACCATAATTTCTTCATAATATGATTGTAATTGTAGCAACTCATGTGGGAGTATTCAGTTCCAACAATAGAAAAAATTTGTTGTGTTTTTTACCTTCTTTGTGTTGTTTTATAGAGGTGTTCTATAATTGATAATGAATATTAAACAAATTTAGATCATTCGCCAAAACAAAAGAATACAGTAATAATAAAAAATTTCTCACTGAGTATATAGTCTGTACCACAGACAAAGAATAGGAGAATTCTATTCTTTGTCTATGATTATACTTTACTACACTATTCTATCAGTCTAGAGTAGCATTCTACATTACAGCTTCTTATTATTTTATCGTATGGCGTTTTATCGGTGGGGAGACCCTTACGGGTAGGTTCCACCTCGCCTAATTGCACAATTTTTTTGTGTCGGTCACCCATCCGAGAGCGGTCTTGAATGTTTGTTACTTAACTACATGATAACTTAGCAACCGCTCTCACCGAGTGACCACTGATACTACTTATATTATTATAGCTTCTTATAATTATTTAGAACTTTTTATAAAAACTTTGAATTCATTGGCGTTTTTACATGCATCAATTCCATAATTTTTATGAGAATGATATTAAAATTATCTTCTTACACTTCTGACCTAAAAAATCTATTATTTTGTTTCTCACTTCACTTCTCCATAGGCTTGAACTTCTCCATACAATGTTGTTGCTCTCACTCTCAACGATTATATATAACGACTTCGGACTTTTATACAAGTTGAATTATCATGAATTTTTTTATTTTACTCTCTATAAAAAATAAGCTACTTACAACTTATAATCTTCAATATTATGCTTATCAATCCACGATTATTTTACATTTGTCTTTCTGTGAAATCTACACTACACTACTTAGCGAATAATCTACAATCTACAATTATTTCATTCAGTAATCGAGCTGGTTTCTCTATCATTGATTCCTGCTTATTCAAAAAGTCTATCTTTGTCATTGGACATTGATGTATTGTTCCGATTGTTTCCTCAGTAATAGAGATATGGTATGGTTGCAATAACAAAAGCAGCTCTCAATTATGAAAATGTTAATGATTGGAATTACTGTTCATTGGTTATTTAACACCTTTTCAGTTACATCACAATACCTTTCAATATAATAACCTTATTTTCAACTCTTCCGATGTTCAAAAATGAATTTTAGATACTCAACAATGAGGTTTGTGATTTGACGACATGACAAGGAACTAGTGTTTTCTTACGCTGGCGAAGGACTGTTGGCTCAAGGAGAAGCACTAATGCAGGCGCAATGTATGCAAATCCACTAGCAGATAACAGGCACAGCCCAGACCTTGTGACCGCAGGTAAACATGGGCGGCGTCGGTCCGCAGCTAAACAAGCCTTGTTGATACCATTTCCACCGAATCTTAGCCTTATCATCCACTCCAACTGTTTAGTATTCATCCCCTCCATCGATTGCCATTGACATGGTCGATTAGCTTCATTGTGTCATATTATATGCAAAGGCTTTCAATTTGGTTTGTTAGTGAACGAAATCTTAACGAAAATCATTTAAGAGTAATAGCTAGTAGTATTCTATTAATCTAATGAATAGTATAATTATTATCTGTCAATTTGGATGCACAAAGATATTTAATAATCACAAATTTATTAAAACAATTCAAATATTTATAAATACCACAATAGCACCTTCACTACTACACAAAAAGGAACTTGATAATATTTAACACTATTGCCACTCATTAACCTTATTCCGATTACCATATTCTTGGTAATCGTTTATATCTGATAATTTTTGAGTTTTTGTTGCCAGGCGTACACCTGATTAAAGATAAGGCGAACATGCTTAGTCACAGACATAAGCTGCTTATGAAGCAGCACACACCGATGCAATGACTAATCGGTGTGTCTTGCTTCATTAGCAACTATGTGCATTACTGTGACTAAACGTGACTAATTTCGTCTTGTCTTCTCTTGACTAACCGGTGTACGCCTAGCCTTAGTGTACTTGGAGTGCACTTCGCTTAGGCTCACTCAGTGTGCAATTGGAGTGCACTGCACTTGGGCATGTTGTATTTTATAGAAATAAACTCTATAAAAGACTGGAATACCAGATTGTATATGAACATGTTCAAGTTTTATTTCTTCAACAGGAAAATAGCGAGTTAGAAACTATAGAACTGAAGTGAGAAATGACAAATTTCGAGACGTAGATTGGTTATTATCGTGAATATCATTGTGATTGGTAGCTGCTGTTGCAGAAAGGTGTATTTCTGTAGAAATTTTTGTTAGAGGAAAACAAATTTTTGTATTTTATTTATTGTGCCATATTAATAGTTTGAGGATAATCTTGCCTTGTAAATCAATACTGTAGTAGTGAATTGAAATTGAAATATGAGACATGAAAAAAGAGTTGAAACAAATGAGATTGATGTGACTCTCCCAATTGATGCTGAATCAATTACTTTCTTTAAGACACAGAAAACATATAAACCACAGCTTATCAGCGATGAATCTTTGTTTTATCACTTGATAGAAGTATTCTTGAACAGCAACTGTCAAACATTGAGAAGTATCGAGGGTTGTCGAACTAGAACAAGCTTTGTTCTAATCTTCTTGTCAGACCGCAGAAAAGAGACTGTATTTCGCTCCTGAGCCTGCTGCACGAACTTCTTGAATAGCGGCCCCCGTAAACTTCAAAGTAGCGAACTTCACTGCACTTGGCTCCCCCCCCTCCTCCGAATCAGTTCAGTTGGTCCAGCACTCGGCGCTTCACTATCGATATTAGAAGTTTCACCTGGACAAACTGCTGTCGTGATTCTACTTGGGGACACTTTTGGGTTGGGGTTGGGGTTGGGACTACATGGCGTGAGCACACTCGTCTCAACAGCTATGAATTATTGAGTCGATGTGGTTCTGAAACGGAAGACATCTCTGTTTTCAATCACCAGCCTCCCTCAGGATATTTTCGCGGAGCTTCAATGTTATCAGTTCTCGAATAACCAACCAGAAAATTGCATTGGAAACCAACGTTCCAATATCAATTTACAAACTTGTTCTTATATTCCATGAACATTGAACTTGAAATGCATCTTCTATTTTCCTCCAAAATTTCTAAATCGTTCCTAGACAGAATTGTACATCTCTCTTATGATTTTTTCTCCCTTGTTTCTCAACAACCAATTTCCTCCTTCTTTCTACACGCTCTCAAATACTTATTCCAAATACATATTCCTACATATTCTCTAATTATAGCTCACCCATCGATAGGTTACGAGTTCTACAGTTTTTGTCGTTTCTTAGTTGTGACAATAAATATTGAAATAATAAATACGTGACGTAGAATATGCGATTTGTGACGTCTTACAAGCGTACAAGTGATTGTATTGTTTTGAATCATTTGAATCTCAAAATAAGTTGGGAAATAATAAATTAGAAGAGGATTTTACTGTTCCAATATCATTCTACTTCAGTTTGATGGGCGATACCGCAATATATTTCATTTCAACTCATGGTTTCACACAATATAATGAGTGATAATATTTTATTTGACTATATTCTAAATGAAAAATCTTCCATTTTGTTAATTTCTTTGAAGTCCTCACTTTAGGTCTTCCATAGTGCCTTAATACTATTGTTTAAATTCCGGCATCAGATAGGTATATTTAATTCGATTCCCATTGCAATTGGCATTTACTGTATGTATCTTACTTTATTCCCGAATATCAACAAACTAAAATGTAAATAAGTAACATTCTTATCAAAAACATCTTTCATCTGATAATGAGGTTGCTGCACTATTCAACCATGGATTCTATTCATAATGAAAGATTTATGTTAATATCTTGATAATAATATATCTTCATGTTCTTATTATCTATATTATATGTTTATCTTAATTGAAACTTTTTACAAAAACATCTCTTCATCTAATAATGAGGTTGTTGCACTATTTAACCAAGGATTCTATCCATAATAAAACTTCAATTTATATCAAATAGTCATTTTCCATTACGCGGAAGTCCATATCATACTTCTGAATTTGATGGTGCAATAAATATCTTGCACCTATCAAAAGATGCATGCTCTCCCCATTACTGATGCATGAATAATGAGACTTGCCGTTAAAAATGCATGCTAGAATGAATATATTGGGTCTTCTATTGACGGTGCAAAGCAAACTGGGAATATTGAAACGATGGCAAACGGTGGTGGTGGCGGCGGCTATCTCCGAATTTAGAAATACGAGCAATTTATAACGTTTTTCCTTCCGTTGCGAGTCGAGGTAATTCGCCTGTTTGTTCACGAGTTCAACATTATGATTAATGATGGCTAGAGCACATTTTTGTCGGCCGAGAAGACACATAACTGTCCTCGGAAAAAGTTATTTCTTCTTCGGATGCACCAACTTGATAAAATTTGTCTGCTACTCGTCACACTTTCCTTCATAGACCTGAATGAGCCCCGGAGCCGAGCCGCAACCAGTCATAAAAGCCTTCTGCTTGAGATCTTCCAATCTTTGTTCTGCCTCAAATAAATAGTGTAGCTGTTACCTTTTAGCACGTTTGAAAAGTGATGCTATTCTTCATTAAAGATATTATTTGCTCTGAGAAGATAATATATTACATCTCATGACTCGTGAATTTGAAATGTCTCATTTATATTCGATCACTTTATACGCATGGCTTGTTATGTACAGTTCTTATTCATGTACAGTATTGTGTGTTTGTTTTTTGCTATTCAGCAACCTTACTGACGTGAACTCCCAACAGAACTTTTCTAAACTCGAAAGCTGAAAATCTCACGTTTGAGTTGTAAATTCCACCTCCATGGTATGTGAAACATGATTTAAATTACTGTTTTGAAAACGATTTATTCAATTATTTTCAATCCATGAACGTGATCAATCAAAAGCATTCAAGAACTTTCATTCATTGAAATTCTCAATTCGATTTTTTCAATATCTGTATTATTTTTTGATGCAAAGATTCCCCAATTTTCAAGCTGTGAGTTCAATTTATGTGGAACATTTTTAAACTGCTTATTCAAGATTTTTTACTTCTATGTTAATTGCTGGTGTTACATTTTGTCTCTTGTTTGGTTCAGCATAATTATGGTTTCATACAAGTCAAGTCCTTGAATTATTATTCTATGCATAAACTTGAGAAACAGGTCTGATTGATGATAAGAGATGGCTTCTAATAACTTCGAGTTCGCATAACTACTCAGATATAACTTGTTCATAATTCTAGAGTGCTAGGGATCAACAGTACAAGTCATAAAATGCAATTTTTCAGGAGAGTCATTCTTAAATTTCAATCTATAGGTTAAAGATCGTGACTTTTGAATTGTAATGTTGAGCAACACCAATAGAAATAAAACAAGCTTAGAATGACTTGTTCTGTTGAGACCAAATGAAAGTACATGAAAAGAGCTAAATTTTGATGCAAAACCTTAAAATCGACTTTTTGACTTATACTAGAATTGTGCTGAGGCACCTGGATTGACAAAGAATTACCTTATCGTACAATGTTTTAGAATGTTCAAAGTTGAAAATAGTGGTTGATTAAAACAGGTGAAAATTAAAGCTTTCAACGAGTTATTTCTTATCCCAGGAGAAGTCATTTCTAAGAAACACTCTTGAGGTATTGGATATAAAGAGCTCTAATTGACATAAATAATTCTGATCACAAAAATAATTTCTTAAAAAGTATTTTTGTCTGTCGGTTAGTAGTATTTAAAATCAGTATTAAACTATTGTAGTAGAGTATTATACTTTATACTGATGTTTTCGTCATTTCATGCTGACTAGTGAATTATTTTTCCTGACTTGGTCAATTATGCAACATGTAGTTGGATTTTTTTTAAATGCATTATAAGGTTCGAGATGATGAAATCCATTTCTTGCTCTGGAAATTCAATTTTGCAGAGTATATTTGTAACCAGTTGGGAGACTGCTAAATCAAAATCATTTCTTAAAAGTATTTTCGTCTGTCTCAGTAGTATTTAAAATCAGTATTAAACTATTGTTGTAGAGTATTATACTTTATACTGATGTTTTCGTCATTTCATGCTGTCTAGTGAATGATTTCTCCTGACTTGGTCGATTATACAACATGTAGTTTTTGATTGAAGTAAATCATTGAACTATTATTTTTAGTTCACAATGGTTGTAAATTTTGATTTCTTACCACTGTTTCTGCATCTGATGCTTTCTCTATTTCATCTAAGTGCTCGTCACCAATGGGTGGCGGTCCAAACGATATCAGTAGGCAATTGCTGGTCGGTCAGTTTTGAGCGGGGATTTTCATTTGGTTCGGCGAGACACGTCCCGACCGATGTCTTATGGAGCGTACGTGGCCGAGCTGACCACCTTCAGCGTTTCTACTGCGTCAGGCACGTTTTCCGTTAACGTTATGTGCTCCGCAATACCACGACCATATAAGCCTACCTGAAGTGAGGCAGTGCCGGAGCTTATGTGGCTCAAACTCGAATTTTTTACCATTATTTGAGGTGTTTTCTCCATTATTTCTATGTTGGGATGAGAATGGAATCGGAAGGAAGTTTTCTCAGCCGAATATTTTGTCCTTGGCGCAACAAGTTCAGAAGATATTTCAACAAGGAATGGGCTGAAGTTGCAAGTAAATGATAGATAAAATCTTATTGTGAGACAGGATATCCAGACAGGATAACAAATTTTCTATCCTGGTATTGTTAGGTTGTAATTTTGAATTACTTACATATTCAATAAATTACTGAATAAATAAAACCATCAGTTGAAAATGTTCAAAGACATATTCAGTTTGCCGTATCCAATATAACCGTTATATACCAAAATCCCTTCAAATTGACTTATTTTTTAGGCCTGATTTGATTGATGAAATTTATTATATTGCTTGTAGCAAATCTTTATTGAGTATACATCTCTAGTCCGCATGAAACCTTTGCTTCCTTTTCTTGTGCGTCATGGATTCTTCACCAATAGGATGTAAACAAACACGAAATGTTTTTTATACTGTAATTATTTTTATTGGAGAACGCTTCAACTAAGCCAAATAGAAAGTTTTCCAATTGCCTTCTTCTCAACTATGACGAAAAACTTCAATTATTGATTGTCAAAAACCATGTGAAGTAAGTTGGATTTTTTTGAAATGCATGTATAAGGTTCGAGATAATGAAATCCATTTCTTGCTCTGGAAATTCAATTCTGCAGAGTATATTTGTAACCAGTTGGGAGACTGAATTAATACTCGGCTGTCTACTGATCAATTTGCGTCTTGAATCGTGAACAATGTTTTGTTTAATTGAACATTAGGTGAGTAATGTGCGAGCGTGTGTTGAGAAGTTGAAACCCTGACAGGAATAATTAATTTCGCTCTGTAGGCTAGCTGCCATTAGAAGGTGCCGAACCCGGACCACCTCCCAGGGGGCAAGCTCTCATCCCCCCCCCTCCCATCCAGCCCCCCACCATTTGTTATGCACTTCACCTCTGCAGCCAGCCAGCTATTCGAGTAATGTTACCCTGTTCATGTTGTAATATGTATTGAGACCCGCTTTATGCCATTCTATCCAGCTGTCTTATCAATCTGACTAGCTCCATAACTCAAGCCATTCAATCCATCAACACCTTCTCCAACAATTAGGCTTGATTTGAATAGAATAATCAGTTTTGATGATTTCCAGAGTGTAAGAATGGACGATCATCAGTTTTGGATCATTAAGTTAGCAGGTCCATTGGATGGTGCATGCTTAATTAAGGTGTGGCCTTTGTCACATAGAAGTGTAACCCCGGCTATGATTAAGTGCACTCGTTAATTGGATGTAACCACCATCAGTGAGAGGCTATCTGCTTCCTGTTCAAATAGGCCGATGACTCTTGATTCCACCTCGACCTAATTAATAGTCCAATAGGTTGTGTTATTAGATGTCTGATGAAGTACAGAATTCGCATGATTTTCATGGTTAATATTAAAGTGATCTAGTTGACACAATTATGTGAAACAAAAATTGCACGATTTATGTCTGTGGTTATTAACCACAACCGGTGGCGAAGCGTGGTATACTTAACCGGTCATCGCCGGGTATAATTATGTCCTATAGGAAATATACCCGGCGATGACCGGTTAAGTATACCACGCTTCGCCACGGGTGGTTAATGAAGCTTAAATAAATATCAAGATAAAACATTTTCTTGTACATTTCAATGATGAACAAGCAATCATTTGAACAATCTCTAAAGTCATTTGATTGCATCGTTAAAGTAATTACGAAGTCTAGAATTATTGTTATATCGCTTCTTTGGTCCTTGTATTTAGATAATTTTGGTTTTTTCTGCAGCAGGGCAACCTCTTCTATTTTCAATGCTTCATTCTCATTTTTGATGAGAGATGAATCCAGTATTTGGTTGTGGCCTGACTGAATGAAGAATAGATTTTATTGGATTATATTGATTGCTATTAACGGGTTCCATAAAAATTTGTATTCCCACTGTGATTTCATTTTTATCACTCAGTTGAAATGAGAGAGAGATGAAAAATGAATGATTTTCAACAAAAAGGTCAAAAAGCTTTTGAAGCACTCTCATCAATGTATTTCCAAAAGAGGATTATAATTTCTACCACGTGCTGATGCGATCATCCTCTAAGTTCTATTTTGAATTTCATACACAAAAGGATCCAAACCCACACCAACCTTCTCTTCAGGGATCAGATCAGTAGTAACAGAGAGTGAAAAATTAGATTTCGTATACGTGAATTTGTCATTTGATTTTCAGTCGTACAGAACGTTCCTCACCACCAACCTGCCAATTCATGGATGTCCATTGATAAAAAGTTTGATCCAGGATTTGATTACTCAATTATACCACTTCCTGTCCGTGTATGGTACATCTGCCTTTTTAATATGATTGGAATTTCTAGTCGTGGCGGTCTTTGAATGTTGGTATGTTCATCACTCCAATTTCAGAAAAAATTGAGTCAAAAGGCATGTAATCATCTCGTTACTACTCCAGTCATTCTCTGTATATTCGCTTCCTGACGTCGTTTCAAAAAACCTACAGTCTATCGAATAAATTCATTGCTACTTTCTTATTTATTTTTAAATTTCTTTCTCCATAATATTTCTCTTAATATTAAGAATATCGACACATAGCTGTTAGAGTTATAGTTTTTGTCTAAATGGAAAGGAAGAAAGAGATAGAGGTGTTAGAATATTTATTTATTGATGGAAATAATTTATATATGGACGTTCAAGGATGAAGTTCTCTTGCTTGCCCTCAACACTAAGAAGATAAGATTACACTACATAAAATGTAACAGAGCAGAATAGAAGATGGAATGTGCGATGGAAAAAGTTAAAAGTTCAATTTTTACAAAGTAAAATAACATATCAAGATATGATAGCATCAACAAATTCAATTGCTTTTCAATTTATTTTGCTACAGAAGTGATTAAAATTTATTTGTGTTACTTTTGGGAAAGAAGAAGATGTACCGCTCTCGAAACCGTACTTTGGTCTAATTTCACTCATTCCGACAAAACAGGGTTCTCCTCTACACATTCGTTGGAGGAATTAAACTTGTTGATTCAAAACAATTCTTAGCTTGAATAGTTTACCTCTTGGCATTATTACAAGAAAATCTCGAAAACAAAGTGTGAGTTCTGACACTAGCGATGCGAAAAAAGATTCGGGTTACGGGTTACAAGTTGTGGGCGGGGATGAATGTATTGCATTATATTTGCGCTAGCAGTGATGTGGAGACAGAACAAAGATGGTTTTGGTGTTGGGGGGGGGGGGGGGGGTAGGGGGAAGGAGGCTGGTGGAATGACGATGAAGAAAAGAAGTGAAGAGATCAATGATGTTCACACGCCATCTCTTCGAGAACTTCGGCTGCCTGCAAAAGCTTGTGAGCCTTTCACTCCCCAGATGTGAAAAACCTCGGCTGCCTTTCTACGCCGATCGTGTCATTCCTCTTTACCCCTCCACAACAAACCCCCTCCCCGGCACCCCCCTCTTCCTTAGGTCCGATATAGGGCTGAGTGCAATACCAGTAATGGAGCAGCTAGACCGTCCTTTTATATCAGTTTTATTCTTTGTAGAGCTCCACGAAACAAACCAAGTGCCTTACTGGGCCTTTTCTCGGCTCAAACCCTGACTTCATTTCGTACGTGACGTCATCAACCCCATCGGCCACATGACAAACCCCTTCACTATGGTCAGGCCGGATAAGCAATACTTGCAATGTGGACACTGTCTCACCCCTTATGCTTTCACTTCTTTTTCGGGCATTAAATTGCTTGGATTCTGGGAACTACATACCCACTTTTTGTTATACTGATGTCGATAATAAAATACAATATAGAACTGATCGATAACTGAAAAACCTCCAATAAATAACAAACAAACGTCATTAAATCTACACCTATGTGGGGAATTTGACTCCCTTTGAAGACTTCAAATTGAAGTGAAGGGCGATCTTACAAGGTGGTAAATTATCTATAGAAAATTGAAAAGACTTCAATAGATAACAACCAATTATCTTATAAAATACAGCTATCATTGAATAATTTTAACAATAGAACCATAGAACGTATACCAACACTTTTTTTTCTGAGGATGATGCATGAAACACTAGAACTATTTATGCAACTAAATTTAGAAATTAAAGAAGTTTTGGGCAACTGTCAGTTTCTCTTCCTATTACATTTTATGATTGATCCAATAATTACTTGAGTGTTAATTATATACTTGATTAATATTCTGATGGAAATTCAATTTTATATTAAAAAATCCAATTGAAGCTGTCTATATACAATCGCTTCAACTCAAAGAAATCAATCAATATCAATTATTTTCATCCAAAAAGGTCTTTGCTGAATACTGACGTTGTCAACTTATAATCCTAATTTACTCTCAATATTTATATACCTTACTCAAGTATTGGAGTCAACGCCATTGATATTCATAAACCCCATTATGTCCTAGAATGAAACAGGTCGAGAGATTTCTAAGTTTGTGAAGTTGCAATACAATTGAGTATGAATACGAAGAATATGAATTAATTCTAATCCTTTCTCATGACTAGATTGTTCACCTATATATTTTTCTGCTGCATTTTGCACAACAATCACTGAACCACGACCCCTTTCCCCTTATAAACAGCCAGATATTCACAACCTTCTCAACTTTAACTCATGCACTTCTTCCTCTTGTATTATAATAATGCACTTCTGCGTATCAATAATAATTCCTCGCTCAAATATGAGGAATGAAATTTCTTCACTATATTTGCTGTAACTATGAGGAAAAAGTATTTTCTTCGGCATGAATTGAGAGATTATAATGTTTTCCGGATTGAAATCACAAAAGAAGAGCTGGATCAAGCTGTAACGTATTTTGCTCATAAACTGTTATATATCTTTTCCGTTCAAGTGCACAAGAACAACCGTTCAGGTGGCAAAATACAGGATAGTTGTACTAGTAACAGGTTAGCAACAAGAAAAAAAGTGTCTGTTTCAGACTCTCTTCCATCAATGACATAAGAAAACAGACATTCAAGAGAATACGTGTATAGATAGTGTTATCGTCAATTACAATAGAAATACTGTAGTATAGGAAAAGTATAGTAAAAGTATTACAATACTCAATGTCAATAAAATCGAATAATGTGAATTCCATTCTCAACACTGATGAGTTTTTCATATTTGAAAATATTTTCTTCATAAATTCATGTTTCAGCTCAATCGTGCTCTTCAATTATTCTAAAAATATGGTCCTCATTTTCATGTCGAAGAAGAAAACCGCTTATCATCATCGTTTCAGCAAGTAATGAGGAAACGTAATATTTGAGCGAGGAATTATATTTGAAGAGACAGAAGTGCTTGAGCGGGTTGTGAGGGAGGAAAGGGTAGTTGCAAATGGCCATCGCCAGTGCCTCAGTCTCCTCAGGGTCGCTTCTTCAATGGCGCGTGCACTTTCACGTAGGCTCTTAGCCCTTGTGACGTCATTAGTTGTCATGACTACTGGAAATTTCTCAGCATAATAAAGCTACATTTTCCTTGTTTAAACACAACCTTGATTACGTGAAAACACTACAGTGCTTAGTGATAGAAAAAACAAATGGCTCTGAATTATTTCGGTCCAGATAAACCCGAGAGAAAACGTGCAGCTTGCATTTTCATTTTCTCCGAACTCTCTCAGTAAAGAGTGGGAAAATGTGAATCGGTTTCTACCCGAATTAAAATTCGTACCGGTCTTCTTTGGCCTTGACGTTGTATTGGTACAATATCTCATTGTGAGATTGTGCGTATTCCAATTCCTGTTGAATTCTATAATACTGTATAACCTGTAAACTCAGCTTATGTGGGGCACAATGAAAATCTAATTACATCAACTCGTACTACTCCAAATTGTTACAAATATAGCGTATTCAAGTAATATTGAACTGATTAATTCTCTCATTCTCAACACTGGTACCTATATAGTAGGTACTTCACAGTTGATAGTTTGTTACAAAGTAACGTAATTAAATTAAGCTTTCAGTTCACCCTAAATTAGATATTTAGCCCCTTTATGTAGTATCTACTTTACTCTTTATCTTTTCATCCCAAGGGATGTACAGGTATCGATGGAGTATGAAACGTTATCATTATCCACTATGCTCTCTTTCTTATTCTTCTCAATTCTATTTTCATTTCTCAAACTCACTCATCACCTCTCGCTCTCACACGTTCTGTAATTTCATCTCCTCTTACTCCCTTCCCCAACTTTATCCTGGCACGTCTCTTGGAGGAGATATTAATTCCGCGTAAGACTTTGGTTGGCTGTAGCGGACAAAGAGGTGAGGAGAATTCCTTCCTTGCCTCGTCTGACGTTCCAGCGAGTGACCCGAATAAATTAAATGATCGATTTGGTTCTTAGGACCCCATAAACTGAGAAATTCTCCTTCTGTTTTAATGATTGCGGTTGCCACTGTACTTAATATCCATCTCCAGGTAGCAATTCATCAACACTGCAGTTTCTTCTCGTAGTTATTCATCACGCAACCAGGTTATTTCACAAGTCCTTCTCCATTAGAAAAAAGTTAAAAAAAAGAATGTGCATTAATGAAATCCTCAATCAACGATGGAATGAGAATATAATAACTTCAACAAACAATGTGTTTTGTGTGTGTCTATCCTTATTCAGATAGGTACTTGTTTGTGCTGTATATTTTTACACCATTAGTGAATAAATAGATTAAGATGAAGTTCAAATTTTCAAAACAAAATTCAGTTGAGATGGTAGTTAATACTTGAAAGGATTTGTATTGAATCCAGTAAATTATAGAGGGAAGTATAATTGGACTTTGCAATTAATAAACTGCTTTTAGTTACATAATAAATTGATTAATGGAACCAAAATCCAAAGGAAACTATTTAGAGAGATCTGAAGACGTCTGCAACAGCACACATTGACAACAGAACAAGTAACCTTCATCAATCACATAACTGTTGATAATCTAGCTAGAATAATGAATGATTAGGCAAGACGTTTTTTCTGGTTTAGTTGATTTTCCAATTTATGAGTTCTGTATTTATATAAAACTAAGGTCTAAAATTTCTTTAATCTTAGTATTATACGCGAAAATTGGAAATAATAATACATAACATATAATAGTGATCGTTAACTTACCTACAATAATGATTGGGCAAGATATTTTTCTGAATTGAGCTCTTTTCAGTTCGTGAATTTTTCATATCAAACTCAGGTACAAAGTTTCTTTACTCTTAAATATCATTGGAAATAATAAAATATAGGGTATAGTGATCTTAAACTTTTCATCACAATGATTATTATTCCTCATGAAACTCAATATACGATTGTTTGGAATTTGATCCAAAAGGTGATCGAAGATAAGTTATGGAAAACTAATAGGGGTCGTTACTTAGCACTGTTTCTTTTTCCGTTGCAATGCTCCTTAACGATCTGCGACCACTGTTGTTTATGACGTGGTACTGTTCCACCATCATCTCCATTTCTCTCGCTCGTACTTTCTTTCGCGCAATTCCTCTTTCGCGCCATCTACCTGTATTGCAGGCGGCCATGGGAGAGTTGGATGTCTGCTCACGCATCGGCGATTCTGGTACTCCCTCCATCTCTCTCTCTCTCTCTCATCTCTGTCTCCAACTCCCCCATCCTACTCTCTCCTATCTTCTCTCAAACGCAGTCTTCCATCAACCCCCCCGTTGCCAGCCCAGCCATCATGCAATCCCTCGTGAATTTATTTTTCAAACAATACACCCTAATATTTCCACCGAGTTCTCCTCCACAACTCTCCGGTCCCACCTTCTCCACTGCTTTTCACTCCACCTTCGCATTCGCATAATGTTATCTCTTCATATTTCTTCTTCTCGTCGTCGTCTTCTTCTTAAGCCGTTTCCTTCATCCGCTCGACGAGCAATCTAAAACTGTTTCTTCCAAACGACCAACAGTGTCTTCGCGTTGACCTTATAACTTTCTTTATTAAAAAATGTTTCAGCTCTTTTCTTGTTAAAATATCGCACTACAGTTGTTAGCCTCGCAAATATTTCAATATCCACCGAGTATTACGTCAACGTTGAACCGGCGCCAAGGGAGTCTCAGACTTGAGTTTCATCTCTTTGTTTTATTCAATTAAAAGGTGGGCGTAGCTCAACCTAATAATCGCAGTGTTGATAGGTCTCTTCTTGGAGTATGGAGTGGAAATTGAAATAATTCCACTTCAAGAAATTATTTCCAGAAACAATAAAGAGATTTTTAAGAGTAATCTTGGAGAAATATTGAAGCCTCACAGATATATTCTTCAAAAATGAACTTAAGAAATTGTTTCTGACTTCTCTTCAGATGCTTATCTCATTGGATGATATCTTTTATGCCAAAGTATCTCATTCAAAATTATTTTAGTCATAAATACTTTTTTTTTGTTTCTTCCTTCTCCTCTTTCTCTTCCACCTGCTCCTCGTACTTTCTCTTCTCTTCCTCATTTCTTCTTCCCCCGCTTTTTTTTTCTAAATATTGTTCTCAAGCCTCTTTTACATCCTTGGTCTCATTTACTCATCTTTCTCTTTTTTCTTACTTATCTCTTTTTTGGCCTCTTTGATGGCCAAATTATTTTTCTCTGGGTTTTCTCAGCTTCTTGTTCTCAATCCCCACTCCGAAATTATTTATTCTCTTGTTCCTTCTTCGATTCCTACATCCAAAAGATTTTTTTCTTTTTTCATCTTCCTATCATTTTTCTCCTCTTCCACCTCACCTTTTCTCTGTATTACTTACTTCTTTTGCATCCTCTGGTTTTGTCTTTTCCTAATCCTCCCTCCTTCTTTTCATAGTTTTCTTTGCAATTTTCGTTCACTCATCTTTCGTATACATTACTGCTAGATACATCTCTATAAAAGAAAAAATCGTTTACATGTGTGGACGCTTAAGTTTGCTCTTCAAGAGGAGAATATCAATCTCTGACATCATTACCTATTATTCAATTATCTATTTACAAATATAACCTTTTTAATTTGTCTGATAGTAAAACTGCCTCCACCTCTCACATGCATCCAATTTATTTCAGTTCATTCTTTTAAAAATCTAAACTTTTAAATTCATTTATTAAATACTTACTGATCCATATTTCCTTATTTGATTTTTCGTTGTCTGATTTAAGTACCATCTACACCTCTACCTCTAACTCTGTATCTCACAAACATACATTTCCTTAGGCCTCTTTCACAACATCTGTCCGAGCCAAGTTCGGACAGGATGAAAATGTTTTGACTAATGAATCATATGGGTGTATTCACACGGTATATTCCGAATACCCTTATGAAGATTCATCAGTCATGCGGTCCGATCCTAGCCCGGACTGGTGTAAAAGAGGCCAACTAAGGAAACTTGGTTGATTTCTGTGAGATACAGAGGTAGAGGTAGAGTGAAAGATAGAGAGGTGAAGAGGTAAAGGTCTTCTCCCTCTAAGAAGAGTAACACACTCTAGGTACACTATAAGTAGCACACTCTAAAGTAACACACTCCGGTGTGCTATGAGCTTAAGGTTCCAGTAAGAAGTACGGAGTATCCTTCTCTAATTCCTGTTTCTCAAGAAACAGGGCATATCGACTGTTGCGTCAGGTGGCTGGGGCCAAGTCGTCTTCGCAGTTGTCGTTGTTCGACGAGCAGGGCCGGCCGGTCAACTTGGACGACCCGCTGCAGCCAAACTCACCCGCCACGCCCTACCGTCTGCATCTCGCCGGCACCGACAACTGTAACGGTAACCGTCACTAATAAAACATTATTTCATTGAAAGTAATACTTATAGATATTTCAATAGTTCATGAAAAAGATGTCATATAATACCATAGGTGACGCGTTCCCACCATTGGAGGAAGCCGGTACTCCGCATTTTACTCCTTCGGTCCATATTTTTATAGCTAGGAATGTGTGGATGGTATTAAACTGATAAATTGTTGGAAGGATGGTCTAAAATTGAAGGATGGTCTAAACATTGCTAGAAATATTGCTGTTCCTTAAAATTTTATTATTATTTATCAATGTTTTTAATTGAAGGTTGAAATTACTCGTAAAAAACTGTTGAAACTCATTGAAAGTGAAATGAGTTCCTCCATGTTTATCGACTCATATTCTCATTTTAAAGTTGAAAGAATTTTTAGAGTTATACAACAATTCAAGGGAAATAGCGTCCAAACAGAAAACTCGTTTTAACCCCTCTTCACCCGCGCAATGCAAAAATCGCACATTATCATCACATCAGCTTTCTTATTGAAATTTTTATGAAATGTAATTTTATCTTTTGTTTTCTAGGCATGCTAGTTGATGAAGTAACAATGGATTTGGTGTGCTTGGAGAACAGGTGAGAATATTTAAACACACAAAATTATAAATTTTCATTCATAAAAATATTTATTCAAGAATAAAAACACATTACAGTTTCGAAGTAACGGTTTTGAATAGTTGATATGATTTCACTGACTTGGATGAGTTATCTTACTTGGTGATGTCAGTTGAGCTTACATTGACCTTAGTGAGTATAAATACGACAAGTAAAGCTACATTTATTCTAAATTGGTGAGGAATCCAAAAACGTTAAGCACACTTCGTTGGCTTTTACGTACATTATCAGAGCCAGACGATTATGATGGGAGAGTCAGTGAAAATGTTTAGCAATCCATTCTAGACTGACGACCAACCCTACATTCAGTTGTGAAATATTTATTTAGTGCTCTGCTAAATGCTGTTTTAAAATGAGTAACGTCACCTCGATGGAACTGAGCGAAATGCATATCCTCCATTAGCTGATAGCATTCAACCTATGATTCAGATCAAATTTAGTGAACACTATCGATTCAACGAAAAGTATTTTCAACTTGACATTTGTCGCTGAAATCAACAACTAGAATAAATAACGTGTATCTACTATGACGACAAGGGTTAAAACCTGTCAGGTGATTCAGATTCAGTGGAATTCGTCCAACACTCATCAATTGATTGAAAAAGGCAACTGATATTGCTCATTCATTTCAAATTACTGCAGTACAAAGAATCAAATTACAATTAAAGTCATCAATTCGTACTCCAAATTAGCTCTGAAAATGTAGCTATTGAGGATCATCAAATCAATTCTCTTGAATGCCATTTTATAGCCATCTTTTCAGGTCGTTTTTTCAGTTGATTTAATATATTGTACATTCAAGGATTACGTTTTTACTATTACCAATATTTGGTTTGATAAATGAATTTGAAATGAATTCTCCATTCCAAAATACGATTTTGGAGTGGATATATAACTCGAGTGAGAAAATGGGTACAATCTAAAATAACACTGTGAATGTGGTCTTGTTTGAAGAAAATACTATTCAATTCATTCCACGTTGATCTAAGTTTCAATCGGAGAAGTAACCATCTCGCTAATATCAAGATGATTAGAATACTGTTTTCTAATTACCATGGTTAGTACTGTACTTTAGGTTTAGCAACAGGTGGTAGATTCATTTCCAAGCTGTATTCAATATAAATAAAATTTTGATAGTAAGATATCTCTATCTGGAAAAGCGGTAACAGTTATACAATCTGTCTATAATTCTATAATTGCTAAAATGCAATTATAAATTGCTAAAATAAATGCCACTTTTTGAAGGAAATACTATTTAATTCATTCTCAGTAAGTTCAACTCAGTTTCAATATAATAGAAGTTGGCTCCCTCGTTAATACTGTAGCAACAGGTGGTTGATTCACTTCCAAACTGCTTTCAGTTTTGAGAATAGAGTTCAATATCCAGAGCTTCCACCATCTGAACAGATCCTCATAAGGCAATAAGACGCTGATAGAGAAAATGAATTAAATATAAATTAGAAATTCACTGCGCATCCTCATCATTTTTCCCCGTACAGTATGTAACAATAATAACCGATTATTATTTTTCTTTAAAATTTCGGGAATAGAAAACCTATCCATCTGATAAATAATGTACTGAGTCTATTTCTCGTGAAAAACAAGCAATTTTCCCAAATTTTATAATTACCGTTCAAAAGGATTAATCGGTAATTATTAATTAACTACACATGTTTGTATACAGAAATTGTTATGCGATTCCCTACATTTTTTAAAAGTTTTGATCTAATTTTTCATCATTGAATTACAGTAAATCAGTTTGTCATTTAAATGTTGTCCAGCGACATTGTAAAAAGAGTTTGTCATTCAAATCAGTCTATCAATCAAAATGTGGAATTTTATTGAATTTTCTCCTTTTTTTTATTCATTCTCAGAGTCGCCGAGTTGGAAAAGCAGCTTGCAGAAGGGAAGTCGGAACCACCATCGGTAGTAAAAGAATTAAAAGAAGACATCGAAAAGTTTCGATTGAGGTTGGAGACAACTAAACATCTAAGCTGGCTAAGTAAGATTCAATATACTTCAAATAGTACGATCTATATTTTTAGTAGTTTCCTAAGACCACATCACTCAATTGTCATCCATCCTGAAACATATTAGTTTTCATCCCAATTCACTGTTATTGGTGACCAGTATTACTTCCTTTCTGGTGAAATTTACTCTGAAAGAAAGCCTTCTCAAATGGAAAAACAGCGAGTGCTCATTGCAAATGCACCATCATTCCTGTAGAAGATTAGAAAAAAGTGGCTCTCTTGGGAAAAAGTAGGTAGTTACTGCTGGCGTGGGCGAACTTCGACTCACGTGAAGCTGTAAGGGAGCAACTTTGAATATTTTTAGAGGAGGGGATCATCTCTTTTCTTTTAAGAGTATTTTTTCAAGGCGGAGATATAATTTATTATTCCCTCAATCACTCTGAAAAATTAAACTAAAATATTTTCAATCAATGGAAATGAGTGTAGACAGTACAAGTTCTTTCAGGCATTTCTAATAGTGTGTGAACTGGATTGGGATAAAGGGAACAAAAGACATTCCATCTGGATAATATTTTTGTTATTGTTGTCGTTCTTTGTGGGCAAATTATTGAGTGATTTGAAACGTTTTTATTGTAGAATGTTGAATTTTAGCTAGATTTTATTTCAAGTGTAATTTTTCTATCTATATTCCACTTTAGCTATTCTACTAATCAAGAAATCAATATTGCACCAGTCTAATTCTATCTCATTCCACAACATTCAGGGCTAGTTGCACGAAAATATTATTGAATTTAACGTCAAAAAGGTATGTGGTTGACATTCATGTACCGTAATGTTCTATGTGAAAATGAGTCGATTTCCCTCTCAAAAAACTTCGGATAACACCGTCCATTACTACAGTATTATCAGTGGCCCTAATCAACATTCTTGTACTGATCTATGTGAAATATTAATCAATTTCTCTCAGAAACCTTCAGCTAACATCTCATATAAATAACTACTATCACTAGGTCTCATGAACATCTAGGATTCCATATCCATCAATAAATTTGGTAGTAAACCATACATCTCTCTCAACGATTATCGAACTCTAATAAAACTTTTGGGTTTCAACACAATTTTATTATCAAATTTCTCATATATCTCCAGTTGTATAATGAAGTAGCGGTACAATACAGGTTTAAATGCATTAGGTCAGCCGATATTTATATGCGAATCAGAATGAGAGCAGCCGATTGCTGGCTTTTGGTGTGAATCGAATCAACACAATTCCGGGGGTGTGGTAGGGTGGGGGGGGGGGGGTTTAGGTTAGTGAAAAGCGCGGGTTGCTAATCATGGTAATTCAGTCGGCGGCGGCTGACAGATGCTGCAGCCAGCCGTAAACCCTTGGTACCTGGGCGGGGAGGGGGCGAGCTTTAGCGGCCGATGAATTGCTAAGCTCCGGTGATTAAAAGCACATCAATAATAGTCCACTCTGGCAGAGTCACATTCAACATTTCGAGGCCCGAATTCATCCAGCGAAGGCCAGAGCCGACCAGTGAATAGTGCTGCTGAATGCAATCGGTTCTATGCCATTCGATGGTTTCATGTGTGTTTTGTTGTATTCCGCATCATATATATGTCTCTTACTGCCTGTCCTCATAGTAATATATCCGTAGTAATTTGATGTATTATAGTCCTATGCCTGTCCGCTGTCCCACACAGCCATGCATTTGTGCTAGCTGCATAATTATCAAGTGATAAATTCTACCTGGATCAACGACGGATGTCAATGGTAACCTTGTAATGATGGTGTTATAGTCTTGTCAAAGTGCAGAAATTGATAGAATGTATGAAATTATTTCTCCTCCTTCGTAGTGGGCCTATGTATTGTTTAAACCTTATTCATAGTATGACATATTATTCATTATAACACAGCGTTCATATCATTGTTAGACTGATAGATTCTACCTGGATCAACAACGGATATCAATCTTACCCTTCTAATGATGGTGTTATACACAGTACAGTATTATATAGTCATAGTACAGAAATGGAGAAAATGTATAAAATAATTTCTCCTCCTCCGTAGTATTCATTGTTTTCACACTATTAATAGTATGACATATACACATATTCATTATGATACAGTATTCATATTTTAGTATCACGTCGTTGCTTTATTATCGGGTGGATTTCTAAACTCAAGCAGTGAAAATCGTTATTGAGTGAACATAAATTTACTGATTCCATTTCCAGGTACATTGCATGTTCTGTACGTCACATGTCACATGATTGTATTATCACAATTTAGAGTGGTGTAGAAGAACGTAAATATTTTTATACCATATTTTGGCTCCATTTCAAAATAACAAAACTAACATCATTTTATACAGTTTCAAGCAGTGAGAAATTTTATGGATTAATTCAATTTTAAAATGTGTTGAAATATGGATATCCTTGAATTATTATTGGAAAAATTTACATACAAAATATTCTTCATTTTTTACTAATGTACAATAATTTGGTTGTCAATTTTGATGGGAAGGTTCGATATAGAATGAAAGAATAAAAAATCCATCCATGAATCCAAAAATCCTTCCAAGAATAAAAACAATTACTTCGATTAAGGCCTATTTAGCTCGTTCACTTTGAATGACAGTTTAAATTCGATTCTAAGTTGGAAATCTTGAGAAAAAATGGAGAGTTAAGTATGGGCAAATCAAAAGTTTGGATGCTTTTCATAATAGAGAAAGATCGCTTTATAAAAGGAAGCCCTAAATGTAGTAAGAAAAGTAAGATTCAGAATTCTTTTCAATAGCTGGACGAGAAGGTATAGGTAAGAATACAGGTGAAATATCTTCAACTGGAAATCTGGAATTGAAAGCATGTCATTTCTTTGAGAGCCGATTTATACCAGAATAATTGCTAAGCTCTCTTTCCCGTAATGCTATTCAGAAGGTAAACCTTTCATGATTTACGAGTGCTTTCTCCGTGCCATGAGAAAGAATGATTTTCCAAATCTGAATCTTGACATTGCCCTCAGATATTTGAATTGAAGAGAGATAGATATCATAGTGGATAATTTCTTACTCGTCTTCAAAATTGTCTCTCCTCTCTTAAAATACTCTTTTTCCTGCCAGATATAAAGATATTATATGGCATTAATTAGGAATTTCGTTCAATTAATTATTATTCTTTTTCCTCTATTATGATTCTTTATTCACTCACTTCTAAAGCTATTAATTTATTCAAAACTAATATTAGTGAGATTAGATAAGAGATGGCGCCTACCACTCATGTTGAAACGGTGACCAGTTCCTCTAAATACAATTCATGAGCCTCAAAATCGCTTCCCGGTGGTTCAGAACCCACCTAAAGCTGTAGGTCCATTCACCTCTCATCATCATTCCCATTACCCACGCACAAGCCTAGAGCTTATGTGGGCATCATCCCCAGAAAAAAAATTTATATCAAATTATTCATTTGAAGTAATGCAACTTGAAATTTGCAACACATGTGGATGAATTATTAATGAAATAACGTTATGTAAGCAATCGTTTCAATTTATTACATACCTATTACTGTATTCTAATCTTTCAATTTAATACATTCTCCCTATTTAGGCTATTGGGTTTCGATTATTAGGAATTATCTCACAGACTTATTTTTTAATTACATCTATTGTAATCGGAATAACAAGAGTATTTTCATTATTATTGAATTTCGGAATTGGATAGACCGATAGACACGTTAGAATGTGAGGAGACAGATCACCCTACCACATAGGAGTTGATATTAAAACATTTCTTCTATTACCAGTAGCCTACTAAAACCAACTACAAAAAACAACTAAGGCCAACTACTAAAACCCAGTTCTGTCGAGCACTACTCCTCACTTATACGTATTTCTAAGAGAAATCCAATATCCCATTTTTGTTTGAATACTCGAAAAAGGCGGAGTCCGACATGATCGCCAAATCTGATCACTGCTATGTGTTTTCCTCTTTTGAAGCTAGAGGCTTGAGTCACAAGTTTGAGTGTTTGTTAACTCTCAAGACCAGTGCAAACACTTGATTTTGTCTGCAGTGCCTAAGTGCTTTCCATGCTGCAAAAAGACTACAATGCATTATTGTTCCTCGGTTTTCTTCTATGTTGAATTATCTTTTAGCAGTGGTTGTCAAAGCACCTCTGCCAAAGCTGTCAATTGGCCAACCAACTAAAGTACACCCAACTAATCTCTAATACCTTTTCCAACTGTATTTGAGAAAGTGTCAATTAAATTTGAGAAAGTGTCAGTTGTAATTGAGAATAGTGATCTGTAATTGAGAAAACATCAGTTGTAAATGAGAACGGTCAATTGTATTTGGGAAGATATCACATGTAATTGAGAATGGTGAATTGTAAATGAGAAGTTAAAAACGTGAAAAAATCAGCTGTTTCTTTAATTTGATTTCTCAATTACAACTTACATCTTCTCAATTTCAAATAATACTTTCTCATTTACAATACACCATTCTCAATTACATGTGATATTTTCTCAAATACAATTGACCGTTCTCATTTACAGCTTATGTTTTCTCAATTACAAATGACCATTCTCAATTACAATTGATACTTTCTCAAATACAACTGGAAGAGGCGTAGTTATTCAAACGTTGATAGATTTTCAAATCAGCTTCAAAATGATGATGAGCCATTTCAAACTAATCACATTCATCTGAATCACGAGTTGAAAATTTGTAAAATTGAAATTAATAACAATAATATCAAATAAATAATTATGATAATAAATTATTAAGATCTCAATCAAAAAGGAGATACTTGTTATCTTCTCCACTCAGTATAAATAGAACATTTCTGTATGATGTGACTCATGATTGTAATCATAAGTAGTAGGCCTACTCATAAGTAGTAATAAGTAGTAGAATTGTAATCATAAGTGGTACTCATCACAACAGAAGCTTTTCAAGCCTTCTAGCTGCTGTGCTCTTGTAGTATTACAAAATGAATCACTAAATCTATTATTAGGCTTTGATAATTTAGTATTCACTTATCCATCAATAGCCTACTCAATAGTCATAATATTCTTCAAAAAGTGACCTGTTTAGAAATTTGATATTCCGTTCGCTCAAAGAACAAAAATATTGAAGTATCAATATTTTTATGATTTCTTTGTTTCACTTGGTTGTTGGTAATGTTAATGGATTTTTTTTTAATCAGGCTGCTACAAGGAACTGCCTCCCAGCAACAGACGTTTGCAGTACAGGCGACAGAGCGATGCTAAACAGAAACTCGTGCGAGAAAATTTCTTGAAAATATGGTGAGTGATGCAGAATTAATAATACTGTATAAGAGAACTAACCCTGTAATTGCTTTATTTATTAAAAGTTATGTGCCCAATTCAATAAGCCTGGATTATCAATAATGTTATTTACTAGTCAGATATTAGACACAACCTGATTAGCATTTCTTGCAACTGGATTTACGCTCATCCTATAAAAGCTGTTCACAAGATGAACAAAGAGGTAATAATGGTTTTAGTGCATAGCTGCATGACAGCGGGTAAACTATCGAAATGGCTGTTTCAAGATGTCATAAAAAGCACCTCATCTATGTTGCTGCTTCAGCTCAAGTATTGATTTAGCGTTGAATTAATGAACCGTGTGGTGTTGGAGACTGGTGTGAAGAGCCTACTAAGCCTATTCCGCCCGCCTACCTGGATAAGCAGGAAGCTGCTGCCAGTATTGGATTTGAATCCAATTTTGCAGTGGCCATGCTCAAGCGCGTACCTGTTCAGCTACCCATCCACTTTCAATACTTGATTAGAACGCTTTAAATGGGTTACTCACGCCGAGACGCTATTAAACAGTGATTAAGATCGTATATTTTCCTTTGCACCTGTTCTTCAATTCATCAGCCGCTTGTTCTATTCGAGTGCCCTACTAGAGAAAACAGCCTACCTTTTTTCAATCACTTTATTAAAGGTCTCTTTCGTAAGAACTGTAAAAAAACTACGAGTAATTTCAAGAATTAATTGAAAGGATACGTTTTAATGGCGGAACGAACGGTGATAAAAGAATGGATCTCCAACGTAGAATTGATTTGAAAAGCAGCCGATCAAAGCGGTTGTAAAATAATAGAAAAACTGAAGTGTTGCACTTTGCTTGAAAATGCGGTAGTTATTAAGATAAATAATCATATGAGCTCATACTTTCATACTTCGATTTTTGAACTGAGTTTGAGTTTTGAGATGAGAGCAAATTTTTTTATTGATTAGCTAGTCTACAGTACAGTAATCATATTCACACAAATTAGATTGCCAATATCACAGCCCCCTTTAAACTACTAGTTTAGAGGGGGCTATGCCAATATGTTTGATACCTTTCTGTCACCTTTTTCTTTGGAAAAAACTGTAGTAATGAATATCTTTAGATAATTGTATGATGAACGAATAGAAAGAACTGAAAGCTGAATAGAGTGATAGACGCTGCTCGTATTTGATGAAAGTTTGCTGAACGAGCAAATCTGTCAGACCGATTCCTCCAAGTCAGAAACTTTCCCAAAGTTGGAATATTTCACCAACAGAAAAGAGTTGGCTGAATTTCTGTTTGAAACAAAGTTAATTATCAAGGAATATACAGATAAACTGTTTCCGAAACCGCACAAATTTCTTAATTCCGAGCTTTGCCACAAGTTTCGGTTACGCCAAAGTTTGCTTGAAAATTTGTTTTTGCAAGTACGCAATCATAGCGTCTAATCGCCAAGAATTTACTTGGAATTAATTGATCGCATTGTTTTAAAGTCGAGATAAAACACTCTAGTAATTTAGAGCTATGCTGAAGAAGTTGTATATTTTCAACAAGACCCCTATAAAAAAGCTTTAGTAGTGGAACATATCCATCAAGAAATCCCAGTAGTAAGGTTTCCCTGATTTGAATAACAAAAATTAATAAGTGAAGCTGAATGCTTAACTATACTGTGTAGAGTGGTATTATGAATGTGTAGAGTGTACTGTATGTATTAATTCATATTAAAAATCCCAAGTTTGAATTTTGTTTAAAATATTTACTGTGTTGCGTGAATATAATATTCAAAATTATTGTAAATCCATTCTTAAAAATGAATACCGTAATTTAAAAAGTTGAATTATTCAAGTTTAGAAAATGTATAATAATTCAGTATAAAAAATTAAAAGTTGTAGCTCCGTGGGGAAGTGTCTAGAAAAATTTCACAGGAGAATTTGTAAAAGCAATACTCTTATATAATATTCAAAATTTAGTTGTATTGAATCCAATTTGAACTGGCCTATTTACTGATAATCTATTAACAAGGCTATATTTTTATGATGTTGATATAACTTACCTCTAAATTCTTCAGAAACGTGATGATTCCCTTGATTCTGCATATGTGTAGTATTGAATCTGTAACTGATATCTCAGTAAGAGAAAAACACCAATCTTGTTGCCAAGATGGAATGTGAATGGCATTTCTTCTCACATTAGAATATACTGTAACTGTATTCACATGGAATATCTCAGGTTTAAATGATGTTGTAAATAGTCACCAAAAAATATTTAAACGAAGAGCGCATAAGCCATTTTTTATCCTATTAAATGGAAAATGAGAAACTTATATATGCGCCACTCTTGGATTGAATATTATGCTTGTTTAATGGCATACTTATCAAATTGATGTGACACCTAGTACTGAAAGTGTAATGTAATAATTTGCTATGATGTTTTCTCATAAATGTTTTATATTGCCTTGGTTAACCTCAAAATGATGTGCGTGATTTGTTGTTTGTTTACAGCACAGACTATTCGAAGAATGAGAATAATAATATGAATATCTCTGATTACAGTGAGCAGTCAATCAGTGAGGAGGTGCGCCAATGCCTGAGGCTGCCGTCATTCGACTGCACCGAGTGGGAAGACCAAGAGATCCTGCTACTTCTGCAGTTCATGTTCTTGGATTTCGATCTTCCGAAAAAATTCAATATCGACATGACTACGCTGCGCAACTTCCTTTTCCAAGTGTACAAGAACTACAACGAAGTACCTTTTCACAACTTTAGGCACTGTTTTTGTGTGTCACAGATGGTAAGTGCTTTATTCTTACCGAACAAAACCCAGAACCTAAAATTATTTAGAAAGAACTTGAATGATTTATTTAAATTTCGAAAGGATATATTTGTGATTTTGATTTTAACTAAAAGAACCTGGATACTAAAATTGAGGGGAAGAATGATCTATTTGAATTTCGACAGTAGGCTATATATTTCTAATTTTGATTATGGCCTATAGGTATATTCTTCGACAATGTTTGTCTTTAATGTAACCTCTGATTATTTTCAATACCTTAGTTTCTAAATTGTTCATTTCTTCCGCTTCAATAACGTACTTTTGTAATAGTTCTATGCAGTACAAAATTGACCATCAAAATTTCATAATGAGGACTCTAGATCTTTCTGGAATATAACTACTAGAGAAATAAAATGAACTACGGTCCCTTATAAATGAACTTTTCTTGCAGCTCATTTTGGCCGAGTTTTGAGGCGGCGCGCAAACAGTTTGAGTGACATCTCTTCCGTTCGATAAGGGTGTTGTCTGCTTTGATGGCATGGCTTCCCTTTCTCTCCCACACAGCCGTCTTCCTGTGCTTTTTCTCTCTTCCACTTTCTTCAATATAAACTTGCCACAGACTTTATTATCTCTCCCCATGCACATTCCAAACGCTTCTATTTTCTTTTACACCTTCGAAAAACAACAGTCCTGCAATTTACTCGGCTCAACCCTTGACCAAGCTTTGTAAATTGCTCCATCACAAGTGTTTGCCCTACCCACTCCTCTCTAGACATTTCCACGTCTGCTGCGCTTCTCTCATTCATATTCAGCCTATCAACCTCTTTCTCAATGCTATTATTATAATATTTAATTTCATCCTAATTAATTTCTTGGAGATAGTTATCGGTTCTAATGGGAATAAAATGTTATATGTACTAGAAAACATTCTGATATGGTTGAAATTGCAATTTATCTCCTTACATAATTTTAAATGGGATGCTCGAATGTAGAGTTTATATTGGCATCATCCACTTTCTAGAATGATGGAAGTTTGGAAATCGATGACTACAGTCGAACCTCGATAAAACGAATTCCTCGATAAGACGATTTTTTTCAAATTACCTTGTACTTTTATTATCAGGTAAAACGAACCTCCCTACAGTCTCCCTTTTAATTATCGAGGTTCTACTCTGGAATACAAATTTGCAAATACTTGCTGAAATGTTCAATCAAGTTTTAAAATATAGAATTAATTTATAGATGAAACTTAACTCCTGTAATTATCGAAGAACACTGTAAAATATAAAAAAGAAGATATAAATATTGATGAAATAGTGCATGTCCAATTGACTATTGTAGGAGAGGGAAAAAGTGGCCTGAAAACCATTTTAAAATCAACTCTAAATAGAAGGAATGAGAGTGAGTGAGCGAGGAAGAGAGAACTAATGAAAGATTGAGAGAGAAAAACTTCGGAAAATTACTCAGATATAACATGTTGGGGAGTTGACCACGCTTTATAGGGGATTTTGAGTCTCATACGGAGCTCCCTTTCTCAGGTGAAAGCGACATCAATGAAATTTTGCTTCTCAATCAGGCTGAAGCAATATCTTTAGAACGAATAGGATGGTAACATTTTTCAATTTTCCTCGATGAGATGAGTGCTCGCCATTTTCCAAGGGGCGGGGAAGAGGCTTGAAGGAAATAATGTTGTATTTCTGAGTTTGAGACCAAATATTACATCCTATACATAGGAAGGCTTTCACTTACACCTTTGTTATTGCACTCAGCACAAAAAGATCCAATTCTTCCAGCTCAGTTGATTACACCTGATACGGTGTTTCTGGGCTTTTCTTCTGCTACACTTCAATCAGCTTCCAATTGATTGAACGCGATAAAGCAATTTCTCCCTTGTCACGTTTAAGTACCCACCTTTTGGCTTAATTGTGTCGTTTACCTTACTACACAATCACTACTCTTTACTTCAATGTGTTTTCACAGAAAATTGTGTGTCTTTATGATGGAGTTAATTTTCATCAAAATATCCCATATTATATACATAGAGACTATAAATAAACGATATTAGATCGATAATGTGGTGCTTTATATTCATGAATATAATCAAAACAAGTAATCAAAACACATAATTTCTTCAAGTTCAACCATTCAAGGCATAATTTCTTTATCCTTTTATATACTACTCAGCTGAACTGCCAATTGAGGATAATAAAATATTGAAAATTAATTATTGCTTTTATAAATTATTAAAACTTAACCATATTTATCTCATTAATACATTATTTTATAACAACATAGAGAAATCATTTTAAAAACTTTTCTATATAATGTTTATTTCAGATGTATGCCATGTGCTGGAGAGTTGATCTTCCTAGTCGAATCGGTGACTTAGAAACGTTAATTCTTATCACATCTTGTATTTGCCATGATCTCGATCACCCAGGGTACAACAACATTTACCAGGTAAAACTTTCTCAATTATCTAATTTTCTTCTTTATTCATTCTATCTGTTTCTACCCTATTAATTAAGTAGGTAACAACTTCTTTTCAAGTTTAGAAAAGTAGGATGGTTATTTCAGATCAACAATTTCTAATACTTATTTGACGCTGGTTCTTTTACTTTGAAAAACATTATACTTTTATTGCATATGTATAAATAAATGAAATTTATAGTTACGGTGTAGGTTTATACATTCATCGCAGATCGTACACTTTTAGCAAAACAATACAGGGATTTATGGTATATAACATTAATTTGCATCGTCGTCAGTCTTGGGTCCTCTTGCTAATTTATGATACATTCTGCTCTGATGTTACAAAGAGTTGTCTAATATAACAAGTCTAAAAATTCTGCAAAATCTAGTGTATAAATTAGGTAGCTTTTTAACATAAATATATATAATAATACGTACTAATCTACATTCATGGAGGAACTCTCTCCCCTATTCACAGACGCATAGTCTTCTTGGAGGATTCTACTCCATCAATACTGTAATTCTAATGTAATTATCTATTGTTATTGAATTCAATATTGAAATAACATGTATGTAGCCTACATGTTTTGGAATGCAATGTGGAAATAAATCGATTTGAACTTTATTCCTGAATTTCTCTTCATTCATTACAATCGAATTGTTGTAATTCAGTTTCAACACTATATTTTGTTATTATTGACGATTAACGTAATTTATTTTCACATGAATTCCCTACCAAATAAAACTGTTATTGCTCAATTTGTTCTGCTTCATAATTATTCAATGAAATGCGATTAATGCTGAAGAGTATTATTGTTTACAGATTAATGCCAGAACCGAGTTAGCATTGCGTTACAATGACATTTCACCGTTAGAAAACCATCACTGTTCAATGGCATTCCGAATACTGGAACTGCCAGAATGCAACATATTTCGACAGCTTGGCCCGGATATGTTTCGTGTGATTAGAGAAGGAATAATACGATGCATTTTGGCCACGGACATGGCCAGACACAACGAGATTTTGGCCCAGTTTCGAGAGGCATGTGAAGAGGGATTCGACTACACCAATAAGACGCATGTGAATCTAGTGAGTAAACTGCAATAATCCACTGATAGCCTATGTATTCACATGAGTTTGAATAATTGTACTTTTTATAAATCATGAATTCCTTTATCTAATGAAAAATTGGTAATTTAAAGATAAAGTTTTCAATTACTCAGTCCATCATATTCAATAGTTATTGAGATATTTTGAAAAATATGCTGAAGAGTTTTTTTTAAATTTAATCAAGCAAAGACTAGATAAATAGGTTACGTATATAATTCAATGATATTGCCTTTGCTTTGAAGAATATACAATACTGACAGGATCATCAAAACAAACAGTAAATAATAGAGTATTCGCAAATACTTTATAGTTTTTAAGATGCACAACAGAACCGATAATATAATATGAATTTCAAATATTTTATTTAAAACTACTTAGGTTCCTCAACTACTAGGCCTTCAATATAGACCTACTTTACTCTATAGCCTACTGTTGTTTATAATTCCAAAACTAAATACCGTACTCAAATTACTCTTGCATTCAGACACAAGTTTGAGTTAATTATCTCTAGAGTTGAGACCCCTTTACACTCAATATGGAAGGAAATGAGATATTGCAACTATTCAATTGTTTTTAAATCAAATAATTAATCGAACGAAATTCCTAATTTATAATGCCATATAATACTCTGAAGACTTCCGCTACTGCGAATATTGACAACAGAATAATAGCTAGTAAGGAAATTCGATGAATGCTGCTGTACGAATTTCCTTACTAGCTATTATTCTGTTGTCAATATTCGCAGTAGCGGAAGTCTTCAGAGTATCATATGGCATTATTAATTAGGAATTCCGTTCAATTAATTATTTGACTCAAGATACAGTTCACCATGATGACATATGAGCTCATTAATTTCAAATTACTTTTAATTTTCAGTTATGTATGGTGCTTATAAAAGTTGCTGATATTTCTAATGAGGCGAGGCCGATGGAGGTAGCTGAGCCATGGTTGGATAAATTATTGCAGGTAACTGTCGAACATCCCTAACGTTTTTAATTACTCTCGTATTGTATTTCACTCTCCGATTCTCATGAAAAAGGGTCAAAACTATAATTTTTCGAATGTATTCCGAAGTCCTTGATTGTAGTCGAGGATTTTAAAGAAAACTCTGCACAATAATAATGATAATAATATTGTTGGTAGGTTATTTTAATACTTCTTGCTTGCTCATTTCTTGGTTCTTGTTCTTCAACTCTTCATCTCCTTCCAAACTTCACTTGTTTGTGATTATTAGTAACATTTTTAAATGACCTTCCAACTTCCAATTGTTGTTCAAGAATGCTTCGAGTTGTAAGTTGGATTAGTTGATTTTTTCAAGTGGATTGGATTCAAGGTGTGTGGTCCTAGCTGATTTGGTGTTGCAGACCATTGCTCCATGAAGCTCTTGTTTGTAGGATTTGTGCATTGGGTACCCAATTCTCAGAACAAATGAGCGTGTTTTCCTCGTGTGAAAAGGCTCTGATTGATCCTGTAGGTTTTTTATAACTTTTTCATTAGAATAATAAGTTGGCCTACATGTATTTCAGGGAATAATTTCATACTTTAATATATATTTATTTTAATAACACTGTCTTATATTATCTGAAAATATTTAAAAACGGTCTTGTTATAGATTATTTTGCTTTCATCTTTTGATCAATTAATTTTTTATATTTGCAGGAGTTTTTCACTCAGAGCGACGCAGAGAAGGAAGAAGGACTACCAGTGACTCCATTCATGGACCGAGACAAAATTACCAAGCCGAGCTCCCAATGCAGTTTCATTGGATTCGTCCTCCTTCCATTATTTGAAGCTCTTGGAGATCTTTTTCAAGAACTTCAGGTCAATTTAACTGTCACTGCTGTGTTGTAAAGAGCAAGTAATAGCTTACCATTTTAAATTCAAACTAATAATGCAATCCATATCAAGAAGAAAATTTAAACGAATAACAATAACTCAATTCTAATACACACTTCTTTTTCAAATTCATGTTCAGAAATAATTATTCTAATACTCTGAACATTTCGTATCATTACATGATCACTCGAGTTATAAAATGCAGTTATTATCATGAGAATAAATTTCTTAAAAAGGAAACTTTTTTATTAAAAAATAAAATATGATACTTGATTTTTTTTTTAAATTGTCTACACTTGTTTACAATTACTTGAAGACATTTTTTTAAATGGATCATATATAATTATATATTTAATCTTCATTTACAATCAATAGAATCTCACAATTTTAGCTCAAACATTTAACAAAATCATATAGTATATTATATTTTTCAATTTTGTTCAGTTTTTCCAAGTATGTTGCTCTTATATTTTTTCAAAGAATTTGAGAAGCATGTTGTATGTATTGTAACCGTACTTTTAGAATTCAATATTTATAGTAATTGGAGTAATAATTAGTAATGAGATGTTTCCATGCAAATAGTACTCTGATTGTAAAGCATCTAATTCAATGAATTGTTTTGTTTCTAAGAACAAGTAAACAAGATGTGATTTGAAAAGAGTTCTTCTAAGAAAGAAATTACTCCTGTTTATTGAATCAAAATCGATTGAACTTATTTTGAGGTTGAGATGGAACTGTAGCTGGTAGGGAAGTAAGACTACTCTTCTTGAAAAAATTTCTTGTTGTGATTCACACTTTGGGAAAATTTTGTATTGTGTTATGGACGTTTTGCTGTTTGTTAGCAGATGTTAATTTTATCTCCTTTACCATTATCCATGCAGAAGCCTGGAGCTCGTGTCTGGAGCTAGAGAGCGTGGTTAAGTTATACATTACTGTCCAAACTTGGCCACGTCAGAAAAATATCGAATTCATTTTAAAGAAGCTCATCACCCTCGTTGGGGTAACACCCTGGAAGAAAAAAACTTTCTTTGCTCTCCCACCGTAGGAGAGACCCCACTAGCAAAGCTTATGTGAGTGCGCATCACCCTCAGCAAAAAGGAAAACACTGTTTTGTAATTGTCTTCCTTCTATAACAACCATAATCTGCGCATACTGATGATTAAATAATTCGAGTATCATCAGACAAATTAAAATAAAATACATTCTATTATATATTCTATTATATACATTCTATTATATACATTCTATTATATTCTTGTATTTGTATATTATCGTACGGCTTTCATTGGTGAGAAGACCAAGGTAGTTCCAACTCGCCGTATAACCCAATTTTTTCCCTTGATGGGAAACCAATTAGATTATGATAGTTCAATTACACTTTTCAGAGTATCCTTTATGAATAGGTAAATGATAACTCAAAAATGAATTTAAGTAAAAAAATTATATTCAAAATAGCATAACTCACCAAAAATATCAGATCACAAAATACATAGCTTTATTTAAATAAATAAATAATAAATTTATTCCCTTCTTCAAAACTAAAACCTAAGAATACATTAATAAAATTGACTACAAAAATGTAAAAAAACCCATATAACATCAAGAAAAAAATTCATGGAAATGAACCCACTCAACTGTGGAATTCCATGTACTAGAGTGGGTGGTGATTATTATTATCTTAGGTTACTAAGATTATTATTATATAATAGGTATTTTTATTGAGATATAAATACCTATTATCATTATAATAGGTTATTATCTCGGCTCTCTCATGTCTAGGTTTATTACTTTAGAAAACAGATCTTCCCAATTTATTATTAGGTTAATGAACAAAAAATGAATTGTTTGAATACAGGAAATGCTGGTGGAGCCTGTCAGATACGCACTGGATTACTACAGAAGACTGAACGAAGCCGCCAAAGACGAGCACCGCATGCACAGGAAGAGCATCGTGGCGGCCAGCTTCGGCGCGGTCACCGACAACTGCAGCGCGTCCGTGCCCACCTCCCCCTCGCGCCCGCCGCCCTCCGCCAACGACATCGTCAAGTCCAGCAGTGGCACCAATGTACGCAAGCCTTCCATCAGCTTCTCTCAAATGGTCAGTTCAAGCTAAACACTATTCTATCCAAATTGGGATCCATTATAAAAATTATCTTTTCATTTTAGTCCAAAACACTTATGGCAGGATCCTTTTAACTTGTCAGAAAACATATGTTTTACTCGGCCATCAGTACAATACTTAACCTACAAATGCTGAATCTTGCAGATTATTGAAAAGGTCTTTAAAAAGTTATTCTTTGAAAGGCCTTTTTTTAAAAGGTCTTTTAAAGACTTTAAATGTCTTTAAGACTTTTAAGCCTTTTGATTATTGTGTCGAAATCACTGTTTAATTATTACCACAAAAGCTGATTTCTGACAAGTTAAAAGGATCGTGCTATATCTATAGTGCGTTTCACGTCAAGAAGTCAGCATTGTTTAGATGGGAGTTTGCTATCCTTGTTCAGCACAAGGCAGTTGCTGATGTCTCTATCCTACTCGCACTGTGCATTGTTGTCGCACACAGTCCCAACAAACACGTTTGAAGCAGTTTTCTCTTTCTCTCTCTTAATGAAACTTGGCATCAATGCTCCTCATATAAACAATGCTGACTTCTTGACGTGAATCGGACTATAGGCCTTGTTATCTTGGAAAATGCATAAAACGTACACTCCTTCAGTCGCTATTTTTGAAGCTGAAAATGTGTGAATGGTCTTGAATTGAACAAGTTTAGAAAATAGAAAAGTTTAATTTGCAAAATATAATTTTATTTTATATTTTATCTTCACATATTCAAATAGAAACGTTGTTGTACCTTGAAATTTTATTAATAAGTAATATTTATCAAACTTTTTAATTGAAAGTTTAAATGATTAAATTTACTTCAATTCTACTTATCTTTTTTTAGTTAAATTTTAAAATTTACTTTTTTAATGTGATTATTGAAAATAAACAGTCTAAAGAGTTGACTCGTTTGACCTTTGATCGCGCATTATTGGTTGCAAAAATCACCTCGTTTGTATAAATTCAGTCAATGTTATGAAGGGCTCTTAAGCTAATTCAAATTCTATACACCTTTGGATTTACCTTTAGTAAGTCTAGAAATATTTGCCTTTTTCCTGTATTACACACATATTTTATGCATGAAAATGACCCTTTAGTTCATTCAAATTCTATACACCTTTGGATTTACCTTTAGTAAGTCTAGAAATATTTGCCATTTTCCTGTATTACACACATATTTTATGCATGAAAATGACCCTTTAGTTATTCAAGGAATAAATAAAAACGCAACAATTGCAAATACTATACATGTTGCTGAATTGGCCTATTACATTATTGTATAATCTATATATATAATTGGAGAGTGATGATAATAATTTCTTTCTGTTTTTCCAGTCCCGTTGTGAAGATGACAGTGAAGAAATACTTGGAAGTGAAGAGATTCTGCCCGATCTCAGTGAAGACTCCGATGAAGAGGAAACTGTTACTGAAGTGGCCGTCAGTGAGAAGGCTCTCAAGTTCAAAATATCAACTGAAAGTTCAAGGTGAAAAAATATTTCTGTTACACTCTAGTTGAATATTCTATACACAGTACTAGAAAAATAATCACATATACCGTACTGTGAAGAAAAAATAGTAATGAAAAAACAACTATCAACTCCTTTCACTTACCTTGTAGTCAATAGATCTACGCATTGAATACAGAAAATATGTTTCTTGAATACAATTACTCGTACTTCTTAATTCCACGCAACTTGATAATCTCTTATTTTGATGAGCTGGAATATAGTTCAGCTATCTAATAATTTTCAGTCCTATAATATCTAATATTTTCGATATTATGTAACTCAAAATATCCATACTCCTCTTACTTGAGGAACTTGACGTTTTGTTAAGTCAATTATTAACAACAATTCAATCATGTACGGTACTGTAGTCTTTTCATTGGAAATCTTCTTGAAATTGTAGAGAATTAAAAAGTTACACGTGTGTGCATCCACAGCTTTCCGAATTATAAAAAAAAACTGCTAGTCTTTCAAAACGACAAAATATTACAATTTACATTAACTATAGTGTGTTTGTTCATCTGGAATCAAATCGTTAGAAGAAATATGTTCAACTTTGAAAAAGGAAAGCTTAATTTTTTTATTTTATTTTCACATAGCCTATTCATTGAATAGCCTTCGGATGCTTGTGAATATAGTACTGTATGTGAATTGAACCATAATATCAACTTCAATTGAAGCTCTCGGATTAATTGGTACAAACTTAACCAAAATAATTATTTTCTGATGTAACAATTATTATTATTGCTGATGGTAAATTTTCAGTCTATAACACTCGTACTTCCGATATTTACTCGAAATATCCATACTCTTTCTGCAATATGTATTCACTGAACTTGTGTATTCGTAACTGCTTGATAATTAGCTCTCATTAGAATGATTGTGTGGAATCACAACATGTTTGTATGTTCCAGTAGCTCTGGCCGTAAAAGCTACCCGGGCAGCAGGAAAGGAAGCCGCGAGAAGACTTACCAGCTGGCCGAGCAGGAGATAGCCAGGGTGCTGCGGGGTCACGACCGCTCGATCCGCAGCAGCGACAGCGGCGAGAAGCGCAGTTGGTCGTCGGGAGAGCAGACCAGCATCGACGATCGTCGCGGCGGCGGCGACAACTGCCTCTCGCAGGACGGCCACTGGGCCAAGAGGAACATCAACGAGGACAGCAAGGACTCGCGCAGCTACTCGCTGGCCGAGCAGGAGTGGAGGCGCGACCTCGTGCATGGCCAGTACAACAAGAAAACACGCTCCATATCAGCTGGCAGTCCTGAGGGCCTCAGAGAATTCAGAAGTGCCAGAGAGTTCCGCGAAATCCTCCAGAGACGGAGCTCGCCAGGCAGTCCCAAAGACTTCAAAATGGAAAAAGACTCTCCCAGACGGGAAGAGAATCGCAAGATCGAAGAAGTCTCCGATAGGGAATTGAATAAATTGGATGTGATTAAAGAAGGCTGTGCACAAGGTTGTATAGATTCAGATGTTAGTCTAAAAGATGAGATAGTCGTAGTTGTAAATAGTAATGGTAATAATCAGTTACCTTGTATGATGATTGCCGACAACAACGGTAACAACACTGTTAGCGAAGAAGTTGAATCAGGCAGCTCCAAATTAGACGAGAGCTCTGATAGAGTTCGAGATACTTCGAAATCATCTTCCCCCGACGTACCTCCCGATGAAAAAGTGCAGAAAAAATCGCCGTCCAGTCTACTACGACGTTTGAAAACATTCAGTGAACGGTTCTCGAAGAGCAGCGACCTGGGATCGCCCAAAGGATCCGTTGAGCGGGTCGTGCATATTCCCGCTTCCCCGGCCTCCCTCAAAAACCAGAAAGTCGAGGAGAAAGTTGTACTGGAGAGTGAGCGGCGAGCGATGACACTTCCGAAAACCACTAAAAAGAAACCTCCAAGCGGCAGCCGATCGAGTAAGGGCTGGAAGGGAATGCTGAAGTCGAAAACGTCCATTGACAAGGAATCCAGCAAAGCCAACGATGATGGAGAGGCGAGTGAGAAAAAGCGATTAACCGAAAATGTACTTGAAGAAAAGGTCGGCAATGGAGTAACTCCACCAGATGAAGACAAAGGTTAGATTGAACATGTTATTTCTCTTTGAAATATTTTAATCTGAATAAATTTTTGAAATTTGAACAGTTGGATCTCAGCTTGGTGTTATTTCACGTGGAATGGTAGCCAACAATATTCCAATCTAGTAGTAGTGTGGTTCACTGATAAAATACAATTTTTCATTTGCAATTCTATTCTCCTCAGATTTGCTGTCCTTTTTCCTCCCGCGCTTTAGGAAGGGATAAACAAGCTACGATATACATTTGTAGAGTAATACTGCACTTATATAATCATTACAATACGAAGAATAGGATCGTGAAACACTGATGCTACAATATAACAGATGTAGCCTACACTAAAGGCGTACACTAGAACTACACAAACAAACATACTTTATTTTATACATTAATTATATTAATTTTGTTCCTTGATAATCAGCAAAATGCATTAAGATTTTATCCTGTTATTCTCAAAAGCACATGATAAAATCATAACAGTGGTTATATTGCTATTGTTATTATTGCTTGTTAACGTACTATTTTTGAAAGTTCAAAACTTGGTTATTCTATGGTTCTGTTCACTCCTGTATTGTATTGCTGACATTGTCGCTTAGGCGCCGACATCAGAATATTATTATTACATTCAATTCAGCTTCATTGTTTTTGCGAATCGACTTTCAAATGATCTCATCTACGATATCTCTTTGATTCATATTCGCTGTCTTCATTTTGTTCGAAAACTGGTTTGCCTTTTCAATTTTCAAACAATTTCCATCGTCACAATATTAAAAGAATAATCCAGGTACCTATCATTTTTTGTAGACCTTATATTTTATACTCCTCTGTTATTTATTTGAATGAATAAATAAATTTTTTTCATGTTTCAGAATCGGCTTTTAGTGAGTCGAAATGCAGTGCTAGCAGTAAGCAGCAGCAGTCAGACAAAGAGAAGGCGGATCCCGACTCTGGTGCTGGTTCCTCACAGAGCAGAAGACAGAATTGGATGTCCTCATTGGTCCAGTCCTTCCGTTCGCGCAAATCTTTTGACAAGGAGGAAAGCGCAAAGTCATAAATGAATACTTTTAACTTTTATCATAAATGACCCTCTGTCTAGTCCAATACAATGATAATCAAATATGTAATACACAAAGAAGCAATTCGTGATCATGATAGGCTTAAACTTCTAAGTTATTTTTTATTTTTACTGTAGTTGAATCCTGAATTATTTTTATATCTATCGATTACTCTGTGACCTATGTTTCTATCGTCATAATTCTGTGTCATATTTTTTTATAGAGCTTTAAACCCCACGAACTGTAAGAGATGTGTAGCTGAAATAGTAAAAGTTACAAAGTAATAATCATTAGGTACCGGAACCGTATTTATCATGTGCATAACTATGTGGAGCCTAAAATGAGTAGCCTATCTTCGTAATGTTATGTAGGTAGTAAGTTGATCGTAATTGTTTGTAATATTGAATAGGCATATTGAGAAATTTATATTATACTGATTGTTATGGCTGGTCTAAGTAGATGCATATACTATGTAGATATCAACTACAATCATAGTTATAAGTCTAGACCTTCGTGTACACTATATTTCTAGTTAGGAGATTTAAAATTTCCTCTGGACCACTTCAAAACTATTTTATACTGACTGGTTAAGGTAATTGAGGCTTCCGCCAATTATCTATGATTTCCTTATCAAAGTGTTGAAATATTTTATATTTTGATCTTCGAGTTGAAAATGAATGTCTGAGTCGAGCGCACTTGATGAAGGGTTCCTCTATTTTTAAATTGAATATATTACGAGTACTATTGACGATCGGTTGTGAATTTTATTGGTTCAGATATTATCGAAATTATAATCACTTGAAAATTATTGTGCTATTGTGGGGAAACGAAGATGTCATTAAATTGTTTATGAAAATAAGGTAGGTAATCATTTTCAAAATAAAGTAATCAAACACAACTAAATACAAAATGAAAACGCCGTATCAGACACATATAGAGCTATCAAATATCGGAGTTAACAGATTTTCAACAAAAATTCCTATAAAGTAATTTTGAGATAAGATATTTGCATTATATTCTGGTGGAGTAAAAATGGAGATGGAAATTGACAAAAACAGAACATTCGTGTTTAATATTATAATATAAGTAATAACTACGTATGCCTATGACGCATGAGACCCTACAAGGTCAACGAAAATTGTATATTTTATCATAAATACTTTTCCTGGTTAATTCTTCAATATTATGAAAAATCAAGGAGTTGAAATGACAACTTGAAGCTAGAGTACCATATTTTTAATTTCAAGAAGTATATGAATTTCCCTAAATTAGGCTATGTCATATTTCTCAGTCTTTAAGAAATATTCTATAACAATATTGTTTTGATACTTCTCCATAGTCTAGATTTATTATTCTGAAATCGAAAATAAATATTCATTTGAGTTCTTATTTTCGATAAATGTGCACATATCACATCAACATTGATTAGAAAATAATTGAATAATATAGAACTATTAAGTTTTTGTGATTTTGAATTGTTCCTGATTTGAGACTGGGTTAAAATTGACCTCGTACCTCGAAATAATAATACTGTAATATCATCTCACAAATGTATCATATCCGTACTCTACCTCGTCTAATATTGTTTCTAAAATCTCCCTTTTTTATAAAAAGAATATATTTTCATAGTTTTAGTTTCATCACAGACTCAGTACAAGTCCAATATATTCAGCTAAATCATAAAAAAATCTTCTTTATTTCATTCATTTCTTACACATTACAGGATTATGATAATTTCCATATTAATCTTCCGGGATTAATATAATTTATTCCTGATTATCGATCATTTACATTTTATCAACTCAAATTGATAGCACCATTACAATTGAATATTAAAATATTAACATGAAATTTTTGGAACATTGTACATCATAATATCATTTTGAGCTTTGATTAAAAAATGTGAATCTAGTAACATCATGTTGAACAATTTTAGGAAAACTCACTATTTTCTTGTAAGAAAGTTTGACTTGCTCAGTGTCAAATATAATCCCCTATTTTAAGGATCTTGAACATCTTATGAAAATAGTGATGTAATGTTATGTCTTCAAAACTGATATAGCGGAATAATGTTATTATTTCGATACCAAATTAGAAGGTAGATAACTCTTTGAAATAATATTAAGGTAAGAATTATAAGTTTCTACCGACGTTCTCACTGCCATATCGCTTTTGTATTGTGGAACCAGTGTCAATATTTTCATATATAATAGCACATACGTTAAAATATTTATTATCACGATTCATGTTTAAATTATGGCAAGCCTAATTTTGTGATGAAAACAATAAAAACAACTGTCTGATGAAATAATACCGAAATCACAAAACCATAAAATAAATTAGCAATAGAACTTCAATAAATCGAATATACAGAGTGCGGCAAAATAACCTCCCTATTTTCAAATGATAATAAAAAACACATTTTTTTCAAAAACCAAATTTATTCATTTCAATCAATTCTATAACATGGGAAGTTTTTTCTACTTTGTTTTAAAAATGATATCAGATAAGTGGTGGCCGTGGTTATCGATACAATTTTTTGACGCGCATTTCCATCTGTCTGGCAGTGTCAATAAACAGAATTTTTGCTATTGGGGTGAAAATAACCCCCAGGTAGTCTATGAGAAGCCCCTTAATAGTGAACGAGTGACTGTTTGGTACGCCTTAACACGACGTGGATCTAACTATTCAAATACATAATTTCAAAATGCACTTTTTTGAATACTAATAGGCTACCAGAACTTGAGTTTTTTTGCAAAATTTATCACGATAGAACGTGAAAACAGCAAGTTTAAATTTTTCCAAAATTTTCATCATACTGTGGTGGACACTATCGATTCTCATTGAACTGCCATTTTCAGAAGTTCTACATTCAATCTTCTATATAGGGATCACAGCCTCATAGTAAGTTATTGATTTGTTTCAAATGAAAGCTTGTGAGGTAACTGGGAGTGGTCATAGTATATTGAAGTTCACTGGAAGAGAATAAGATTATTCTATCAAAACCACTGTCATAATAAAGTACCTGAAATGTTTCTAACCGCTGAAGTGTTCTGAATATAATCGCATTTGTTCAACGACTGAAATTCATTTTGTAATTTTATATGCCTGACTAAAAAGAAAATGAATAGTAACATTACAATGGAAAAACATTGAATATGTAATTGAAAACTGGTGAAACATTTAATGTAAGGATTCAGTCCTTTCAACCATAATATTATCTCCTGCTGACTACTGAGAATGTGTTTTGAAATGGAACCATATCACATACAGATCAATACGCTTAATTTTATAAATATGTTGAAACCATCAATAATGTATTAATAGAATAATATCAAATCGTTATTCGTGTGAATTTAGAACATTATTCATTTTTCCAAAATAATTGCAATATCTGAGAATGATTTACTGTCCATAGTCACCTCGGACATAACTACACAAAAGTAGCTTATTTCGAATTAACCTGGAGCTATCTTATGGCTAATAAACTAACAAATAGATTTATTAATTCTAATACTTCTCCAGTGACTATTAAATTCTATGAAAATCTATTGTTAAGGAAAGACAAATCTGTTTTCTGATGCTATTCATCAACCATTGATGCTATTATTTTTTGTACTATTACTGTAGAATTGTATATTTTTATTCTGTTTATTTACTTGCACTCAAACCATTCTCAGGTAGGGGGTAGGGCTCGTTCAAACATATTTTTTAAATCATGTACAATAATTTGGAACGTAAGACATTCTAGCAAACAATATGACAGTATTTTAATTCATTATTGTATTATCAAAATTTTCAAATTTTATTAAGAAGGACAGCTCTAATGGAACAATCCATTTGTAGACTCTTAGTAGTCTCAATACTTGAAATTATTGTGCATGCTGTTACAAGAAACAACAAAAATTGTGTCGTAATTTACCACCACCAACTAGTAATAATGCTTACTTTGTACTCTGAACTAATGCAAAATATGAAACCTAACAGATACAAAAAATCCTGAATGAGATCATGATACAGGATATTACAAATTATGACTAATCTAACTCGTAAAATTTAGCATCAGGATTTGGTATTCAGGTGTGGATTCTCAAACCAATCGAGCCGAAATCAATAAAATGAAACTTCTAAGCATAATAAATGAATTGGATTTATTTAAACAAATTTTTATCGAAATTATTATTCTTACTTTTATTCCCCTAACATCCATATTATTTGGTGTAAAATTACAATACCTTATGACAATGTACACTTTCTCGTCAAAATGTCTTGAGAATGTATTTGATTATTTATCTCTATTTGTTGAATCATTTATACCAATTTGAAAAATGTGATGATTTATATATGTGTCTATATACTACTGTATTTCAAAGAGTAGTATAAGGAATAACTATGTATTGTATTTAGCTAACTGGAGTTTCCTTGTAAATATTAAAACACTTGGCCTTCAAAACCGATACTTCTCTGTGAAAACTCTCTATACTGAATTCCTAATGACAATACATCTCATGAAGTGTATTATTACAGTAGTATTGCCACCTCAATAAAATTGTGAACTATCTGAACAAAGTTTCAGTTAATGTTAATGATGTTCTCAAAATTATAAATGAAATCAATTACCTATCTAATGAATGTTGTGGAATGATAAAAATATGTGTGATATGGAAACGAAATATATAACGTGTATGAAAATGATGACTTATTATTCAAATAACCCTTTTTCAAGTGCAAACAATAGTATATTTGACATTCCTGTCTATTAAATTGCAGTCATTCTAATAGTTTCATTGTGAATTTCAAATATTTCTTTGAATTTTCATTTCTTTGATCTTCCTTTCCACTTGGAAGATTATTTTTATTATTACCAAGTGAATAGAATAGAAAATAGTTTATTGACCAAAACATAAAAATGTATAAGATATAATCAAAAAATAACAAGTTAGAACATCTATACAACTTTTAAAATTTGAATATCTGATTCATATCACAGTCAAAATAATCATTCAATGAATACAATGGAAAGCAATCAAACAGGTAGTTAACATTAATTTAAAACTTTTCAAACAGTCAATACATTTAAAGGCAGCTGGTAACTTATTAAAGATTTTCATGCCAAGGATTTTTTTTTACCATTTCAGATTTTATACAAATTCTTTTTAGTTTCTATCAATACATTCAATACATAAAGGCTATATATACAGTGTGTACTAACTTTTCTTTGATAAAAAGTGGCTTACTGCAATGATCCTGATCTACAGTATTTTCGTTACAATGATAATTTTAATAAAATAGGGATTGAAGCAGATTTGGGCGAATGTCATTTATGTTGGGTTGCACCAACCTGGATCAACTATTTTGAATCAGCTGATCCCATTTAATTAGCATTGTACTGATCGTGGATCAAAATTGATCTTGTGGTGCACACCAACATAAGAGTGTTGTCTCCCCATTTATCAAGAATGATGTTATCAAGAAAATACTGGTATGGATTAATTACTTTGGGGGAGCTATTGATTCACCTACTCAAAAGTCATTGAAATGAATGGTAAAGTAAGATTTTTTGAAACACACGAAGAAAATTTTATTCAAGAAGGCAATTTATTTAGTAGGGGAGGGGGCTCTACATTTTATGTGAACCTGCAACATAATAACTACGGTATTCATTTAGCGATGAACCATTCCACTCACTCTTTACTTGAATTTTCTTATTCTTCATAACTGGAGTCTCTAATGCCGCGTCTACATCATCGCCGAACTAGGCGAACGCGAGTCTAGCCCGATGTCTAGATTTAGTGCCTGGTCACATACGATTGTGGCTTGCCTTACTTCACTTACAATGCTACTTTGATTGTGGTTTGCTTTGCTTCACTTACCACATACGCATACGATTTATATGGATTTACTATGCGAGTACCTAATTGAAATGAAGTAAACACTTAGTGAAATGAAGTAAAGTAAAGCAAACCACAATCGTATGTGACCAGGCCCTGAGGGATCTAGCCCGAGCCTAGCGTAGGCGAACTACACACGACGAGTGACCCCATCTACACGGTCGCGTTCGCCTAGTTCGGCGATGGTGTAGACACGGCATCAGATGTAATCCAAAAAAAAACTCATCTCTAGGTTTTACGAGGAGGAATTGACGCAGCGTCAATTTTTTCAATGACGTCGGACCAATATTACATAGCACAGTGCTCTGACATTCTCAAAAAGAGAGCAGCTGCAGCACTGAAAAGTTGACGCTGCGTTAATGCCGCCTCCTAATAATGGTGGTCCTATTTCTATTAGTTGCTGTGCCATAACCATTCAATATTTCAGATTCTCAAATCATAGAAGCTACTCGGTTTCCATATTATAAATATTTTTGAGGCAATTAAATTTTTAAATATATACAGGGTGTCCCAAAAATAGTGATGCCAGTACTACCACGGTATTCTACAAGTCAAAACAAACAGAAAATGTCGTTGGCAAAATGCTGATTTCTCCTTATCGTTACTGCGGTTTCGCAGCCGATCCCGACACGACCAGCCAAGATGGCGGACAAATTCGCAGTCTGGGCAACCGAAGGCCGTTATCAAATCAAATTGATAACATCAAATTGAACAATAATAAGGTATTAAAGGGCTTTACACCGGCGAATTACAATATCTGAATAAGTTTGGAACGAGATCTGTTGCACCATTTATGCACCCGCTGGGTGTATACATGGCCTTCAGCAGTTGTGCCCAGACTGCGAATTTGTCCGCCATCTTGGCTAGTCGTGTCGGGATCGGCTGCGGAGCCGCGCAGCGAAAAGCTTTAGTTTACCTGTAATCCGCCATTTTGTGTTTTAATATTTTTCATCATATCGTTGAAAAACAAGATTTTCTTATGAAATTTGATAGGGCTATAATTAAAGGTGTGGTTCACAAATGCATATATCAATAAATTTCAATATCTGTTGTTTCCAAAATGGCGACCGACTAATCTTTTCAATTCGATTTTACTGGAGAAATGTTGCTTTTTACGATAAAACTTTCAAATACAAAAATGTAGAGAATTTTATTCTGAATAAAATGGTATATGATTGTAAAGAATCGGATGATAAATAACCGAGATATGGCTATTTGAAGATTACAACTTCTGTGTTTCTTCATTTCTTCAGCAGTGAGATGAGAATAAATTTATTAATGGACATAATATGTTTGCCTATCTTGAGCGTTCTCAAATTTACTACTGTATCATATCTTCGCCTTCATGAACTTCATCACTCGGTTGCTCCATCCAATAATAAATTGGGACCGTTCGAGTGCCACAGCTAGGCCAACATATGTTTTGCATTCATAAATTTATTCTGTATATATTTCGGTATAGTGATCCAATTCAACTTGTCACAAATCAGCTGTTTCAAAGAGCAATATCACCATACTTAACCTACAAATGCTGAATCTCAAGATTATTGAAAAGGTCTTTCAAAATTTATTCTTTGAAGGGTATTCTTTAAAAAGGTATTTTAAAGACTTTAAAGGCCTTTAAGAGTTTTAAGCCTCTTGATTATTGTCGTAGTCAATGTTTAATTATTACCAAAACAGCTGATTTATGTCAGTTAAATGAATTGTGTTGCGTTACTCTGATTTTCGGGTCCCCTTTACGAGCTTAATTATCATAATTTATTACCTATTTTCCAAGAAAGACACATTACGATTGATGAGTATGCGATAAATATTCATTATTTTACTACATTAAAGATTACCGTACCTTTAATTATAGTTAATATAGATTATAGTAGATTAAAAAAGACAGCTTAAAACTTCTACGAGGTGTTTCTTAAATTTCAAATAATACGCTAAAATAGGTAGCAAAAGATGGCGGATTTCACTTTCTTCAGGAGTCAAATTCAAGAGGCACATGCAACTGATGCAACTTCTCTTCTCCGGTGTTTGTGGAAGGCAGGAATCTGGTTCACGGTTCAGGATGTCTGCGGCAGAAGGAGAAAAGCTTTCCAAAAGGTCATTTTTTATCAAGTTTATTTATGAGAATCAAGCTTATAATCATTATTCTATTGTATGGTATTTAATGAAGTTATATTAACATCTGAGAAACTTCTACCTGCCAAGTTTTCCACGTTTCAATTTGAGGTTATGGTTCAATTACTTATCGAGTTGGCTAATAAAATCCTTTTTTGCTGGGTATCCTAGATTTCTGAAAATATTTCGTCTTTATCAACTTGACATACGATTCTGATTCTTGAAAATTGAAAATTATGTGACGATTACTAATCGTAATAACCTAAAGTCTACTAACCTCACTTCAGGTGTCTTATTTAACATAATTTATCGTTCAATTTACAGCAAAATTTACATTAACTAATCAGAATTGTCTGTCTGTCTCTTTTTAAATCGGAAATCATGTTTCTACTTAACTAATTTATTTTTATGAAAAGTAAGCATTGGAGCAACCTCAAAGAAAGCAGACGACAATCTAAACCGGTCTCTTTTTCTATCCTAGAGAGGTTTGTTAGGTTACTCTGTGGACGGAAACCTGAAAACATCACTTGTATATCACTATTCGTCTCTTCATTCTATAATCACCATCATTTATTCAATTTTTATTATATCCAGTTCAATCAGGACTAGTCAAACACATGTGTATCTTTAATATCCAAAACTAAATTTTACTATAAACTATCAACTGGGAAGCCGCTAACTAACTAAAAACAATAAATTGTTAATTGCTTGTTTATGTAGGGTGAAAACCAGGGGTTTCCGTAGAAAATCCCACTTTGAACCGATTTTTTCATTCCAATTTATTTTACCTTTTATTTTATGTGTATCTTGAAAAAATTAATTATTAACTAGACTTGCTGAGTGCTGTTAAGTTTTTTGTTTAGCCTTACCAATAATGATTTACGAAGGAGAGTACTTATGAGAGTACGAAGAGGAGGCTTATGCCAACAACTGTTCCTATTCCAATTTACACGCTCAGTTTTAATTCACTATAAATTTCATATCACCACTTATCATGATTCCCCTTCCATTGCCCACGCATAAAGTGTAATGGCCGACTGCAAAAATATAAAAAAATATCTGGGTTCCGAGTTCTGCTCAGAGAGGGGACAATGTGGGAAATGTTTTCATTCTATACTTTCCTATTTTCAAGTAAAGTATTCTGTAAATTTATGAGGAAACAGTTCAAACCGATTCACTATGGCAATTTAGTCCTACTTTATTTATTATTTCTATTATTGCAGAATTTTCTGACTCCGAAATTGCATTTAAAATTTTTATCCGGATTTATTCGGCAAAAATTTCTTTAAACTAACCTAACTCTTTCAAAGTTAGTAAAATAAGGACTCGCCAATTAACAACTTGAAAAAGCACCTGAGCCCAAAAATTCATCAATGAATAAAAATTACATTAGGCTACTGAATTTTCAATGTTTATTATGTGTTTCAATAGGCCTATGTTTATTTTCCTACATTACAGGTCATTTATGGTATAGATTACATTAATCTACATTATGGTTTATTAGAATTGTATAGATTATTATAATTTGATTACTATGATTATCATATTTTAATGACGATATTCAACCATATACATTTCGGTATCAGTGTATGTAAGTGTTTGCTCATTTGTATGCAGTGTTTATTGATGTATGTCATGTTGAATAAATAAAAATCTATTCTATTCAACAAAAAATCGGCATAGACAACTTTCCACATAAATATGCAGAATATTAGGTTTATTGTTTTAAAATGGGAAAGTTTGTGATGCAACCATTCCCGCATTTTTCCCTTTCTGAGCGGAGCTCGATATTCAGATATTATCATAAAAATGAATGTGTTTTAAATTTCATTCTTGGAGAAGTAAATAATTAGTGTTGAGATTCCCCTTACTATTTACCTTGTTTGTGGAAATAATATTTTGGCGTTTTTAATGAGAGTAGCCTACTATCCTGTATTTCCAAAAGCACATGCATTATGCCCATATATATGGTAATAAAAATACAGTATCAGTTTTGGAATATTATTCCTTTTGAACCATATACATTAAAGCCTGTCTAAGGTGGACCCTGTGTAAGACGGAAACCTGTTGAAACTGAGTGTTTTTTTCTGATCCCAAGGAATTTTTAATCAAGGTATACATTATTATGCTTCTACTTATTGTAACATGCGGTATTCAGGTTTGGCTTTGGAACAAGTAAATGAAGAGTTCGTTTTGAATAAAACATAATGATACGTATTTCCATTATTTCCAACGTAGTCTACTATGCATTATTTTTGCCTACTATGCATTATGTTTTGTATTAAGCTTTCATTGTAGTTTAAAGGGGGCTATGGTACGAGCCATTGATCTGTAATCCATGATAGATGACCGATTCGTTTCGAGTTTATTATTTAGCGTATGGCATTTTTGTATAGCTTATTGCAAGATGTTCATCCTTTGTGGGTAGTCTGATCTCACAAGGTGTCAAATTATCTGTCGATAAACTGAAAAAACTTCAATAAATAACAACGAAACTTTGTTTTGAAAATAGTCCGTGATAGTTTTATCAGTGTATATGCAGTAGTTCAAGTGTTTGTAGTACTGTTAAATTTCAAAATGACCGGGAAAACTAAAACATTGTCTCTAAGTGAAAGAGTAGAAGTGATTGAAGCTCATGAAAAAGAAAAAATGTCCGTGAAGCAGCTGGTTATCAAGTTCAAATGTGGCAAGACACAAATCTACGACATTTTGAAATCCAAAGATAAAATTATGAGTGAATGGTTGAAGGGCAGCTCAGGACAGATGAAAAGAAATAAAATCACAGGGAATGAGCAAATAAACAGTATGGTGTGGGAATGGTTTGTAAGTGCGATGGCAAGAGGAATACCCATGTCTGGGCCTATTCTTCAGGCTGCAGCAAGTGAAGTGGCGAAAAACTTGGGAAATAATGAATTTAAAGCTTCAAATGGATGGCTTGAGAGTTTTAAACACCGACATAACATCGTTTGGAACAAAGATTGTGGTTTAAAAATAAATAGGTTAGTGAGAAAAAAAACATTTTTTAATACAGTATTATTAATTTATATATGATTTTTTACTGTATTATAAAAAAATATCAATTCATTCCATAACCTCACATGCTTTTCATTTGACCACCCTGTCTAAACCAAAAACCTGCTAAAACGGATTTTTTTAAACCCGTCGAGTTCCGTCTTGGACAGGTTTAACTGTAATGATGAATCATTTAATAATATGGTAGTACGTTATTTTATGAGATTTATAATAATAATATTTTTATACACTTAGTTACTAATTAAAATCACGCTTTCAGTTTTGGATTGAAATATTCCAGGTAATACTGCTGTCAATATCTAAAAATGTGACGAGTAGATAGTCGAAGTCAGATATCTTTGCGATGCTGAATATGCTATCTATTTTGTGTAGAGGCCACATTGGTCCGCAGTCATTTCACAAGTCTGACTTGTTGCGTCCGATCTCTACAACTTATAAATACTGGAACAAAGGGTGGGTTCTAGACATGTGGCTCTATTATTAAGATATTTATAATATATTGCTGTAAAATTATCAATTGTATAATTTGAGAAATAAATTGGTGCTAATTGGGATCTTCACTAATTGTCTAATGAAAGAATTTTTGATATTTTCTCTTTAATCTAGGCTATTCTTTTCAGTTGTATCTGAAGGTTGAATAATATGGGTTATTGTGTCATTACTTTTAGCATTACAAGAAGAGTGATTGAGGCATTGTGATTCTATTCACGATGGGTCGAGATTGAAACCATCATTATTCAGCCGAAGGTTTAACATATTTCTAAGTAACCTATCTATTAAATGAGAAATTAAACTAGATTGAATTAGCCTATAGTGCTTTTCATCCTTGAAGACAACTGGCTAGCTTGGTGCGTTCAATTGGAATGCCCAGCAATGTTGTTATATTGTGTGCTGTTCAATCATCTGTGCACACATGCGTATAATTAAACATATGTTCATCAATATTATATAAGTGTACGTATTGGCAACGTTGCAGGCGTTTGATTGGCTAGTTCGGAAAGTTGTGGGGTACTGTTTCTGTTTCTGTTACTGTTTCTGTACTTAGATGTTTTCTAGGATGTAAAGCACTATAGTACTCCAAACTTGAATATTGAGTGAACATCAGTAGGCTATTTAGAGAAGGTTTGCTAAATCAATTCTCGTAACTGATTATTTAAAAAACTGATATTTTCCTTGAAATTGAGTTCAAAGATTTAGTATTTCCTAAATTGCATTTCAAACTTGAAGAATTGAAAATAAATATATTTTGAAACTTGGAGAGCTTTTTTCATTCGAGTCGGTTACTCTATTCTAATTCATTTTCCAGTGAGTTGAAACGCCGACTGAAAGCTGAACAAAAACAGAAAGAGAAAGCTCAAAAGGAAAAGGAGAAGGAGCAAAATCAACCAGCATCAAATGCAGCTGCTTCCACAAAGCAGAAGTCTGCCATCGATGAAGCGGATATCAGTCCTAATGTAAGAATCTTTACTCTCATTATTCTCTTCTTGTAATTACATACAAATTATTTCATTCGGGTTATAATAATGTTCACCTTACGGCTTACCTACAAATATTATTTCCCATGTCACCTTTTTAGAGGTGTAACTATGTGTTATCATGAAAATAATGTGTTATTTCCATACAGTATATAAAATATTTGCTGGCAGCTCAGTTATTGGTTCGATCATTTTGTCTACTCTGTACTATAACTTTACTCTGCCTTTTTATTTGTGATTTAGTTGAAAAAATAGTACCTTTTCATTTCTGTGTTTGTTGATGTGTAACAATAATATTGTTCTAATCGTCGCGCCTGGTGCAATTTTTCTCCGCAGGAATTCTTCCGGCTAAGAAGTCTTGCAGTTCAGCGCTTGAAGGAAACCGATGCTCATCCTTACCCCCATAAGTTTGTAGTGACAACGTCATTGGAGGAGTTTATTGAAACATACAGTCATTTGCAGGATGGACAGATCGTTGAAGAAAAGGAGGTCAGCGTCGCAGGTAGTATCTATTCCAAAAAATCACTTGATCCATTTACGTTTGATTGAAATGATTTTATAGATTTGTCGTTGTAAAATGATATGTTACATACAATAAATAAATTTCACAAACAATATATTTATTATAAGTAGTTAGAATCGAAGTTTATATTACATATATTACAGGGTCCGGCACTGAAACTTTCTTATTTGAAATGCGCGCCATTCAAGCGGTAGGGATTATAGCGTACCGGGACCTATTTCATTTGAAAGGTATGATTTTGAAGTTTATTTCCTTTCATACCTTTCAAAATAGGTCCCAGTACGCTATAATCCCTACCGCCTGAATGGCGCGCATTTCAAATCAGTGAAGTTTCCGTGACTCTGTATCAATATAAAAAATGATTGGAGTGATTTCGGAAGATGCGCTCGGTCACAATCGGGTCTCCCCACTATTAAAAGCCATACGCTAAATAAATGAATATAAAAAATAAGGAAAGAATTCCATTACCTTTTCGAATGGTTGGTGGGTGGCGATGGGTAATGTTGAGTAATAGTAATGTAGATAATAAGACACAATGTTGGAAAGAGCTACAATTGAAGTGGAGTTTTAATCACTAGTGGATGATTTTTTGCTAAATATGAAAATTTATTTGTTGTACTGGTCTTCTAGTGCTTTCAAGTGCAACGAGAGTATTGAGATCTCTCGTCATTTGTGTAAATGAAATGAATTATTTGATCAAGTATCACCTAATAAGGCGAGGTGTCACCTCGCCAAAAGGTATCACCTTTTTGTTCATATAAAAGAAAGAATGGAAATCAGTAAATTTCGATACCAATGATTAAGCATTTGCTATATTTTTTGTGCTTCAATTTTCTAATCATTCTTTCCACGAAATTCAAGTTGTTCAACTTGGTTTGTCTTTTGTTGATAGTAATGTTTCATTTTATTTTCTCAAAATAGGAAGAGTCCATGCTATTCGTGAATCTGGCGCCAAGTTGATGTTTTACGACTTGCGAGGTGAAGGTGTCAAGATTCAAGTGATGGCTAATGCGAAATTGTACAGTTCTGAGGTTGAATTCAATACTGATACTGAAAAGCTTCGTAGAGGTGACATTATAGGATGTGTTGGTCACCCAGGAAAAACTAAAAAAGGCGAACTATCAATTGTACCTAAGAAAATCACTCTTCTCTCGCCTTGCTTGCACATGCTTCCTCATTTGCATTTCGGATTGAAAGATAAAGTAAGTTCTTATCGATTTATTTTCAAGCTATTATTAACTAGAATTGTGTATACTTTTTTTAAAATATCACATTTATTTTAGGCCTAATAAAATAATATAACATCGCAGAATTCAGTGTTTGAAGAGGTTTAGGAATGGCAAGAAAATTTGTAATTTTTTTGTGATGTCTCTCACCTATGGCCCGTATTATACTAGGACGCTGGCATTTGGGAGGCTACAAGGGCATTAAATCAAAAGGGAGCGATTAGACTAGGGATGCCAGCATCCAGGTTACCGGGGCATTAAATCAAATGGGAGCGTCTAGACTAGAGACGCCAGCATCCTAGTATAATACAGGCCTATGTCCCAGTTTTTCGTGGGTAGGCTAGTGGGTAGGATAATGGGAGATGAATTGTGATTTTAATATGGGTATTTTTCTATTTGTAGAACAGTGAATGACAGCACTTCCAGATACATAATCAGACATACATCAGGTCCCAGGGAGACCTAAGATAAATTCTTTTTTTCTTCTGTTTTTTAAAAAAATATTTGTTCTATAAATTCAAGTTTCAGAAATTCTTGAATTAAATGTATTAGGTTCAAGAAATCGTGTTATCAATACTCTTTTTAATTTTTTGAATAGTGGAACAACTGTCTTTGATCGACATAACACTTTGAAACAATTATTTTTCATTTTGTTATGCTGTTTCTATTAAAGTAATGAAGTTTTATTAAAAAGTAATCGGTTGATCGTATTGAAAGGCGAGTGAAGGCATTGGATGGCCTGGGGTACTGTACCTCGGGAACTCCTTGAGAGGTTGCCACTCCACCTTAGTGGTTGGAGTATGAGTTGAAACAATTTCAAATCACTTGTGCCATATTTTCTATGACCCCTGCCTAAAACTTCAAGTTGAAATTGACGACCTTTGAAGAAAGAGCTACAGTATCAATCTTTCCTATTGACATCTTTCTAACTTTAACTCTCATTTTAATGGAAAATCTGTATCTTGTAAATCGATTCACATAATTGATTTAATTTCAGGAAACCAGGTATCGTCAAAGGTATTTGGATCTGATTCTCAACGAGAAAGTGAGACAAAAATTTCTGGTGCGAGCTAAAATAATAGCATACGTTCGAAAGTATTTGGACTCAATGGGCTTCTTGGAAGTTGAAACGCCAATGATGAACATGATTGCCGGTGGAGCCACAGCCAAGCCTTTCGTCACCCATCACAACGATCTCAAACTGGATTTGTTCATGAGAATAGCTCCTGAGCTGTATCACAAGGTAATTATTGCATTTTACACAATATATTCTAACTAATCAAGAATTATTTATTACAAAGGGAAAGTATTAAGTTTCTAACTATGTCTGAGCTTTCAATGTTTCTCTTACCATCTACATCGGTTATTAACAAAAGTTATCAACAGGATGACACATTGTGTTACGTGATGATATTTTATACAAAGTTCAATTCTATATATTAATTAATTAAATTAATTTTTATACAAACATTAGAACGTTATAAACAATACGCATTCGGAAAGACATGCTTTCTTTTTTTGTATTGTAATTTTATTAATTGTATTTTATTATTTTTTATTGTATTTTTAGTATGATCTCGTCTAAAGTAATAAGTAAATAATATTTGCAATGGATATTTTACATTACCGTCTTGACTTCCATCGTTGATTTAACACTTTCCAATACTTTGCGTTTAATTGACACTTTACACTATTTCATTTGTACTGAGTCCCATTAATGTAATATTAGTCTGTTTATAAACATTGATGGAGGAGAAATAAAGTTGAAAATTTAAAAAATTACTTATTTAATGTATTGCGTAACATATTCCTTGGAACATTGGTGTTCCATTGGTAATCAATAAAGGTTATTAAGTTAGGTTACACCAGAGCGAACGAGCAGTAACGAATGCGAAATTCACATTGGTGTGACCAGCTCCTCGAGCGGCAACGAACACCAATCGGCCGTGTTCGGTAGTTGCATGTTCGTGTTCACGCTTGCTCCATCCATTGTCGGTTTCGTTGCGAACGATCAAAGGAAATTAGCGTTCACTCGAGTACATTACGGTCTTTACTTCCATCGTTGATTTAACACTTTCCAATACTTAGCGTTTAATTGGCATTTTACTCAATTTCATTTGTACGGTGTCCTATTAATGTTCTCTCATCAGTGTAACTATCGTAGTGACTCCAGTCTGGTCCTTATACCTGTGTAAACATTACTGCTATCAACAGAGTTGTTAAGGCGCTTAAGAATATTCAACAACAAAACTGCACTTCCCGCCAGGCATGAAAACGCTAATTCATTATCACCATCACCACTGCACTCGTCCATGATTATGGTCACCATGGAGTTCTTGTGGTGGCCGGAGCACAAGCAAACAACGCAACGATCATGAATCAATCAAGACGATTCATGTGTGTTCACTCTGGTGTGACTGCTCCCATTCTCAGATGTTTGCAAATGCTAGCACACCACATCGAACACCAGTGAACGTTCGGTTCGCTCCTGCTCACTCTGGTGTAACCGTACCTTTAAATTATATTGATATGACTATTGCAGATACTGGTTGTCGGTGGAATCGATCGAGTTTATGAGATTGGTCGACAGTTCAGGAATGAAGGAATTGATTTAACCCATAATCCCGAGTTTACTACTTGTGAGTTCTACATGGCCTATGCCGATTACAATGATCTGATGGGAATCACTGAGCCCATGCTTTCAGGTTCGTATTTTATCTAATATTTAATATTATTATCAATTATTAATAATAATAATATAATAATAATAATAATAATAATAATAATAATAATAATAATAATAATAATAATAATAATAATAATAATAATAATAATAATAATAATAATAATATTAATTATTATTAATATTTAATATATCTAATATTTAATATTTAATATTCATGTTTTATTTATTGGGTTTGAACGTAATGTATAATATTCAACGTCTGTTTTTCTTTATTATGTTGTTTCATGCTTGTCTCAACAAGTGTAGTGTACTGTAACTATTTGTTACAGTAATATCAACTACTTCATTTCTGTTACATAATATTGTTTTGCAACATAATTAACAAAGGAGAATCCGAATTGAAAGCTAAGAGGTGTAGAGGTAATGCATATTAGTTGTGGTTGTGATTTGTAAAGTACTCTTGAAGGCCCCGTGAGATTTTAAGTTAAAAGTTGTTAAGAAACGAAATTTCCTACATCATTTTTCAAAAGTCAAACTATAAATTTAAATTTTAATACCTTGATCAATATTAGCTGTAAAATCTTACTCCTAATTATTTTTAAAATTTGATGCGCTGTTACTTCCATAATCTGATTGTGGTGAGTGAGGATGTGGGGTTCTGTATCCTCTTCGGATACAGTACTCCAAAGGCAATTGTGTTGTATACTGATGAATGTAATTTCATAAACATAGATAGAGGAGGAATCTATAGAATAGAAATAAGCAATGTCTTATCATCGAAACTCATCTTTGTTGTCATATCACCCTCAGGTATGGTGAAGAGCATTTTTGGATCCTATAAGGTGACTTATCACCCTGACGGTGAGGAAGGCGAAGCGGTTGAAATCGATTTCACACCACCTTTCCAAAGAATAAAAATGATCCCGTATTTGGAGCAAGCTCTTGGCGTGGCATTTCCTCCGCCCGAACAACTCTTGACTCCGGAGTCAACCGAATTTCTAAGTAAGCTGTGCATCAAGCATGAAGTCGAGTGTCCAGCGCCTAGGACATCTGCTAGACTCCTAGACAAGGTGAGTGCTTTAAAAAATCACAATAAATTATTATCCATCTATAAAACATAAACTATCATAGCAAGGCATCATTCTTCATTGGATTTGTTATTTTTGTAGTATGTACTGCACCTTAACATAGGCCTACTATTTACTTTGCCTACACTCTACAGAGTAGCCTAGTTCAATAAAATGTACTCACTGTTTCATTTTGTAATTCAATAGTACTAATTCATTAATGCATAGTAGTATTTTTTAATTTGGCGGATGGCGAATGACTTCATTTAACGTTTCCATGGTAACGGGTGATGTTCTGTTGATTTATTTTTAATAAATCTAAAAATTTATTTTTAAATATGTTTTTTATTTGTTATATACAGTATTTATGTGGAAAAAATTCAAAATAACATCACCCGTTGCCATAGAAGCGTTAAACAAAAGTCATTCGCCATCAGCCAATTTAAAAAAAATAGTACTATAATCGCTGTTTGTAATACAGTTCGGTGACATCGCCGTTGTAGACAGGTTAATGATGGAAATTTTGAACACAATTTGAGCTATAGAAACGGATGTAATCGTTCTGTGATTGTAGTTTGTGTTTCTAGCTTCAGATAATGCAACTACAAAAAGTGAGTACATTTTATTGAACCACTCTGTAATTCAAAAGAAAATTACTCCTTACGAGTAATGTACAAGTGTACAAAAATTCTACTCATCTAATTTCAGTCGTCTTCATTCGAACTACATTAATTAAATTGGAAGATCTTCTTCTTGCAATGCAGTTTTTATCATTTCATTCAATTGTAGAAAAAAGCCTTATTGGCATTTTTAGTGCAAAACAAGATGAAAAACAAAATAATTACATCGAAATAAAATAAAATTGAGAAACTTGAACGATCAACGAGATTAGAAGAGACGATTCATGAAGAAAGTTACTATCACCCAGTTGCTCCCTGTATGTATGCAGTCTCAATCTAGGGAAATGCAATCTTTCATTCTCTTTCTGTAGTACTACTACTACTGCTTTCTAATTATATTAGGAGAATTCTCTTAGTAATACAATTCAAGTTTGAGGATCAGTTGCACGAAAATCCAATTGAATTTAAACGCAGTAAAATGACGTCAGATTTGTTCATTGATTCTCGTCGCATTGTTTTCGTCATCTTACAGGACTTTCAGCGGTTAAAGTAAATTATATTTTCGCCAACTAGGCCTGAGTCTCAATCCAAAAATATATTCATATTGTAGTAAATATTATAGTAATGAAATTTTGTTTTACTAATGTAACCTAATATAAATTGCCAATATAACCTATTATATAAAAAGTGATTCTCTTGTAACAGTAGGTTGTATTATTAGCGTTAGTAAACCATCACTATTGTTTTGTTTCTTGTAACTTAGTTGGTTGGCGAATTCATCGAGGAGAAATGTATCAATCCGACTTTCATCTGCGATCATCCCCAAGTGATGAGTCCATTAGCCAAGTGGCACAGATCTTACAAAGGATTGACCGAGCGTTTTGAGCTTTTCGTTATGAAGAAAGAGGTTTGCAACGCCTACACTGAATTGAATGATCCTGTCGTGCAGAGGGAGCGTTTTGAACAGCAAGCCAAGGTCAGTCTAATTTCAAGTCAATATTGTAGTTCATCCATATATTTTACTACTCTGCTGTAGAGATTAAACACTATTAATCTTTCAATTCAACGATTAATATTTTGCTTAATTCTTATTTATCACACACATTTCATTTGGCTCCATTATCGAGAATTTAGCATAAACATTCATGAGATAGAGATAAATCATAACACTGAAATTATAACAAAGAAATCAGTTGAATCGAAAATAACAGAGAATACAGTTCTAGTTACTAAGAGGTTCTGGCTTTTTTATAGAATGTTGATGAAAGTGCTGTAAATCAGAAAGGTAAACTCACATAAGATAGATATAGAGTCCTCGACGGCCTGATAACGGAAGAAATTGACTCCAGCTATCTTATTGGTAAAGGCAGAAATATGCTTGACAGTTTATTGGCGTATACGTTTTTTAGAACATCAATATTGTAGCTATTTTGCATACTCTGCTAATGATGAGATTGTACGACAAATTATTAAACCATTCTCAATTCAACGAAAACATAGTTGTGTCCATAATCTCACGCTTTATCGCTCTGACAAATGATTGACGCTTACTGAAGTTTACCACTCTCTCCAAGTAATAATAAAGGACAGAAGTTGTAAACTTCAGAGAGCGTCACAACACATAACACTGAAATGTCAGCGTAAAATGGATGGACATACCAGCATCTTGATGATAAGTTATTTTTTCGTACATAGGTGTAGTCAAATTGCATATGCAATCAGAAGAAAGGTAAACCCACATAAGACATTAGAGGTTTCTACAGAAACGTACGTACAACAACAACTATTTTAAGTTTAAACTTGTAAATAATGGAGTTGTTCATCTTCGTAAAACATCCGTTTTCCCGTAGAACGGAGGACCCTGACTAACCTAACTGTACGAAAAAATTGCAATAAACTCTCCAAGTCATAGCCCAGTATGTGCACTTCAAATGTGCAGTTCCAAGCCGCTCTCTGTTTATACTCTCCTGTGCAGTTGACGAAGAGGCCTTTTTGTTGTTTATCAGTCACCTCATTCGTCAATATGAACTCAGACAGCATCTTCGATGATTTTCTATGAAACAATAACAGGCTTTAGCTTTCCCAAAAAGAATACGTATTTCAAGCACAAACAGAACCTCAGGGTTCATGAAACAACAATAGACGCGATTGATTATTAAATAAGACTAATCCGTTTTCCCGGTGGCTCGGGATATTCCTGGTCCAACTTGCACACTAAACGTTCCAATGTCTTCTAGACAGGTTATGTGCGGGTTAGCTTTACCTTTTGTCTCGACGGGTTAGTGGGTTAGCAGCATATTTTACGAGGCCCTTGGCTAACATAATGTTTCAAGAGGGCTAACAGAATTGAATATGAACCCTTGAGGGTTCATAGCTTGGATTGTTTCATATCAACGGGTAGCTACCTTGGCATCCTTAGACAAAATCCGTTTGTTCCCGCAGCAGGTTAGTGGGTTATTAGCATAGAGGCCCTTAGCACATAGTGTCGAGGTTAACGTTTGTCGTGATGCTACGGTGGCTACACCCGTTTCAGTCTGAGGACTTACAAACTCGAGCCTTCATGAACCGGCCTGTAATGAGGATAATGGCATTATTTAGTTGAAAGTTAAGATGATATAGTACATTTTATTTACGGCTGGTATATATATTCAAAGGGACATTTAACGTTTCAATGGTAACGAGTAATCTGTTCAGCTCTCACCTCATTCCCCAGAGCGGTGCGTGTATGCAGAATGCATATGTCCTCTGACTTCTGAGGCAAAAGCATATTATGCCGGTTAAGTAAAGATATTTTGCCAGTTACATACATGGAACATGGCAACTGGTATTAGGAGAACAAGTAACAGAAGCAGCTGACATTAGAGGAGAGTATTACTAGTGAGATAGTCACTAGGTTTGGGTTTTTGTTTAAATCGGTGGTGACATGCAGGCTTATAGATGGAGATGCGTATGTGCACATGTGCATGGAAACAAGACATCAAACATGTGTTTGTTTGTAGAAATATATACTTACACCTTCTTGTCACAATTTCGCTTGCAAGGGTTTGAAAACGATGAATTAATTAATTTCACAGGATAAAGCAGCTGGTGATGATGAAGCACAATTGATAGATGAAAACTTCTGCCACAGCCCGCGAATACGGTCTTCCACCCACGGCTGGATGGGGACTGGGGCGTTGATAGGCTAACAATAATGTTCCTAACCGATCTGGGGTCAAATAACATCACAAGCTTCCTCTTCAACAATCCCATAACTGTAGATTTTTAAATATTTAGTCAGACGTCCATTCTGTAATATCATTTGATTTAGAAGTAACATTGAATATTTGTATTTGTTTTGAATTTGTATTTTTGTATTTGTTGAGAATGATTATTTGTAAGATGGCCGTAAGTTTCTTAGGATAGAAAAAAACTTATTTTATAAAATTGATGCAAGTGACGGCTCGTATTTAAATAATTTACAAATATATACATAAATTATAGTTAACTGAAAAGGGACATTTTAAAACTTCTTACGAACATACAAACTTGAATAGATATAACTTCCGTATCGGTGCAGCACGTATAAGATAGAGAATCCATTGTTTCGTTATTTTCTCAAGAGATAGTTAAAAAGCAAGATGAATTTCCTTTGATTTTGTTCTTCTTCCAATTTTCAAGCATAAATAGTGGAATTTTCAGAGGGATGCAATTAAGAATGATAAGGAATTGCATTTAATACTATAGATCTGATGAAGTTCGAAAATTTAAAAAATATTTTGAGATGCTTGCTATATCAAAAGATAAGATTAGATAGAAGATTGAAGATTGGATAAAAAACACATGATGATTTTTGCACTCAATCAATGTTCAGTATTCAAAGAAAATCAATGTTCACTATTTAAATAATACGGAAATGAGTCGCCGCTCAGGAAATGAGCATTTGCTTAGTATTAGTCCAAGTCTTATCCACATGATTATTTTGAAATAACTCTAAAATTATTGTTTGTCTCCGATTTCAGGTAGTGCCTATTCTTCCCAGCAATGAAACCAGAAGATCAGAATAAGCCAAAATCTGAGGAGTCTGAAGAAGGGTTGTAGAAAAGTGGCCAGAAAGTCACTTCTTAATGATCAGCTAGTTTATTTCTATTTATTGCAAGTTTGAATATGTAAATTCAGGAGTTTCTTGAATATCCAAAGAATGGATACTTGAATTCATTTTTGATGAATGAATAAAAAGTCTTCGAAAATCAACCAGTTTCTATTTTTCAACAAAACATCCTGTCCATGTACATAGTCTGTAATGTTTTAATCGACTGCCTGTACAATATTATCGTAAGCAGGTTTTATGGCTAACAGGGGATGCAGGAGGTTCCAAAACGTCAGGTTTCCTCTATTAGCAAATATATGTGGGTTTTCATTAACCGTCAATCCGTCCAACTGTCATTCATTTCAAAAGCTCGTTCTAGCACATATCAATGACGAAGCACCAATCACAGAGCATTGACATCTAGACCAGGAGGTGACTATATTACTGTTCACCGAAACCAGTCAGTAAATGAATCAACTGAATGAGCTTGTGTGTTTGTCATTTGTTGGTAACAATTGCGTATAATGACAGCATTTTTCATTTTCAGCGTTTACAAATAATCGCGTATTCAGCTGATACAGTTGCGAGCAGGAAGAAATTTAGTTATAACATGCCTTTGACTCGGTCGTTCAGCTGTTTTCGATACACGCACGCACCTTTTCTTCATGCTGACTTGTTTCCGTGAACAGACTAGGCTGAATACTGATATAGTGGGAACAGATCTTCAATACAGTGAATCGTATTCTACAAAACACTGACTTCTTAAATTATTTTCATCCTTCGTTATATAAAAATGTTTTTATAACCCATAACTCCTCGTGGTTTTCTCAGCCGTTAGTTCGTCTAATTTGAAATATCTCATTGAGTTGATGTTTGATTAGGTCTAAGGTCTTGGAGCTGAGCTTACACCGGTTAGTCAAGACAAGACAGAGTTAGTCACAGTAATTCACATAGTTGCTTGTGAAGCAGCACTTGCACTTACAAAAGGCTTTCCGATAATTTGAACCAAAAGATCCTGATTGAAAAACTGCAAACAGCTGAACGTTCCGGGGGCCAGAAGCCACCATAAAATGGATCCAAAACTATTTCATTGATGAATGTCAGCCCATATGTTGAAATTGGCTACCAGCAGCAGGCAAGCCATAACAAATTGCAAATCTGCACTCAATTAAAATATCTAAAGTTGTTCTCAGGGCTCGATCCCTGGGACCCTTGTTCTTCCTCATATATATTAATGACTTCCCAAAGAATCTAAAAAACATCAAAAGGGTATTATTGCCTCTTTGCCAAACGACACACTACTATTATTGTATCCCTTCAAACAGAAAATCCGAAAACAATGACATAAGCTCAACACTAGAGACAGCCATAACGATTTGTGAGAACTGAGGCTATCAATCAACAAAAAGATTAGACAGTGAATATAAACGCTTCGTACCAGGGGAGCGAATTCCTCAATGCCGAAAATTCAACTGATGATCCAGCACATACAAAGCCTGCACAAAATTTTCTTGGCATAATGGTGGACAAAACCACTGAACTGGCATGAACATATTGACTTCTTGTGCAAAAGCTAACCAGCCATATACGTGATTCGTAATGAATTAGGGCACCACTGATGTTAACACTGCATTTATTGCATATCACGCACTATTTGCCTCACAGCTGCGATATGGCATTGTTGCATGGGGTGCCGCAGCACAGGCATATGGACAAATACACGTGGTCAGAAGAAAGCCTTGAGAACCATCCTAAGGAGGAGATGCACAGGAACACTGCTTAGAGCCACTTTATTCATTGAAAACAAGTTGCTAACGGTATTCTCTATCTACATACTCGAACCATGGTCACTTGCAATGGATGCTGGCAGATCTGAAATAGTCAGCACGAACACTGAAGCAGATGCAACATAGACCTTCCACAGCACAGGCTCATGAAATTCAAGCGCACACCAATTTATGCGGAGCTCATATTTCTTCAATCACCTATGAATGACCCAAAAACACTATGAGAAGAATTCATGCTCTACCATTTCACAGAGAACTGAAAAAGTACCTCTCTGCAAGACAGTACTATTCAGTGACAGAGTTTATAAGGAGGAGCACACCTACCACCACCTCAGAGTGGTGTGTAGTGGAGGACACTCGGAACATCAAGGACCATGACAACGATTCCCCGATTCCCAGATTGTGAGGAGAAGACACCGAAGGTAAAGGTAATTAAAACACACTGATGCAATGACTAATCGGTGTGTGTTAGCCTAACAACCTTAGCCAATAAAGAGACTAAACGGTGTACGCCTAACTAACATTTTGAAAGCGTCATCGTGAAGATGAAGAATGAACGATCAAAGTGTCAATTTTTACCATTGCTTTAACACAGGGATAGGTAAGCTGAAAGTACTGTATTCCAACTTATTATTTGATGATAAGCTGTTTTGTAACATAAATTTCATTTTTCATTGTTCAATGCACCGGTAGAGGGCATTTTGTGATGAGAGAGAAAATGGAGAGGGAGGAAACAAAGGAAATGAGGGAGGGAAGAGTAGAGGAGATAGAGAAAAAGGAAGGAGCAGGATGAGGTAAAAGAAGGGCAGTGAGAAAAGACAGGAGAGAGGAAAATGGTGAGGGTGAGGTAGAAAACAGTAAAGAGATGAAGAAGAATAGAGGAGTGGCGATGAAAGGAGAGATAAGAAAGGGCAAGGAGAGAGGGAAGAAAGGAGGATATAGGAAGTGGGGAGAAGAGGGAGAGAAGAAGAGATGAGAGGGAGGGTCAGGGTCACAAGAGGAAAGGAGATGACGAGAGGGAAGAGGACGGGGAGGTGACGAGATGGGAGGATTGAAAACTATTTTTACGTAGTTCAAGAGTCGCAGTTTTTGTTCGACCAGGGATGTCCTAGTTAGTTTACAGCAAATAAAGGCATCAGTAGTAAGTTAAGAGCAGGAAAAGTACGTTTACGTTTTATAAAAAGTAATAATTTACACAACTCTAATAATACCGAATAATAAATGTATCTGTTACGTAAAAAAACCGATTGAAAAGTACTGTAGAAAATTTATTTCACATTTCTACACATTACTCACCATATCTAATTCCATACAATAAAAGTTATATAAATCGGATATAAGCAATGCACGATCTATCATTTACGTCCCAGCTTAAATCCATACTTTTCCTTTCGTAAAAATAGATCTGTCTTTGAACTTCCAAGGTTAACAATCTTTGGGACACCCATCTCTCTGAAATAAAAATTAATAAAAAATTAGCATGGACGAATTCAATGTTCAACTATCTTCACATACAAGTACCAGTTAATAATTCTTGTTAATATCAAAATACTGTAGAAAATTACCATCCTTAACTGATAACAACATTCCATGCTCATGAGAAGGAAATGGTTTTAATTCAGCTAGCCAGAATTTATTCCTTATTTCAGTTCCCCCTACGTCATTTAAAATGAAAAGGAGTCTCAGAAACAAGAGCTCTCATTAAAAGTTGAAAATTTCCTCCTTTATTCGCTAGTAGATTTATCAAAAATGGATCCTTGGTGAAATTTTCTATTGATTTTTTTCTTATTTCACTAATCAACTCTTCTATTATGATTCTTAGCGCCATAGTACTATTTAGTTTTAATTCTTAAATGAAGACTTTGAAGGACACTTGAGCTCAACACCTAAAAAAGTTATTAACTCAAAAATTTATAACACTCCATATTAAATTTATAGATTCGTTCGATAAACTTATTTTGGAAGATTCTTCTGTTCTTTATTCTAAAAACAGTGTGGTATTCTTTCCAAAATTGGGCTGAGATAATGTTACCGTATTTAATTGGGTTATTGTAAAATCATGTTGTTTAATCTCTTCGGGAATGTATACTGGTCACAATTCAAGTCCCCTACTAAAACAGTGCTGGAAATAGAGGTAGGAGTGCACTTTGGGAAGTAAACTTTCCTCAAGTTTCTCGCTCAACTTGGAAACTGTGGAAAATGAAACAAGCAAGAACCGGAAGCTCACTAAATATATCATAACTACCTCCCTAAGTTACACTCGATATTGATGATGCTCTTTTTTTTATTTAATGTCAGTACGAATTAGAACATTTTTAGTCACTTAGAAAATGACACTGCACAGTACAGACACTGTACAATGCAATCACCATTCCAACTTACACTCCTCACTTAATTTTGAATTTCAATATATCTGGTTTCCTAATTCACTAGTATTCAAATATTTTCAATACTCGAATACTAATCAACTTTTCATTAGAAAAGTTCATTACTCAATATTTGCATATATATGGACCAGATGAATTCATTTTAGAACAAAAGGCACATTTGTTACATATTGCCTACATTACATTTTTGTGCTTATAGCAGACTCCAGCTAAATTGCCTGAATGACGAATGACAATTATTAATGCTCAGCTCTTGTCAGAACAGGCGGCGAGTAGTCCTGGGAGAGAGCATATCTAGTTGACAGTGACCTCAGCTAAACCATTACGCTTTCAGTAGCGACTGCAAATATTTGGAAAATGAAACAAAATAGAAAAATTCGGTTGAACAATAAAAGGAAAACTTATCTTTCTCTTGTATTGGCCATTCTTTGCAGTAACCATCTGAGCTTGGGACCTCCACAAATTACACATCGTCCTTATTAAGAACCATAATAGGAAAACTTACATCTTCTCTTGTATTGTACATTCTTGTAGTAATACATCTGAAACACCGGGACTTCCAATAAATTACACACATCGTCCTTTGATAAGAACCATAATTATACATTCGTTCGTCGCAGATCCTCACCAACGTACATGGACGAACATGGAGTCACAGATCACACATTTTACCGTCCACATTCTTTTCACACAGTCGACCGATAGCTGTAAAAAAATACGATTAGTTTTCAAAATTAACATTTATCATGAAATCAGTTGTTTTTTTAGCTCAACTATCATTTAAAAAAAAAAGTAACCAGATGTTTGAAGTATGACGTAATAATTATGTTCACGTCGGTCCAGACTGAAAATAAATCTCAAGCTGCAATACTGTGCTCTCTAGAGCAATAATACGCGATGTTGCAAGCGCCATTGTTACTGAAACTGCATACTTTAACAACCTAAAAAATGGTGGTTACAAACAGCTCCACTCCACTAATTAATACTATCCTACTCAAATCCATGCGTTCTTTTTGCGCCATCCGGTACAGTCAAATTTTGGAAGTCGTCTGTTCTACAAGTATGGCTTTTGACTTGCTTTCATTTAAACTTAATACATTTTGTTTAACCCTTCAAGTAGTTTAACCCTTCAAGTAGTTTAACCCTAACCAGATCTGTATCCATCTTAATAACTTAATATCATTGTGCAAGTTATCAATATCAAAATTTAAGAAAAATTGTAGGCTGTAATTTTTAGTAGGCTACAAAGCATTTTTAATGTTTATTTTTTTAATGTGGTGATGCCCACATGAGATCAGCTTGTGCGTGGGAAATGAAAAGGATGATAATGCTTGAGAGATGAGTGGACCTACAGCTCTAGGTGGGTTCCGAACCACCGAGAAACGATGTGAACGAACGACATTTAGCGGAAAAAGGCCTCAACTGATAGTGGTCATCAATACAATGGGAGTGGCAGGTGCGAGTCTGACAACGTCCCATATCTCTATAGCCAGGTGTTGACTCACTGATTGATAGAAAAGATTTTGTACTTGCCGACATCGTAGGCGGTGTTGATATACATCGTTGGAGAGGAAAGCGAGAAACCAACCAGAAAAATCTGAAAGTTGAAAAGTCCCCCTGAAGGGGTTATGCCCCGAAATTTTCAACTTTTAGTTTCGACTAATGACGGTGCTGGCGGTTGGATTTTCGGGTCCAGCTTTCAAAAGTAGCTCGAGTTGAGAAATAAAATTTCTACCGGGTCATAAGGGGGGGTCGGAGGGGGTCATCTTTAGTGTTATCAGTTTTTCGGAAAACTTTGTCAAATTTTCAAGTGCCAGTTTTGAATGGATGTTGATATTTTAGTACGGTTTCAGGTTGCGGTGGATTGGATTGTCGATGGCCCTTGGGGCCAGGAGACCTGATTGTCATGATTATGACCCTCTAGAAAACGCAGGGTTGGCAGGTCGAATTTGGCCAAATTTGGCCACTCATGAAATGGCCTGTATCTTTTTTTTTTGGCACCCGGAAAATGTCGACTGGTAGACAATTGGATTTAGCTCAAAAAGTTGGTCTAGAAAAGTCTGTATCCCTCGGACAATACAGGCTTCCGGTTTCGACCCCTATCTTTCAAAATAAAAGGGAAAAAAATGGCTATTTATGTTTTTCCGTTTTCTTGCTCTAGTGGTGTATATTTTCAACAAAAGTGTATGCTCTTGTATATCATTGTAATCAGCTCGACAAGGCCGAAGCAGCCATGTGTGTGATTTGATGAGATTGGGCGTGATTGAAATTGATGTACATTTTTTGCAACTTTTAGATTGCGTATTTTGGGTGAGTTTTAGGTTTAAATATGTCATGTGGCACATCATAGAGCTTTCTGGAATGACGACGGAGAACACTGATATTATGGTTTATTACATGATTTGTAAAGTAAAAAAATATACTCATATTTGTTAAGGATCTTTTCCCCATACAAAAACGTATGGGAGGAAGCTTATTATAATATGTTACTGTGTGCTGTTAATGTTCTCTCGTACAAAGATGGTATAAGATCGTGCCATAACCAGGGCAGATGAAGTTGGAAGCAAATAAAACAGAAAAATCTGAAAAGTTGAAAAAGTCCCCCCCCCAAAGGGGGTTATGCGCCCCTGAAATTTTCCAACTTTTTTATTTTACGATTTAGAGCAAAGAGTGCAAGAGACCTTTTTGTTCCAACTCACGCCGAGATAGCACGATTTCAAAATGACATTCCAACCGGGCAGACAGGGGCCCTGTGGAGCATTTCCCCAATATTTTAGCTAATTTTTGCCCAAATGTTGAAGGAGCCATTTTGGAATGGTTTTGATATTTTAAGTACGGTTTTTGAGTGTAGGATGGTGTCGCTGGCTGCCAAGAGACCAGATTGTCATGATTTTCGACCCTCTTAAAATCCAGGGGGGGACCCCAAGAGGGTGGGGCTGATTTGGCCAAGTCTGGCCACTCATGAAAATGGTCTGTATCTTTTTGGCACACGGAAAATTTCAAACAACCACACCATTGAATTCAGCTCAAAACGTCCCCCTCTAACTGAAGGATTTATTTGCCCCAGATTTTTCCAACTCTTGAGTTAATTTTTTTTGTAGTAATTATGATGGAATTTTTTTGTGTGTTCAGCTCACCAAAAGTAGCTTGATTTCAAAAAATTTGTTGTTTACAGGGAGGTCCTGGGGGCATTTTTTAAATTTTCTAATTTTCTTTGACAGAAGTTTGCCAAATTGCCATGGGGATTTTTTCGTTTTTTGATATTGGGAGAGTACGAGATTGTGTTGTTGTGTTGCTGGGCTCTTACAACCCCATTATCATGCATTTTGACCTCTTGGATGGTCAGGGTTAATGGATTCTGGATGGAAAACACTTCTACCTATTTGAACACTACCTCCAGTCGAAACAGTCAATATTATTCTCCTCACACATAGTCATGGGAAAAAGGTTTTGCATGTTTCGTTTTTCCCCATCTCCACAAAAATCGCAAGGCAGAAGCCCTTGCACCTTCCCAGGATGCACAGCACTCCATCCCCAACTTCAACAATAATATTGCAAGGGCGGAGCCCTTTTGTCTCCCAGGATGCACAGATACCACCTCCCTCCCAACAACATTGCACAGTATATGGAGCCCTCCTGTCTCCCAGGATGCACAGTACCACCTCCCCCCTCCCAACAATATTGCAAGAGGGGAGCCCTTGCCTCCCAGGATGCACAGCACCACCTCCCCCTCCCAACTTATTGTGCAAGGGCGGAGCCCTTGTCTCCCAGGAATGCATAGTACCACCTCCCCTCCCAACAATATTGCAAGAGGGGAGCCCTTGCCTCCCAGGATGCACACAGCACCACCCTCCCTCCCAACAATAGTTGCATAGGGCGGGCTTGCCTCCCAGGATGCACAGTACCACCTCCTCCCAACAATATTGCAAGAGGGAAGCCTCTTGCCCCCAGGATGCACAGCACCACCTCCCTCCCAAGAATAGTGCAAGAGGGGAGCCCTTGCCTCCCAGGATGCAATAGTACCACCTCCCTCCCAACATTGCAAGGGCGGAGCCCTTACCTCCAGGATGCACACCACCTCCCCTCCCAACAATATTGCAAGAAGGGAGCCTGCCTCCCAGGATGCATGTACCACCTCCCCTCCCAACAATATTGCATGAGCGGAGCCCTTGCCTCCCAGGATGCACAGCACTCCCTCCCCCCTCCCAACAATATTGCAAGGGCGGGGCCCTGGCCGCCCAGCATCCTCAGTACCACCTCCGTCCTCCCATCAATACTGCAAGGGGGGAGCCCTTCCTCCCAGGATCCACAGCACCACCTTCCCCTCTCAACAATATTGCAAGAGCGGAGCCTGCCTCCCAGGATGCACAGCACCACCTCCCTCCCAACAATATTGCAGGGGCGGAGCCCTTGCCAAGGATGCACAGCACCACCTTTCCCATCTCAAATCAAGGGTACCCAGGATGCACAGCACCACCTCCTCTTCAAAATATTGAGCCCTTGCCTCCCAGGATGCACAGCACCACCTCCTCCCAAAAATATTGCAAGGCGGAGTTGCTCCCAGGACACAGCATCCTGGTTTGATTTTTAGTGTTACATTCTATGTTTTTTACATTCTATATTTTAATTATTGAAAATAAGTAGCCACTTAAATCAGTGAAATTAAATGTTCAATCAATGTTGACTTTGATGTTCAGCTTGCACAAGTTTTTAGATTCAATGAAAAATGGCTTTTGGACTCACAGGGTCATCATTTTCATTCATTGCTAAAGGGTTTTCATTTATGCCAAATTTTGCAGGCTATTTTGGAATGTAAATTTACATTATTCAGTGTTGATTGTGTTGCTGCACTTTATAGACCCATTATCATGCATTTTGATCCTCATGTAAATCCAGGGTAGCACAGGTGGTTAATCATCATTTTCCTCACAAATATTGATGGGAAGCGAGGATATTGACACCATGAAGTTTTTTTTTCTATCATTTCTTGCAAAGTCCACTAGAGGAGCAGATCACATCTATGTTCGATTTGTAAAGCACATTTGTAAATTCAGTTTTTCCACTGAATCATTGAAGTTGTACTCCTCTCTCCTGGTGAGTGTGAAGTACTCACCGCGTAAAAGCAACCAACCAGCCAAACAAGGGCACAACCAAAGTGCAGGGGCATAGCCCCGCAGAGCGAAAGCGAGTATCTATTCTTGCGATTAGACACCGGCATGACCACGAAGCCAAGCTCTACCCAAATACAGTTCACTACATGTATGTAGTATTTATGTAAGTTCCATTTACTGGTCGAATTCGACGTCATTGTCGGCCCGTAGAATGAATAGCTTATAAAATAATAGAGAATTAATTTGTGATAGAGCCCTATTACTTACCAACACCGGGCTGTTTACGCAGAAAATCAAGTCAGGATGATGTCATAGTAGATCTTTTAGTAAATTGATATTATCAGACTATAGACTAATTATATACTTAAAATCGCAAGATAAACTCACAATCTATCATATTTTAGACAACGTAAGATATAAGAGCACTTGCTTTTCAACAAACGTTTAGTGATGTGATGACTGATGAATCTAACCTAAAATGCTTTGCTTTATTATTACACTAAACGCAGTATTGTATTGATGAGCACTACTTTGAAAAGCAACCATTAAGGCCGGTCTAGACGCTACGATAAGTTTGTCAAACTTATACAATCATTAAAACACCTTGAAACCACTGAATAATAGATAGCAATAAAGTATCGATGATACCTTAATGATTTAATTGAATTCTATCCTAAAATCCTGTTTGTTCCTGCCTCACAATGGTTAAAATCCCCCCAATTGTTCACTCTCTCTCTCGCTAGAGCGAGCTGATCAGATCTATGAGACCATGAGGAGCTACTCCTCAGGATGACCAACGGAATGAACGAATCAACGCACTGAGCTGAACAGATGACAGCTGATTGAGCCTCTCTTCTTTCTTCTTTGCACTTTGCGTAAATTTTAAAATGGTTATTTCTAGGTTATCGCCACCGCCAGTTGTAATCTATGTTTGGTTCACGCAAGTTACATTTTTTACAGTATAATTCGTAGTCAAATTCATGTTGTAATAAACTCATAAATCTTATTTAATATAGGTTATAGTGTTTTGGTTTGTTAGAAGATGTCTATTGTTAGAAAACGAGGTCGCACTATTCAAAGTGATGAAAGAAATTTGATTTCCAATATAATAAAATGTTGTGAAAACGAAGCAAAACAGAAATATCTTATATTGCCAATAAATAGAAGTATCGATCGAGCAGCCATCTACTGTAGAGTTTCTACGAATACAATTAGGAACATAAAAAAGGAAGCAAAAATAATTAATCAATCAAGCTCATCATGCACTGATCGCCTGCCAACGCCTGGTAAAAATCGACCACGACCGGACTACAGAAATGCAACCCTTGATAAGTTTGATAGACGTGTAGTGATTGATATTTTGGAGGACTTCTACATAAATAGAAAGATAGTTCTGACTTGTGATAAGCTTCTTCTAGAATTAAAGGAAAGGATCAATTTTAAATGGAAGCTTCAAACTTTGGGAATCTTTGAGACTGGCAGGGTTTAAGTGGAAACAATGTAAAAACGACGAAGAATATTAGTTGAGAGGCAGGACATAATTAATAAACGTTATAAATACCTGCAAATGTTGAAATCCATATAAAGAGAATGATCTGCCTGTATTCTATCTGGATGAGACTTGGGTCGACAGTAATCTTACTTTCAAAAAGTACAGCAGAATAAAGAGTATGCTAACATTAGAAAAGGTAATAATAGTCTGAATAGATTGATAATTGTACATATAGGATCAAAGACAGGTTTCTTAGAAGGATGTGAGTTTATATTTGAGGAAGGACCAACAAAGGGTGATTATACCGGTCAAATAATGGATAGTGAAAATTTTGAAAGATGGATACAAGAAGTAGTAATACCAAAATTGCCTTCACCTTCAATCATTGTAATGGACAATGCAACTTACCACAGTAGAATAGTAAATAAACCACCATCTAAGTCTTCTATAAAAAAAGATATGATTGAGTATCTACAAAAAATGGGTGTGTTGTGTGACGAAAAAATGAGGAAGTGCACTTTGTATGAACTAATTCTTTCTAGCAACCGCAAGAAAAACTTACGAAGTGGACAAGTTATTTGAGTGTCATGGACACAAAGTTTTGAGGCTTCCTCCATATATGAGTGAGCTTAACCCAATAGAATCAGCTTGGATTAAACTAGAAAATTATGTTCGTGAAAATAAAACACCAGATGTGTTGAGTATGCAATTTCTTCATGAGTTGGTAAAAAGGGCTAAAAAGTATAACATCAGAAGACTGGGTTGCTTACTGCAAACATGTTGAAACACTTGAAGATAAGTATTGGTCTACGGACGGAATAATGGAAGACGCAGTAGATAATTTTATTATTGAGTTTGGAGCCTCGGAGGCTAAATTGACCAATAACGGAGACAGCAGTGAAACGGAAAATGATTCTGAGGAAGATGGGTATGTTGGTGAAGAAGAGGATGCTAGTAGTGGAGAGGAGAGCAATGATTCATTCATGGAAGGTTGTGCTTCTGATTGAGAAGGTATGTAACTTAATTAATTAAAAAAAATTCTATATGATAAGGAATAAACACATGAAATTGTGTCAAAAAGCCGGTAGAATACTATTTTTGTTACTTACTTACTTACTGCTGGGGCGTCACAAATCTCAAACGATTTTTTGCCTTGTAGATTAGCCTCCTCCATTCTTCTCTGTCCTCTGCCATTTCAATTGTTCCTCCGCACCGGACAACATCTTTCCCGACTTGGTCAAGCCACCTTAATTTAGGCCTTCCTAATGGTCGCCTTCCTGCAGGTACGGCCTTGCACCTTGCACACCTCCTTCAGTCTTGTTCCCTCCTCTCTACGAAGTACATGACCTAACCAGCTAATTCTTTTGGCTTTTATGAGGGCTATTATATCTGGTTCTTGGTATAAGGCACGTAATTCGGCCAATTCCCTGTCTTTTCTTATGCGCCAAACTCCATCTTCACATACTGGGCCAAAGATTTTCCGCAGAACCTTTCTCTCAAAAATTATTAATCGTCCTTCATTTCTTTTGGAAAGGACCCATGTCTCACTGCCATACAATAACACCGGCTGTATGATGGTCTTGTATAATCTTAACTTTGTACATCTTGATAGCAGTTTGGATGATGGAAGTTTTGTACAGGCTCCTAAGCTCTGATTGGCATTTGCTAGTTTACATTGTATCTCCAAGTCTTCACAATTTTTGTTACACTAGATAGAAAGCAGCTGCTTTTCAGAGACTGTATAATAACAGTGTGGTCATTGGTGTGAATGAATCCATAACATTGTATTGGAACATTTTTCATTCCCGCCATCGCCATACTTTACACTCACTGCACCCACTCTGATTGTGGGGAGTGAGAGCATAATTTTGCAAGACGGGTAGTAGCATCCAGCTGGCTGGCGTACACCGGTTAGTCAAGATAAGACAAGAGATTAGTCACAGTATTCACATTGTTATGAAGCAGCACACACCGATGCTATGACTAATCGGTGTGAGTTGCTTCATAAGCAACTATGTAAAGTACTGTGACAAATCTCGTCTTGTCTTGACTAACCACTGTACGCCTAGCCTAATTGCGCAAACTGTAAAAGCAGCGTCTCTTCTACCAAAATTGAAAAAAATATCTAAATACATCAGTTGCTATAATAATATAGTAAACATGATTAAATTTAATGTTTTTTCTTTAAAATTTCCATTCCTGTGCCTATGTACTCCCGAGCAGAGCTCGGTCCCCGATATTTAGGTGAATATGAAAGCGAAGAACGCTCGTATAGTTTTGACTTTGAGCAAAGATCCAATTCATGTTTGCTTCAACGGATATAGGAAAGACCGTGTCTATTCTATACATATAAGAGTATAGCCATAACCAATCTAGTAGGGGCGAGACATCAGTGAGAGTGCATCATTGTGGTTGCCTGCAACAACAGGCTTACGGCCGCTTTCCCCAACGCTGCTTAAGCGCAACAGATGATGCTCAATATTTTTTCTAATACTTTTCCTATTCTCCGAATGAGGCTTAAGCTAGATGTATAGCTTAAGCAGCGTTGGGGAAAGCGACCCATAGAAACTCAATAATAAGTTTAAACACGAATCGTATTAAAAGAAACACATAAATCTGACAACAGTTTTTAATGACAACAATAATTTTTTTCAATAAATATATAGAACTGCATTGAAGTAGTTATATATTCAAATTTTAATATTTACATCTTACTATATTCGCTATATTGATTGAATTTTTCAACATCGAGATACTAAATGAATCACTGTAACAGATTGCACTCTATAATATTTAGAACATTTCAATGAAAGAAATTCCTATGATTGGAGAAGCGCACATAAGGTCACACAAAATTAAAAAAAGATTATACTCACAAGTAAAATCTCAACTTGTACGGTACGAGAAATGATGCTTATAAATTATACATGGTAAAGCGAAAAAACCATATATTTGTACATTCTCAATGGACTAACATAAAAATATTACATAATTTAATTTGAAAAAGATTATTTAAAAACATTTTTACTTCTACTATATATTTATCTGTAATATTCGCAGAGATCTTTTCCACATTCCACTCACATTGTTCATTAATCCTATTGGACGGATGATTTTGTAATGTTAGAAATATCGGGCTAATCTTGGATAGTGATGAGTGGTTCTGTCTTTTTTAAAAGTAGAATGTTTTTGAATTCTATAATAGGAACATCAAGTTTGAAATAATAAATATCAGCTCAGATCTTTATTGGTCCCATTAGATTAGGTGTGTTCAGTCTTGGTCATAAGGTTGAAGTAGCACCAGTGGATCATGCTTGAGTTTGAGATCATGAAGTTCAATGTGTTCGGAGCACATGGGGCAGTTCTCTCCGCTTTCAACGAGTCTATGAAATCAAATACAAATTGAAACCTTAGCAAAGAAGAACAAAATATTTATATGAAACGCACAGATAGTCACAAGCTTTCAAAAATAACATGGAAATACTTCATAAATTGTCTATGATCTTGCAAATACTCGGAGGAAGTTTAATTTTGAAAAGTTATGTCAAATAACAAAAAATAAAATTTTAATTTAGTCAATTTTCAACATATTATCAACTCTCTTCTTATTTTGATATAGAATTATATTACGTACCGGTACTTGAATTTGATTTTATGTATTCAACTTGATAACACCAATACAGTTATTATACCAACAAGTAAGGTTATTGAAATCAATACTTACTGTAATAGTTCAGATCTTATCGCAGGGAAACGACAATGAGGGCAAACGGTTAAATCTCCTTTCAAAATATGACGACCCTGAAAAAATTCATATTCTGTTCAAAATAGAATTTGTGAAATTATAAAAAGCAGAATTATCCTTCTCCTTCTAATGATATTTAGAGGACTTCTTATACATAAAATGAGATAATAAGTTAACAAATTGTGATTTTTCAGGAAATATTTTACTGTTGGAAATTTACCGTATTATATTTTGCAAAGTGACTTTCCAAAGTTCATATTATTATGTGTATATATTGTAATTATGTATGAATAGCCTATTTTCGAATTTTCCACTTTCTAACTCATTGATTGATGAATAACAAATAATACTGTATTCTATAATAGAATAGAATCATAGAATAATAGAATCTTGAAGTTGATATAACAGTACTTCAAATTTCAACAAATTTAAATTGAAACAAAAATATTAACATTAACATTGGTCTATTTTCGTAAAATTCTGATTGCAATAGCTAAGCACAGTTTTTGGCTGAGAGCCATGTTCATCCATCCAGTATCTTCTGTATTTATGCGGTACCTATCTTGCCAAAATAATAATAATAATTTTAATGCATACGAAATCATTATTTTATGAATGAATTGAAGTCGAAAAAATAGCCAAATATATGGAGGAGCTAGTGAAAAATCGCAATACGAGCAGAACGCTTACGGTAGCAATGCAGAAGGGGATGTTGTTTTTGCACTGATTGCAGTAGAGCTCGGTGTGAGGCAGTCGCTGGTCGCAGAACGGACAAGGCTCGACTGGCTCTGGCTCATCGGCAGCCAGCTTGTTGTTCGCTCCACGCGGCGGTTTGCGCACAACACCCTCTATCTTCTTCTTGTACTTTGGCTCAACCTTGACACACAAACAAAACAACCTGAGCTATATTCTTCTAGATATTTAATATTTCGAACAGGGTTTACACTCTGTAGATTATCAGTATAAATTTATGTTGTTTCAAATAGAAATATATACATATTATTATTATTATTATTTAGCGTATGGCTTTTGTCGGTGGGGAGACCCGAAGGTTGTTTCACCTCGCCGTATTTAACCTAATTTTACTTAGGTTGTATGTATATATATATTGTAGTAAGATGAAGCTATAGGATAATACTGTAAATTTGAGAAACCTTTAAAAAATAGAATTTTTAAAATATAATTTCATAAACCAGTTTTTATGTTGAAGAAAATTGTAAGTTGAAAAAGGTGAATTGCAGACTGTTAATTGCTTTAAAAAAACACTGATTTTACAGTCTCTGTATGGTGTACACTGAACTAACTACATACAAGAGCGAATATAAAAAAATGAAGTCAGATATATTTTTTCAGCACTTACTTACCTGTGAACTATGGCTTCATGAGCAGCATAACTGAACGCTCTTGCTTTCAAGTCAGCTCGATGGCATTCAATCACAGCCGAGGTTAGGATAGGTACAATATCTGTTGAAAAAAAATACTGTACATTAAATCTATGGTTTTCCAATAAACGAAACACTTTTTAAAAAGATTTCAATTTATTATCAATTTAAACTTTTACAATAAAAGAATGAAATAACTCTGATAAACATATGCAGAGGAGGTCTGCGACGCTCGATGGTACAAACAGAACTGACTAAACTAGATACTGCTGCCTAGTTACTATTGCTGACTTAGCATTACAACGTGTGAACCATTGATATTTTGTTGTTTTTGATTAGATAACTTTAATGAATTTCTCACAACCTACTAATATGTTTTATTACATACAAAAAACGAATGTCATAAATTTTAAACCCTGTTGAAAAGAAATACAGTAAATTATTCTTAATTTACTAATATTAATATTATATCATAGAAAAAAGAAGCATAAAATTCAAACCCTCCATTCAATTACAGAGGAAACTTTTCTTTAGGCTATTTCAATTTTAGCGGTAACAGATGATTACTGTCGAATATTGAGGTGTAAATAAACGATTATAAAGAACGAACATAATGTACTGTATAAACAATAAAGAATGCCAATACAACTTTTTAAATCTACTTTATCTCTTTTATGCTCTGAATTGAGCAATATAAATTAACTAAGTTGATTTCAAGAACTGTGTTTATAATTCAACAGATGAAGCTATTCTACGACAGTTGAAGAGAGTCTGGAGAATGGATAAGGTCGATAGAAACTTACGTGATGGGAATTTTGAGATATTGTCGGCTACTTACGTGAGCGGCCTGGCCGCATTCAGATGGCTGCCACGCCGTACATGCAGTCGAACCAGAATGTATGAATGCAAAAGCATCAGGTTGTTCAATAATTCCGTACTTATCCTCAGATTGTTTTCTCGTAGCTCCTGACACATTCCCAACAAAACGTCGTGTGCGCTTCGATAATTCCCTGAATATAAAAACTTGTAATAATTTTACAGAAATAAACTTTACGAAATCAATGCAATCAGAAATTGTAATGATGAGTAAGAGTAATATTCAAACTTCAAACATTTTCTAAACAAATTTCCAACTAAAAGAGTTCTTATTATACAGGGGTCTAGAGTTAGAGTATTTAATGACAGCAAGTAGACATACATTTTACTGGACATTTTTTGTTGGAAATGTCATGTAGAATCTATGGTTAACGGCTGTAAAGACCTTTGTGGGAAACCCTGAATAGTGAAAACAAATTAACCCAAAATTAAGTTTAATTATTTATGCACTGCAAAAAAGAATTCGCGAGGTTGTACAGATTCCAAGAACCAAAGAGTGAGTTATTAACGTTTTTACATGGACTTATTCACTAGGAAATGTTTTTAATGAATATGATTTTTCATTTAGACTCCAAAGAATATTCTATGTTGATCGAATTCAAGTAAATGCTCAAGTTTCAGTAAAGAGTAAGGCTAGGCTTACACCGGTTAGTCAAGAAAAGACAAGACGAGATTAGTCACGTTTAGTCACAGTAATTCACATAGTTGCTTATGAAGCAGCACACACTGATGCAATGACTAATCGGGGTGTGTTGCTTCATAAGCAACTATGTGAAGTAATGTGACTAAACGTGACTAATCTCGTCTTGTATTATCTTGACTAACCGGTGTACGCCTAGCCTAAGAGTTTTATACAGTAATTCTGTTCTTGCTTTTCATAAAGTAATCTAGATAAGATGAAGTATTAGGTCCTTTCAAGAATGGCGATTGGTTAGCTGAAAAGAAAGAACCAATGGAGGAGTAGTTTCACATGTAGGTACTAATCTTCCGAACTCACCGTTAACTTGTTCTTCTCTAGCAATGATAATAGCTGTCTTAGCTGCATCCATGTATTGTCTACGAGCCATGTAAAGCCTGAATATATACTTTGGATCCTGAAAACGTAATTTAGGTTAAAATACGTAGATTCCACGACGGTCAACGTATTTTTAACTTCATGAACATTCACAATTTCCATTTACAGCATAGTAAATTCAATTGATTATTTTATGAATTCGTACAATTAAATTAAGTTTTACGATACGTACAAAGTGTCTATCTTCATGTTAGATAATGAGTTGAGGCATCATATGCCATAGATTTCAAATTGAAGTGGGAACTGGTGTTTCCTGAATCTAAGCAGTTACCCAAATTGTAAATTCAATGCATCATAATCACTCCTGGTCAAAATTTGATCTATATTATAATTGATCTACATTACAATTTTTGTTGTGATATTATGCTGGCTAATTAAAATCTAGTACTCACTCTGGATACTCCATCAGCTTCTCCAAGCAATAACTCGATTAGTTGATTAGCCATTATGTCATCATCCAAAGTGCCCACAACATCAATCGCTAAAGAAATTGCTTCTTCATCATCTGGATTACTTCTAGCGGCAATGAGTAGATTTTTAAGTGCCTGAATCAATCATATAAAATTGATCATTAATTTCAGACTTTGCATTTGAAGCCACAAGAAAATATTGTTGCAAGTGTAGGATTAATTTTCTTTCAAAATATTATCATTTTTTCGTTAAGTCCCTGCAACTGTCTTCGATGTAATCAATAATCAATTCATTACTATTTATTCAATCATTTACAAAAGGAGAGTACTACAGGCTTATGTCATATCATCTTACTTAAATAACTAATTTCCCTTCAAAAAAACAAAACAGACCAATTTTTAGAATTTTCAAAATTGAGGATCAGGGTGATCTCTTAGTTTCAATACGCCTAAAAGCCATTCCACACAGCATTGGATGGACGCCACGTTGCTCGTGGAATGGGCTCTAAGATTAGCATGAAGCTATTCTTTAAAGCGTGGCTAGCATATTCACTGCTGTGTGGAACGGCTTTACACTATTGGGTTCGCCCCTCATGAAGGTCTGTTCTGCAACGCCACCGCGTACAACAATAAATTACAGGAGATTTATATTTAAAGATTTATTTCGCGCCACACTTTGGACGTAATGAAACTAGTTTTTCACACCTCAAACGTATAATGAAAGCTGCCCCGGTTTCCGACGAGGTCTGTAAACGCTTATTTATCTCTAGGGCCAGAAAAGAAAATGACCTTATAATGACAGCTGATCGTGTCCGATCACACAAATAACGAAGAGATAATTCATAATTTTCATGGAAATAAGCTGTATATTTATAATATATTCTGATAAATAATTATTGTTCCATAACTTAATATGTATTCATCCTTTTTTCAAATAGTCTTTTCTTGAACCAATAGAATAGGATAATATTTCCTTAACTCTCAAACAATATTGTGTTGGCTGCATTGTTTCAACACACAGAGTTATGAATTTTGAATATTGAAAAGTGAAGTACAGTAATTGCACCTGTTTTTGAAAATGGAATCTTGACATCTTAGTATTAATAATACATCGTAGTATTTTAAAGCATCAATAAATTAATTTTTTATAACCCTTAATTTAATTCTGTTATAAAAAGTTTTGATATCAAACAATACAAATGCGATAAGTGTATTTTCATAGGCCTAACCTTCAAAACATTGAATTCTTCCTAGAATTTCACTCTTTCAAAATTGCCATATATATATTTTTTGGTGTGGCGAAAAATAAAGGTTCGCAATCTGCGGGTGACATTTTGGTCGCCGGCTCGATGCCCCGCTTCAAGTTCTCGACATTCGTCTCGAACTTGAAAACCGCGATCTCAAGCCGGCAAACACACATTTTCCGCCCTAGGTGCGAAATATACTATTACTATTACCAACAATGTACCTTTTTGTACTCGCCAGCATGATAATAATATTTCCCACAGAGGTAGAACTTTCCCAGTGACTCGAAATGCATGGCTAAGCTCTGAAATTCTTGCTTCGCTTCACCGTCAAATTCCTCAACAAGAATATCGCCGTAAAGTTCTAGGTGATTGTGATCTCTAGATAATCGGAATGCTTCGTTATGGCACTTTGACATGACCAGGAACCTGATCGCTGATACGTAATCGCCAATCTTTTGAAAGAACCTAATGGCGAAAAAGAGAAGAATGAGCATTTCCCACACTATAGACGAGTTAAAAAAAACATTATGATTATTGAATAATATTATGCCGATAATAGGTGATGATCATAACTTAGGTAGGCCTATTGCTATACTAATAATGAAGTGGTCGTCAAACATTTTAATATGTATTTTTTTTTAAATAGGTACGGTATGTCATTTTACAGAACTCTGAATCACGCATATTCATGTTTTAAAGACAGCGCAATATGTATTTGAAAATCAATATTTTATTCAAATGCAGTTTTTTTTTAAAGTGTGTTCAGAAAGGAGTATTGCTCAAAGACAAACCAGAACTCTGAATATTAGATGTAGTTATGTTATCCAGATGGATAACAATATAAACATTATAACTAATAAACTAAAGTGGACTTATAAACTTTAAGTGGATAACTAATTTAAACAAGATGGAGAACCATAAAACGCCAAAAATAAAACATAACGAACGATTTGGATGACCATAGTTGAAAAAAAATATATGGTAAAATATAATAGAATTACATTAAGTAGAAAATTAGATATTGAAAGTAGAATTCTACCGACGATCACTGCCAAACATCAAGCTGTTCACACTAAACAGTCATATATTCTCCTTTATTTTTTCATATTATTAAACCTTCTCTTTTCTAGATTGAAACCTAATTCGAGCTCATCAAAATCAATTCTCAAATAAATGGTGTGTAATACGAAATTGAGACAGCATAACTTACTTGGCAATCATCTTAGCGCCTTCGATACTCCTGGTTTCTTGTACTATTCTCACTGCACCCTGAGGGTCATTCAGGTGATCCAAGTCAAGTTTCCTAATACTGTCGAGATCATTCGCCATTTGATAGGCTTGTCTTGCGATACGATACTCTCCCATTGCTTCTTTCACCTAGAATTAATGCAAGGAAACAACGATAATCGAACATCGGAACAATCAAACATCGAAAATCAGTAATCTCTCAAGAAATAAGCCATTTCAATTTTACTTCAATGGAATCGTTCAATCAAATAAGCCACATAAAATCACTTAATGAGATTTCAAACATAATAAAATAATCAAACGTTTACTCATGTTCACTTCAAACCCATCTTTTGGTAGATTTAATATTTTATATTTGACTCTTTGAAAAGGATCAAAACATTTTGTGGGATTTAGTAGTAATATTAACTGAAAGTCAGCTTCAACGGTTCATTGAAATAAATCAAGTTATTTAATATAATAATAAAGTTCTGATTGAAATATTTGATTACTTACTTTACCATACTGATGATGAATCTTGGGAGAAGTAACTTTCGGCAATAGCTCACCAACCTTATGCCAATTTTTAAGATTGATGTAAGCTGACGCAGCTTGGTCAAAGTTCTCCGCTTTCTCGTACAGCAGAGCAGCTTCATTCAATTTCTGAAAAAATAATATATAAATATAGTTCAATTCAAATTATTTTATTTGAAAATATTCATCACATTTCAGTGCTCGTAACTCCAACAATAAAACACTTGCATGATCATTCATCAAGCAAGATATTTCACTTCAAAAGACTGATAGAAATCAATCCAATTAATTTATTAATACATATATGATTTGGGAAAGAAACAACAGGCTCAACACAAAACAGTTTCTGTCCCAAATTTTGATAAATGATGTCCAAAATTAGGTTACGATTTTACTTCACTTCGACACAGAAATTTCAAACAAGATATCGTCCAAGTTATTAAAAGAAAATGATATAAAAGTCACAAAAATACAGGAATGATTAAGTATATAAGCTGTTCATGTTTTCAGACGAAACACCATACTTGTTCAACTCCTGACTCAGACAGAAATAAGTCGATGAAAGTCCAACTTACAGTACTTTGGGTTTGTAATCTCTAAATCATGTACAGTCGGATTCATTTAATTTGACGCTCGGCATTAGATGGATAGATAGATAGAGGGATTTGATTCCTTGACGTGGCTGATCTGATTATAATGTGACAATTATATTTTGAAACAATCAACTATTGAGGCAGCTGTTACATCAAAGATTGGTTTTAAATTATTATATCAGTATTTTCCTGTAATATTATGGAATAAAGATGATCTGATTGATGCAAATGAATTAAAACAAAATTCAGTTTTGTTGACTGTAAACTGTTAATACTGATTTCAATATTCAATCTCAAGTTTATACACATATAAAATGAACCGTCAACTGCTATTCAAATTCCCACGAAAACTAAAATCTCTAATATTTTTTTCAGGTGAACAGACCTTAGTGGCTTGCAAAATTTCGGCACATTCCTGTTTGAGTTGTACGTCGGCGCGGGGATCGGTGGCCATGGCGATGCCCCGCCTGTAGTCGCCGCAGCGGATCGCAGTGCGGGCGATTCCGGCTCGGCAGCGACTGTTGTGTTCCTCCTCTCTCCCATCCTCCATCAACCCTCTCTCATAATGAGAAAGAGCTTCCGAATACTGTCCGCTGTCAAAAACACAATTCCTATCATACAAAACTGTTCTACAAGTTCTTCAACGGTTTATTTTGAAAAATGAAAGGGAAAAATTTGCAAAGCTTCTCCAAATTTTTCCAACATTTCCTGTGAAGGTTCTGGATAAGTGGATATGATATGTGCTGTAAAAGTTATTTACTCTATATATTTGTGCTGTATATGGAGGTTCCTTGTCCATCAAACACATCGTTCAAGTGTTTCTAAATGCTAAATTTTCATTTCCTTAAACTGTGTTTATAACAATGATAGAACTCAATAATCAATCATTAATAAAATAGTTATTAAATCCCAGACTTTATTGTAGTTGTACTTACGTGAGTTCCAATTGTTGTGCGTATTCTCTTGAAATAAAAGGAATCTGTGAAGGATCTAGGCTTCTGGCAAGTTGCAAGGCTTGATCCCACTGTAGGATATCTTGCCTCATGATAAGTGCTTGTATTGGGTTACTAGATTCCAAAAACAACTCCTGAAATTCATGAAAACGATAGAAATTTAGGTTCAAACTTCGATTTTATGAGTTTAGATAAATTTTGTTGTGCATTTTTCATTAATGTAGCTGCTTTTTATTTCTGTTGTATATATTGAAACAACTCCTGAAATTCATGAAACCGATAGAAATTTAGCTTCAAACTTCAATTTTATATGATAAGTTATGATTTTTGTGCGATTATCATTATTTTTTATTTACTTATGTATGACTGCTATTCATTTGTGCTGTCTACTGAAACAACTAGTAAAATTCATGAAAACTAAAGAACTTAGCTTCGAACTTCAATTTTATAGGATTAATTAATTTTTTGTTGTACAATTTTTTTCCCTATTAATATATGACTGCTTTCTATTTTTGCTGTGTATACTGAAACAACTCCTTAAATATTCATGAAAACGATAGAAATTTAGCTTCAACCTTCAAATTCATAGTATTAGTTAATTATTTCTTGTGCGATTTCTTTTTTCCATTGATGAATGACTGCTTTTCATTTATTATGTATATACTGAAACCAATCCTGAAATTCATGAAAGCGATAGAAATTTAGCTTCAACCTTCAATTTCATAGGATTAGTAAATTATTTGCTGTGTGATTGATTTTTAATATTGATGTGTTACTGTTTTCAATTACTTCTGTACAATTGAATGATCTTTCCTGTAAGTTCCAACAACAAATATAATTTATTAAGTAAGTTAATAAAGATAATTTCTTGGAAATGAGTAAAAAATTTTTTTTGATATTGAAACAAGCATTGCAACAGAGTATTTGGCAACCTAAAATGTTTAGTAATAATTACTGTATAAGTTGAATAAACTTAATACAAATTGGAAAAACATTATTGAATTTTGAATACCTGAGCTCTGTCAAAATCTTGCAGAAACATAGCAATATGACCAGCTAGCAGTTTCTTGTCCTCTATATGCTTCACTCTTTCCAGAGAATGAGCCATTCCCACGTTTCCAGTGTGCCGGTAAACTCTTATTGCTGACAACAGAACATATACTCAATGAAAACAAGATATTTAGTTTCATTTCAACAACAATTTGCTCCACCCGAGTATGATAAACAATAGAAAACATATATTGCTGTACGTCTGGATCTGAATGTATTGATAATTATTGTCGGATTCATTTAATTAGGCGGATGGCAAATAGATAGGTATTATTTTTTTGCCTTCGGACTCTATGGTCATCAGCAACGTCAAGAGGACATACATATCTATCTATTCGCCATCGGCCAAATTAAATTAATATTATCATGAAACAGAATCCATATTATCAAGAACTGTACATAAAAGATTCAAGTACTTACCAAAATCTATTTCTAAGCAATGCAGAGCACGATTCATCAGTTTCTCCCAAGCTTCTTTTCTTCCTAGAGAAACGCAAGTGTTCCATGCTTCTTGAAACCTATGAATTCCACAATAAAGCTATTAAATTTTCAGCAATAATATTCTTCGTCTGAGTGAATTTTCTATTCTACTTCAAAGCAATATTTTCCCCATCAATGAAAAGCCATTGTTTGTGCTTTCAATTTAAAAGCCATTTTATTAATTTTTTTTTTCTTCAAAGATAGATTGCTATCTAGTCTTGAGACTAATGAGCAACTTTTTTCTAACCTAAATTACTAAGCACTTTTTACAAGAGTAGTCCTCCTTAGGCTCTCTTATTCAAATTAATTCAATTAAATCTAAGTACACTACTGATGACGGTACTACATAGCTAGGTTTCATTCATTCACACCACTGCTCTGCTTTTCACTAGACACAAGACACTTGATTCAAGCACTACACTAGTTCAAATGGCTTCTTCCTTTTGAGCCTCCTCACCAATCCTTCATGGTCTAGCAGCTGGATTGCTTCGACGTTGTGGTGTTGGTGGAGTCGGGCCTCGTGTTTCTCTGCATGCCTCTGGATTTCGGTGGATACCAGGTCAACTTGAAGGTCTCTATGCAGATCGCTGTTCCTCACGTACCAAGGAGCATCAACAATGTTTCTCAGCACCTTGTTTTGGAAACGTTGTATGACTTTGATGTTACTCTCTTTGGTACACCCCAGAGTTGTATACCATATGTCCATACAGGCTTAAGTATCTGTTTGTACAGCAGTACTTTGTTTGGAATTGAAAGGGTGGAGTTTCTTCCAATCAGCCAGTAAAGCTTCTTGTATCTTATTCCAAGCTCCTCTCTCTTCTTCTTGACATGAGCCTTCCAGCGAAGCTTTGCATCCAAGGTCATCCCCAAGTACTTGGCATCATTAGCATATGGTACAACCTGATTATTGATGGTAATTGGTATTGGTCCAGCCCTCTTATTGGTGAAATTGATGTGAACAGATTTTGCTTCATTCAGTTTGATCTTCCACTTTACCGTCCAATCTTGAATTTTTCTGAGAGATCTTTGGAGTTTTGTTGTTGCACTATTGATGTTCTTATCTACTTCTAATATTGCAGTTTCATCCGCCAATGTTGCTATTGTATTATTTTCTGAACAAGGGAGATCACTTGTAAATAGAAGGTAGAGAATCGGGCCCAAAACACTTCCCTGAGGAACTCCTGCCTTTATTTCATTGAGTCCAGAATATGCATCTTCATGTTTAACTCTGGAAGTAGCGTCCTGTTAAATATGAATGCAAAATGTCTGTAAACTGCTTGGGAGTAACCTTTCAGCTTATAAATTAGCCCCTCATGCCAGACTTTATCAAAAGCTTCACTCACATCCAGAAAAGCTGCAGAACAAACATTTTTTTTCTTCTAAAGATTTTTCTATTACATTTACTATCCTGTGCACCTGATCAATTGTTGAATGTTTTTTCTAAAACCGAATTGATGATCTGGAATCAATTTTTTCTTTCAATTATAGGTGTCAACCTCTTTAATAATATTCTTTCAAATAGTTTAGACATTACTGGAAGCAATGATATTGGCCGGTATGATGAGATGTCATGTAGTTGTTTTCCAGGCTTTGGGATCATAATTACCTCTGCTACTTTCCACATGCTTGGGTACATATCTGAGTCTAAAAACAGCATTTATAATATTAGTCAACTTCACTATTACTTTCCTTGGTAGATTCTTCAATACTATCCCTGTTATCAGGTCAAATCCTGGTGCTTTCTTCGTGTTGAGTTCTTTTATTTCTTTTAACTTCCTCTAGTGATACATGTGTGAACTCTTGATTCTCCTGAGTAACATCTTCTTCATTTTCTAGCTGGTCGTGATTGTGTGGTTGAAAAGTGATTACCAGATGATCAAAGCAAATGTTTGGAGCCGAGCCTTTTCTGCATTGTCTCTAGGCCCAAGAACCATCCTTGTTTTCTGATTGGTGAGTGCATGCTGAATGGGTTTCTTCAATTTCCTGGCTGCCTTCCAGAGTGAATAGTCGGTGCTCTCATCTCCTGTTAAATTTATCAGGATAATGATTTATTGATTCATTCTTAATTAATTGGATTTCTTCTGAGCTGTTGGGAGTTAGATGATTTAGTTGCCTTTTATCTTCTTAAGATCTTGATTGCCGCTATTTCTTCCTAGCTCTTCTCTTCTCAACAATCATTTCCTGTACTTTTGCTGGGTAGTTATTTCCTCTAGTTCTTCTTTTCTTAATTGTGGGGTACTTGACCAGGCTGCCTGTTGCAAGTCAATGACAAATTTTTTTCCCAGTTCTTCATCAACCTGCTCCTTTGCTTCTCAATGGTACATCAAGGATTACTTTTTCTTCTAGCATCTGTTGAAAGCGTGTCCAGTCAGTGTGAAAGTATTAAAATGTAAGCTCTGGACGGTCACTTTGTTTCTGTAAAGGATAAGTTTCCACTCAGCTGTAGAAGAATTGGAGAGTGATCAGAATCAAGATCGAAAACATTCCTCAATTCTCAAAATAGTTGAAACCCACATTTTTAATCAAGAAAAAAATCTATAAGGTCTGGAATTTTTCGTGTATCTGAAGGCCAGTAAAGTTGGTTTTCCGGTAGAAATAGCCCTCAATATCTGATAATCCCTAATCGCTTTATATAGAGCTTCTCTTCCTTTGGGTGTTGTCAAACGTGAACCCCAACAACTGTTTTTTGCATTAAAATCACCTCCAAAATGAATTTAGTAAAATCGAATGTTTGGGGCAAATAGAGCTTATATATTCTTCTTTTCGGATAGAATGCCTAGGTGGGCAGTAGATAGCAGCCACGATTAACTTATAACTCCTTGTTTGAACAGCTACACTCGATAATTGTACTCTCTCAGTTTCATATTTCATATCTTCATGGTGTTTAATACAATCCTTGATAATAACAGCACTTCCACCTCGCGCCCTATTACTGGGATGTATAGCATGGTAAGTCTTATATCCTCTAATTCTCATATAAGACTGTTAAGTGAAATATGTTTCAGAAACTAAACAAATATCTCTTCTTCTTCTTCTTTTGGTATTCAACCCTGAGGTTGGTTTGCAGCAGTGCGCCATTCTTCTCTTCTTTCTGCTTTCCTCTTCATTTCTTGATAGGTACTGCAGCCAACGTCTATATTTTGTATATTTAAAACTGCTTCTAGTTCTTGTTGTCGAGTGAGGAGTCCATTGCAATTCCATTCAATTATTCTAAGAGCGTTATTTGTCATTACAGCTTAGAAGGTTTTTTTTTTTCCAGCTTCTCAAAACGATTTTGAAGATTGGAAATAATCTTTTCTTGATTATCTAGCTTTTGAAGAATGAGTTTCAACACCTGATTGATATCTCCTTCTACATTCTCAAGTTGGCGGCTATTTAAATGAGAACTATGATTGCCAACAACAGTTTGTGCATATGTTTTTTTACTTGAAGTAGGTACGCTAATTTCAATCTGCTTTGTATTTTTATTTTTCAAGGAGATTACCTGCTTGGTATTTTTTCATCTTGTTTTGCAATTGAATCTGACTAACTGGGCTCTTACATGAGTTTGTCTTATTTTTGAGTTGCATTTCGGATTTTCTGCAGTTCAATAGCCACAGTGCACCCTCGGTAAATCGCTGGGTGAGCCTCCACAATGAACACATCTTCGGTGTAGCATCATTGGGTTTTTGCAATCATTTGTTGAATGCTTTCCGCACATTTCACACATCTTGGTTCCATATCGTAGTACTTTTGAGTGTGTCCGTATGCCTGGCATCGCTTACATTGTGCTATCAGCTTTGCCTTCTTTATTGTTTCGACTTCCACTTTACATCCGAGGACAGCCTCAATTCAAATATTTTTAACATCTTCCTCGCAGCTGAAAGATATTAAGAACATGTCCAGTGGTTCTTTTGTCTTCCATTTGAGTTTATTCACCACCTCCAGGACCTTGTAGCCTTGATTCTTCAAATCATCAGTTATGGAATCTGGACTGCATGAATGATGTAGCTTCTTTATCATTACTCTAATAGGTCGAGACTGTTTATTCTCGTAAGAATGCCATTTGTAGCCAGCATCAACCAATTTCCTTGTGACGTTCCTGTACGTATCCACATCTAGAACGTTGATTTTGAATGTTTCATTACTAACTAGCTTGATTCTAAGTTTATCAGCTGGCGACACACTATTCAAATCTTTCAATAGGGAGTTGAAATTGTTTACACCATCCACGATGATAGGCGGAGGGGGCACTACTTTATTCTTCTTCTCCATGGCATCCTGATTTGCATTGGTTGTTGGCTTGCTCTTTGTTAGTAGAGGGGGTGAAAGTGACGTATCCATTTTTCTCTTCTTTGTATTTCTAGACTTCACACGTATCCACTCAGTCTCCTTGGCTAACTCTTCTTCATCTGTTGAGAAATGTTTATTTTATTTTCATTCCTCCTTATGATGATTGCCTCCATCTGGAATACGAGGCTGCTTTTATTCTCCTCCTTGTTCTCAAGAAGAGAGACTCTGGTTGTTGCTCCAGTTGCTGTTCAAGTTCTTGATTCTTGAGTTGAGTTATCCCACATTTATCTTCAGCTTCCTTCCAACTATTATACAATATTTGCTCGGTTGCTGTTTCTTTCAAATGATTTGGATCGATAACCTTTTCAGGCGTTGATTCTCTCGTAGGATGACCGATGTTTACACTGCCGGTTTCCATTTCTTCTTCATTCACTCTTTCTTCTTCTTCTTCTTCGAATTCCGGAATCAAAAATTTCGATGGTTTGACGAATGTCATTTCTATTGTTTAGAAACTATTTTCTAACGAATGAAAAATGTTTATTTGGCACTATGCACACCGCGCGATTGTGCCGCGGCCATTGACCGGCTGAACAACACAGCGTCGCTGCCGGACGCTCGCACGCACACACACCCGCACGATCACTCTCGTTCGCGATATTCCGCTGACGCGAATCTATTCAAGTGAATTTTCACTGACTCAACTATTTTCACTACTACTACGCTATCACTACTCTATCACTAAAATGCTCTAGACATGCTACCTCTTCGACGTCTAAACGCTGACTGATTTTATTAATGAGCCTCAACTTTCGTTGTTGAATGAATTGTAGAACAAATATTACAGTATAAAGAGGATACATTTTTATGTCCGTAATGATGATTCCTCCGAAAACTATCCAAATCTATGAACATTTCTGATAAAATTTAAAAGGTTTGTCAATTATAAATTTTCTTGTTTCTAAAGAATTACATAGATTTGGAATTTTTAAAAAAAGTTTTGAAAAGAAACATACTTGAAGAAATGCTTTCAAGTTCTACTTACCTCAACAACTCAAGTCGCTTGTCGAGAGCCTGCTCAAAGCACTCTGATTGAGTAAGTTTGTTGTTTGGAGTGGGCATTTGGTGAGTGGACAGCAAAACAGAGTTCAACTGGCCGCCGGAGGTTTCTAATGTCAGTTCACCGGCATGAAGAACTAGCGGCTTTTGGTCAAGTGGCAGTTTGGTTTCTCCAACACTGGATACAGTAGGGCCTTTTAGAAAGTAAATGTATTAAAAATAGTCTCGGATTTGCTTACCACGCACCAGAAGCTACAATTGAAAAAATTAAATGGGTAAAAATTTTAAAGTAATCTTCTCGATGGATACTAAAATAAGTAATAAATTTATTACAAATCGATATGAATAAATGTAGAACAAGTTTTTGGTAAATGAAAGTTTTTGGTAGTATTGGAGTGAATTTTTGGTAGTACTATATTATATATATATGTTGTTTATAATGCATAACGTTCAATACTGTATGCTTCTCTTAGCAGCCATTACAGAAAAAAAAATGATTAGAATTGTCTTTTTCTAATACAATGAGTTTTTAAACAAATTCAGGAATACGAACCAGTTAAAGAATCTCTCAAGTAGACATAGGTAACAATTTTTTGACTGTCATATATGATGAAGACGTTTCTTTCAGCATGCCATAGATCCCAGATAGCACCAACAGCAGTGGAAGGGAAACTTGGAATTGTTATCATCTGATCCATTACCTAGAAGCACAAAAAACCAAAACTAGTAAAAATGGAAAAATAATTTTCACCAGAACATAAATGAGATATTAATTGAATACAGAGTAGTGGTGAATTGACTTGATCCCTTCAAACTAAAACTACATACCGGTACCTACATTTATAATATTTGTTGATTTGGTATTATACAGGGTTGGTGAAAATTATGGAAACGGCTTAATATTTCCCATACGAAGGTAATTTGACGGTAGGTGACATTGGGGATCGTACTTAAATTGAAAATACTACTTCACTGTGACTTCAAAAATCTGGTCCGCCATCTTGGATCTAACTTCATTTTTTTAAATGGTAAGGTGGTCATGTTTTACATGATTTCGATACAGAATTTCAAGAGAAAATGACTGGCGAAAACCGTACATCGATATTTCAAACGGTTTATAAGATATTTAAATTATTAATCAGACATATTCACATTGTCAGAGTGGGTGAAACGTATTAGAACGACTTGAAATCTCATAATACAAAGATAATTTCATGATATTAGGACCATACTCAAATCAAAAATACTACCTTTACAGTGATTTTTTCAAATTTAGTACGCCATCTTGGATTTGTAATTATTTTTCAAATTATGAGGTGGTGATGCGATACATGATTTCAATACGGAATTTTAAATCGAAGTGAATGGCGAAAATCGCACTTCCATATCTTAAACCGTTTTTGAGATATTAACTGATTTCGAGAAAATATGTCTGATTAATAATTAAAATATCTTAAAAACTGTTTGACATATTGATGTGCGGTTTTCGCCATTCATTTTCTCTTGAAATTCTGTATCGAAATCATGTATAACATGACCACCTTACCATTTAAAAAAATGAAGTTAGATTCAATATGGCGGATCCAAGATGGCGGACCAGATTTTTGAAGTCACATTTAAGTAGTATTTTCAATTTAAGTACGATCCCCAATGTCACCTACCGTCAAATTACCATCGTATAAGAAATATTGAGCCGTTTCCATAATTTTCACCAACCCTGTATATTGTTAAGAGTTGAAGCCATATTGCATTGTATTGTGATATCTTGTGAACTAACGGAAAAGACTTACTGGGTTGTACAGATAGCCGTCGTTCTTCGAGTCAATGACTATGACTTTTGTCCCCGAATGGTCAGGGAATATTTCATTGATGCCGACAGCATGTCGATAATCGATTGCCTGAGTCCAGTCCTCCAGTAGAAAATACCTGAGATGACCCATCTATAATGAATAAATAAAAATTTATAAATACTTTTGTAGCAATGACTTGTAGCAATAGAATTGTTGACTCACAATAAATTATTAAGTTTTTTACAGTAGTGAATGTTATATTGTGGTTGTTATCCATAAAATGACTCGAAGTTGTTACTGTCACAAATTTATTAAAATATTGAAATACCGGTCTCGGTTGTTACAATAAATAATTGTGTAACATAACAACCGAAACTGTCATCTCGATATTCTAATAAATTGTAGTTTAAAATTTGACAGAAATTGTTGATTCGATCAACTATCACCATATAGCAATTATTTTTTAATAAAAACAGAAAATAACATTCTATTGTTAGCTTGATAGAATACAAGATAATATATTAATATATTAATATAAATAAAAATTTTATATGTTACATCATTTCATTTTTATACAAATATAAAAATGGAGTTGCAGCCTCAATAATTAAGTTACATGCACAATCATTAAACATAAATACATGACAGGCATAAATATATTTAAGAGTCAATTAACATCAACAATAATATAATAAATATAATAGCAATAGAATAGTATGAATTTCAAATGCAAGACTCTAGAATACAAGATTAAGTAAGACAGTATTGGACAACATTATGCTGATGCTTCACAACGAAGTCATAGAATAGTTGTTAACTTTCATATCATTATTTCCAAATAAGAATGTCAATCAATTATATTATTCATTAATGACAAATTTCAAAGCTTCTTTGAAATTTCTATGTCTTGCATAATCTAATTTCTCTCCTATGGTGGAATCTTGGCAAATATTGAAAACATTACATGTAAATTTTACAGTATTCATCTAATGAAATAAAAAACTAACAAAGCAAATTCCAGTTTAAAGGATGTTTGAGAATTATTGACATTGCTCTTAAGCTAGGCTAGTTGAAGAACGTGATTGAATGATCCTTTCAAGTTGATTCAGTAGACATTTTGATATTATTTACAGAATTTCAATGTAGTCTCAATTTGCAGTCAACATTTTCTACTCATAAATACAGTTTCAAATGTGAAATTGATTTGTATTCAATCAATTCAAGTAATAAAGGAGACTTGATAGTAAAGAATGAAGAAAATTTTGGTGATTAGAATGGAAAAAATATTATCAAGTGATTGAAAGGAGAGGATGACTTACATCAGAAGCGTAAATAAGGAACTCAGCACTGAGAGCGTGACACGTGATGGTGAGATGTTCTCCATCTTCCGGCAACAATTTCATCTCACGACCTTCGTGATCAAAACCATTGACGGCTCCATTCAGCGGTTCTGTCTGCAAATTGAATTAGCACAGTAGATTAGAATCAAAAGTAGATCGGATTTGGAACACAGTTATTGAAGAGAAGGTAGCAGAAATTCCATCTTATTTTCTAGTATGCTTTGTACTGAATTGTTTATTTATTTAGGTATATGTATCAATGGAGACAACGGGTTGCCCCAAATCTGTCTCATTTACATAACTGTTTACACAACAGAATATTATTTATATTTATAGAATACAAGAAATACAAGAGAAATAAGATAAATAAAAATTACAATTTAGTCAAATTTATGAAAAATAAAAATAAAACTATGATAAAAACAAAAGATGATTGAAACTAAAATAGAATTAAATAATTGAAATTCTATGATGTAATTGAGTGAAATTTGAATAATGCAACTAACATATTATTGGTTATTATAGTAATATATATATTTTATCAGATTAAATACGGAGATATGTTGTGTTATGTCATTGTAATTAAGTCCAATGAACAGGATATTTAAAAAATCGACCAGATAGAATGGGATGCGCATTATTCAAAATTACTAAAATATTTGAAAAAGAAATATTTCTCATTTTATCACCCAATTTTGAAACAGACAGAAATTTTGTCTGAAAATAATCATTCCAAAGAATAAAACAAAATAGAATGGCTGCCTCTACTTTTTTTCTGGGAGGGCGAGGTTGGGGTGCTAAACTCACGATATTGAGCAATAGTGGGCTAAATGCTTAAAGTTGAAAATAATGTTTCATTTTTTCATGAATAACCTAACACCTCAAATCTACAGAATGCCTGAAAATTATACAGCGAAACTCCAGGATCTAATAAAATAATCTTAATTGAAACCAATACATCATTGCAAAGATTAAACCACTGTGGGCAGCGTGGATGATAGTTTCAAAGTTGAACATAATGTTACATTTTTTCATAAAATGTATTATATAACTGTTCATCTGACACCCCCAACAGAAAAAGGAAGTTATCTACAGAATGCATGAATACAGCTTAACTCCAGGATCTGATAAAATGATCTTAATTGAAAACAATAAATCCTTGCAAACAAGTAGTATGAAATACAAAATCCTTGAACTCACCAGGTGCAATTGCAGTTTTCCTTCGAAGAGTGCAGACGTGTATTCTGAATTCAAGCGAATCGATTTGATAGTTCCCAGGTACTCGTGGTCGGAGATGAGTTGCGGAGATCTGAGAATGCCATTGCCAATGCCAGTTGTGGGACTGAACTCGCCAGAGGGCGACAGCGGAGTTGGCGCGTTGTGGCTCAGCTCATACAACCACGCTCGGTTATTCATGCCTCCGACCAAGTGAAACGGACCAATGGCGAGGAAGCTCGGCTCCACTTCCATTTCCAATGTTACTGTAGGCAGTGATTTCCCCTGAAAAATTGAGCAGATATTTAGAAGTGGTTCATTATTAATTTATTCAGCAATTGACACTTAGTCTTAGCCTAATGGATGGTCCAACAGGCTTACGCCCAAAACTGTCCCTTTCCCAATTTATGAAGACAGTCGTAATACAGTATATGTTATGTGACATTTTTCACTCCGAAACCAAACACTGGATAAATTTCGAATATGTTAAAAAGATAATATAAAAGTTCAATAATCCACTAAGGACTTTTGAAACGATCGTTGCGATTCAAAGGCGTCCGCCTCTCGTGCGTCACAGATTCCCTGGCAACAACTGATATTTTGATACAGTAGAACTCCAATTATCCGAATTAATGGGGACCGGGACCCATTCGGATGATCAAATATTCGGATAATCGGATTTAAAAAAAAAAATTGCCATTGGAGAGAAAAAAGCTACGTTTTGATATTGCACTACTTTTTTATTGAATTAAATGAAAGAAACATGATATTTTCACATGTTTTAAATATAAATAAAATGTACTTATTTTCTGTACATAAGGACAATAGTGAGCGAACGCTCAAACACTGGCTTCGCGGGGGGAAGAATAATAGCGCACTTAGACTTTTTTTGGACATATTTTTTCTGAAAGTGATTCGGATAATCGGCGATTCGGATAGTCGGAGTTCGGATAATTGGAGTTCTACTGTAAGTATTATAGGTACAGAAAAATCCAGAATTTAAACTCAAGTTCAAATTATTATCACTATTATTAGTTATTTATTATGTCATTATAAATTATTATCAACTAATTATTCAATTTACTCAGCCGCCACGAAAGTAGGCGGCTGAAAATTTTGCACTGTTGTCAGATTTGCAACCGATAAAGCAAGTGAATGTAGAAAATTGTGGGTCTCATCGATTCCCCTGCATTATTAGAGTAGTCAGCTGGCAAGACTCAACAACACCTGAAAATGTCTCAGCCGCCTTATTTCGTAGCCGCCAGTATAATGCTTCGGGCACACTTGCGCGGACGATCGCAAAGATACGGATGAAAATCAGCTGAGCCAATGATAAAATGTTTAAAATGATAAACGTGGCCGTCCGTATTGGTGTGGCCATCATTTGGACGAAGCTATGTAAATCAAACGGAGTGATACATATTTGGGGAGGCTGGACGTTGCTTGCATCCGTATCTTTGCGATCGTCCGCGCAAGTGTGACCGAAGATAATCCCTCGTACCGCCACTAAACAATAGTACTCATATGGATCATATGATTGTTCATCATGCAAACCAATAGTTCAATGCACACCGAAACAGCTGAATTAGGTGTGCATTGGACTATTTGTTTCTATAGAATAGACGATCATATGATCCAAATGTTGCTAATTGCCTATTGCTTATTGCTCCCGTGAACGAGCTGCCTAAGAGTTATTTTATTGATGCTTTCATTCATGCGGATAAAGAAATATAATAATATGATCTTTGTATTAATATGAAAAGAGTACTTTGAAAATGGAACTTTCAAAAGGAATATGTCGAAATAAGTTTGGAGAAATGAGGCAGAGCTGTTGTCACCTTGTGAAAGGTGAGCTGATGAAGTGTGAGCTGAGTGAGCGCGGTGAGCACGGCCACCGTGTTGGCGTGGGCGGCGGCCAGAATGGGCAGCCGCGTGAGGAAGACGCGCAAGTGGCCGCTGCCCGTCGACACGCCCAGCAGTTGGCCGTCCTCGCTGTAGGCTATCTTGTCCACGCCCGCCTCGTCCTCCACCGTTATCACCGCCGGACTCTCCGACAGCTGCGACATCTCGTGGATCTTCACTCTGCCAAACAACAAGACAGCTCAACACAAAATCCAATTAAATTTAAATCGTATAATCTTCAGTTAAGAAACTATAAATAATCACAGAACTCTTAACAAAAGGCCTATCAAATATAAATATGAGAATAGATAATTTTAAATTAGTGCCAATTAGGCAGTGGCTACGCGTCCGTCAACCGTACGCCTCTTAGACGTACGTCAAGAGTCATGTGACCAATGACGTCATGGGCACAAGCACAATGACGTCACGGGTTGACGGACGCCGAGAGCGTGTCCGTCAACGCTGCCGCGATAGACCGTGAATTACATTTGAATAGTTGAATGAATTCATTCTCTTCTTTTCTTCTAATGAATGCTAATAAACTGTTGTAACTATCAAATTTCAGCCCTTCCGCATCCATAGCTAATAAACAACTGAGTTCGAGTTGACCTGTGCCAACTGCCAATACCTTATTCGTCCGTCAACCTACAGTAACCATGACGTCACATATCACGTGACACTCTTGACGGACATCTAAGCGGCGTACGGTTGACGGACGCGTAGCCACTACGTTGAAATTAATAATAATTGTTTTCATCGTATCGTGTATAACATGACAGCTAGATTTAGTTTTTCATACGAATAAATTGATTTAGAGTATTACTCATAAACACTCTTATTCAAGTTCTAGAGAAAAAACCCTTTAGTTCCACCATATACCGCCCTAACAGCAAGTGTTACCAAATTTACCATGTGTTATCAAAGCTACAAATTATTGCCAAAACATCATATTGGAATGCATTACCTACGTCTTAAAACAAGAACAAGAATCGATGTTGGGAGAAGCTTTTAGCATGTCATCTTTAAAAATATCCTCGAGTTTGCGATGAGGATTTTGCTAAAATATAAATAGAAGATTGAACTGAATAATTTCATCTTGAAGAATTGACATGATATAAGATAGAATAGGGAGTAAGATAGAATGAAGAAGTTCAACTTACAAGTTGTCACCACAAGAAGCGATTTTGCCCAGAAGCTGTGACACTGCTATGTCGCTGAACACATCTCTATGATTTTTCACTTGAAACAGCTCTTGACCCACTTCACGAATATGCGTTGAAATTGCTATCATGTAGCCCAGGCTGAATCCAACCAGAATGTAACCATCACCAAACCTATCAAAAAATAATGAACTTGTTAAAGAATAATATAAATTGAACTTATGGAGTAATAATATAAACTAGGACATCCCTGGTCGCACAAAACTGCAGCTATTGAACTGCGTAAAATAGTTTTCATCCCTCCTCCCCTGCTCCCCCTCCTTCTCCTCTCATCTCTCCTCTTCCTCCTCTCCTCCACCTCACTTCCTCCATCTATCCTCTTTCTCCCCACGAAGAAGTGGTTTTCGAACAAAATAGAGCAAAATCTCGGTTGAGAAACCAAGGAGTTCTTGGCACAAAAAACATGTTCGCCTATTTTATATAAGGATCGTTCCTCCTGAGAGGAGCGAATAAAGTATCAATTCGAATTGTCTATAAAGTAGGTAATAAAAGGTATTACGAAGTTTTTAGACATAGCTTACACGACATAATAATTTTCTAAAAATAAATATCTTTCATTATAGCAAAGCTTATTGTATTATAATTTGTACTGCCAATTATTACAAAACAAGTTTTGCCAATTCCAAAGTTGGCATAATATGAAATTGATAATTACCAATATTTTATCAAATGCCAAGTAACAATTTAAATATTTTCTAAATATGCCTCTCAGCACCTAGCCTCTCAGAAGCTTAAATAGGAAACTCAAATATTTTTCCCAATAAAATTTGAAATTAAATTCCAGGAGGTGCAATAAACAAAATAATTCATCATTATTTTGCAGTTACATCATACGTGTAGCCTAATTCGATTTAATTTTTAGAAACAATTATTTGGATCAATCAGCACAATTATTAGAAAAAATAATTAGAAAAAATTTTTCAAACTTACCACTTGTAGGTAACTATATTTCCATATCTTGGTTGAAAAGCTAGCTCGATCGGGTTCTCGGGATCTTGCAGATTATACAAGAAAAGTGTTTTTTTACCAACAATCACACTCACCTGAAAGAGTATCAGAAAACTTACATTCAGAGACAAAACATTTTTATTGGTTAGTCTATGGGTCTATGCTTACAATAATGACCATTGAAATAATATTGATCAGGTGAGCATGCTGCACATCAGTAGGCCTAATACCTTTTTTTAATAAAATGAACCGACAAATTCAAGGGATTCTCCAAGTAAACATGAATCTCAAAAATAATCTAAAAGCACAGTTAGTGAAGAATTGAAACTCATGAACGCGAACAGTTAAAATGAATATGATAGATGTTCGGAAACAACAAATATTAATTTTCCATTAAAAATTATAGAGGGTTATTGAAGGAATTCTACGAAATTTTCATAGACCTATTAGTACACGTACAAATATGATAAGCGATTAGTAGTCCTAGTAAGAAGTATCAATGCTTCCTAGAAAATCGTTAACGTAGTTAGAAAGGGTAACTCAGGGAATTCTACAAAAGTTTCATTCACAGGAAAATGGGAATTAAAACAAAGTTTATCAAATTATTGTACTGTACACAATTTCTCAATGATGATTCTTCAAACACAATTTAAATTGAAAATTTTCTCGTTTACAATGAATGTTTAATTCAGTAAGCAACATTACTCGTACAAAAGAAATAGTAATAATTTATTGATTAACACAGTGTTTTCACCACTGGCTCGCTCATCCGTCTTCATTTCACTGAACTGTATCATGGCCGGTTCTGAACGCAGCTGGATCACGCGCAGTGAAGCTCCATCAGCACTACTGATTGAGAGAGTTGTGTCTTCTGAGCCGATGGCAAGGATACCTTCGTTGCTCAGTCACCACTCGTTATCGCTTTTGTATGCTTCCAAGAATCGGAATTCGCCTATTAAGAAAGAATCGACCAATAAGGTACAAATCTAAATTTTAATTACATAGATGAAAACAGATGGAATTCTCAGTAAGAATAGTTGATAGAAAATGGAACTCGGTTTCATTCCAGAGTGTATTGCATCAAATGTTAACAAAACAAGCCCTTTCACTTTGATTAAGAGAGATGAGTTGAAATAGTTTGAAAAAGATTTAAAGTAGGTGAAGCTTAGGAATAAAATTGTTTGAATTTCTATAACAAATAATAACAAACAATACGAATGGCCAATAACTAACAAGGGCAGTGGTGAGAAACCTATTATCCAAACTATAATTTTTAGAATTGAAAATACTATTGATGAATATAACAAAACAAAATATAGTTACGTAGGCTATCTTGTTTGGAAAAAAGATAAAGGAAATAGAAAATTCTAATGTAAGATGAGATAGGGCCATATAGCCATATTATACAAAAGCGGCATTGACATCTTGTATAATATATGGTCCTTACTATTGGAAAGTGGTCTATTCTAATAGCAAAAATAAATTATATTATATTCATACAGAATATTTTATATTTATTATATTTATATAGAATATTTTATATTCGAAGCTTCGGTTGCATTATTACAAGACCTTTTTCAAGATAATGAACAAGTATGAATAGAGAGCCTGATAATGGAGTAACTTGAATACATAAGTCCAGAAAGAGATAGCCTGTAGCCACAGACGAATATGTAAATGTCTTAGAAGGCTTCACTGACAATAGATGAAAAAAAGTACCTGCTTTTCTACAAAAATCCGACAACTAAAATATAAACATCATCAGAACAACATAAAGCGAATCACTACACAAAAAATAACAATACAGTAAATCAAAGCAAATTATGAAAGCTGAGCGATTGGGAATTTTAAGGGTGTACAGATTGCAACACATACATAATACAACACAAAAACCAATAACAGGCCAGATGAGCGAGGCGAACAGAACTAACAAAGAACAAAATTATATCCCTACTCGACTCAAAACTCTCTACAAGATTCATTATTCTGCTCCAATCCACTGGGATTCAATGGTTGCAAGATGGATTCAGTGCCTTAGAAAAAACTCGCCTCACTACTTTGACACACACACAGATTTTCACTCGAAAACTAATACAAACTACAGTGAATCAGAAATAAAACTGGTGGAGTTGTTGTTCAAGTTTAGCGCCTTTAGAGTACAATAGGAGTAATGAGATGATGAGCTTAGAGAACGTAAATGAAATCTTATGAGTGAAGGAAGCTTCAACTGCCAATTTGATAGAAATCTAAGAAGTTTTTTCCAAGTAATATTTAGCTGATGAAATTTCACTTGAATATGAATTGATCAAGGTTGAAAATAATATAACATCAGAAAAATTCTTATTTCAGAGAACAATAGACTGGCCAATAATACAGCTCACTAATGCAATAGCAGAACAAAATTCTCCCTGATCCTAGCTTCTTTCAATTCAACGGCGCCGTTTCAAATTTCGAGCTGCTTGAAGTAATTTAAAATGGGCACTTGCTTCCACATACTTTGTGGCAATTTTCACCATATGGGGCCCTAGGTACTTTTTATCATCAAATAATGACATTTGAAAAGGAAGGTAATGCAGGAGAATGCTGTTTTTCTCTTAATAAAATAAAAAATAATATCTTGATTTAATAAATAGAGTCTAATATTTCCTAATAGCTCTCAGGATTTTCAACCCTTATATATGCTACTTGGGCCATATAAAAAGTTACTTGTATAAGTTAACCTTATATAAATAGTTTACAAGAAGGAATTTTCTACTAGTCAGCGATTATGAAAGAATCATCAACTTTATACTTCAGATACACTTATGAGAGTCAAAAATTGAAACCACATAGTCAGTATAGTTAATTAATCAACTCAGATTGAGTGATTCTTAACTTAAGTGATTGAATAAGAGACAAACAAAACAATTGATTGTTTATTTTCTTTCAAGTGAACAGAACTGAGTTGCTAATATTCTATTTTTTATATTTATCCTTCAATAATGTTTCAATTTCAATGTTTTTTTGTTCCAATGGCTCCCATATCGTCTTTGAAAAATAAGTGATACAAGAATGCCAGTGAGAAGACGATTGTATTTTCAGTTGAAAAATTATTAAACACGTTTTTAAAGGTTCTAGTTCCGAAAGAAATCCAAGAAAATTATCCAAGAAAACTATTAAAATCTTTTCTATCCTGGATGTAATATAATAGGGCCACTAAAAAACTTACTTAGTGGTGCTGTGATGATAAATGACCACATTGCCTTTTGCGGTCGCTACAGCCACAGTGGGTCCGTTCTTGGCCCCAAATCAGACACGTCAATGCATCTCTGAATCTGGTCTCTATTACATTCCTTTTGCTAGTATTTGCATCCCACAAAATTAGAGAACTGTTCCCATTGCAAATGACCCCCAGCAAGTCACCGCAATCCTTCTTTGTCCCAGCAAAGAGACAGGCAAATTCTGAAGAAATCGTAATAGAAGTAAAGATTTAAATTAACATAATTTTCACCAAGCATAATCAAGGGTTTTCCACGTATTTGTATGATTAGTGAAAAAAAATTATTAAATAGGATGAACATTACAGTATTGTAGCAACTCACCCAGGTAGCTGCAACTTCTGGACAATATTACCAAGCCGATTGTAAATTGACAGACAACAGTTCTGTCCAGTAGTGGCAAGGTAGTTTCCACTCCCTTTCTGCCAGGCAAACTGCACGGCTCCATGTCCATGTGGTTGTTCGAGATTGAACAGCTCCTAACAAAAAGCACTTGTTTTACAAGGTAACCATTACTCAATAACTTCCCCATTTCAAAGATTTTGACTGCTCACCCTTCAACTGGGTTTATTATGATAAAAGCTGAGTGTAAGTTTGTTGCCAACAAATTTGTATTGAATTCGTAAATTGAATTACGGTATTTGAAGCAAGTTGTATTTCATATGCCCATTATTCCATTTGCCCATATATGGGCCTAGTCTTTCAACTATACTCAGGATCTATGTAGATGTGCGCAGCGGCGAATCCACTAAAAAAAAGGGAATACCACCAAACTAAACCAAAACACAGAACGCACGTTAAATAAGTTGATTATCTGAATTTATAGATATGTTTATAAAGTTTTCCACTCTAAAATATTTTAAAAGGCTTTTTATCTTTCACAATGATTAAACAAAAAGTGGTTCAGACGTTCAGACCCATTCTATCTGAAATGTATTTCATACCCCTTCGAATAATCGAAAAAGGCGGACAAACAATACTCAGGTATAAATAAATTTCTTACATATTAAGAAATTTCTATTGAAGCCTTGCTATTCTTGTGAGTGTCCGCATCTTTCCAGTTTTACAGAAATTCTGAACTTAATGAAACATGCCCCTGGAAATGTGATATCAATATTATAAATTTTTACTTTTGTATTAGGCTACTGTTTGATCCAATCTAATCCTAGGGAAGATAAGATTAAGAGAGGGAAGAGAAAATGATTTATTATGACTGGGAATAAGAAATAAAGGCTAAAGTGCAGTATATCAGCACATTTTTTTCTCGGCTATTTTTGAAGATATCGACTCAAATTTTTTTTTAAATGAAACTAGAGACAAAAATAAAGCGCGCTAGCACAATTTCAACTTCATTACACTTATTCTAATATTTTTAATAATGCTTTGAAATATTGCTGTTACTAACCTGTTTTGGAATAACACTGACAAACTTACATAGGTAAATCAATATTCAGTTATTTGTAGATGAATTCAATGCTAAATTTATTATTCTTATGATATCTGATGTGAAAATTCAGTTTCTTTTTACTTGAAAAATTATTCAATACATTAATTACGATCACAATATTGAATATCGGAATCACGGAGTGTCGAAAATTGTCAGCCATTTTGCTATTGATATTTTAATCTTGATATTTATCGATACTTCGTAATCGATGAGCTGTACAGTCAAATTATCAACTGATCAACTATCGATATTGGACTTATCGACAACTTTGTAACCAATTAAAAAATTACAGTTTTTATTATTATTAGTTCAACTAGAAAATATAGAAATAGAATCAAAATATATATTCTATTGTATTATATTTCTTACATAAGTATTAAAGTTTAGATAATTAATAAAGATAGGGTTGTGCAAATATATTGTTGTTTCTGTCTCTTACTTGAACAAAATTATTTCAATGATACTATTAACTTTCAATTTATTTGTGAGTTGATGATGGCTGGAGGAAAACAAAGCTAAGTAATCCTAGAAGTGTGGAGTGATTCATTTGAGTTAATAGATTGAGGAGTGCATGAAACGGGGAATTTTGAACATTAAGTGAATTTCAACTTAAACTAACCTAACCTAAGCTTGTACTAAGACGAGCTCAAATATACTCAAACTTTGTTGTTGATTTTAAAGAATTGACAGAAAAAATATGGCGAAAAATTGAGATTATGGCTACTTTTTCAGTTTTTTCTGCATCAAATTGTACATTAAATAAATTGTACAAATATTCATATCATATATAAAATTTGCTGAGAAGTACAATGAGACCAGTTCGAAGTTTGTAACTTTAGTAGTTACAAATTTGTATGTAGATTTTGTATGGTTCTCAACGGTCTCAACCTTTCTTTTTCCCTAACCTTCGCTAACCTCGCTAGTGGGTAGCAAATCACCTTAGTTACCTCTCCTTCTAGCTAAAAAGCTGCTATGATAAACTTGGTTCGCGCTTCGCTGAAACACGTTAATGATTCAATTCGAATTTTAACATTGATACCGTAGTCCGGGACAAACGCCTCGACAGGTAAGCTCTCTTGGTTCCCACCGGTCTTAACCTTTTTTTTCCCCTACCTTCCGCTAGCCTTGCTGGTGTGTAGCAAATCACCTTAAAGTGCCTCCCGCCCAGCCTAACAAAGCCCTATGATAACCTTAGTTGTCGCGCTTCGCGCCGAACCACGTTAATGTTCTATTTCGAATTATAACATTGATGCGCGGTCTGGAACAAAACGCGACAGGTAGCTCTCTTGGTTTCCCACCGGTCTTAACCTTTTTCCCCTAACTTATACTTCGCAAACACCTCTCGCTAGTAAGGTAGCAAATCAACAGAAATTACCTCCCTTCAAGCTAATAGAGCCTATGATAACCTTAGTTCGCGCTTCGCGTATCGAACACAATCTCAGTCCGACTAGTCCCCGACGGTATGGGTGTCAGAGTTATAATTTGATTTGATAGAAGACCAATGTAGTTATGCGCCAAAGCGCCAAAATATGACTTCAGATTATTATCATGTGGAGGCTTTGTTGGCTGGAAGGAAGGTAATTCAGATACTACTACTACCTCGCTAGTGTCTTTTTTTAAAGTTGTGAAATCAGTAAACGTTAAGGTCATCCAGCTAAAGAAGCCTGATCAACGTGGTTTTAAGCCCGGTACGAACCACTGTTGAAACGAAGGAGTATTCAGGTTATTACCTGTGATTAGGGATTAAGACCATGTGGTTTACGCGGCGCGAGCTGGGTTATCATAAAGCTTTGTTAACTGGACAGGACTAGCTTCAATTCTTACTAGCAGATTAGTGGGGAAAAAGGTTAGACCGGTGAGAATGAAAGGCTACAATCGAACGTTATCTACATAACTGGATTTTGCATAAGATAAGACCATTGAAGACCTTACAATTCTACATTCAAACAGCTGTCGAGCTGTCGATTAGATGACTTAACATTTTCTCTTCAGAATTTAATTTCAATGAAAAGAAAACATACCTGTTTGTATCATGAGATAAAACAAAAGGTAACCTACTTTGAACTAAAAAAAAAAACACTTTTTTAACTCAGCTTTCAAAATATCTCAATAACTACTGAAGTTACAAACTTTTTAACTGATCGCATTGAATTTCTCAACTGATTTTACATTTGATAGGCTTTATTAATTTGAATTTAATCAATTAGACTAATAATTAAGTAGTGAAATTGTCTTTGGCAAATGAAAAAACTGTACACGTTTTTGGCTGTTGGTTTTATTGAAGTCTGATCTCTGAGTTATCAGTTATCGATATTGAAGAACAATCGTTAAAAATTATCGATTACTTTTACACCGAGATTAGGGAGTAGGCGTTCGTAATACAAACGAAGGGTCAAAAACATAGCTTCCCGCATCCAGTTCATACTACAATTCAAAATAAGCTGATTTTAATAACAATTAATAAATAAATAGCCACACTGTAATAGTCAATATCTCATTAAGTAATTGATATCAATTATTCAATTTTTTTCATGTGTGTCCACACACGGAATAATCAATTCAAGGTGATAGTATGTTGATGTTTTTACAAAGATGAGTTAGAATCAAAGCAATATTTCGAACCGATATTAAAAAATATTAAATTGGTGTAATGAGGTTGAGAATTGTGCTAGCCACTTACCTCAATTTTGATCTCCTAGTTTTCATTTAAAAAAAAAAATTTGAGTCAGGTAATCTTCAAAAATAACCGAGAAAAAAATGTGCTGATATACTGCACTTTAGCCGAAAATAAATTATGAACAGACCAGAACCCAGAAATCAAGGCTGAATCGATAAATCAATAATGAGGAGTAGAGTAACAATAAAAATCAGGTAATGACCATCAAATTATATATTATTTCGTGGAAACAACCTATAAGTACCTGTAATGCTCCCGTTAGAGGAGGATTGAATTGAAACCTTATCGGCTTAATATACAAAACAGTAGGTGGGATGTTTGGATCAAATAAAATAAGTGGAAACAAATTGAGTGAGAAGATAAATTGGTTGTATTTTTAGGTTAAAATCAACAAACTAAATACTATTAGTTTCAAGCAAAACCATGTATACCTTTTCGTACATTGGGACATGAGGACTGGATGTTCCTTTGCAGATTTTCACATGAATTCAACTAGAAAATTTCTGTAATCAAAAAGCATTCTAAATACAAAAATAATTGTAATAATAATGACAAAATTGGGCTTAGAAAAATCTGCAACGAATCAACCTTTCCGTTGTTTGTCGTTTTCTCTGTGTCCGGTCCTGTCGAGTGTCGTCTGTCTCTGTCTGACTTTCCTTGTTTTCCACATCATTTTCCTTTCACTTTCCGATTCTGTTTCTTGATAATTCCTTGTTCTCAAATGACCCTTTTTAGGCAAAACAAAACATAGCTGTTTATATAAAATGTCTTTATAACCTCTTAGTTACACAACTTTTCAAATCGTAAAACGATAACTTTTTCATCATTTTGTTATTTTCATTTTCATAAATATTTGGTTATGAATTTTGATTAAGTTGGAAAAGGCGAAACTTTTACATAGAATCCTGATTGATAGAATTAAAATTGTTCGGTGAGGGCCTGGTCACATGTACGATTGTGGTTTTATGCTTTTGCTAGAAGAACTACTTGATTGTGAACACTTTACTTACACTTCCACTAGAAGCTACTTTGATTGTGGTTTGGCACTTCAATTCACTAGAAGAGCTACTTTGATTGTGGTTTTTGCTTTTACTTCCGTCACTAGAAGTCAGCTACTTTGATTTTGATTGTGGTGGTGCTTTTTATTTCCACTTCACTTACTATCAGGCCTGGATTTCCTACCTAGGCACACTAGGCACTTATAGGCCTGGGGCGGCACGATCCTAGGGGCAGCTCTCAGATGCAAATTGGTTTATATTTGTATTTTTTCGTTTTATCAAGTGGCTAAGGGCGGCACGGCTCTCGGGATCACTGTATGCGTAGTAGTGACCCAGTTTATATTTGCGTTATTTTCGCATTTTGTCCAAGTATTTGATAATAACTGTTTTTGTTTGCAAAATATTTGTTGTGATTGATGATCAAAGAGATTTATTTGGGGTAGTTTTGTAGGTTTCATAGTTTTCATTGTCAGTTTACAAAATGTTTTTGTTTGAAAGCATGAATCAAGTTTGTTTATGAGTTTCATTTCAATGTCCTAAAATTAACTAGTTTGAAAACATGAACATTTTAAAATATAATAAAATCTAAAAATTACAACACGGTTGACTTGATTACTAGTAAAAAACAATCATTGTTTATTTTCACTAATAATTTATATAGTATATATCTCATAATAAATTAACACAGTATATATCTCATAATAAATATAATAACACAGGCCCTACATATATCCCTATTATACCAAGGGCGGCAGCCAGGGGTGGCACTAGGGGCAGCAATAGGTTGGGGAAATCCGGCCCTACATGCTACATGTATCTAATAATATGCCAAGGGCGGCAGCCGATTTTATACAAGGCGGCAATAGGTTCGAAATCCAAATATAACACTATACAGGTGTTTCAAGAACTCCCTACAAAATACTCTGGGGCATTGTTCCTGGGTGGGTGAAACCATATCTAAGTATCATATTTAGAATTTGTCCAGAAGGGTCCTCAAGTTACTCACACAGCTGCCATTTTGTTTTTCACTTATTATTTTTATCTCAATAATGGTGAAACATATGGAATTGAAAACTTTTGCACCCAACGTTTCATGACAACTAGACAAAGCTACAAAAAAGAATTATGACTAATTTTTCAAATTCATAAAACAAAATGGCGGCCATTCAAAGTTTTGTTTCTTGAATAACTCGGAAACCGTTGATATGTACACAGAAAATTTTACTGGAATAACTTTTTTAGTAAATTTGAGATTACAAATCGATTGAAACCTTATTTGTTGAGATTGGACCAATATTGACTGAGATATATGGCAGCTTTAGTGATGGGTGACCGCTGGAGAGATAGTTGCAGTGCATCCTGGGCATGCGGCTAAAGTCTGCCACAACAATGCAACAGTCTCTTTTGTCTATGCTTTGCATGTAAATATTTATGTGAGAAACGATTTTAGAGCATTTCGTGTGATTTTCAAAGATATTAAAAGGAGTTCAACTAACCTCCAGCGGTCACCTATCACTAAAGCTGCCATATCTCAGTCAATATTGGTCCAATCTTAACAAATAAGGTTTCAATATAACTTATAATAAAGCTAATAATATAACTTATATTATTTAGCTTTATACAGAATTTATTCTAAGATTCAGAACAATAGTAATCAATAAGAATGAGCTACGTGGTAAGAACTTTGAGGTGGAGATCTAAGAACATTAAGGCTCTTCTCACAATATGTCGTGATCGATGATGACCAGGATTTCCCTGGATAGATCGTGTCCCTGGATATCGTGTCAATTGATAATTTAAAACTTGTTTATTTACATAAGTTAGATATGGCAGCGTCACGAGACCAGCAAATATGTCATTAAAAAAATCATCCAAATCGATAAAAGCTCCTCCCAATGAAGCCACCTTAGATGGGTGTTCTTGAACGCAGTGTTCACTGGGCCTTGCCTTCTCTGGAGTGTGGCAGGCAGATTATACATCCTGATTCCTGATTGCCAGCACCGGAAATCAATCCTTGATAACTTGCCGTTACACATCCTTGAAACACTTGCTTGAGCACAGGCACGCGCGATACTCAAATCGCAAAGCGACTGGAATAACAACGTGTTTTAGAAGATGAAGTTCAGACAATACGGGTTGCAGGTTCGTCTACACCAGGCGTCATCATTTGAAAACACATGTTTCTTATTCGTTGCCGAGACTCCAGTTTGCTTCGCGATTTGAGTATTACAGAGTGATGAAGTGAAATTCTAAATTTTACTTCACTCTTTATATCAATATTTAAGTTGATAGTTAAATTGATAGTAATTAAGTTGATAGTAATAGTATATTAAGTTGATAGACAATATTTTATTGTCAAATTTGATATAGCATGGTCTATAGCTACAGCCCATTACCCTTTCCTTTCTCCATGCACAGGCCTAGGGCTCAAGTGGGATTCATTCTCAAAAAATAAATGCCTTTACGTATGGAATTATTTCACAAAAGTCGCTAATCGATACCTTGAATTTTAGTAATAGCGTTCAAGATATGAGAATACTTCGAAGTCCAAGATTGGATGAGTTTTTTTTTAAATTTAAATCATGTTCAAATGGTTAAAGTAAACTTTTATAGCATATTCATTGAGACTTGAGGCAAATATTTTCTATATTTTGTTGTAATATAAATTGTTTTTGCTATGTAAAGCTCGTGTGTTTTTGCGTGGATGAGCGGTGAGGAGAAACTCAATCCAAGTAAATAAGTAATTGATTTCTATAAGTGAAATAATTGTTGACCCCAATATCTGACTTAATTACATGTTTTAGCATAATATGACTATTATGATCATGTTAAAATTTTAATATTGCAGATGGCGACAAATATCATGCAGGATAACGCAAACGCAATTTTTAGTCAAGAACCAGCGTCAGAATACAGCACTGCATTGTCACAGATCTCAAATGATGATGGCCAACTACAGACAAGTATTGGTTTTTGTCAAATATTCATCAAAGAAGAAGTGCATGGTAAGATACAAATAGTCTACAGTATTTTCATTCAGCTGTTTTTGAATTTTATATTCATATTTTAAATTCCTTTGTCGAAGAGAGTGTGAGATGAAATTATATTATTGGAAATATTATTTGTATTTTGCTTGGTATGTTTGTGAATTTATTACTATTTAAGTACATTCAGTTTTAATCTTTTTGTGCGAGTGTGGATGTAAATGAATCAGAGCAGGAATAACCAGATATCCGAAAACTAAACTGCAATGGATGCAACAAAATTTAGTAATATTAGACTGGTAGAGAATTCAAAACTAGATTTGAATAATTTATTAGAATTATCAAGCATTCAAGCACACCAATATGTCAATTCCACATATTCCGACCAAATCATGTCAAAAAAAATTCCTGTCATAATTACACCTCCTCAAAGAAAAATTTGAAATACTGAATCACTGAATGTTTAGTACAGTGAATGTATTAACTGAATGTTAATATTTTTATCAATGGCCTACCTCACTTAGCATTGACTCTTTAAGCAGATGATACTACTGTGATTGTTGAAGACAAAGATTATGAAGTCCATCAGAGGGCAGTTCGTGTTCTTAACCAACTTAGTCACTGGTTCACCTGTAATTTTTTTAAACTAAATTTAACAAAAGCTAATTTTCTCAAGTTTGCTACTGTTGGAGGTTCAGGAACAGGAGATGAATGTCGTGCTGCTGAACAGGTTAGATTTCTTGGGGTGTAGCTTCAAAGGAATGTGAAGTGGGATTGTCATCTGAAAGCGCTGGATGTCAAACTATCCCGTGCTATATTTGCCTTGAAATCAATAGCTAACAAAAAACAGCTCAAATTAAAAATTATCATGGCTATTTTATTTCACAAATTCGATATAGTATTTTATTCGGGGGTAGCAGTAAGACGAACCTTCAGATGATTTTTTGTAAGCAAAAGAAGGCAATTGATGGGGCTGACTCTAGGGTGTTATGTAAACCAGTTTTCAAAAGACTCCAATTACTAACAAGTCCAGTCCTTTATTATTTTGAAATTGCATCTTTTGTTTTAAGCAATAAACAGAAATTCGTGGAGGATAACATATCACACAGATACTTCACTAGGCATAAAATGACTATCCTACAGTATCCTACTCATAGACTCTCAATGCTGGAGGAGGGCCTCATTATACTGGACTCACGGCTTTCAGTGGTTTGACAAATGAACTGAAAAACATTAACAGTCTCAAGAAATTTATTGTAGCCCTCAATGATATATTAACTGAACCTGTCCGTATTCATTGAGAGAGTGCTTTGAGGTTTTCTCTAAATCTCATTAAATTGTCTATTAAGTAGGATTTTAGTGAAAATTAAAAAATTCTCACTGAAATTCATGATCATTGAAATTTATGTTCATTTTCATTTCAGTTTTATAATAAATAAATAATCATTGTGTATTTTGAAAAATCCATCCTACAATTAGCGCTTCATATAAGAAATTGATTTTTGGGCTGAATGCCTTACAGTTCAAATCTGATCGCACGAAACAAAAATCCAACTTATAACATACATTAGTGCCTACTTACAAGTAGCTTTACAGACTCATGTAAGTTGACACCTACTTTAAAACTTAGAATTAGAAGCTGTAATCCACATTAGTTCCCAACTTGGGGATGGAATTGAGAAAATGGCAGATTATCGAGTCGAGTCGAGCTACCATGTGTTCCTCTCTTGAAAGTAGAATCTCAAATTATCAGCCAAATTCAACTCTTTATAGGAATACTCCTATTTTCTTCAAAGGACCTAATGGTAGTTGGTGTCTGATTTTTCAGATGAACATGATTCAGAAGATTCAGATAACACCTCAGTGAAGAGCAAACCAGAATTGCCTCCTATCTACACCACATCTGGCTGTGTGGAGGGCAACAGAAGTTGGTGTACTGATCAGCGATAATGGAGATTCAATTTCTCCATTGGAAACTTCTACTATACCAATTGTTACTGCGAATGCGAAGAAACTTCATACTTGTGAGCAATGTAGCTATAGAACCACAAAAATAGGTAATCTGGTTAGACATATTAAAAGACACACAGGCGAAAAGCCTTTCAAATGTGAATTCTGCGACTTCAAATGCTCTACATCATTTAATTTAAAAGCTCATCTTAGATCACATTCAGGCGAAAAACCTTACATCTGTGAATTTTGTGGCCATAAATTCACTTTGTTATGCAATTTAAAAGTTCATCTTAGGTTACATTCAGGTGAAAAACCTTATAGTTGTGATTTTGTGACTATAAATGCATGCAGTCAGGTTATTTGAATGATCATATGAGATTGCATACAGGTGAAAAACCTTACAGTTGCGACCTCTGTGACAAGAAATTTTCCAATTCAACTAATTTGAATAGACATCTTAGAAGACATGCAGGCGTAAAACCGTACAGCTGTAAACTTTGTGACTATAAATGCAGTCAGGTAGGTCATTTGAGCAATCATCTCAGAAGACATTCCGGCGAAAACGTTACAGCTGTGAGTTGTGCGACTATAAGAGCGTTCATTCGGGTGCGTTGAAAAGGCATCTCATGAGACATTCGGGTGAAAAACCTTTCAGTTGTGATTTCTGTGACTACAGGACTGCGTATTCATATGATTTGAAAACCCATCTCAAGAAACATGCAAGAGAAACAACTTTATAGTTGTGATTTGTGTGACTACTGCTACAGAGACTGTATAATAACAGTGTGGCTATTGATGTCACACTTTTGATTGGTTGAATCGTACAAATCCTCCATACTTTTGCCAATTCCCATAGGATTTGCATTGAAATGAAACGCAAATCATATGTTACGAGTTCACCCCGTGAACAGTGACTGTATTCTTTATAGTCACTGTAACCCCGTGCAGCGCAAAGCGCCGCTCACTTGAATTTTCTAAAATTCTTAGTTTTAAATAGTTGCTATTTTGACTATCTGCAGCTGACAGCAGCTCTGTCATACCAATGAAAACCTACCTTGTACAGATGACTATTTGTAGTCACTATACTACTTTTAGCTTCTAAGCTCTATACAGTACATTTAGCTTTTTACATTGTAATGCCAACAGATAGCGCCAAAGGTGCCTATTTTTGGTTTTCATTATTTTCTCCCATTCAAAAATACTGTATTATTTCTCTGGTCGGCAGTACAAAGGTGTTAAGTCAAAAAATCTGATTTTTCAGTAGAGAGGAAAGAAGATTTCAAAAAATTCTAACACAAGACTTGAAACACATTAAATTTCAAAGTTAACACATTATACTCGTTTTTATCCACAGTTTTGAATGGTACTGATGCATTTAATCAATATCAGATAGAATTTGGTATTTATTCAAATTTTATGACTTAAGCCTTTGGGAGCATCCATATTTGATGAATGATTGTTGACTTATGTCTAAAATACCGAATTCCTTGCATATAGATTAGATCAGGTAAATTGATAAAAATACTCTTTCAGATGAAAAATATATTCATTTGATTTGAAAAATTACTTGAAATATTACTTAGTTTAATTAAAAAAATAAATCAATTATTCTCTTCATCAATATTTACATCTCGCAGGTCTGGATCTATATCACAAGCCTGTGAAGCATGGGTTGTCAGACTCTTGTAAAATTCGTGGAATAGAGGTGGAATCAGAGGCAAAAGATCCAAAAGATCATTTTTCTTCTCCAAACTAATTGGTAAAATTCCGTTGTAGGATTTTTTACATGTAAATGACTTAATGTTTTTCCCCCTTCTCTTGAAATTTATTCTTTTGAATGGTGCATTTTCCCCTAAACTCTCTTTGTAACGCACAATACCCACTTCAGACTTCACATACTGGAACCATTGTATGTTGCGCCAAAAAAATTGTTCGTTCTCATCGTTTCTTTTCTTGAGAACTAAACCCTCTTCAACAACTGGGAAAAGCTGAAAAAATGTTCCTGCTTCATTTCGTGTACCACAAATGGATTCTTCTTGCCACATGACCGTACCAACTGGTACCAGTCATGTGGGTGGTATATTGGTACCTGGGTCTTTTTCTTTCGTTTTTCAATGATTGAATGATCAACATCACATTCCATGTGAGTATGTCCTGGAACTAGAAATTTATGGTTGATTGTATGTATGTGTGGGAAATCAGAGACAGCCTTCATGAACATGACAGATACGTGTGAGTTTTTATTTTGGCCTCCACTCCACATGTATCTGAATAAAATGTAATTTCTTGCATAGTATGAGGCAATTCACTTATGTGTTGGTAGAGACAAGAAGCCACTTCATTAGCTCCCCTACCCGCAGTTGCTTCGTGCCACATATAATTGAAAGATTCTCCCGTTGCATTGTCATGTATTTTCAAATTATAAGTCCAGAGCTGGCGTTTATAAAATGCAACTCCAGAGCAAAGAAAGGGCGTGGGTAGGCATTGCTGTAGATCAAAACTGTAGCACTTTTTAGTCTCATCAGCTTGTTCTTTGTCTTTTTTCTTGCAGATATATGCCAAATCAGCTTTTTCTTGATGAGCATTCAACTGACTTTCTACTTCGAGTTCTTCCTCCTTATTTCTAGACTCTTTGGCAACTTTCAATTTCATGTGTAGAGTGTCACAGTTGTGACATGTATCAACGTGTGGTTTTTTGAAAGCAAGGTTGAAAGTCTTAAATTCCCTTGTGTATATTTTAATAGATACTGGATTATTGTGATCTTTCTTGTATAAATCGTACATTGTTTGAATATTCAAGTGTGATGGAAGATAATTCTTGTCATTTGTACGCCTTGAATAGTGACTTTTATAGCTTGTGAATGATAGAATATGTTTTCTCACATAATTTAAAGATTCCTCAGTGGTTTTATTTGCAGGAGGGACAGTTTTACCACGCTTATCTCCAGTTATTATACCAGTAACACTAGATTTCTTCTTATCTAGAGCATATCTCACAAACCTGGGCTTCTCTCCTAAAGTCCCCAGAAAACATTCTTTGCATACAGTTTTACGAATGCCTTCAACTTCAAAGCAATACTCATATGTGACTTCTCGTTTTTTATTCCCATTTGGTTTCCTTTTTCGACTAGTTTTTACTTCAGCTGATGTGACACACTTGGAGATAAAATCTGACCGTTTGTCTCTTGACCCGACTGACCACTATTGAGCAAAAATCTGTGCTCGTATTAATGGATTAAACTCTTCTAGAATGCGAAAACACTTATTTCTACATTTTCTTAAAGGTTTAAGTTCTCTCTTGCCAACTTCTTTTCCTGAAGTGCTAATGTATGACTGGCCTGTGTTTATCTTAATTGATCTCTCTTTCCTGAATGCCTAGCCCATGGCTTAGTTTTCCTCTATCATTCTCTGTAGTATTTTCAGAACCAGGAACTACCAAATCTGTTGATTGCTGCTTCTCGCGTTCATCGTTCCAGTCCGGCTGTAGTTTCACTCAAAGAATCTTCTCTTACCTTTGAAAATTTTGTTTACTTTAGATCTAGACCTAATAATATATTCCTCTTCACTAGAATCCTCTCCTCCTCAGTTTTGTAATTTTCATCAACGTCTGTGTTGTCCATATCTTCAAACAATTCTTCTTCAGCCCACTCCATCAGCTCTGGCTCTATGGATCGAATTGGTGAGGATTCCACTCCTAGTTCCACTGAAAAAGATGAAATAAATTGAAATGATGTTCTAAATCTCTTATGTCTCAGAAAGGACTGGTTACTTGTCAATTAAATATTTACTAAAATTTCAAATAAGATGAAGAATTCCATGAATACTTTTGCTCAAAATGTGATGCCACTGCCAGCAATTGAACAATATTCAACTGTAACAGGCATTGTGCTTTACCATCAACTAGCATTTCAATTATTCAATTCATTTTGATAATAGTGAACATTATTCAATTCATCTAATAATAGTAAATATTATTATCCAATTCATTCAATAATAGTGATTATTATTATTCAATGATTAAACACTGCTGAATTGTGAGAGCTGGAAGCATGAGTCAGGAGTCAGAATAAAAAGAATAAAGCCATCAATACATTCAATTTTTATTGTGAATATTGCAATACCAACCTGACTCCATTACATGAACAGGCGATACACCTCATATAGGCCTTCTTGTTCCTCTTGTTCTGGTGGTGCAACTGAAAACAGAAAATATTTTGTCATGGAATTGTAGCCCAATACGAAGAGTATACTTCAATAATGAAATCTGAAGGAATGAAGTCATTATCATATTCGAATTTATTAATGAATGATTGATCATTTTATTTGTTCATGGATTAATCATTTTATTGTTTCAAGGAAACCCATGAGCAAGATGAGTTTAAATTGGTTGAGTTAATGCGATACATACCACAAAATATAGTTTACCTGAACTACACAGTCATACTATCACTGTATAAATCAATCGATTTTCAACAAATTTCCAATTGGTAACCACCACAAATTATAAATTATTATTCTCCACTGTATAACAAACGAATACTCTCTTATCACAAAGCAAATATTTTATTAGAATACGTGTATTATTGTAGGTCAATAATTTTTTTTGTAATTTACAACACATGCATAGAATTCAATACCAAGAAACGACCAAAAATATTGGGGTGGATACAAATGAGTAAATGGAAATGAATCAGTGGGAAATACAAGTTATATATTATGCAAAATAATAATCAAAGAAAGGAGATATACATCTGGGAAACATTAATTATAGATTAATATTCAAATTGATTAGTAATTTATACTGAGAATATTATAATACCAGCCTGATTCTATTAGATGATCTGGTGATAATCATCCTGGGAACCCTTCTCGCACCTCTTGACCTGGTGGTTCAACTGAGAAAACCAGATGATAACTTTTTTGTACTGAAAATCAATTAGACTAATATAAACATTTACTTACTTTCCAACCTATTGATTCTGTTATAAATCATAATCCTGTCATCACAAGTAAAAACTTCATCACCATGCAGGTCTAATAGGTTGAGGTTTTGAATTGGAAGTAAGTTAGTATACTGTCTATTGTTTGACCAATTTCTCCAGTGAGGCCTAATAGAAATAGAAATAGGAATATCTTTATTGCCATTAGATTCATTACACATAAACATCGGCCATTGTCCACTGCTAGATCAAAACATATAGGTTTGGTTTGAATTCAGTTGAATTTGCTGAATACATTAGGATTTGCTGATGACTATCAAATGACAATCAAAATTATCATTTTGTTCCATTTATGAATCTACTAAGCCAAGAATGCAACTCCTCACTGCATTATAATAAACATTGAATCAAACTCAAATTTTCGATAAATCAGTCTAAATAGTAATAAAACCTACTTTAATCATTCATTGAGTTCATTGTCAATAAGTTTTCAAACACAAAAATTACATATTTTGATGAAAATAATAGAATAGGCCTATTAGTATGTGCTCCAGAAAATTTGTGGTTTTCATTCAATTTTGAGAGATTAACCCTTTGGTGCCAACGTCCTAATATTAGGACGTACTGAATTTAATGCGAAGAGTGTCAACGTCCTTTTTAGGACGCTGCCTGGATTATGCGAAGAGTGCCAGCGTCCTATTAAAAAGGACGCAAATAATTTCAGGTATTATCAATCTCAATATCGACCAATGAGGTCGATGTTGTACTAGATATGTTAAGCCCGGTCTAGACGCAACGATAAGTTTGTCAAACTTAAGTCGTTCAAACTAGTTTTGAAGCAAAAAGTTGGGATGAGGTTGCATCGCGTCTACACGCTTACGACTTATTAAAAAGTCATGCCTCTTTTCATACGACTTCTATCTGTACACTTGATTTTCTGGTCGCTCAATAGACAGTTTATGGATCCAATAACTTTATCGAGTCAATAACCATGTGTTTTCAAATGCAAAAAAAAGGTTATTGATTCAATAAGTTTATTGAACGACTGAAAAACCGGGCATCAGTATGTCAATATCTGCGACGGAGGAGACTATATTGCTGGCAAATTGAGTTTTCTGTTTAACCTTCATGTATAACACCTCAAAAAAAGTTACATGGATATAACAGTGGGGTCCAGTGGACCCCATTCTTTAAATTGACTATTTTCGGTTATTTCTGATTTTTGAAAATTATACTCATTCAGGATCGATATAAATGTTTCTATTTGAGCTATTTTACCAGGTTTAAACTCAAAAACTTCTATTTCAATTTCAAAATTGTTATTTAATATTCTGTCATTTTCAAATTAAAAATTACATTTCAACATAAAATGCTGAATAATATAATCAATCAAACATACATTTCTTAAGGAGAATAGTCATACTTTAATATTCTAGGAAAAAGTCCCACATAACTTTATTTGGTTTCACTACACTACCTCTTGATTATTGTCAATTTCATGATATGAAAACACGCAAAAAACAAAAGTTATAAACATATACTATTCAATTTGTCCTCATCATCTTCAACACACTCCTTACCAAGTGACTGCTCTATATTTCATTTCACAACACAATGGCTTTTCACAGTTTGAGCACCTATTTTTTGTTTTCTGTCCTTTGCACTCACAAAGCTCACACACGTAGCTTTCTTCTTTCCTCCATCTGGTAGATGCGTAGCGGATATTCAGCATTTAATGGATAGATGATTTCAACTCTCTTTGCAGACTAAAGATTTCCAAACTTCAAAAGATATGGCTTAATCAGATTGTGGATACTCGAAGCTCTCTCGAAGTGATTTTTCTGCGGCAAAGTTTTGCATTGTTTGCATTCAGTTGTATAATAATATTCCAGTTAAATTCAAATTTTCTAAAGTCATCTCAATGGCGTGGAAGTTGTATGTATCCACATTGGTCCAAATTCAAAAAAACATTCTCAATGACCAGCGATTTGTTTTGCGTGATACAGATGAAGATGACACAGTTTGTCGAAAGTATCTGTTCCCCTTCATAGTAGAGGTTGTGAAGAGAGGACAATTTCAGGCTTCTTGTTTCTTCACATCCCAACTTCAACGCTGGGATTGATGCATCGTAGAAAGTCATAGAGTCACATTTTCTTCTTCTTTTGGTGAATTATGAAATTAGGGGTCTTGTTGTTATCAAAGGCAAAAGTGAAGTACCAGCAGGTTTGTGGGTGAGAAATTTGGTGGTGTCTCAGCCTTATTATGTCTCATTGTACCGACCATCGTCAATTTATATTCCATCAGCATAGTATTGAACAAGGGTGAATTTGCTGATGTGAACCAGTTGTCTGTTGTGATGTTACGGTTTTGTACCATGTATTGGTTCAGAAAGTGTGTTCAAGCATAATATGAAGGTACTGGTTCCTTGTTCTGGTATTGACTGAACCAGTATAATTATGGTATGGCATTTATCATATAACTAGTTTTAGCATCATTCATCATCACCCCGAGCTTCACCCCTGGGACCTGGAAAACGTGTCACTAACTGTCTTTCCGGTAGTCTCCCATGACGTTCAGGCTCTTTTGTACTCCAAATATAAGGGTTTTTCTTACCTTTACCTTTCAAAACAAATGAGTTTCTCTCTCTTTGTTCACCATTGTGATCATCATCTTGTCCTTCAGCCCCATGGTTATTGATGACTTCTTCTTCCTCAGTGGAACTGAACTCATCTGAATGGTCACCTTCATCTTCAATGTAGTCGGATCCAAATCAAATTGTCACCAAATAAACTAGCACTATCACTGTCATTGTCCTCTAATAATTGTCTGATCAAATCAGGATAATTTAAAATATTTGAAGACATTTTACATTGAAATAGACAAGAAACTGTTCGATATATATATGAAAGAAAAAATGTGGATGAACTGGAAAAAGACTAACATAGATATAACACTGGGTCTGGTGGACCCCTGACACAATTGAATTGTTTACTGCTCCACTATCAGTTCTGGAGTCGACTGGTCATTTTTGACGTTGCAATGTATTGACAGGACTGCCAACTGAATTTACATGGAGCAAAAATATCACATCTATATTTGTTACTGAGATATCACAAGAAGAAATATCAGTGGGGTACGCTGGACCCCAGTGTTATATTTGAAGGAATAAGAAAAAATAATATAAAAAAGCGACATCGTGCAAAATGGTGTAGAGATTAATTATTAAAAAGATAAAAATTCCAGTCATATAAAGAACAATAAATTTATAAAGAGAACAATTTAGCTATTAAAAAGAGAAAATTGTCAGAACAATTATAAAGAAAACAATTTGGCTATTGAAAAGAAAAAATTCTTAAAACCCAAAAGTTACCAATTCATTTAATATGAAATTATGAAATGGAACTAAAGTAGCCTACCTCATATTATTGCTATAATAACCTATGGGGTTTTGTCAGTTGTTATCGTCTTTGTATACTAGCCTATAATATGAATAATATTATTATCTGAACGCAATCACCTTCACTACATTTAAAAGAATAAAATTGAGAACTGAAGAAATGGATGGAAAAGACTCTTTGACACCGACCTAACCTAGTCAGTGACTGCTACTTTGGTACTGGTACTGAATGGATGTAACTATTTGTATAACAAAATACAGTAACACATCTTATCCATAAGCCCGCTAATTTACAGCTTTATTGGTTCTAATGTCTCGTATATGTTGTGTTAATAATATATGTATGGTAGGGTAGTAAAACTTGAACATAAGTTACAGTATGGTACTTAAAAGTACATGTCATTTATCATACCATGTAATCAATAACCTACATAATATGATATTGAATTTTTATGTTATGTTGATATTTTATTTTCCGGTTGTATCCTATTATCTTTCAACTTTTTTAGGAACCTCTGCAATAATACAATGCTGATATAACTTTATTCAAATCAAACAGGACACTCTTCCACAGGTACCTGCCTCAACATCCTTTCTTTTTCCTTTTAAATAAGAAAGGAAATGAACTGAACACATGAGAGAAGTTCAAAATTTTATACATAAAAAGAAATAATAAAGTATTATATAATAAACTAGCAAACGATCTAAACATTTGTTCTATCAAAAGTGATATCCCTCAGATAATATGGTAATTTATTGTACTGGTAATACTAAATACTTAGTACAATAAATAAGAATAACTTTCAAAGCTTTCAAGTTAAATATTTTATATTTAAATACATAATTTTTTGACACTCAAGCATTGTTTCAGTTTCTGAATGCTGAATCCAAATCCGAATTCTAACCCAATTCATTTCTTGCTTCTGAACCATCATTTTCATAGGCTTATAGGTTAAAGAGGGACAATAAGTTTGAACAGCTGTCTACACGTCAAAAGTCGTTCCAACTTTAGTCAAAAGATTCAAGTTAATACATCTTTTTGTTGGACGACTTAAGTTTGACCAACTCTTAATTTTGCCATCTATAGCAGGATCCGTTCAACTTGTCAGAAATCAGCTGTTTTAAAGAGCAATATCACTATACTTGAACTACAAATGCTGAATCTCTCAGATTATTGAAAAGGTCTTTTAAAAGTTATTCTTTGAAAGGTCTTCTTTAAAAGGTCTTTTAAGACTTTAAATGTCTTTAAGACTTTTAAGCCTTTTTGATTATTATTATTGAAATCACTGTTTCATTATTGCCAAAACAGCTGATTTCTGACAAGTTGAATGGACCCTGCTATACACACTACGACTTTGCTTCAAACTGGTTTGAACAACTTCAAAGTTTGACAAACTTATTGTTGCATCTAGACCAGGCTTAACCCTCTTTGTGTATGCTGCCTTTTTCTTGGTCAGAGTGTATGCGGTGTCCAACAGACACTGAATTTCCTATTTTCTAATTTTTAAGATATATCTCAAGTTTAAAGTAATTGAGAGGATGAAAAAGTATTAGAATGACTGAATAGAGCATATATTATCATACAAAAACCAAATATGATGACAAAATATGAAATATGATACTGAAAATATAATTGATAGTCATTTCATAACTATCCGCAAGAGAAAAACGAGGACTTGGTCAGTGTGGTGAAATCAGTGAGTAAGGCGTTGGGACATGAGATTACAGATCTTCAAATGAATAATATACCGCCTCCCACGCGCGATAAGAGCAAGACCCCGCCGATTATTGTATGAAGCTGGTGAGGAGAATCGATAAGGGAGGAACTCCTACGTAGACGTCAGTGAGGAGAGACTTTTCAGCGCGTCCGCATGAATCTTCCTTCCGATGTCCCACTGTATGTGAACGAGAGAGTCTAGCTCCTGAAAGAAGAAAAGTATTGGCCTGGCTAAAACTAAAAGACTGAAAAGCCTACAAATATCTGTGGATAAGAAATGGTAAGATTCTCATGAGAAAAACTGACGGTCAACCTGTAATAACTCTTGAGTCTGTTGAAGATCTAGATAAGTTGAAAGGATACTAAAAAGTCAACAGGTTACAATTGATGCTTATCCAACATTTGAAACAGGTAATAATTAAGGAAATCGTACATAACTAACCAAAAAATTAATGAATAGTAACTCAAGTATGAAAATTTTTCAGTTGATCTTTTTAGTTAAAATTCCCACTTCTCTCTCTCTAAATGACACATAATAATAACTTGTTTTTCATATATGAAGATTCAAAATATCAGAAGCCTGCGCGAAAATTTCGAATTACTCTCTATTCACATCGATAGCTGCCAGAAGAAACCAACTTGTATCATATTAACAGAAACGTGGATTTATAGTGATGAATCTAACTGATGTTCCAAATAAGAGGCTATAAATGTTTTACAAACTGTAATATTAACTTTATAGAGCAGGCGGGGTAGCTGTGTACTTGGACGAGAATTTGGCAGCTAATGCTGATAAGATAACATTTATTTCGGCAGACGGGCTAAAACTTCAGTCTATTAACTATAGATAACGTAAAACTAAATATTATTGCAATCTATAGATTTCATTCTTTACCAAAAGATTTATTTTCGATGAGATAAAACTTCTATCATGACGATAGAAAGTGAAGAGAATGTTATCTTACAGGCGATATAAATATTGACCTACTAGAAAATAGCATTCAAACTGATGAGTACAACTTTTGTATTGTCGAGCTTTGGATTCCAAATCATATGTAAATGAACCAACACGAATTCTTAATACGTCAAAGACATGCATAGATCTGCCTCTTCTTTCGATATACTCAGCCACTAAATGCAGTTTAATCCAACAACAGATATTATCAATAACGGAATCACTGACCACTCTACCATTCAATTTTATCTCAACATAACCACAGTTCGATTAAACCAACCACTATCGCATGATAGGATTAAGCGGAAAATCAGAAAGATTGATACTAAGATACTCTCTATTAAACTTCAAGAGAATAACTGGGCAAGCGTTCATAACCAAACCCGAGTTGACCCCGCATTCGATGAATTCATGAAAATTTTCAACGAGTGTATTGAATACGCTAGCTCTGATAAGCCTGAGTACGCGCGAAAACATAACGAATATAAACCTTGGCTAACTCCCCATTTACTCCATCGCGTAGAAATAAAGAATAGACTTTACAAAAAGTAATAGGACAACCACATAATGACAGATTAAATAAACACTATACAAAATACCGAGATAAATTGAAAGCAGACTTAGACTTTCAAAAATAAATATTTTCGGGAAACACTTAGTAATTTGAAAGGTAACACTAGAGATAGCTGGAAAGTGTTAAATTCACTAATCGGAGAGAATAAAGGTACTGAAAAAATAGACCAGATAATCACGGGTGACGGAGAAACCATCCGGGATGAGGATAAAATTGCTGATGAGCTCAATAAACACTTTGCTTTGGTATCTTCCACTAAACATAATTCAGACAGCAATAATCTTCAAGAACAAAGAAATTCAGAATTAGTAGGACAGATTTTCCCCCAGCAAGTAAAACACCCGGCCTCTATGTTCTTCTTCCCGGTTACGGACACAGAGGTTAAAACAATAGTAATGTCGATGAAATCAAGGAAAGCTCCAGGATATGATAATATTAAAATTGAGTTATTAAAGAGTGTGATAGAAAGTGTGGCTGACATCCTGACCTACCTGTTCAATCTGAGTCTGAGCTCGGGTACTTATCCTAAACAATTAAAAACGCAATAATTATTCCAATATTTAAATCAGGTGACAAGCAGGATCCCAGTAATTACAGACCCATTGCACTTCTGTCAGTCTTCGCCAAAATATTAGAAAAGCTTTGTACGGTTAAGGCTAGTTAACTTCCTGTTAAAACATAAGTTCTATAGCGCCAATCAGTTCGGATTCCAGAAGGGACGTAACACGGAGGATGCTATGCTCAAACTTACTTCAGAAATTTACAACGGAGTAAACAATAGTAAAAATGTGCAAGTCTCTTTTTAGATATAAGGAAAGCCTATGATACAGTGAAGCACAATATTCTAATTAATAAAATGTATAACGCTGGTATAAGAGGAGTATGCAACAAGTGGTTTGCTAGCTTCCTTGCAGATAGAACTCATCAAGTAAGAATAGGTGATGCCATAAGCACGAAGAGATATTCATCCTGTGGCGTCCCTCAGGATCCGACTATCAGCTGAATTATTTTTGATCTATATAAATGATCTTTGTGGCGGAGCCCTCAATGGATCACTTACAGCGTTCGCTGATGATACAGCATTAAGCTACTGCGCTGAATCAAAAGATCAGCTAATCCAAATGATCACCAACGACTTACGCCACTTGAATATGTGGTTCCAAGTTAACTCCCTCACAATAAACACAAAAAAATCCAACATCATCGTCTATCAGCTGAAATCCAGAACAGAAAATAGGTCTCCACTAGCTATCCCCTCTCACACCGATAAGTGCAAAAATCTTGACATAATTTGCAATTGTGATAAAATTGAAGAATCAGAATCCGTGAAGTACTTGGGAGTAATAATAGATTCCAAGCTAAGTTGGGCACATCACGTAGCGAAACTGAGGAAGGAATTGAGAGCAACATGTAGAAAATTATATTTTATTCGCAAACTCTGCCCTAGGTATCTGTTGAAGTCGCTATACTATGCACTTGTCGAGAGCAGACTACAATATGGAATTACGGTGTGGGGAGGCTCATACTTTTCAACAATAAAACCATTAATAACGGGTCAAAAGTATATCATGCGTACTCTAGCTGGGAAACCCCGCTTAACACACTCACTACCGCTGTTCAGGGAGTGGGACCTTTTGCCGCTGAGGTATCTGTATTTTTATAAGGTTTTGTTAACATTCTACAATAGGAGCGGCCACCTCAATATGCGGCGGGAGACTTATGGTCTCCGTTCAGCGGGAAGTCAGATACCCCCTAAACCAAATAAAGAATGTTTCCGCAGATTTTACCTATATGTAGCCCCAAAAATACTTAATACTATCCCCTTTGATGTAAAAAAGCTAACCCGGTATCATAAATTTAAAAAAGAAGTGAGAAATTGGCTGCTAGCGTTGGATGAGATTGAAATCCTACTTAAAAAGCTCAGTTAAAAATAACTACTCAAAAACACAAACAGAAATGTATACTATATTCATTTGTATGTATTCAAATTAGGTACGGAACGGACGACTCATTATTTCCCTTTTTACCACATAATTTTTGGTGTACACAGAGACACTGATACTCTTTGTACATTTTCACTTATACCCTTTCATTTATTTTTCAGTTATTAAATGCATTTTTTTATCCCTTTTATCTTCACTTAAGAATTTCTACATTGATTTCATTTAGATATTTCCTCTATTTTGTAGTAGAATATACAAAATTTCATTTATAAATTATAAGACTTTCGTTTTGTATTTCGTTCATATTATAAAATTCTTGTTAATCTAAGTAAACATACAGTCGTATAATACATTGATGGCAACTCCCATATGGATGTTTCTCGGGAGTGCCTAATTTCTCTTTAAATGTTAGAATGAACTTTGTGTTTGATTATATTGTTTTGTAACGTATTTATTGAGAAATAAACATTTATTTACTGAAAATATAATTGATAGTCATTTGAAAATCACTCACGATTATGCAAGCACATGATACATATTTTACTTGAACATTCAAGGCAGATTTGTTTTTCACATTCTATGCACTTGTATGCAGTATTTCGATTCTTCTTGTAAGAACAATTGCTGCACTTTTTTTCCTCTCCATTTTATCTGAAGGAACTTCTCCAGGATCCCGCTTCTGGGGTTGTTGTTCTCCATGTGCAACTTCAGAGATGAGTGATTGCAGCTCAGATCCCAATGTTGGTTGTTGTAGGCGGTCTTCTAAATGTGGTTTTATGAGGCTGGTGGCAATTTCCTCAATGAAGTCAAATCTGTCCAAGTCTTTGGCCCTCCTGAAGCACAGATACAGGATGTGACTGTTTGTAGCAGCAATATTCAATATTCGGAAGAATATGGCCACAGGCCATCAAAGAGTTTGCCGGCTTGATGAATAACTGGCACACTTCTGGTCTAAACTGTCAATGCCACCCTTTGTTCTATTGTAAAAAGTGTTTATTTCAGTTTTGTTTCCTTCATGATCCCACCCCTTCTCATGATGCATTGATGAGAAAAAAATCCCTGCCCTGTTACAATGTTTAGGAGGGACATAGCTAAGCAATGTAAAATCTTCTGTGAAACCATACAGACATGACCCAGGTACCCGTTTTTGATCTGGAAGGAATTCCTTGGGTATCTCCGGCTTGTATTTTCTGAGAGTCCCTACAAGAGTTAGACCTCTCTCTTTCAAAGATTGAGCCAACTCAATGGAAGTAAACCAATTGTCCATGGTGATATTGCGGTTACTCCCAATAATAGGTTGTATCAGACAAAGCACAGCCTGTGTTGGTTTCTGGAGTGTCTTTTCTTGCTGAGTCAATCCCTCTCCATCTGTTCCTTTTCCGGCATAAATATATCCATTGTAGAAGTATCTGGTCTTGGCATCACAGAGAGTCACAATTTTTATCCCATATTTTTCTGGTTTATTGGGCATGTACATGATGAACCCACAATTACCCCTGTACCCAACCAACTGCTCATCAATAACTGCATACTCTCCAATGCAATACAAACTTTTTGAATTTGCTGAGAACAACTCAAAAAAATCATCAATGGGAGCAGTTTTCTTATTTTTTTTCGTTCCTCAGTTGTACCTGGATCATCAAACCGCACATATTCCAGAAGTGTTTCAAACCTCCTAGAGGACATTATTGCACCATATATAGGCCTTCCAAATAATTTTGAGGTGTATGATTTCCTTAAATTCTCATTGCTCGATTTGTAAATCATAGTGAACATCAGGTAACCAATGAAAGCTTTCATCTCATTTTTGGTTGTTTCTTTGAGATTATACTTAGCTTGCTGATACTCCTTACTTGCTCAAATTATTGCAAATTTTCTATTTGTCCATAGAACCATTTCATCAATCATTTGATCTGTAATGAGTAAAGACCAAATTTCTGATGGAGCAGGAGTTTGTCCCGAATTACGCACCTCAGCACTCATACCTGGCAAACAATTTCCCAGCCAAATTATGTTGTGAGCAAGTGTGCGTCTTGTTCTTGGAGGCTCTACTGCAGACCATCTGAATGCAACAGGATTGGCTTGTGTTGTCCTTCCAAAATAGAACTCTGGTTCCTCTGTTGCAGGAGGTTCGCCTCTCAGTGTGGGTTGTTGTTCACTTTCTCCCTCTTCTTCTTCTTCTCCATCATTATAATCTACAGCCTCATCAGCTGATGGTGCAAAAAGCTCAGGTGAAGGAGGATTCTCATCAGGCTCTAGAGAACAAGGAAGTGGTACGGTTGGATCATTCTCATCACTATCACTTCCATAAATATTGTCTGGGAGATCAGATGGGGTATCTTGGAAGAGCAGCTGGTGAAGTTTTACATCAAATTCTGGGTCGTTCAAATCATAGACGTCTGAATCATGACTGCCCTTTGAAGAACCGGCCATCTTCTTATAGAGTTAGAAGTCTATTCACTAATAAAAACTGAATGTCTATCCACTAAAAAGCATATTGCATACATAAATTTGTAGAACCGACCATCTGAAATCGCAAGTTTATTTACTAATGAAAATCAAAAACCTATTCACTAATAAAAACTAAATAATGTCTATCCACTATATCCACTAATAATTATTCATGTATCCAGCTTATTGACGTTAACCGGGAAATATCTCTTATGTGACAAAACGCATTTTTTTCAGGAGGCATAAAAAACTGATTCACTCAAATATCATTTGGTGTATTTCACATGTTTTAATTTTCTTCTGTAACTGAACTCATTTTTCCATTTTCTTATTCATTTTCAATCTATTTCGTTTACAAAAAAATAAAATATTGAACAAAAACCGAGCTTGCGGCACATAGGAGGTATTATTTTGTTGTGAATCTCCACATAGGATAGATTACACATTACACCAATACTGTGAAGTTAGGAAGAATGCGGTCTAATAAGCTGGTCTTCAAAATCCACCTCATCCAAATCATTATAGTTATATTTGAAATTAGAATAAATGAACATTTAATTGCAGTCTACAAAGGTAAAAGTTTGAAGTTTGAAAAAATAGAATGCAAAATTGATGACAAAACTGGTTTAATGCAACATAGATACTAAGTACATTCTGGTATTAGTTCCAAGTTACACAATAGATCTTTAACGAAATAAAATTGTTTGAATTTGTTCAAACATTTTGATTCAAACACAATTTTTCAAAATTATTATGACTCATTGTAGGATAAGTTATGGACAAAAGTAAAATAATCAATAATGTTGAACACATAATAAACATCAAATAATAATAATAATAACTGAAAAATCTCTTCATAAACTGCATGAAAAAATTAGAGAGCAAGTACATTATTTCATCATATCTATTATTCTAAATTATTGATGAAGCTTGAATAAAAACTACAGTTCCATAGTTTGAGGCTAAAAAGAAAAACAAAATACAAAAACCTTTCAAGAAAAGGAAAGCTTCAATAAATGAAAAGTTATAAAAACAATCATAACTGAATGGTGTAGTTTATTACCATAGTATATTCTTACTAACAATTAGTAATTAGATAACATAGATTAGGTACTCATATTGTAGTGCTCAAGCATCGAATAATAGAATACTTTTCCATACACACAAAAAATAATAAGAGTCCAAAAAGCACATGAATAGAAAATAATAGAAAGTCATAAAAAATATCAAATAATAATAATAAAAACTGAAAAATTGCTTTAGAAACTGAATGAAAAAATTAGAAAGCAAGTACATTATTTCATTATCTATTATTTTAAATTATTGGTGCAAACTAAAATACAAAATACAGTTCCATAGTTTGAAGCTAATATAAAAACTTTTGGAATGAAGAATAGCTTCAATAAATGGAAAGTCATAGAAATAATCATAACTGTATCATGTAGTTTATCAATATAATCTTACTAAATAATTAGTAATTACATAACATACATTAGGTGCTCATATTGTAGTGCTTAAGCATCAAATAATAGAATACTTCTTCATAAACATGAAAAATTATAAGAGTCCAAAAAGTACATGAATAAAAATTTTTAAAAAGTTTGGATTCAAGGAAATAATAGCAGTATAGATAACATTGATCATGAAATTCAAATGTTAATAATAGTTCCATATTGTAACATAGAAACTCATTGCAATATGAAGAATAGCCTCAATGAGAAAAACATGTAAAAATAATAATCATATAAGGATTCTGCAGAATATAAATCAAAATCATGAAAGTCAAAGCATAATTTTTCTGATGTTGTGAATCCATTCTTTTTTCCACTTATAAATTTAAACTTGATAAAAATCACTTTTAAATGAAAATAGAAGTACTTACATAGTAGTAACTAGTTTCGACCTGTTGTGGTGTGTGTTTCCCCACCCTTTCCTCCAACCACCTTCCACACCATAACCTTGAGCAGAGTTCACTGTTCAGTCTGATGATGACCACCACAACAGGTCAAAACTAGTTACTACTATGTGAGTACTTCTATTTCCATTTAAAAGTGATTTTTATCAAGTTTAAACATAATTTTTCAAACTTTAGATGATCATATTTCTATATCAAATCTGTTGAACAAGAATGGGAAGTATATTCTGAGCACCTATTTTGATTTCATTTTTTCCTGTTATCAGGTTTGTATGCTAGATTATCATAGAATGAATGATGATCTTTCTCTATCATTGTTTTTAGAGATTGAAGATCTCGATACTTGGATTCGTTTATTTTTAGTGGCTCTTTGTAGAGAGGTACAAATATGGTGGGTGTGTATGAAGTGTCTGTTGGACATGCATTTGACATTGGCGAGTGTGTATGCAGTGTCTATTGGACACAGATCTTTGTCACTGAACTTTTCAAACACCTTACTATCTCACTGCACTGAGTCTGTCTCTCAACCAGTGTCTCCAACCCAAACAAGCTTGCTGTCCCTATTTTAAACAGAAAAATTCCCTAGATTCCCAAAAAATTCCCTAGATATCTAAATTGAATGATGAAGCTTTTTGAATTGAACTCGGAAAGGCTTTTAAAATTGTATACCAATAATATAAAAGACCAAAATAGGTATAAGGCAGGTATTAAACAATATTTCCTATTACACATAAGACCATTTCATCAATTTCATGAGAAGAGATGAAAATATGATTGTATATTCTCTCTTTCCACATTATGATTAGATATTCAATATTGGAAATATTATTGTGTAATTACGGAATAATGGATTACCAGCCTTACAGAATATAGGCTACAATTGAACAAATTTGTACAATTTTATTCTTAAATTTTGTTGAACAATAAAATTGAACAGAATTGAACAAATTTTAGGTTAGGTTATAAATAGCCATTGAGTTGAAAATAACAAAGACATATTAAGTCAGAAATCTCAATTTTTCACAGGAGCAAGAACAAACTTTGAAAATTTTTGCAAAAAAACTGTGATAATTTGAAGTATTTGGAATCAATTAATCCTATAGTACTAAGATTAAGCTACAATAAGAATAGAAATTATTTCTATTATGACACCATTGTATGATGTTATGCAATATTTAGGTTGCTAGGTTACCGACTTGTGCCCTTTGTACCACATTACTGCTGACTTAAGCCTTTCTGACCACAATCTACTGTAATCACAAAAAATGGGTGTATGCACAAAAAATAGTTTTTTTTGCAAAAAAAATTTATTTGAAATAAAAAAACAATCAAGAATCAATGCCATTGTGATTCTAAAGGATAAAAGTGTAAGCTGTGCAATCATGATAAAAAAAGCAATCACCATTTTTTTATTTGTATCCAAGTTATAGCTGATTGAATTTTGGTGTCACAACGTGGGCTAGTTTAATGAAGATTGTTAGCATTATTTTTATTATTTTATTCTATGTCTTCTTCAATTAGATCTGGATCCACATCACTAACATCTGCAGAGGTCTTCAAATTCTTGTAAAATTGATGAAATGTTGTTGGAATCAAGGGCAGTAGGTCTTGTAAGTATTTTTTCTTCTCATCCAAGATTGGCACTGGTTCTGAATATCTATTAGATATTGGTGCAAATTTCAAATTATTTTTCCCACGCCGGAGGAAGCTAACTTGCAAAAAGCCAACATCTTGCAATAGTTTTTTATAATGGATTATTCCTTCATCTTTTTTGTAGCATAGCCACTGAACTTCATGAAATTTGAACGCATCACCTGCTGTGTTTTTTTTTCCTATTCACTAACATATTTTTTAATAGACCAGCAAAGTCAAGGAAGTCATTCTCAGTCATTTCATACACACTAAATTGTTGCTTTTTACCGGTCAATTGTACTAGTTGGTACCAATCGTGTAGATGATAAATTGGTTTAGCCAGTTTCTTTTTTTGTTTTTCAATAAGTGCATGGTCGACATCGCACTCCATATGTGTGTGGCCAGGTACAAGAAACTTATGATCAATTACTGAGAAGTGTGGGAAATCAGCCATTGCCTTCAAAAACATAGCACAGACATGACTGTTTTTATTCTGTCCACCACATGTGTCAGAATAAAACACAACGTCGGTCACATTTTCAGGGAGTGCCTTGAGATGGTGATACAAGCACAAAGCAACTTCATTGGCTCTTAAGCAACTTCTTAAATGACAAATTGAGTTTATGGAATTCAGCCTCGTAAATGTTTCGTGAAACTGGTTTTTTATTGATTTTGCAGTACAGTTCGTACATAGATCGTAAATTTAGATGCGGAGGCAGATATTTTTTATCATTTATCCTTCTAGTATAATGACTTTCGAAACTAGGAAATGATAGAATGTGCTGCTTTACTTCATCAAGTTCTTCTTCTGTTTTTTTATTAACAGTTGGCATTTTGCCACGTTGTTCAGATTCTATAATACCTGATGTGCTTAATAATTTTTTTTGTATAACATACCTCACAAATTTTTCTTTTTCACCCAAAGTTTTAAGGAAGCAGTCTTTGCATGTATTACACCTAGCACCTCGAATTTGAAAAAAATATTGATGCGTGAATTGCATGTTTTTAAGGTCCCTATTAGCCGAGAGCGACCAGGTCGGCCGACCTGGTGTCCGGGGGCCAAAAAGCATTGAGTTAGATGGGACCCTATTAGCTGTCGGAAACAAGTCTTGGCGACAGAAAAAGTCGCTTGGGCTGTCTTCCGAGTGGGACACCGATTCTGGGCGACCTGGTGTCCCAGAACGGTCGTGGGGCATTGGATTATATGGGAGCTATTAGCCGCAAGCGACCAGGTCGGCCGACTCGAACAAAAAATGTACCCAATGCGCATACTTGGGAGTGACAAGGACAGCCATTCATCTTTTTCTCTCTTCCACTTCAGTTCTCCGTCTCACTACAGTATAGTTAGTCTATGCTACAGTACATTTGTTCTGTATCCTTTGCCGAAGTAAAACATATTTCTACGACTCATTGTGTGAATTGTTTCTGAATAATTTAATAAATTCATTTGTAAGTAAAGTGTCATGTAAAATCAACACCTGAATAACAGATATTGTAGAATTTCTCCATAGTAGGTGAAAGAATGAAAAGAATGTTGTCTATTACACAATGCATATTATTTAAAACATACTTAAGTTTGAAGCTCATGGCATCATCTATAATTCTATATGGTGTTGAGTGTTTTGGCTCAACTCAACACTGAAGATGATGCCATAAGCATCAAAACTTGAGTAATACAAGTATGTTTTTAAATATATTCATTGTGGAATAGAAAACATTGTTTTCATTCCTTCCCCTAGTGTAATATAATTAGGCTAATAGCCGAATTTATTACAGTTTAGTGTGTGAAAAAATGGAGTGTTCGAAATCAGGAGAAAAGTGAAAAATTTACTGCTTTAATTAAAAAAAAAAGACTAAACACGGAAGACTTTATTTATGAAGTGCAGAAACATAATTCAATATGGGATGCTGAGAAATTTGTGATTTAATTTTACTTTTGGAATAGGATAAGGAGAGAAAACAAGAGTGTCTATTGCAAGGCAGGAGATTGGCGCCAGTCATCCGGTTGTTGACAATTAAATTGTTTACACTTTGCTGTTTTATTGACAGATTGAGCCTTCCTGATGATTCAAGATGTTTACATAGTAGATAGTAGCTTCCAGACCTTTCAAGATAAATATTAATTAATCTCTTCGAGACTATAATAATAATTATATAAGACTGGTGTAGTTTTTGTTGATCAATAGAGTCATTGACTTAATTTAAGTTTCTTACAATTCATTTCATACACTTGATACCATTTAATCAGTTTAGAAAAAATATTACATGTGATATGAAGTATAAAATATTATATGATATGTGAATAGAAGAAATCTTTAATATGTATCAAAAAAAAAGATACGTATCGAGTTTAGCTGACGATGTGTTGCACAGAGGAAGAGCGAGAAAGAGGTACTTGGGAGGGAGCGAGAACGAAGTCAGCGACTAGGTGTCCTTCCCTATTAGCCGTGGGACACTTTGTCTCGGCGACCTGGTCGCTCTCGGCTAATAGGGCCCTAAGACTTGCAGGTTTCCTTTTACGAGTAACATCACTGGTTTTAGATTCCACATGAGCAGCTATGAATGCAGCTCTTCTGTCATGAGTTCCCTGCTGCCAATATTCATTGAAAATAGAAGATCTTACATCGTCAACCAAAAATTTACTGCACTGGTTTCTACATATTTTTAATGGAACTAGTTTTCTACATTCGATTATTTTTCCACTAGCAGTCTTGTATGCTTTCCCAGTGTGCATGTTTCTTTTCCTTTCATTGTGAATTCTTCTGCTCCGCTTTTTCTCTTCAACTTTCCTTTTCTTAATGTGAGACCCATCTTCAGAAGTGTCGCTGCTACTATCACTTTCCAATAATTCGGGATTGTAATTGTTGTTTTTGTCAATGTCAGAGTCATCAAATTCCAAAATATCAAGTAGATCAGCATCAGGATCAGGTCGAACAGGTGATGAGTTTGCTTCACTTACTTCATTCAATTCTGAAACAATCAGAAACACACAAGTGAGTTGTAATTAATATTATTGTATCTAATGAGATTGACAAGAAAATTAAATTTATTCTATTTATTTATAAGATTACAGATTCTCAAAGACTACAGCAAAGCCCAAAACAGTCTTCATAAAAAATTAACAGTACAAATCAAACATATTAAAAATTACAAAGTACATAATTATAGTAAACAGTACAAAGTATAAGGAGATATTGTTGAATATATTAATAGTATAACACTATGAATACATTGATTGTATAGGAAAATATTGAGTTGCATAGTACTAAGCTGAAGAAAGAGGGGAAAGAAAGATCAAGTATGGAAAGCATATTATCAAAATTTAAATGTGAATCACTTGTTTGACAGTTAGTTATGACTTGTTAGTTCTTACTAGTGTCATATTCTTTAAATACTGTACAGCAGATTTACCAGAAAAAAGTACTCAAATTGACTTAATCCAATTAAGTTTATCCACTGTAAATGACATCATTGCATTAATAACGGATTTGTTCAATGATAGTACTTTCCAAGAAGTTTAGTGATATTAAACTTTCCAAGTTTAATGATAGAAGTTTCCAAGAAGCATGAGAATATAGAAAAATTTACATAAAATCAGAAAGACCAACCTACCTATTTTTTCTTCATGATCATTGACATTGGTTTTTATGTCACCCACATTATTATTTCCTTGATCCATCAATTCGCCAGTTGTCTGAAATTATGTGTGAAGATTATTGGATGTAGAAATTATTGTTATCAGAATTTCCATATAGCAATAAAAATGATTTATATTGAACATTGCTTTTGTTGAAAAAGTTGAATGAAATTCATTTGCCACAGCACTCAGAAATCTTCATGTCATAAAATTGTTGAGTTTAATAAAAAATGTTGTCAGTAGTATGCCTTATAATACAGGTATATAACTTTTCCCTTTGAATCATCTTAACTTTTAACTTAACTATTAACTCATAACTTTTCCCTTTTTCTTCATCAGTGTTTCAGGGAAATTAGAAAATAACAAATATATTTGGGAATATTTCTAAAAATTAGAAATAAAATAATTTTTTTCAGAAATTTTTATCTCTGATATTAATAACTCCATTCACACAAAATCATTCACTTTTGAAAATTGTAGAGCCTTCATTGTCAACACTACACACTTTTTTTTTAAAGGTTCATAAAAATTTTAAAATGTAATAAGTTACTGAGGGGTTGTCAAAGAATAAAGTTTGATTTGAATAATATAATAATACTCACCAAATCTTCTGCTGTTGGTTTTTCTTGATTTTTCGATTTCTTCAAATATGTATTATTCAATTTTTTAGTGAACATAGCACCATTTTGGGAGCACTCAATGAAATCAGGGCTCAATGGAGCATCATCCAAGACATTTTCTATCATAATTTCATCATCAATGTCCTCATCCGAAGATGCACTTGGATTCCAGTTTTTATCTTTATCAGAATCATCAGGTTCTGATTTGGAATCCTGAAAATAATTATTTAAAATGGTGTTATCACGATCTTGAAACTAATACAGCTAATCATATGAATATATGGGAATACAAAGAAATGTAGAATTAAAGAATTTGAATTTGAATATGAGTGATAAGAAAGAACCAATTTATAGTTACCTACATTAGATAGGCCCAGTGATGATGACTGGGCTTAAAATATCATCAGTGAATAATTCAAATAACACAAATAATTTATGTTGTTTGAATCAGAATAATTCTGAATTGATAGAAGAATTGACAGGAATAAGGAAACCCTGTATTTATAATGTATCTATAAATGATCCATTCTATACTGTACCTAAATATGTTATGAGAATATTTCAACTTGCTCTACTTATACGCAATCAAACATAATCAAAGCAATAGACCTACAGCATAGAGAATTATAAGCAAACAGTTTGGTATTGAAAAGTGAATAATATTAATTGAGCATAGGCCTAAATTTTACCTGCTGGCTGTATTTTGTAAATTGTCTGCACGAACGTCTAGTTTGGTGAGAAAGAGAATTCGTACTGCAGCTGGAAGGTACATTCGACAAAATTTCTGTATGATTCTTCTTATTGTTTGCTAGATCACACAAAATTCGACCTCTACTAGTCATTTTGAACACAATACATCAGAAGTCTCAAAAACCACGTAGAACAATACTAATATAACAAACAGTTAACAGGTAGTCGGCTAACAAACTTTCTTGCTTTTAGCAATGAGCATGTTAGGTTAGACGTCGATCCTCTTTGCTTTTAGGTTACCAGTATAATAAATTTGGCGCCAATGTAAGCAGAAATCATATGTTTGTTATTGTTACGGGCTCTCATATGGTGGGTGCACTAGCTACATCTGTGAACGAAAGTCTGAACTACAATATTTTACTTGACACAGTGGAGAGCATTTCACTTAAGCCCTTTTTACCAAGTACTTTGTATATCAAGCTGTGGTCAAAAAGGCATAAGTTGACTAAAGCCATTTTTACCAAACTAAATAATGAGATTAATATGGTAAGAAAGGCATAAGTTGACTAAAGCCTCTTATACCAGAATGAATGCTGAAATTTTGACTTGAGCCCTTTAAACCAAGATTCATTGCTCTCTTCAAAGAACTAGTAAACTTAAGCCCATTGTACCATTCGAAAGAGAATTTTTTCTGTTTTTTTTGGACTTACAACCCAAAAATCGAATTTTTTTACTTAAGCCCTTTATACCGGGCACCATAGATATAATAATATATATCATATCAAGAAAGACTAATATTGGAAAGTAACCTAAAGTAAAGAGCAACACTAGATTAGAATATTACACTATTTTAAATTCATTGAATATTTACACTATTTACATGGCCAATGTTAGTCTTTACTTCTGGCTTTTACTGCAGCCAGCTTGATCATCACTAGCTGGCTTATTTTTAAAATCATACATGTCCAATTTGAATTTCTTCAAATACTCATTTTTTACAACAAAATCATAACAAGTATTGTCTTGTAATGCCCTTTTTGAATGAAGTATGCCCTCCAATGTTTCTGTTTTTAATTGGTTTCTTTCTTTCCTCTTTATCATATTCACTGCAGAAAAAACCCGTTCTACCATAGCACTAGAGTGAGGCAAGCATATCAACTTTTTTACAAATAAGGACAGTGTTGGAAACATTAAAGTATCATCACCCTTCCTCATAGATGACACTTCAGCCCAAAACGCGTTTACTTCTTCATTCACCAGCATGTCACTTTTCAACCCATTCAAAATTCTCCATTCCCTATCTAGATTTGTGAGAACTTTGTAGCTACGTTCATAATTGAGTTTATGTCTCTATTAATTACTACCTTGGGGTCCATGAACTCCAACATTTTCAGTTCAGTCATTTTGTGGAATGTAAATCATATGTACACTTGTTCAGCTGCCTTCACTAAAAAACTAAGACATTTCGTTCTTACAAATGTTTTGCCTTCATCAGGAATTGCAAGGTTCGAGTTCATGGTAGCTATAGCCCTACCTCCCACATACACAACCTCCAGCTTAAGAAAATTATTGGGGTTTTTGAATTCAATGTTGGTAATGTCTGGTTTTTTTTGTAGTCACTTTTCAAGTAGCATCTCAATATTTCTAGAAAAAGTGTTCTGATGCTATGATACAATTTGTGGATTTTTGGTTTCTCAGACTGCATCTCTCTGTTTAGGTCTGTAAAAAGTGGCAGAATAAATTCCAAAAACTCAAAATACACTATTGTTGTGGGGTCATTTGAGGCTCTTAAAATGTTCTCTGCTGAATGGATTTTGTCCTCAATTACTGCTGTGGTGAAAAAAAGTTTGAGGGCTTCAAACTGCTCAAGAATCCATTGAACAACTGGTAGAAGAGACAGCCATCTCGTCTGTGATGGATGTAACATTTTGGCATCCACTGTTTTGACCACTAAACAGAGATGTTTAGTGCAGCCAACATCAGTACTCTCGTCGACAATTAATGAAAAATTGGATGTTTTTAAACTCTCTATCAATTCTTCCTTCATTTGGTCCCCTAGAACATTTTTTACCAATGAATTTGCTTTTGTATGTCCACACTTGAAATTTTTAGCTACTTCAGAATCAGGACATACTGAGGCAATCAGTTTGGGTAGATGGTCCATGATTGAAAACGGTAAATTATGTTCAACAATGAAGGAGCAAATTTTCAACTCTCCTGCTTTCACTAACTCACCTTTCTTTTGCCTTTGCGTTTCTGTTAACCCTTAACTTGGCAGACCTACACATATCGTGATGGGATGATTTTTTTTCTTTAAATAAGCTATTATAGATGTCCTTGATGAGATAAAACTATTTTTTTGAAAAAAAAATCATAAGAAAAAAAGTTATGATATGTATCATAATTATGTGATACAATGCCAACTACCTTGTACCTCAACTTATAATTTGTATGTATTACATGTGATACATTACCAAGTATGCAGCATCTAAGGTTCTAATGCTTATATGTATAATTCTTGATACTCTACCTGGTCATCAAATTCATAAACTTTTTGAAATAGTTATCTTAATTTTTCATGAATATTGTTCTACAATAATCATGATTTTCTTATCAATTCCTTGGGCCTGTTTCATAAAAAATTACAAACCAAATAATTACATTAGTAATTCCATAGACAAACATAATAATACCTAATACTAAATACTAGTATTATTACCATAGTAACTTGGTTTATGGTTATAATTCTGATAATGCAGAGATATTTTTACTATCTTCTAATAAAAAATAAATTTTTATTGTGAATTTCCAAAAATTCAAGTTGCAAGTTACAATATACAGGGTATTGAAAAAATAATATGCAATTTAGAAATCAAAATATACATTTAATTGCTAGTATAATTATACTAAGTGGTAATGCTGTTAATTATTTAGTAAAATAGTAATGAAGAAATATAAAAAATATAGACACTTGTAGAATTATTTACTCAGCTTAGAAGTATGTAATCAAAGTCTTATAGTGTTATCTAATCTAATTTCTTATTATTTCATATAACTGTGCTCACCTTGCACACTCTCTCTCACTTTAATTTATTTCGTATCTCCCCCTCTCTTATTATGCCATTGAAAAATCAAGATACATTTATTGGGTAACAGTCATATAGTGAACTAAGTGCTAATGATGTAAATTACATAGTAATAGTAATGAAAAAAAAAAAATAGAAATGTTTATAGAATTATTTACATACTAAGTAAGCAAAGCCTTATAATCTAAAATAAACCTTATAATCTAGTCTGCGTATTTATAGTACATTACTGTAGGGTACCAATCTTATACAATTACTTACATCTACTTTCCTGTATTTCCTTTTTCCTTATGGAATAGTAGAAAACAATTCCTCTCACCAGTGAAGCACAAACGAAGTTGACATTTTGTGCACATAGTATTTGTTTGTCCCATGGGGCAGTGCATACATTGTCCCCTTTTACCGAAAATTGGAAAATGATCTGTACAATCATATCGCACATCTGCTGAAGGCCTAAGAGTTTTGGGAGTCTTGATGATTTTTTTGGGCCGTGGTACTTGCTCTACTTTTGCAGTTCTCTTGCGTCTGCCATAAAGCAACAAGCTTTGAGCAATTGAAGTTCGAAATTCCTTCAAAATAACATGCTTTTTTCAGCAGACCATGATATCTCCTAGAAAGCAGCCAAGAATTATTCACACTAATAAAGACCTGTACGATAGAGAGCTACCAGCATATTGGCTAGGTCAACTTCTCCCATGTGCTGATTGTAGTCTTTTACAATTTGTGGACATGGTACCTCAACGCATTTTTTTTTTTTTTTTTTGCTCAGTTGAGTATCGTGATATTTTACTGACTGGCTCAGTAGCAATGTAAGTGCTACATAAATGCACAGGTTTATTATCATACCATTTTACAATGGACACATTCTCCTCATTGTCTACACAGTAATCAAATGAACCTCGGCCCTTTTTTTTCAATTCCTTGTCAGATAAAAGCTCACAACCTTGAAGGCGATTAGTTTGAATTGTTCCTAAGCTAAAAATTCCCAACTCATATCGCAAGTAGTGCATTAATTCAAGAGATGTAAAAAAATTGTCAAAGTACACAACAGATCCTGGCATATTGTGAATACTTTGACAGAATGCAACTACTATTTTAGCACCAAAACCAAGTTGCTGCACCTCATCTGTGAACACATTATTCCTAAATGTATCATCCCCACCATATATATAATAAAGTCATGTATTATACTAGAGATGCCGGCTCTGACATACAATTTGAATCCCCACTTTGTTGGCTTATTCTTCATGAACTGGCGTCTAGAGCCAGCATGGGTACCCTTATTATAGGGGATCATCATTTCATCAATTGAGTTTTTTTTTCTCCTGCTCTAATGAAACGCATTTCTGTCTTATGTGCTCTAGTACAGGTCTAATCTTGTAATAACAATCATCATTCATGTGTTCATTATTAGCAAAATGTAAAAACCTCCTAATACTTTGGTATCGTTTCAATGGCATTATATTGGCTATTTTATCAAATCTGAGATTACCTGACCAGTAATTAGTATAGCTGGGCATTTGGACAACCCCCATAAGTAACTCTATGGCCAGAAAATCCATTATATCATATTTATTTATACCCAAACATTTACCGGACTCTTGTGTAGAGTATAAATTAGTATTCTCTACTATCAAATCAATAAGAGCATCATCAAAGAAATATTTAAAATAGTGATACAGTGTCTCATGTCTCTCAGGATGTGTGAACTCAGGATCAGTAATGGCTGCTTCACCTCCAAAGTGTGTTTTTTTCCACCTGAAATGAACAGTATTTGATACGTTGTCAAGTTAAGGGTTAAACCTTTCATTTGAAATAATGTCTGTTGCGGTGTTGCCTAATTGAAGATGTTGCTGACACATTATCCACATGTTTTTTACTTTGTGAATGTTTTAAAATTTCTGATTTACCGGAAGTGCCATGGGAGTTGCATGCTTTACAATAATAATAATGTACACCTTTTGAACTTTTAGTGAGCCATCCTTTGAACGAGTAGTCTGTTTCCCATTTGGGGTTGTACTTTTGTTTATAAGATGTCTTCTTAGCCTTCTTTGGTGTTAAAGCACTTTCTTCTTCATCCAACGAAACCATCTTCTTCAATTAGGAGTGTTCACAGTTCACTGATGAAAAAGTTTTTCAAAACAAACTTCAAAAACAAACATCTAATAACTTAAGGGGACCTCCTACCTTGTATACCAGTAATGTTAAATTACCAATATTGATGACCCATTTTTTCAGCTCCTGTTACACTTACAGCTTCCATTTTTTGCATACATACAGATCAATATGTTGTGTAACCACTGAAAAGTTTTCAAACTATTCATACAGTGCATTAAAAAAAATTTTTTTTTTTCTAAATACGAAATTAATACTCAATTTTTCAATGCATTTTCATTTTTATTTTTAAATCTAGAGGCTCTAAAAAGTTTCAGTAAATCTGACAACGTCCCATCTCTATATAGATAATAAGTGGTGAAGAATTCATTGACCCATCATGAATAGTTTCTGAGAAAACGGGTCATTAGTATCAAAATTCTTACTTTTCAGCAATAGAGTGTTGAAAATTTGACTTACATTTTTCAGAATTTCTTCTGTTACTGGATTATTCCTCTTCTTATTGGAGCTCAGTGCATTCCTGCACCATATGCTGGGTTGTCAGGGTCTTCATTTTCATCAATTTTACGTTTCCTACCCCTTTTTACACACTTTTTATATAAATTCTCAGCTTCTTTGATGGAGTTTTTCACGCGCCACTGGTCTATTTTCTGGCAACCATAAGTAGTGTTCTCACCAATGTCTATTTTCAATTTTTTCAGAACATCTATCCTACCACTATTGCCTTCATTGAAAGTGATCACAGCATCATAGGTACCACATTGTAATGTATCTAACCCAACAAAAGTATTTTTAGGGACTTGGTTCCAGACTACATTATTAAAACTCTCATTTGGATTCTGTGTTCGGCCATGTAGACATTTTTTCAACAAATCTGGGTCTGCTAGAGATCTGAACACTGGTTTTATCATGTCAGCTATTGCAGATGGGATGGAAGTTTTGTGGGAATATTCAGAACCTACTTTTTTGATTTATGGTATTTACACCAGGTGTTCTCATCATTTGGGCAGAGCTGGTGCTTTGGCGATTCATCTGTTGAGGTTGAATGAAAGTAAACTGCCCAAACTGCCTTCCTCATATTTTCTAGATTGCCTGTGTTGTTCCTTATTGCCATACCATAATAATTTTGCAGATTGTCCATTAGCTTGTCTGTAAGTCTCCCTTTACCTGATATTGGTTTGCCATCAGGTAATTTTTTTCCTTTGAATTCATTCCTTAGCTTTCTCAATCTGTATCCCATTCTCTTCTGGATTTGCCCTATGCACTCAAGTTTCTCTACTTCCTGTGTACCATATGGCGCTGCCTCTATAACTTTCTTGAATCCTTTACTGTCACCATCACCAAGGTAATGAGTATATTTCACCCCATAATTGTCCAATGACCTCTTGAATATAGCTAGTACACCTGCAACCTTCATACCCCCACTTACTCCTTCATAATTTTTTTTGCATACTTTTTCATGTACCTCCCTCTGCTCTCTAGTTTTTACCCTGCTGCAGCCATGACAATATTTCGACATTATCTCCACATCAATAATTTTTCCATTTTCAATAGATGTTGCCGATACCACCCCATTCAAACTTCAAAATCCCCTTTTTTGCCATGTCCCATCCAGAGCAATAGTGAGGTCTGAAGAATCTCTAGTCTGCACTGCATCTTTCACTGCTTCTGACATTGATTTTTCAGCTGTGTCCTTCACAGCCACACAAATAATATTTGTAAAGTTCTGGAATTGTGTTGGAGGAGGAGGAAGGTCCATCAGAGCACAAAATGTCATGCATGACTGCTGGCCTTTACCTAAAGCTCGCATGCTTTACACTAACCTAATATTATTCTCGTATCCAGAATCTGTTTTTCTACTTGTCCTTGTAAATTTATTGGCTTCACAAATATTACATTTTACATGTAGTTTTGATGAAATTCCAAGTCTTTTGGTTGTGTCCTCAAAAAAGTATAGACAGTCTGCATTGTCACAAAATTTACACTTAGCAATACTGGTTATCAAGGAACTAAGCAATTGAATGTCTACAATAATATTACCTGAAGTGAGGTTTACACTAATATTATCATCAAAGTTTTCATTGCTTGAGGATAGTTTCTTTGAAGATGATGTACTTTGAATTGAGGAGTCCAAATTAGTATCAATTGAAATATTGTCTGTGGAACTTGTGCCTGCAACATCTGGAGTTGTTATTACTGTTATATTCTTTTTATTTCTTCCTTTCCTTTTCTTGAAGATACCTTTGGGTTTTGTCATGGCTGTTTTTACAAAGATCACTTAGAATTGGGACTTCACACAAAAATAAATTGTAACTTTACATGAAAAAAACCAATTTCAAAACCGTAATTCACGACTGATAAACTGAATAAACAACAAACAATCATTGACTAAACTTGTGAACTAACCTAGAAAACAACAAACACATGTTCAGTGCTTATATCAGTGATGTAAACAGAAGTGAAATGATGAAGCAGATGAATATAAAAATTTGAAGACAGGTGGAGTTCCAAAAATTATCAGCTGCAAGTAATCATGGAGTTTTTCTCATGCAATGATGTATTAAAACTCAAATATCTTTCTTAATATTCGTTTGTCAACTTTGTATGATGGCTCACTGGAAAAAAAAAGGAGAAAAATTTTTTTTGGTTGATTTTTATTTATTATTCCTTGATAAATAACACATAGAACCACTTTTCAAATCTCACCCCTAACCAGATTTTGAAATTTGGGGATGTTGCTTATAAGCAACAATGGGAGGCTACGGGTAAAATGAGCAAATCAGTTCTTTTTTAATTCTGCTGTACTTGTATATGAGAACTATGAACTACAAACAATATAACATATCTAAGAAATGTCAAACGGCTTAAAAATACTATATACTATACTATACTATATACTAAAATTACCTCTCTACTTTGAAAATTATTTACAGTACGTTAGCCTACTCTTTCACAATGGAATCTCCTGTAACATTTTTACTATATACTATACTATACTATATACTATACTATCTACTATACTATACACCATACTATACACTATACTATACACTATACTATACACTATACTATACACTTTACTATATAATATACTATACACTATACACTATACTATTCTATACAATGGAATCTCCTGTAGCATTTTTTTGTGGTGGTCAGACAAAGATTGACGTTGCATTTTGTGCGTACCATTTGAGTTGTTGAAACTTTACACACTTTACAACGACCCTTACCTAATACCATGTCTGGCAGGTGATGCATGCCATCCAAACGGACATCGTTTACTGGAAGAAGACTAACTGATCTCTTCACAATTTTTGGAACAGTTTCACCCTCCATTGAGCTAGGTCTTCCCCTTTTTTTTGTTCCCACATCTTTACCTGCCATTCTCAAAGAGAATGCAATGTAGGATTGGAATTGCAGCAAGGAGAATTTGGGTGCAACATTTTTTTTTGTGTGCAGTGTTGCCGGTACAATAACCACCCATTCACTACACCCACTGCCAAACACCAATAGAAAATTCTCATGTACCATTTTTTAGATTTAAAATTGACCCGATACAATTCAATCAACATATCTGCCAGGTCAACGCCCCCCATGTGTTTTGTATCCCATGTGATTCAGGGATACAATATGGATTTTTCTTTATCTTTCTTTATTGGTTTCTCATTACCTGTATCAATACGGTGTCTAACATTCAATTTACAACCCAACTGTTTATTAGAATCATAAAAAATATCTTGGTATTCCACCAACAAAGGCTTAATATATGATTTATCGACCTTGTTTAAATGTTTCAACTTATCATCAATGAGTTTATCAATCTCAGTACGGGAAACGCTTTTAAACTCACACATTTCCGTATCATCCTCTTCGTTTAACAAATCTCTTCGTTTATGTATTAAAACAGTTCGAAGTTTATTTTTTTCTGTAGAATTGAACTCTTTATTTAAATCGGGTTTCTTTTTCAATACTTCATTTTGGGGTTTCGATATTACTTTGAAATTATTAGTGCACACTCCTATCACACTGTTTTTCAACAATTCTACTGATTCGTTAGTAGTATTCATTACTTGGGTAAATAATACACGCTTTTTACCTTCGGTAATAATGGGACTCAATGCTCTAGCTATTGCAATACCTTCATTATACATAGCTAAAGGTTCAATCAGAACGTTTCCATTAAAGTTTGAAGTTACAACTTTATTCTCTGATCTCAATCTCCTAATCTGTACATTTTGTTTTTCACTTTGAGAAAATATCATTTTATTTTGTCTATCGGGAATGCCTTTATCTTCCTGTATTTTCATTGTGGTTCCTTCCACATCATCTTTAATCAATGCTCGAACAATCATACAAGTTCGTGCAGGGATAATCATATTAGATTTTAACAAAACGTGAGAGTAATAACCTTCAAATTTGTGTGTACTGTTACCGTTAGATACAATACTAACATTTCTATCCTTTGTCTCTCTCTGACAACTTTCTTGTTTATAGACATAATTTAATAATGGGACACATTTTACATTACCATCTAATCCAACTTTTATTCTCTTATTTGGTATGTCTATTTTCACATTAAATTCTTTCAAAATATCTAAGCCTAAAATTCCATCAACATTGGTAATTTTGGCATCTTCAACTATAAAAAATTTACATCTCTTCTTAATATGTCCTATCTGAATATTTAGCATTTGGGAACCAATTATTTTCACATAGCTACCTGTTACACCTTTTGCCTTGGTATTGGTTCTACCAATAAACTCTGTAATTGGTTCTCTTAGAATTGAAATTGTGGCACCCATATCCACAAGAAATAATCTTTACCCCTAATTGGAATTTTTATTATTAAACTAGATGTGTTCTTCAAGTCGCGATTTTTTTGTTGAATCGTTTATATGAGGAACTAACTCTATTGTTCTTATTCCCAATCGCTCTCCTCTTCGTCTTGAGCTTGGCTCGTCAAGCAGGTGTCCCTTGGCGAGCCCTCTTGAAAATCCTGCCTAGACCTATCATCCTGTACTTTATTATTAGGGTCATCATCAGACCTTAACCAGAGACATTTCTTCTTCTTCTCATCTCCTGTAGATTGAGAGGTGTTTGGACACTGAGGACTAAAATGATTTGGATCCTTACAGATAAAACAGAAAGTTCTTTTGTTTCTTGAATTGGGTCTGTATTTTTCACTACTACTTGATTGATCACGGTATTTACTGTCACTAGACATTTTAGTCTGTCGACTTCTACAATTTCGAGCTATATGTCCTTGTTTTCCACAACTGTAGCAAACAAACGGGCGCTTAGGATTGTAATCTTTGGTTTGAGCCTGATTAGTAGAATTTCTTGAATTCTGCCCAAATCTTTTCTTTTGTGAATTATTATTATAATTATTATTGTTGGACTGTTGTTTTTGTATGGGAAAAACCCTACTATCACTTGGGCGACCATCTTGTTTGAGCATATTACTGATTGTAATTGCAAGCTGAATAGCAGTTTTCATGTCCGGCGGGAAACGAAGTCTAACCTGACGACCTGTTTCTCCTGTTTAGATAAGCCGCGGTGAGTCTTCACTCACCCTCTGCGTTCAAAATTTCTTGCTCTTGGGGATTTGATGAATGCCAAATCGTTTTTTCACAAATCAAGCGCAGTCTATCCGCAAACATTTCTGGCATTTCAGATATTTTCTGTTTTTCTGTTGAGCCGTTTGTAGAGCAGTGTAATAGTATTGTTCCAGAAGTTTCTTGCTATATCTCTCGATAAGCAGTTTCTTTACAGCGTCAAATGTAGGCAATGACGTCACGTCGCTAAAATTAACATGACTTTTAAAGTAATTCAAAGCTGTTCCCTTTAATTTCATATAGATCATACGTATTTTTTCGGAATAAGACCAATTACCTAAATATCCACAATTGTCAATTTGAATCAAGAAATCACGTATGTTGACTTTGGAAGATTCACCGTAAAAATTATCAACCGTAGAGGACAATGTGAAATCTTTGACAGTTGTAGTATTTCCCAAATTTATTTTATCTAAAGCTTCGCCTAGTTTTTTAGCATCTATTGCTGGGCCTGCTGTATTGTCTGAGTCGCTTTTACTGAGAGTTACAATGTTAAGAGTTGCATTGTTCTGATCCGCCATCGTGATTGTTCAAATATTCACAGTTGTGTGTTCGCCGTGTTTATATTGTGTAGTTTCAAATATTCAAATAATAAAAATGGAATAATACTCAAATGGATAATATTCAAACATTCAAATGGAAAGAGTATGAATAAAAATTAACTTTCGGGTCATTCTCAAATTAAGTGGACATTTGGGAAGTAAACATTTTTTTAAAAATTTTTATTACTTTTAATACAATATATTGGTTTACTGTATCCCTAGGGGGGTATTTTAAAAGTATGCATACAACACCGAGGTCAAGAACATGATTTAAGCCAATAAAACAGATTTTTTAATTTTTGTAACACATGGAGGTGACATAGAGATCCATGGAGGTGACGTAAAAGTCCATTACGAAAAAACTGTATCTATATTACTTTTATTAGATTGTAAATGTTCTGTAAAATTAGCAATTGGTACCCAACACAATCTGACCAAGGGTCATTTAGTTAGAAAATATATAATTAGATAAAAATATATTACATTTTTGATAAGTAACATAAGATAGGTGAGGGAATAAGTAACTGAGTTGAGAATATACATATATGTATATATGTTGATTTTAGGGCAAATAACCAATTCAACAAATTATGAACCATCATGTATTATTTTTATTAAGAAGAGAATAATAACAAATTATACCATCATTAAGAAACTATTCGATGTTCACTTATAATAACTAGGATTTGGAGACAATTTAATGTCGTAGAAAACATTACAAAATTACTTTAGAGCTTAAGAAAAGACTACTTTTAAAATCAACTTTAGTTAAGGAGGAAAAAGCTAGTTGAGGTCAACATATTTTTCTATATTTTTGGGGTTAAACAGATATTGATCTCTGTTGTTCAAAGTGGGTGCTCCAAAATTTGAACAATGTCAGAAAATGTCCTCCACATCAGAGAAAACAAATTTATTTCCCACTGCACTTTACAGTGAACTGTTGTTCATTTTCTGAAAGTATAAGTCCCACATAGTATTTTAAACTCTTTTTTGCTGCGAATTTGACCACTACATAATCGTTAACTTTGACTTTCTTCTGGTTATTGTTGTCCTCTTCACTGTTGTCTGAGTAGACATCTTCCACACGAAGTTTTCTTCTCTTTTCATTTTCAGCTGTTCAAATGAGTTAAGGTAGAATGGTAAAAATATAAGAATGGTAAAAATAAATCTAAAACTATTCAAATGTATCTGACTTCCTGAGTTCATCTATTTAAATAAGGTAACATGGCATTGAAGTCGGACTTTGGTTTAACTAATTAATTTGACTGTAATGTCTAAAAGTGAAAGGATACGTTTTTTCTTCAGCATAGTAGTTTGTGTCAAAGGAGAGAAGTAGCCCATGTGGTAGTCCGACATCTTGCTGGACAGTCAAAAGCAGCTCAAACGACAAATTTCTAGACGTTCTTTGTCTTCAGCGGTCCACAGAACTTGATGAACCCTCATAGTGCCAGGGAAAGGTGGAATGTTGTCCATAAGAACACCATTGATCGTTTTTATGTCCTCTTCGGTTACAAGGAAAAGTTCAATCCTACTTGACTTCTTAAGTGCATCAAATAGACACTGAAATGTCGGAATGTCTATGCCTTCAGCAACCAAGCGGTTGGCTGTTCGTTTCAGGGCACCCCCAATTCCATCAGGGGCCCCCTTACCGTGCCCACACTCTGAGTAGTTCCATGTAATTGCTTTGCTACAATATTTGTTGAGGTAAGACGCAATGAGGTAGAAAAGTGTTTTGTTTTGATATTGTGTGGTGGGGCTGTCACTTACGAAGTGTATTTTTTCAATGTCCTGTATTAAGGTTATAGCATGTTCTAAAACTGGTTTTAGGTGTGCTACAACAGCACATGGGTCATGTCGTAATGATTGAGAAAGTGACGAGAAAGAAAATACAGTAGGTTTTTCACATTCATCATTTTTCTTGTAGTAAATAACTCCTGTATGTAACGTGCACTGTTCACAAGATCCACCAAAGTGGACACTTTGAATCTCCTTTGCATATTTGCACTCGTAATTTTGACTGAAATCGACATGTATTATTATATCCTTTGAAGTCATTTCTTTCTTGAGATTAAAGATGGATCGGTATTGGTGAATTATGTTGCTCACATGGATCATGTATTTAGGCAGGGCATCATAAAGTTGATTTACAAGGTCTTTTAATTCTATTTCAATACTTTCTTTAACTACTTTCTTAGCTGATTTTTCAACTCCTTTCACTTCAAATTTAACGTCTTTTCTCTTCCACTGTTCAACATTTGTTGTTATATTTTCAAAGCAATTAATTTTGAAAACATTGCCACTGCACTTCTGACAGCGTCCCTCTAAACACTCCTCTTTATTCATTTCTGCATTCTGGCAGCAAATAGACTTAATCATATCATCAGGATCTTGATAATTAATTACTTTTAAACTTTTAAGCTTTTCAAAAAGAAGAGAAAAATTCTCATGCTTTTCACAAGCACACGTGTTTCTCTTTGTTACATGTGGAAGCACCACCCAAAATGGTCTATATTTGCAAAATGTAGAGTATGGGATTTCATACCCATACTCCACCTCAAACTTATTCTGAAGGCTTTTCATGTTTCCCATTAGAGTTCTTTTTTGTTTTTTTATTTGGTTTTTGGTTATACAGTCTTTAAGACCGGGTTCCATTCGGCTCACGTCATCTTGTTCAAAAAACCTAACAACATCATCTCTAACTTTGTCATTTTTTGTTATGTACTTTTCTCTGGTCAGTAAACAATCACTAACTGACTTGTTCATATTATGTCTCCCATTTATTTTACTCAGTTGTTTTCTGTATGACCCAAGGGGTATTTTACCCAGGCATCTATATTTTTTAATTATTTTCCCAGCTAATACCATGGCAAAAGCTTTTTTACTCTTCTTAGATTCTTGGTTTTTCATATAATTATCTTCAATTTGTGTAGTCAAAGCAGCATTAAATTCAAGAACTCTTCTAACTTTAGGAGAGACTTTTTCTCCTTCAAGAAGTCTATTTACTTTTTGCCGAGGGCTGTTAATATTATTCCCTTCAATGCATGATTTTTCCAAATCGTTTGGAAAAATTTTATTTTGTCAATTAAGACTCTCTGATAGTGGGAAAAATACTGAAAAAATTCCTAAACGGTTTCAGCACTCAGGGGGTAGTAGAAAAGGGTATGACTCATATATGCATCATCATGCATTGACATACCTAAATTTCATCTACAGCATGCAGTCTATTCTATGATATAGAAGTAGTTGTAGTTTCATAAAAAATCATAAGATATGCTATTATAAAAGTATATGAATGGAATAAACACACAAGAATTTGATTATATAGATTTTTTCAGAATATATAATATAATAGATAGATTACTCACATGGAAATTCTGGTTTGTTGGTCACAAAACAATGGTCACTGAGTAATTTTGTCTCTGAATTCTCACTCTCTATAAACTTTTTATAGCCAACAACACTAAATACACCTATAAAATACCTAGCCTAATATTTCCGAAATTATTTTCCTAATTTTTATATTTTCCTAATATTATATATCCTAATTATATTCAGATATTATTTTTTATTGAATTTGGCATCTATTTACATCATCAATTTTTTCCATCAATTGGCATGAAATTCTTTGAAACAGTTCCTCGTTTGGTTGAAGCATAAATTCAATTGACACTTATCACACACAATCGATGAATAACCGCTGCAACCTGGGTACTTGCATCTCAATCTTGTCCCCCAGGTTTGAGTGTGACCTATTCCATCAAGCCTGACATCTTTTGGTGGTGGGGCAACTGCAAGTCCTCTTCGTTTTTTCTGTAGCTCCTGCTCCAAACATGATCCACTTGGTCTTCCTCTCTTTGATGTTTCCTTCTCTCCAATTCTGCAGAGTGTTATTGACAACTCCTCGCGAAATTCACCCAGTGTCATTTTTTTTCCATGAACCCTCTTCATAAGTAGCCATGAATTCACCACAGTGAGGTCAATCAGATGGTAAAACATACGAAAGTACCATTTTTTTGATCTCAAGGATATTTTATGCTGTCCAATCAGGCTGTCTAGAAGATCTACGCCACCCATAAACTTCACATACTCCTGGACTATTGCAGGTCTCGGTATTTCTATTTTCTCTTTCCTAGCAGCTACATACCTCTTACATTTCCCCAGAGGCTGTTCTCCAACAAATGTTGAAGCAAGGAGAACATTTTTGTTGTCATTCCATGAAACTACAACAACATTTACATCATCAACAGTTCCTACACTCTCATGGCTTGTACCTCTTGCTTCTTTTTTCAAATCTTTCTCTGCTGGTATTGAGATACCAGGGAATCTATTGCGACGAATTGTTCCAATGGAATGGATTCCCTCTTGTTCCAGATACACAAGCAAAGGCAGGTTTGTATACCAATTATCAAAATAAATTTTGAAATGTTTATTTCTTGGTACAGATCTTGCCAGTCGAACAACAACATTGGCAGATGCTCCAATATCTGGCTCACCAGGAAGCACAACATTTTCTTGGCCAGAATAGAATTTGAAGTTATAAGCGAAACCTGAAATACCACTAAGCACGAAAACTTTGAAGCCCCATTTGTGCGGCTTCATGGGGTTGTATTGTTTCATATAATGTCTCACCTTTGTGGCACATATTTGTTCATCAACTGAAAGATTTTCCTCTTTGGGCACACTATCAAACTTTTTTCTCAGGTGATCTATTACAGGTCGTATTTTATGAAGTCTGTCGTGGTTGGGGTCAGTCACAGGTAGAACCGTAGAATTGTCATTTAGATGTAGAAATTTTTTTATTTCTTCAAATTTATTCACTCCCATCACATTCATGACTAATGGATGGCCAATGTTTTTGCTCCAATAGTTCCTTACATTGTTCATTTTTACAATTGACATGAAAATTAGAATTCCAATATACTTTTTCAGCAAGTTTGGCTGAATCTCAAAAGGATGAGCAGGGTCTTTTTGAACACTATATAAGAGAGTTTGCTCACAAATTTTCACTAGAAGTTCCTCGTTGAAGAAATAGTTGAAAAATTGATATGGAGTCTCTAACTGCATTATTTCTTCAGGGAGAAGGGTTTCTCCAGTGAATCGGATGTCTGGTGGCACAAATTCTTTCCCCTCCCAATTCGCAGTCCTCCTCTGTGTGTTTCTTGTAGGTCGAGGTTGTTGATGATCACCTTGGTGTGATGGGCCAGGTTGATGTGGATTAGCTTGATGTGATGGACCAGCTCGATGTGATGGACCAGCTTGATGTGTTGGATCAGGTCGATGTGATAGAGGTTCTGGGTTCAATTCCTGTATATTTTCCTGAGATTCATCTTCACCTTCAGCTTGAACAACATTTTTACTCCTCAACTTCATTTTTGAAAAAATTTGATTCTCACCTCCCTGGGCACTTTCATCTTCGTCAGACGAATCCAAGTCACTATCGGCAGGAATTGTGAATGTGAGCTCAGTTTGCTCCAAATCTCCAAGCAATTCCTCCAAAATTTGATCATCGGTCAATTTGTCAATGTCTTTTATAATAAAACTAGATGATGCCATTGTGCTACTAGAATTTTGTCCACACCAACTAAGAACCTACTACCTACTCTATTCCTATTCCTACTCCTTTATTCCTATCACATCACCAACCTAATTTCCAAACTTTGAACACTATTTTATTTACTTTAACCTGACAAACATTTTTCTCATCCGTATAAGTGGTGTAACCGTTAATTTGCCCTTCTATCAAACGCTTAACAATACCTCTTAATAACACTTCACACCCTTCCAACAAAGTATCAGGGTTATGTATTGGTAAATATAAACACAAATCTTTACCCTTATTCATAATGTAGCCTACATGAAAACTAACAAGAAGTATCAATATCATCTAATAATAATAATAGACTTTATTTATTCTGGAGATTAATGATGCAAAACATACTACTTATTTGTGAAGCAAAGGTTTAAGAGGTTTTGGTAGATCATATATCAGTTCTGTAGCTGGCAATGACAAATTTAATGCCATGGATTGAGAATCAGTTTTAATTGGACTCTTCTTTGAAACGGAAGCTACAAGTTCACTGTTATCATTTTCATGATCATAATAAGCAGTAATTTTAGCACTATGAGTTCCTAACTGAAAGTAAAATGAATTCAAGGCATCTGAAGTCACATTCATTGTATCTAAATCAGAAAAGTGGGAGTTGGTACCAAAAGGTCTTTTTAGATCACTAAACTCAACTAAATCAGAGCAATCTTGAGCATGTTTAGATTTCCCTCTTTGAGTAGTTGTGAAGGTGATATTGTGGTAGTTATCCATAATAAATGAAAAGACAAGATGTTGTCAAACCACTGATTTATTATAAAATCGAGATACTGGTTTCGGTTGTTACACCATTATCAATCTCTGGTAAACACATCTCTGGTTTGACAACATCTTGTCTTTTCATTTATTATGTTTAGATTTCTTTGATCCCATGGACCACAAAGCAAAGAGCAATTGAATGAAACAAAAATAGGGAAAACTAATGGGAAAAAACAAAAGTTTTACAAAGTTAACCGCTGCCACCAATGTAGTGCGCCGCCTAGCGGCCAAGGGCTGTGCCTTAGCTGGTTTGCCATTTTTAAGGTGAAGGATGGAATTAAGAAGGACGAGAGTTTGAGAATATGAAGATTTACTGAAGTTCCTTGACTTACATGGCGGTGCGAAACGTCTGGTTCTAGGAGCGACCTTGGTAATGTAGTGGTGTGTCCCTCTGTGAGAGTCTCAAGTGGAGTGCTGGAGAACTACTGACTTCTTTGGTGGAAACAGCCCGCGAGGAAAGCTATTTTCCACTAGCCCCCTCTCTAAGATTAAGCCTAACAGGGGAATCCTAAGTGGGTGGACACGAGTTAGTGTGTCATATGATATGACTGTATGTATATCAACGTGGGTGGTATATCATAGGATATATGTGAATGTGTGTGTATCAAATCCTGTGCCAAATTTCCTTTGATTATGGAAATGTCCTATCTTTCACTACACTGGCAAACTTGCACACTTGAAATGTTTAATTTCTCACCCTTCTTCTCCAAATTATAGCATGCAGATGATGACTTGTGATCCAGGAAGTCAGTGTGTTTTAGAACTTCCACATTGTGCTCAGTCGAGCTAGAGCATTCAATGAGGAAGCATCGCAGTGCCGTTCGTAGCTAATCTATCGATAACGATGTCTGCCTGTAGTAGTTTGCGTGCTTTGTTTGGGCTATGCTAGTGTCTTGTGTACGATAAAGTATAATAGAGCGTCGTTCTCCTTAATATATATTATTATTACTAATCAGTGCTGTGCTGTCAATTCACCGAATCTATCCTATTGACCTATACTAATATTATTCATTAACGAAAATGGTGTGTGGGTCCTGCAATAAAACAGTGAAAAAGGGAAGCCTATCCGTGGACTGTGCTTCATGTGAAAAAACGTTTCATAATGGTTGCGTAGGAGTAACTAAGGAGGACTTGGTTTTTCTAAAATCTGAAAAACAGATCTGGCGATGCGCTAAGTGTCAAGAGGATTGGCGAAATAGTAGGCGACTTGAAACTGAAGCAACTAAGGAACCGCCCTCTGAAGTTTCTCTGCTTGATATTTGGAAGGAGCTGAAGCTTATAAGAACTGACAACGCAAGAGTTGAAACCGAACTTGGGAAGGCGATTGAGTTTTGCCAGGATGAAGTTAAAGATCTTCGTAAGGACATAGGGCAACAAGTGACCGAATTCAGGAAAATGGCCGAAGATATACAAACTCTTAAAAATGAAAATACTCGTCTACAAGCTGAAAATAAGAAACTGACTTCAACCGTCATAGCCTGTGAACAATACACACGCTTGAACTCACTAGAGGTGTACAATGTGCCGTGTCGGGAAAACGAAGATATATATCAAGTGGTTAACAGCATCGGCGAGGTCCTGGGTAAGAAGGTTACGAGAGACTCTTTTGATATAGTACATCGACTGCAACCAAACAATAAAGGTGAGAGGGGAATTATTCTTAAATTTCTCAGGAGAACTGATAAAAACGAGTTTTTTGACTTGTACTTCAAACGAAACGGGTTGACTACCACTGACCTTGGTTACCCCGGAAAAGTAAATAAGATTTATATAAATGAGAGTCTTTCGCCCTCAAATAGGGAAATTATCAAATTGGCACGTGAAATGAAAAAGAAAGGTGAATTATGTAATGTTTTTTGCAGAAATGGTAAAATATATGTTAGGAAAACAAAAGGTGGTCCTAAAATATTGATTAAGGACTCTGGAGATTTGGCATTTGCTTAAGGTCGATCAAGTAGAAATTTAGTAGATTCATGAGTCCGATGAACGAGTTATTATAATACTGAAAAAGAGGTTGATTCATTTTCCATACGTTATTACTGTATATAATTGTACTATGGTCTTATCTCTAAGTCCTTGAAAGCTGTAGTTTATATTCTCTATTATTTCGTAGCAATGACTTCCCAACATGCAAACATGATGAATTATCAATATTCTATTATTGTCTAGGGAACACTTCAAAGCATTACGATTATGTTCTTATTATTCTTATTATATGGTTCTATCAAATATATTAGAGGCAAGATGACCTCAGATATTTTCTTTTTAATTATTATACAGATCAGAGGCGTATTCAATTTGCTATTGAAAGAAATTAATAATATTGTTGTTTGTTGAAATGAAAAATTAGATCTAAGTCATGAAAAGATTTTATTTTATTTTGTAGTTATTGTGATATCAATGGATATTTATACAATTTTCAATTGATGGATACTGATATCTTGTTAAAAAGGGTGGTCTATAATATTTTTTTTTTCCAATATTAATGCATATGTATACGATAAATTCAACATGTTCCTACAATGAAATGAAATTATCTGTAATTGGGGATAACTGTATTGTACTATTATTTTTATTATTGATATAATGCGATGGTAAGTGAGAATATGGAACCAATTTATTATAATTTAATTGACAAATGTATATATAATGGTAGAAATGAAAATAGAAATATAACGCCTGATGAGGCCCTCCAATTTGTATTCAGAGATGCGCAACGCTTCCTTAAAGTAGTTCACATTAATGCTGAGAATCTAATTGTCCATTTTGATATTGTCAATGAGTTATTTAAAGATGGATCGGTGGACATTGTGGCAGTGAGTGAGACTTGGCTTAAACCGGAATTTCCTTCATCGCTGATCAACATACCGGGCTTTCATTTCTTTCGGAATGATAGAATTTTCAAAGGAGGTGGGGGAGTAGGTATATACGTGAAAGATTGTCTGACTGCTAAAATATTACTTACTTCAGATGGTAACGCTGTTGGTAGGCCGGAATTTATCTTTTTAGAAGTTGGGTCAGGGTTCCGTAAGTTGTTGGTGGGCTGCGTGTACAGACCTCCAAAGATAGGTTTCATCACCGATGTAGAAAACGCCATTAATTCACTAATTTATAATCATTCCAACATTGTAATAATGGGGGATTTTAATACGGCATTGGAATACAATAGTTATGATAAACATAATTTATTCAGAGTTGTCACTTCTATAAGTGGAGGGATTCTGCCTCTAGGTCCCACCTACCATACTGCAACTTCAGATAACACGCTAGATCTAATTATCACAAATAATTATAATATAATAATGAATTTTGGCCAGCTCCCAGTTCCTGATATCTGTCAACATGATCTTATATTTGCCACACTTAATTTAGATACGCCTAAAAACATAAAAAGACGGTGACATATAGAGATTTTAAAATGTAAATTGGGATGCGCTGAAGATTAATGCTTATAATATAAATTGGAATCCGCTGTTTTGTGCAAATGAAATAGATGATAAAATGGAGGATCTGAACAATAAACTGACTGAATTGTAGGATAAATTTGTCCCAGTCAAAACTAGCAGCGTTAAAAATCCCCCTGCCCCTTGGCTAACTCCTGCAATAAAAGATATGATGAAACAAAGAGACAGGATTAAAAGATACCATCGACAATATAGGAGATTGGAGGATTGGCATAGATATAAAACAATCAGGAATAGAACAAGACAAGAAATCCGTAATGCTAAGTTACGTTATTATCACTCTTTGCTGAATAACCCGGAAAATAAAAACGAGATTTGGTCTAACTGTCGGAAATTTAGATTCATACCCCCCAAAAAAGAAATGGCATCAAAAATACCACATGACTTGAATATGCTCAATAACTTTTTTCTCTCATCGCCATCTTTAAATTCAGTTAACAGAAACTTGAATATTCAATCTGCAGTAAATTATTACAATTTGAATCGAGATCAGGAAAAACCTCAATTCAACTTCACTCCAGTAACAAGTGATGATATATTGGAAGGTATCAAACATGTTTCACAAGCATCCAAAGGGTCAGACGGTTTGTCTGCCAAAATGATACTTAATATATTCGAGGCAGTCAGTCTAGTGTTGTTGCATATATTCAATTTTTCACTGGGACGGGGGTCATTTCCTCTAAGTGGAAGGAAGCTATTATCAGGCCTATTCCCAAGGTCACCAACCCCACTGATCTTAAACATTTTCGACCCATCAGCCTACTTTGTACGTTATCAAAAGTTTTGGAGTTCCTAGTTCAACGACAAATTTCTTCTTTTTTGCATATAAATAATTTGTTTGATACCTATCAATCAGGTTTTCGTCCGGGACATAGTACATGCACAGCTTTGATTAAGGTGTCAGATGATATCCGTAAAGCAATGGATGAACGTAAAGTGACCGTATTATGCCTTATCGACTTTTCAAAGGCCTTTGATTCCATTATTCACCCTGTATTTTTAGCTAAATTGAATTTTATGAATTTCTCAGAAACTTCAATCAAATGGTTCTCGTCCTATCTAAGTGATAGGAAGCAGAGGATAATTATCTCTCAAAAAGAGATGTCTGACTGGGCATTTCTGGTGGATGGGACTCCCCAAGGATCTAGTCTATCACCTTTAATTTTCACAATCTATCTACTGGAAGTGTCTAAAAATTTCATTTTTTCCTCCTATCATATTTTTGCTGACGATCTGCAAATATATATTCACACAGAGGTTGACAATATAGAAGAGTCAATGATGAAATTAAATCAGGATATTAGTAGACTGGAGACGTGGTGTGCTGAACATGGTCTCATTATAAATCCAAAAAAGACCCAGAGCATGCTAATCGGATATCATAAACTTCTTAAAAGAGTGGATAAGAATGCACTTCCCAAAATTAAAGTTATGAATGAAGAAATTGACTTCATAGATGTTGCCAGGAATCTGGGAGTTTATTTCAACTCAACATTGACCTGGTCTGATCATGTTCTTCAGGTCGCTAGGAAAGTGAATGGGATCCTTTACCAGCTGAATAGGCGCAAACATCTTATCCCCACGGGCGTTCGTATCACTCTCTTTAAATCATTGATTCTCCCAATTATTGATTATTGTGGGCCAGTATATTGCGACATTGCTGCAGTGCTGGCTCACAAATTACAGGTTGTGTTCAATAATTGCATTCGTTTTATATTCGATCTGAGATATGATGATCATGTATCTGATCACATCAAATCAATCAAGTTAATGAAATTAAATGTTCGTAGAGAGTATATGATTACGTGTATGGTCTTCAAAACCTTGCATGATGGGTCGCCGGGTATCTAGCGGGCGAGTTCAACTCTTTAAGAGAGGTTCATGGGCGAACCACCAGACAGGGTCATAATCTCCTTCAAATTCCTAGACACAGAACAGACATGTACAACAAATCGTTTTTGGTTTCAGCAATTCGAGCTTGGAACCTTCTTCCTATTGATATAAAAGCTAAGTGTTCAGTGGGGGCATTTAGGGAGGCGTTGTGGACATTTCTGTTTAATAAATAGATATTACTGAATCCAGTATTTTTATACACCAATAAGATTTGAGGATTCATTCGCCGCAGTCCTCAGAATTAATTTAGAATTATATTTTTTGCTGGACATAACTCCTAGTTTTCTTAAATTGAATTTCCTTACATAAAATATTTTGAAATATTGTTTCATAAAGTAGCACTAGCAAACTTTTAGTTTTGAGAAAAATGTTTATAATCAGGTATGACTTATTTTTATATATGTTCTTGTAACTGAAATGCATCGTTAATTTTAAGTTTCTCATAGCTCTAGCTTGAACAGAAATGTATTATATTGCTAAGGTTTAGGTGTAAGAAAAAACTTTGTAGTTTTAACCTAGATCAAATAAAATTGATTCATTCATTCATTCCTTCATGCATTCATTGTAAGGCTTTGGCTTCAACCTTGAATTGGAAATGAGAGTTGGCCACTCACTTGGTGCCCAAATGTGTCTTTTTTTTGTAAAATTTTCTATTGTTGCATGTATAGAATCCACAGTCATGTAAGTATGACCTGGCAACAAATATGTTATTGTTACTTCCCTTATATTTTGGCAACTTTGAACAAATTCATAGATACAAGCTATCATCTGCTTGTTCTTGTTTTGTCCTGGACAACTGTCACAGAACAATGCAACTTCTTTGATGAGCTCTCTTTTATCAACTACTTCAATATTTTTAGTAATAATTGAGCAAATCTCATTGGCTCCACAATGACCATCAGCTTCACCCCATATATAGCAGTAGCCCTCTTTAGTTATACTCTCATACACACTGAGATTATATACTGCATATTTTCTTGAGTAATATAGCAGCATACTTTCTCCTTTTGGAGTGTTCAACACTTTCTGAAGATCAAAACTCACACATAAGTAAGATCTATCAGCTAAGGCTTTTTTATGGGCTTCATCAAACTTACTCTTAGCAGCCTCTTTCAATTTCAAGTGTGTTTCTTTCTCTTGCACCTCTTCTTCAGAAAGATTTTCAATACTTTTCAATTTATACAAAGTGAACATTTATCTTTTTAGGCACATGGAATCTTAAATTGAATTCTTTATTGAATATAATATTTCGAAACACTCTTTCATTCACAAGCAAATCATTGCTCACACTAGATTTGTATATTCTATATACATTTGATAAATTCTGTAGCTCAGAGTCAAATTCTGAATCTCGTTGACAATAGTGTGATGGTACAGCTGGCAATCGTTTAATAAAGTTCCTTACAGCATCACTTTTCTCTTCTGATGTCTTATTAGCTGGACAATGCCTTCCTCGTTGGTCTGCTTTGCATGTGTTCGTTTTTGATGAGTTCTCTTTGGTGTAAGAGATAGCTCTATGAGAGATATCTAGTGCTTTCAATAGAAACTGCAGGCAAACTTGAGTCTTTCTACCATCAAGTATTAAAGAATAACAACACGTTTTAGAACAATGACTTTCTTCAACAGTTCTTCTCCTTTTCACCACACCATTTTCTACACAAGAAAGAATCCAGTTTCTTTTTTCTTCATAAGAGTTCATATTCCAATAGTTCTTGAAAATTTCATGCCGATTATCCTCCTGGATGAGGAAGCAGCCATACTTCCCTTCAACACATGGATTAGGCTTCATCCTTTATTCCTACCGTGCATGGTTTCCTCTTTTTGCCTTCTAACTGACTTTTACTCTGTTCTCCTTCAATCCTACATCTCCAACAAGACGTTCATCTTCATCAATTATTTTCACTTGTTCATCATCAATTGTCCTGCAGTGTCCAATAGTATAAAATCATCAATGTTGTTTATGTCTAGAAGTTCTGATGGAAGAGAAATGTTGACATCTGAGGAGTTGAGCTCTACTATCCTTTCAGCATCTTCTGGATCTTTATTTTGTTGTAAGGTTTCCATTCCAATGTGAATTTCCTCTTTATCCAGTTGTGGAAACTGAACTGTCAGTGGTTCAGTAGAATTAATCCTTTCTTCATCTTCTAATTCTTCATTTTGATGTAAGGTTTCCATTCCAATGTCTCCAAAATAAATTTCTTCTTCATCCAGTTGTGGAACTGGAACTGTCAATGGTTCAGTAGAATTAATCCTTTCTTCATCTTCTAATTCTTCATTTTGATGTAGTAAGGTTTCCATTCCAATGTCTCCAGAATTAATTTCTTCTTCATACAGTTGTGGAACTGGAACTGTTGGTTGATCTGTTGTTAGTTGTTCAGTAGAATCGATATCCATATCCATATTTTCCTTCACTAGCAACCTGTGAAAAAGAACATAGTTCTCATCAATATTATAAGCAAGAATGAATTATGGAGTAAGCACGTGAGATATAATTGTTATATGAATATTGCTAACTGATTTCATTGTTTGATTTGAAATAATTATTTGTTATCCACAATTATTCCATGTATCCATCCTCTACCCACCATAAACAAGTACCATAATGTCCTACCTCTGTGTAGAGCTATGAATTAATTGAATCTCCAATGAAAAAATAACCTATATCACATTGAGAAGTATGCTATTTAAAACTGATTACGATTGAGTTGGTGATGCAGACAACTGAGAAATATAATGCTTTAAAATAATATTTAAATTTAGGAAGAAATTTTTATTTATATCATGGTGTGAAAGCCGTTTCACTTGTGAACCATTGTTGGCCAACTACTTATTAACAACAGTCACATAACCGTATTTTAGGTTTATCATTACAAGCACAATTTAAAAATTATCAATTGTCAGTTACTGTATAGTTGTCTAATGATGGCCAACACACCATAAGTGCATTTTCATGAATATGTTTAGTGTTGACAGTGCAAACAAGATAGGTAGTTATTGCCATAATATGTCAATGAAAGTATCATTTCTTATTACTTTTACTGTACTAATAATAATCTATTATCTCTATTCACTTACATGTTGGAATACTTTGGTTGTAGGCCTATTACGGTAGGATCTGTAGTACTGGTATTAGATTTCTTGGCCAATTCAACCAACATAGCAGCTCTACTAGTCATTTTTTCCAACCTGTGAAAAAACATTTCATCAATATTATACAATAATAAATTAATAATGACTTATTGGAAATTGATAGAGGAGTTGAGTGGAATAATCAATTTCCAATTTGTTTTGAGAATTGAAGGTTTAAATAGGACTTAAGTAAAAGTGGGCAACTAGGCACACCCTACCCACCATCTGTACCTAACTGTACATTAATGTTTGGAGAGTTTTACATCGCTATTGCCTCTTTCAGCAATATTGTCTAGGACTGGTAGGCCTACACTGAGTCTCAGTATTTTCAATGGTCCATCAATATTGTTTTCTTGGATAAGTCTATTTTCATAAAAACTCACTTCTGTATTATTCAATTCAGTTGTAGTTGATTGTAAGTCCGCTTTTATAACCTCACTTCCTGAAACATTTTCGTCATTTACTTTAGAAAGTTTTTGCCCTAAAAGCACCAACTTTTGAGATCTGGATAGTATACATTCTTTTTCCATTATTCATTCGTTGAAAAATATAATGTTCAATTGCACTCACTTTATCGAAACTAACACAAAAGAATGCTGCTTTGAGAACTAGATGCACTCACAAAACACGTTGGTTGAATCACTTAGTATGTGGGATAAGAAAACATTGTATGGGGTTAAATCAGTTTACCTTGCCAAGTTTTACAAACATGTGGGTTAAGCAACATCATTAATTTGTTGCATTTATTATGAAATATAGAAGACTGAGGCTTAAGACAGTTTACTTTTATTGTTCCAGAGATGTTGTTCATTCAAAATAACCAAAAAGGTGAAAATTGAAAAAAATGAGGGTTAAGTCACTTTACCTGAACACCATCGATTGGATCTACAATGTAATATCGATTTTTATTGATTTATCGGTTCTAATACTGATATATCAACACTCGAATGTTGCGATATATCGCTGGTCTTCTGGCAAAAGCTCGTGAAATTTTACAGGGGATTAACCCTAGATAGGTATTGTGTCACAGTATGACGCTAAGGGTATTGATACGTAAATTTGACGTATCTATAGTTTTTTTTTTTTCAAGCCATATAATTAAGAAAATACAAATGATCGTTTTATTTTTACTCAAGGATAAGGTATCCTAATTCAAAGAAAAATAACTTGTGGAAAAAATTGCACTCATATATTTTACAGCTAATATAAATGAATAATTGACTATCATAATAATAGTTGAAATACATAATAGAAAAATTGAATAAATTCATTAATTGAATAACATAAAAAAATAGTTTCAGCTTTTACTAGTAACTGAATGTTTGTTTTATATTTGTTTTGTTGTTGTAGTCTTTCTCTCTAACCACAATCTGGGCAAAGTTTCTTCTGGTGTTCACCACAAATTGCATTTCCACAAGCACAATAGGTGGTTGTCATCCTTTTCTTCTTAGTGTCACAAAAAGAACAATATTTTCTTCTTCCCTGCTGATCTGGCTGAGCTGGTTCTGGGATGTTGCGTTGGCCTGTCAGGACTGTCTGAATTGTCCGTTTCAATGTCCGTTTCACTCAGATGGAAATTCCGGTTTGTTTCTTTTTATTGTTCCTACCACTGTCAACCCCTTCTTGAACAATAAATTTTGAACAAGGGAGATACTGGTAAACCAATTGTCCATGGTAATGTTCCTGTTAGTTTTTTCTATGGATTTCACTAACTCATCAACAAAGAATTCTGCTGCAGGTCTATTTGGAGGTGCCGATCCTTTTCCCAAGTACACACGGGCATCTACCATGTATTTATGTCGAGTTGTCACAGATCATAATGATTTTTATTCCATACTTGTTTGGTTTTGGATGGCATATACATCCTGAATGGGCAACGCCCACGAAACCCAACTAGTTGTTCATCTACAGCCAAGGTGCCGGGCTTGTACAGAGATCTACAGTTTTCTAACAGAATTTCCCAAATATTTCTCACAGGCAAATTTGTCAGTCTTTTTCCGCTCATCTCTAGTACCCTCCCTATCACCAAATCTTAGACAATTTATCAAAATTTGAAACGCCTCTCTCACTCATAGTGGCCTATATCGCTTCACCACAGTATGTACTGTCAAACATAATGTTTGTGTTCAAATGATTGTCTTTAGCACAGCCAAAAATTATCAAACCAAACAAGGCATACAGCTCTTCTAAGCACAACTCTCTGACTGTGCCATCAGAATTGTTATCATTGTAATTGAGTTTTTGTTTTGTATTTCTTCATTCGTATGTTGTAGAACTTGTTCAATAAGGTCAGGGTTGAAAAATAATTTGAAGCATGTTGATGGAATATACTTCTCCCTTTGCAGGATGACTAGGACCGGGTCGTATGTGTACAACATTTTTGCAGGGTTTTCCTACTGATTCTTCACATTTAGACGCCCAAAGAAACCCATTCTCTGAAACTACAATACCGTCTTCATTATCCATGGTCAGGACCAGTTCATCGTTACTTGGAGGAGGTTGTCTGTGTGGTTGCTTTCGTTGTGTGTGGTGGTAGGTTGTTGCTCGTTTTCAATTTCCCTGATTGCCTCAATGTGATCATTTTTCAGCCGAAGTAAGTCCTCTTCATCAGGAATGTACTCCGGATCTGCATCGCTGTCATGCTCATCTGAAAGCTCATCGTATTCGATGTTGTCCTCTTCTTCCTGACACTCACGTTTGGCATCGGCTTCAGACAGTTCATTTAAAACATTCAAAATATCATCTTCTGTTTGTAAAAGTTCCGCCATTGTTCAATATTGCATACCTCATAAAGGTATTGACACGTAATATTAACGTCCACTGAAGTATACACAAAGGGTATTGACACGTAAGTTTCACGTACGCAAGATGTCGCCTTACAAGAAACCAACTAGCAAGGACACAAAGAAACGAGCTGCGATGTGCCCACGGTTACAGTCACTCAACAACTGACTGCCGAGAGCACTGCTGGAAGGAGGAGAGCCTCGGTGGAGGGGGTAAGGAGTGGCGTGCCAAAAATACCCCATTTCACGTCAATTTTACGTGCAATACCCTTCTAGGGTTAAATAAACTATACCAATTATTTTGTAGAAGCTCAAATGTCATGATATTTTCACAATAACATTGTTGTGATTCAAGTTTCATTTCAATAATGATTAAAATCATATTTTTTCTCCAATAAATATTTATGTGGGTTATGAGTAAATGCTTTTGTTCATTTCGGAACATAATGTGGGTTACTATATTTTGTATAACTTGTATCCCACATAAGAATATGAATTTCAGAAATGCAATATCTAGTAGGCTATACCACATATAAATAAGAAATCAGAATTTTTATTGTTGTAATTGAATTTTATTAAACAAAATTGTCAAAATGAAAAAATATTCAATGCTTTCAGTATTCAACAGTATCATGAAAATTATTTTTGAAATAAAAAACGTCATGTACAAAGATAGATTTGAACATTATTTTATCATCATTGAAGTGTCCACTCTTTAATTTAGTCAATTTATTCACTCAATGTTCATTATGTCAGCTATTTTATATACTAAGTACACATAGTAAAAACATCAACATACATAGTAAAAAAACGTCATAACAATTCATTACTTATTTCAAGGAGGCAATTGAAAAATTAATAGTAAAAAACTTAAGACCTAGCCTACTCATTACTTATAGTAGGATTATTACTTTAAGCAGGATTTATGGGAAAATTAGAATACATGGTGAAATCCTTTAGACTAACTCATGAAATATTGACTAACTAATGAGAAATTCATGATAGAATTTAAGTGAAAACATGATAAAACTTGAATAAAAATGAACACCCTCGAGTCAAATGGGGAAAAATGTTTCATTAAGCAGTTTCATGAGGTAAATTGTCATAAATGACACTGAGTAGGAATTACAATTTTTAAATCTTGCAAATGCTTAAACTTCTTATATTTGATTTTCTTTTGTGTTGCATTCAGAGGAGGCTATGCAACATTCACTTCTTGTCGTAGCTTCCTTTGAGGAAGTATCATCCAGTCTGCATCGAAGTCCAATTTATAATATATTTCCCCATTTGGAGTGTATCAAAGACCTCTAATGCCTGTAACCACACTCTTTCCAGGTCTTAGACTTTTATACATGTGATGACTTTTTTGTGAGAAGTCACTGAAAAATGAGAACTCAGTCCATGTCACATCATATGGCGTAGGATGAATCCTAGCTTCTCTTGTCACAGCAATGTAGTCACTTGGTAGATAGATTTCCCTATTCTGTAGCTTACGCTCGATTGCACTATAGACGAAGTCGCATTCCATCTGCGTATGCCCCTTTTCCAAAAATTTTTGCTCAATCACAATATTCAGTGTTGCTGCTGCTGACAGCAATGTGTTGGCCATGGTGATGTTGCGATTCTGATACGTACAGCCATCACTATAGATTATAACAGAATCTTTTTCATTGCTGCAGTGATTTTTCAAATAGTTGACAACACATGAAGCAAAGGTTGATGCACAAAGATCAGTGTCTATTTCAGAAAACCAAAAACATTGTACATGCCTATTAATGATATTCATTACAGTAAAATTATGACAAGTTAATTTAGTTTTGTGATATACAGCACTAGCATTCAAAGAAGGGCTAACTTTCACTGACTGCAAATCCATAGTAAGCACTGTACTCTTGTTTTCCTTCCCAAGATTTTTGTCCACTTCCTTTTCAGATCTAGCTCTATCCTTTTTAATCTTGTGTTCATTGAAATAATTTTCATTCAAGTTTCCCACTTCATACTTGCAGCAGGTGTCACACTTATCTTTCTTTAATTGATGAATTGCTAGATTTTTATTTTTGAATATTTCTGAAAATACTTTTGAGCATAAGGGTTTTACATCATGTTCTTTACAATACGTCATAAACATTGAATACAATTGTGCAAAATTTTTTATTCCTGGTTCCAAAAAAACTCTTGTTGTATCCCGTCTTGCATAGTGTGATGGGAGTTTGGGAAGACAGTCCAAAAACTTTTCAACAATGCTTCTTGGGTTCTCAATACCATTTTCTTTTTCTTTATTTCTTGATCTTGACTCTCTCCTGGTTGTATTGAGCACGTTTTGTGAAGCATGCATTCCATGAGACCCATTTTTGATCCAGTAGAGTAATTGATACTCTCCTATGTTGAATGTGGAAAGGAAGGTTTTTTTACATACTTGGAACTTTTCATCTCCAATTGGAAGATAATATTCGAATGAATTTGATCGCTTTGACTTTTCTTTAGTATAACGCCTCTTGGGAGTGGATTTCAATACATTGTTGATTACAAAAACTTTTCGTTGGTCCCAATCCATTTCTTTCCAAAATTTTTCAAACAATGGTAATCGTTTATCCTTGATTAACTGACATTTTCGCAATGAAGACTTTTCACAGAGTTTTGAATAACATATATCTCCCATTTTTCTTTCAGGACAGTTTTTCACTTGTTTTGAATTTTCAAAACCTACGTAAGATTCTCCTCGTAACCGCAATTCCTTATTTTTGTTCCTCTTCCATGAACTAGGATCTGCTTTTCTCTTCCTTTTTCTTCCTTCAGTCATATCCCCATAAAACTCTTCTGTTCTCTCATTTTGTTCCAACACATTATTTTCTACAATTGAATTGGATGAAGATGAACAATTCGGTGTGTCATGGCATTCAAGTACAGGGTTGTTCATGTTCTTATCAGTTGTACCTGGTTCAAAAATATTGCTATCAAAAAGTACCTCAGTAGAATCTGTAATAGTCGCATTATTTTCTACAATTATTGAATTGAATGAAGATGAACAATTCGGTGTATCATGGTATTCAAGTACAGGGTTTTTCATGTTCTTATCAGTTGTACCTGGTTCAAAAATATTGCTATCAAAAAGTACCTCAGTAGAATCTGTAATAGTGGCATTATTTTCTTCAATTGAATTGAATGAAGATGAACGATTTGGTGTGTTGTGGCATTCGATTTCAGTGCTATTGATGATCTTATCAAATGATGTACTTGGTTTAAGAATAACACTATCAAAAAGTAGTCCTACCTGACTAGAATCTATAATAATCACATTGTTTTGTACAGTTGAATAAGAGTTGTCAATTCTTTTATCAGACGACATAGTTGATTCGAGAATATCACCATTGAAAAGTACCTCACACTCACTGGAATCCATGACCTTTGCATTTTCTGCCAAAAATACATTTTCAATTTCAGAGTGTTCTTCCGTAGGGTTGGAATTTGGCAGAAAATCTTGGAATGAAAGAATCTCTGAATGTGTAGGTGCAGGAGCTTCCACTGGATTGTCTTGATTTTCAACCATATCCAATATTCTTTGTCCCCTTGAAGCCATTCTATAACAAGCAAATTGAACAAAAATATTTTTTAATCGTTCAGGGTACAAAAAATAATTCAATAACTGTATAGGGCTACAAAATAGAGTGCAATAGCTGAATATAACTCATTCCAGCACTTGAGTAATTATTTATAACCAGAGAAAATAGAGTAGCTGTGAACTTCTAGCAAGGCATGATCTAATTTTGCCATGCATGCACTATTGAAGTAGGAATGATTTCAATGAAATAGATTGCCAGCAATATTCATCAGACATGTATAATTGCGAAATTTGAAACCCTTTCTGTTGGTACACAGAATGTATACTAATCCAGGTCGTTCAATTTGAAAATAAAATGTTATAAGTTCCAGCCTGAGACAGTTTATATATACAAAATGATATTGTTAGTAGCGGTACTAGTACTAGGCAGATTAATAATACAGGAATAATTCTCACCAGTCAGTCTACGGTATATGATTTATAGAATATAATATTTTATGTTATGAATGATAGAAATGAATATTTATTAGGTACTTAATATGAAGTTTCTCTATGGTTTGCAATGACTGCAATCACTGCATCGAATCTTGTTGGAAGAACGCTAATTTACCTAGGCCTACTATTTGATTAATAAGCTTACATTACATTAACAATAGCCTAACTGAAGCTAAATAGATTTATAATGGAGATTAATTTAATAGTTTGGTAATATATTTGATTAAAGGAATTATAAAAGTACCGGTACTGAATTTTGAGATTAGATATCTCTTCTAGTACTGTAGCCTAACTTACAGTTACGGTACCCCTGTTTACATAATATTATTCTTAAAAAATGTTCACTTACCTTATGAAGTAGGTAGTATTTATACTTGTATCAATCAATAAATAATATGAATGTATCCTTTCGATCTCAAAGTCATTCTCAATGTTCAACCAAAAACTCATAAAGCATAAAAATATGCAGCACGTGCCAAATCAATCAAAACGTTAAGGTTATGAGGGATACGAGTTTTTGCTTCCAACGTTCCAACTATTTTTGAATGTTGAAAACTTGATAATGCATTGGATAGACATCTGTGGCTTATTAGATAATGCTTTCCATGTTTCATTGACTGGATGTTACTAGTAAATGCGTTGATTCATATAAAGAACTCTAGAATCATCTGTGGGTTACTATATTTTGCAGTAAGGTAAAGACCGAGTGGGGGAATCCAGTGGCATAAAAATCTCATTTTCGGAATTTTTGTGGGTTACGAGGTTTTGCCAGAAGACCAGCGATATACAAGCATCTGTTTTTGTGGTTATGTGCGTGTTATTCAAGTACAGACTTATTGTATTCGTTTTTGTATATAAACTTTTATTTCCTCATTAGGAAATGAACATAACAAGAGAAGTGAGAGATCTAAAACAGAATTAGGGCCGGTTCATGAGCTCGGGATTTAGCAAAGTCCTAGACTAAAACGGGTGGCTACCGTAGCATCGACAAACGTTTGTCTCGACAGGTTAGTGGGTTAGCAGCATAGAGAGCCCTTAGTACATAGTGTCGAGGCTAACGTTTGTCGATGCTACGGTTGCCACCCGTTTTAGTCTAGGACTAGGCTAAATCCCGAGCTCATGAACCGGCCCTTAGAGGACTAGTCAGTGCGTGCTGTTATTTTTTCGTCTCAGATTTGAAAAAAATTAGGGTCGTGAGTGAACTTACAAAATGTAGACTTTTGGAAAAATATCAATATCTTCTATATTTACTGAGCAAATTGAGTGATTTTTTTAAAAATTGTTCATGAATATTAGGAATTTGAAATAGACTGATATATTTATAGGTGCGCAGCTATTTTTTTGTGACCAGAATTTCATACCAAATTTGAAAAATTTGAAGAAAAATAATTTTTAGGGTAGGTTTTTTTCAAATAATTTTTTTTATTCCATTTTTATGTATTTCTATGTTATATTTCTAAAATCTGTATATCTTTGTCTACAATACAAGCCAAAATTCGAGTGATTTGATAAAAAAATGAGATATGATTATTGTACTAAACCGCTACAAATTGCGCTATTTTGGGCTGGCACTTCTCGCATACAAAAGTGGAAAATGCCTGGCACTCTTCGCATGAAAAAAAATAAATACCCTGGCACTCAAAGGGTTAAAAAAAATTTACTTACTTGATGATGAAAGGAGATAATCATTTGATACAATATCACATTTTTCTGCTTTCAAACACATATTCACAAGCCTCCTCGCCCTTTCAGACATCTCGATTTTAATTTTCTTGCAAATAATTAATTAAAAACAAAACAATTCCGTACAGTCATGTTTTCCAAGCATCCAATGTTCAATGCTCAATCTGTGTTTATGTCATTGCCAGTATCAATGGCAATTCTACAAACGTCAGTGGTACCAACGTCACAAGTAAGACTTAGGGGCGGTTCATGAGATCGGGTTTATCTCTAGTCCGAGGCTAAAAACTGGATTTTGCGCCAAGTGTTAAAAATTGGGTTCATGAGTTCGAGATTAGCAAGTCCCAGGCGTAACAGAGCAATTATCGCAGGGAAAAGCCTGGGGTTAAAAATTTGGGTTCATGAGTCCAACAACAGATGATCTCGAGTCAAAAAGATAAGCTAGGTGGGTTCATGAGAACAACAACAGATCAACTCGGGTATTAAAGATAAACATCGTGGGTTCATGAGTTCTAGCTCCAGCGTAAATGAGATAATTCTAGGCTCAAAAATGATCATTTTGAGCTATAACTTAGACCCGCTAGAGGGTAGGTTTAAGACAGGGATTATCCCATTATCACGTTATTGTTTTGATTTTAACAAAAAAGAATGTTATATTAGGGTTTGTCTGAATTCTGAACAATTTCATGTATAAAACTCACTAACAAAAAAAAATCTTGAAACGACGAAAACAATCATTTATTAAAATGATTCACCCCAATAAAATATGACTATAATTATTATTTAATTATTAATTACAATAACAAAACAATATTTATTTGTATTTAAATAATTTATTTCATTATTCATTCTCATTTTTTTCTTTCTCATTTGTTTACACACAATTTCCAAAAACATATAATACAACATATAAATACAATACAAAATTTGAAAAAAATGGTTAGGTGACCTCATTAGTAATCGTGTTGAGGCACCATAATTCAAAATAAATAATATTCAATTTGTCATAAATAAGAAAACTATAGTTTTCTAATTTCTTGAGATGCGGAAATATTTGAATTCCAGCTTCAAGTACAGTATTGATTATTTTTGTTTATTAAAACATCGTACATAGCACAAAGTGAAAGAGAAACTGACTGGTTGTTTGAATCAATAAACCTTGATGGCACGTGAGTGCATTAGATGGAGAGCGCACTTGTTGTTAGTTCTGTTAATGCATTCAACAACAATAACAAAGCTGAGTTTGGTTTGGCCGCGAAATTATCACGTTCAAGGTGCTGGTCCTCACATAAATAGATGCTTTAATTTTGAATCTGGGCTATTCACCCTTTTTAGATTTTTGCGGTACAAGTGTACCATCTGTGTGGGATAGTCAGTCTGAAAAGAAGAATTGGGTTTTCAAAGATACAGGAACTGTCTCAGTACGGGCAGTTTTAAATTCTTGTACTTAGGGAATTCAATCCTATCTATAGACTGAGTAACTCACGCAGATTTGGGTAAAGTAGGTGTGAGGCCAGTGATAGTGATATTTCGTGGACAAGCCAAGCTGAGCAGCATACCTTCAAAAGGTAAGACATTACTTTTTTTATCTTAAAACACCACAATATTCTTTATTATCGCAGCAAGCAAAATAACCCCCCAATAAAAGTTTTTATTTTTATTTTAAAACCCAAGAGGGTAACTTAATTATTTAAAAATCCAAACAAATATATTTTTGTTTTATAATTCTTTTATTAATAAAAGAATTTATTATTTTACTATTATTAAAGTAATAATAATTATATAATTTATCATATCTATTCTTATCTTATTACGTCATTGCCAAGGCTACTTATTAAAATAAATTTATATTCTTTTACTTATCAAATAAATTATTATTTCATTGTAAAATTTAAAATTATCACCTTTATTAATTTAGCTTTCGAATTATTATTTATTAATAAACACTCTGCAGTTACGTATTATTATTATTACACCCCACCATTACAAATTGAATATCAATTCATTATGTTTATCTATATATACAAAAGTTGATTCTTTTTTTACCTTCTGACATTTTTTTCAACACAAATAAGAATATTATCGAAAAATAAATAATATCAGCTTTACACTATTCACTCTATACTATACTATTTATACAAAATTATTATTAATAGATTAGAAATGCACAAAAACAACACAAAATGCAACTGATGGTGATGAGAGTTGCGACAACGGAGGAGGAGTATTGTTGATAATGCCCAGCCGCGAGATGCTTCTAAGCGGCTGATGCCAACATTACAACAAAAATTCCCTGTGAATCCCTGCAGTTGAGCCAACGAGCTAACATTCGTCATTGGCTAACCCCTCGGCGTAAGGCATCTTGAAGTTACGATGGGCTAACGATAATCCGTGGTTGAACTCTGTCTCATGAACCCATTTTTTAGCCCTGGCGTAACTTTAGCCCATGCTAACGTTAGCTCTAGACTAGTAAATCCAGAACTCATGAACCGCCCCTTAAGTCTATTGTACCAAAAAGTGGAACGCGAGTGGTGCGATATGAATGTCATTATGTTGACTTGAGACTTTTGTACCGCAATGGGAAATTCATCACAGATGATACTAATATTATAAGTCAACTTAAGACGTTTGTACCATTCTGTGAAATTCCTTTAGTTCATGATGTGAGATGTGACTAAAATACCATCATCAATAACTCAGGCAATATTCATAGTAGACTTATGCTGTTTGTACCATCTGAAAGCAAATTTTTTTCTACATCTTCCTATTGACATAACTCATTTTGACCAAAAATTGACTTAACACCTTTGTACTGCCGACCAGAGATTTATTAGGCGGAGTTAGGACTAAATAATTTCTATCACTCAACCCTAAGTGGTAAAATTAATTATTAATTATTTATAGAATGTGGTATCTGTGCAATAAAACATAGTAAATGAGATTGTCTTTTGTTGATTTCCTCCCATTCCACCAAATTAAAATGTGAACTGCTCAAACTTGATTTTTTATTGAAAAAGTGTAGAATTCTACCCTTAACATTCTTGCTTTTCATCCTGAGCGCAGAGACAGTTCTCCACCACTTCTCGAGTTAGCAAGTCACACGCCTGCAGCGTTGCCAATGCTAACATACTTCTAATGTACAGTAATGAACAATTGTGCGCGACAAATTTCTGTTCATCTCTTCTACTTGTAAATCATCCAAGTTTGGATCACATAATTTCGTGATAGCAGACTGATATTTCGGTCTAATACGCATGCAAGCCCAGATGATTAAACAGCACACAATAATATTATGACAACATTCCCGGGCATTCCAATTGGATTATGCACCAAGCTGGTCAGGGGTCTATCAAGGATGAAAACCAGTAAATAAATGTTTTATGTGAGATTTTGTTCTACATGCTCCTAGAATTTTGAAATTAAAATTTAATAGTATCAGTTATAAATTGAGTCACGTTTTCCTCATATTTCAACTTATAACTTGAGTAAAAATACTCTGGTCTCATGATTAATGATGCATTGTTATGGATTAAATATATTGTTAGTTTAATAAAAAATTAGTACAGCTTGAGGAAAATAATGAAAAGACGAATATAAGTTCATTTGGAACAGTTTTTAATTTGCCAAATGAAGGAAGTAAACATTGAAATATATTTCTATTACAACATAACAGTAATATTAACATTGGTAAACGTACAAATCCAATCTAATCATAATCATACAACCTTGCAATACACATTCAATGGAAAGAAAACAATAAAAATAAAAGTCCATCAAAATTGTATTTTTCGAGCAGGGGCGTCATTTGGGGAGGGCAGGGGCGTCATTTGGGTTACAGAAAATTTTCAGTACTTGCTGCTGTACAAATGAGCATTTTATCCGGCAAACACCCCTCCCCCGGTGTTTCCCCCCCCCCCAAGGTTTTGGTGAAATGACGCTACTGTTTTCGAGTCATTTAAATAATAAAGATATTCCATAAATGCTGTTAAGAAAAACTTTTAGATAGAAAGTGCATTTGAATATTGTTTTGTTCAATATTTGATTGAAATCTGTAGAGGCCGAAAATTATTGTTGGTGGAAGAAGATATTGAACTTTAAGCCCTACATTACTAGAAAATAATAGTTCACACAATTTATTGTGAAAATCTCGTATTAAAACTACTCTTTAACAGTTATAAAAATTAAGTAATTTACTACAACATGATTTAGGTAATGAAATACGCTATGGAGTCAAAAATTTATTATGTAATACCATTTATGCACACAATCTGCAACTGAAGGAAGGCTTTATTCACAAATTGAAGGTCTCCCACTAATCAAATTACTTCAAAACGATACACTACAGCAATCTTTTTGGTAGGCTAATCTGATGTTTTCGCAAATTAAATTTTTAGAGCGTATTATTTTGTAACTTTTTACGTTCCACTAGCGCTGCAGCCAGTGTTTTAATACAAAATCATTCAATAAATACAATAATAATAAAAATAAGTCACTTTAATACAAATAATTGATAAAATTTGAGAGAAAAATATTATTATTGAGAAATAATAATTCACACCGTACCGAAGTACAGTCGTGAAATAAATTGGAGTATCGTAAAATTGAATTGAAGGACTGCCTTTATTTTCAACCTGGGAGGGCGAAGTTAGGGCGTAGAGGTAGAAGGGGGAGGGAGATAGCTTTGTTTTTGGTATGAGCGAGAGGGTAGGTTAGTTCTGTTGTTCTTCATTGTGACAAACGAACACAGATGATGGGAAGAGGTAAAGGAGGAGGAGATGAAGAGGAGCAGGAGACAGTCACGCGGACTGAAGCGACGAACAGTGTAGTCGAATATAGACGGCACATCTATAATCATTCAAGGAAATGATAATCATTCAAGTTTGTACTGTATAAGATTCAAGTTTTCATTCATATATTAAAACAGCTTCAAATATTGTCCAATAATCGACAAGACTTTGAAAAACTCTAGAACCCATCAAATCTTTTTTTAAAACATTCTTGTCCCTTGCATATGATTTGAGGCTGTTTTCAATTTTATTCGATTGAAATGGATATTTCCCATTGTTTTCATTTTCAATTTTCATTAATATTGATTGTGTACACAGGTCGTTTGGTTTCGGATATTTCTAATGATAGAACTCGAAGAATTAGGAACATAATTACAACTGATAGAATAAATAGTTTACATCATGTATTTGATGCAGCAGCATACGCTTAATTTATGAACAGTTTCAGCAATAATTTTCTTGGCGTTTCATCAAGAAATCCTCCAAGAAAATTTATTCATTTTATTCATGACTTGCGTCATTGGCACATATAAAATAGTATATCAATGTTTACAGTACACTATAATTTTCCTAAGTCTTAACCTATTACAATAATGGAATTTCTTACACTGAATTCTAATCAACAGCTATACAAGTAAAAAAGTTATGATGTATTTATTTGCATTTGTACATAATTACAATATTTATTTTATTATTAATAGGCTATTATTTACAATAAAACAGGATCGATTCTACCTATATTTCAGTCATGGTACAATCAAAATCCGCGTCAATAAATTGTAATTGGACACACATTAATTGAAATTTGCAAAGCAATATGGAAGATCAGACTTAATGTGGCCAAGAAAAATCAGTGAAAAATAAAAACATTGTTCATTTAAAGAAAATGAATAATTATTATGAATGTTCATCACTTACTAGTAATTATTATGAAATTACAATTTCCATTATAACAAAACTAACTTAGTATTTTCGAGTACGTTGTTTTTTTAGAATAACTATTCTATCGAAGATACTAATAGTAGTAATTATAATTTATATTTCTGTCATCGTTGCATTTGGTCGATTGAAACCACTTACTTTATAGGTAAGCAAAAGAGAACTAACGTTTTGATTGAGATAATTAGAAACTAGACTGATAAAGATAACTACTCAAATGAGATAACTATTAAAAGACCAACTTTTCAAGATGATGAAAGAACTTTATATCGACTTGAGCAAATAAAGTTGAAATTTTTAATTAGTAAATTAATTTCAACAGAAAAAGTTTCAAGTGATTGCTACAACACTGTAAATAAGTTTGCATGAATAAATTAAATATACAGTATATCCACACAAATAGTTAAACAAGAACTACAAAAAATAAAAAAATAAACATGACAAAAACTGCAACAATACGTCACTAATGTCTCGAATAATCACTATTAAGTAAGAAACTGAATTTAAAGTAATTAACAAAAAAACATGAAACAATGCAAACAATAACATTTTTCAATAAGGCCACTTGTGAAATAGTCTTTCTAGTGATGCATATTTGGAACTTTCAACATTCTAAGGATAAATTACTACAAGGCAACATGGTTTAAATATGTTCACATGTAATATGTTTAACATGCTTAATATTAAGGATATAGTTATCTTCTTCCAGAAGGCCATTTACGGCATAAAGCTTATAAATATAGATCTACATTAATAAAATATAATAGGACAAACATTCCTGAGAAATATATGAAGCTCATAAGGAGTTCAATCACAGAAAAAAAATAATTCCAATATTACACGAATATAATAAACAAAACTTGATAGTGAAATATTCCTTAATAGTCCTAAATATACTTTAGTCGAGAATAGCTTGATTCAGCATATGACAGTACAAGCTAAATAATGGGGATTGATCAATTATACAAATCCCTTGAAAATTTCCTTAAAACTTTACAAAAATCTTAAAATAAAAGCATAAACACGAGACAAAAGTTTTTGGGCAACATTTTTCAATGTTCAATAACAATCGCAACTATGGTCTTGTTCTCATAATAAGGTAAAACCATTCTGTTATTAACAATTTCGTCTAATCTGTTATTAGCTACAAAGATATATGTAAAGAATGTTACCACAGAAATCGAAGTGAATCATAAGAAAACGTTTTTGTTTGAAATCATAGCCAACATTATGGTGAATATGAGGTAATATAAGCACATTAAGGAAGTTTGGTAGACTGCATTTAATAAATTTGACGCTCAGAAGCGCAGCAAATATTAAGAAGAATCGGGGTTGCAGATTGTCAAAATGTTATTGAATAGTTTATTGCAGGTGGAAGAAATGCTCCAAGCGGGATTATACAGTCTAGAGTGAATGGTTACTAAATTAAGGAAAAGCAACTTGCAACCGTCCGGAAATGTTTTTAGTTTTAATCATGATTAAACTATAACAATAATTTTCCGGAAATTAAATGCATAAATTACTTTGTACATTTATGTACACAAGGGCATAAACAATTCTACTAATTCTTGTACACAGAGGAAAATATTTTCAATTATTCGTAGCTAAAAGTCATGGAACGTCTGCTAAATCTACCATCACTCAATTGCCAAGTTTGTATGGAGTATAATGTGAGTAGAAAAATATTCTATCCAAAATGTCGAATACATTAAAAAATAACGGTAACTATCAACTTCATACTCGATTACAAAAATATTATTGAATGCAGATGACATAATAATCACATCTACAGAATAATAGGGAAAATAACAATAACCTATTGATTTGAATAAATAGTAGCAGTTCTTGACTTCGATATTGATTAGTTCAGGCACAGAGGAAGGAGTATCAGAGTACAGAGGATACTCGCTCCTCTGTCGTTCAGGGTATTGCATTTTTGTTGTTCAAGTACTTGTCTACTATGAGTGAAATCTTCAAGTTGAAAAATCGAATCATACTATTGACAATTCAGTTCCAAACGTGTGCGGATCGTCAATGAACAAGTTTCATTTGTAAGTTTTCGTTCCAACAACAACTGTGGTTACCGGTACTTGAAAAGATAAAATTACAAAGGGTTCATTATTTAGCAGCTTTCTGCTCTCAGTGGATGACTACCAAAACGTCCAGCGCAAATTGGAAAGGAGGCTAGTGACATGACTCAAAAAAGCAAAGGAATCCTCTACTAGTCACATTGTTTTGATCTTTGCTCTCGAATTATGCAGATATAAAATTAAATTTATTGAAAGTCAATAGAGCGCCATATATTTGTTAATGGGAGTTACATACATTCCTGTGTAATTTATGTAATGAAGCTAATTATCATCATTGCGCTGGACCCAAGTTTTCAACTAAATTGAGCATAACCTACACTTAAGGTGTGTTGTCCTAGAAGCCTTATTTTTCTGTCGTGAGCAGGAGTGTGTTCCATATATGAAACTCATCACTAAATGAACTGAATATGATAATTTGAAACAGAAGGGGGGCAGAGAAGTATACGTCCACACTTGATTTTTTTTTTTTTTTTTTGTTTGCACAGTATGCGGCCAATGCTTAAGCACATGCAGCATGCAGTGCAGCACACATAAATCGACCAAGTGTGGACATAGGGATTGTTCCATATGGAAAATTATGAGTGAAATAAGTTGGAGCCTGTACTTTTTAATCTTCACAAATAGGAAACGTGAGAGGAATGCAGTTAAATTCACTTCATAAGATCCAATACACTTCATTTATAGTGCATTAATCATTCTTCTAAAATTCACTCCACAGCTTCAAGGACAACACAAGGTGTGGGCTTCTAGGATAGCACACAACAGCACTTAGGACAACACAACAGTACAACACTTTAGAAACTAGCAGTGATGCTGATGGTGGTAACGGGCATTGGGCGATGGAGGAGGCGGCAGCGGATGAAAGTAGGTGGATGAGGAGGGAGAGGGTGGCCCGGATGAGTAGGAGCGAGGCGTGGGCGGGGGCGGAAAGGGGTCGCTGTCGCAGCGGTAGTTGGAGTCGGACTCGTCGCAGACGTCGGTGCTGCAGGGGGTGGGCGGAGGCGGCAGGTAGCGGGGGCAGCAGTAGTCGGCGTCGCGCTGCACGGTGGTGGCTGGACTCGGAGGCGGATTCAGCGGGTAGCAGAGCTGCGACTGCGTGGAACTGGAGGCGCCGGTCACCGCACTGCGACTGGCGTAGCCGCCGCCCCCGCCCCCGCTGCTGCTGCCGCCGTTCAGCGTCGACATGCGCACTGCTCCGCCGCCCCCGCTCCCGCCCAGTTTCGGCACAATGCGCTGCGGCTTCGGCGACAGTGGATCGGCCGCCGAGTCGCCCTCGCAAGGCAGTCCCACGCCGCCGCCGCTCGGCTTCGATGTTTGTCTGCTCAACAAAATTCATTCATTTTATTTCAATTCATTCAAACCACATACTCAAACACAATGAGAAACAAAATAACAATACAATATACAGTACGATAAAAAAACTATATAAACTAAAACAATTGGCTATATGGTGTGCTGGAGAGAAGAAAGGAGGAAGAATATCTAGCCAACTATGGTTCCCCATGTAATAAGCAGGTAGAGGGCAAAAAGTAAGAAAAGGCAAGGGTGTGAAACAGGGAGGAGAAATAAAAGGAAAAATGGTAAGCAAGTCAACCAATACAACACAATATTATTATTACTCCTAATACAACTCAACACTAATGACTTAACACTTGACTAATTACCAAACACTAAATTCGAATTAGTTTTTTCTTCAAGTTTCGTGTGTTTTTATTCCTTCCTCTGTATAATTTGAAAAATTACAACGATTCAGACTCTCCTTTGCACACAGGCTTCAAAGCCCACGTGAAGAGTATTTTTTTTCTCAGAATTTCCACTATGTATTGGATCTATGTACTGTTTCTTTGAAGAGAAAAAAATTGAATTTATCCTAGAATTAGTAATATCATTACTAGAAAGTAATATCTTGTTTATTTGAGTGGGTGAAAAGTATTTGATTTGATTATTGAACAAAAATACACACAGATTAAAGTAGAAACAAGGAGAGGTATTTTTTTTTATCCTTTTGAGAGGTCTTTTGAAGAACAAACTTGTTTGATTTAGCGCGATGCTTCCTCACAATTGGCTCGTTCAAGGCCACGCTTCCAAATACAATTGTTTAGTTGCTTTCTGGTTCCAGTCTGGACTAGAGTGGTGGAAGAAGAGCAGCGCGATAGATCTCCTCTACACACGATACTCACCTCCACCTACACCTCCTCAACATAAGCGTACCTTTATCTTCAGTAATGGGAAACATCTTACCTTACATAATTTTATCGCAAGAAATCAACATGATGCATTAAAAATTTTGAATAAATATCACTACCAAACAAGGAAAACCCTGTACGATGAGAGTTACCATCAGTTCAAATTAGTAATATTTCAAGAAACTATGATTAATCAGTGAAACCAAAGTAAAAAGGTTGAACAAAATATTACAATATACTGTTTTTAGTTAAGAGAAAAAGGTCTCAATCATCATGAGAAAAATCTTACCTTATACACCTGTAGACACCAAATGACAAACATATTAAGCATGTAACAATTATCGCCATAGTAAATCCTCCTTGGCCACTGGAGCTCTGTGTTACTGGATCAACCTGAAGCAGAAACAATCTATCAAAAACCAGCAATTCCAACTGAATACACTTCAAAAATTTGTATTATTACCAAATATAAGTGGAGTGGAATCTACGAACTAGATGCATTAATGGTTCATTGGTTATCAAGGATTCATTCTGCTGTTCCTGCTTGCCTTCAAGTGACTTTGTGACTTTGCAAGCCAGTACGGTAGTTTATTTCACTGGAAAGCTTTATTGTTATTTTTCATGCGGTTTGATTATTTTCATGAATTTGAATAAGTAGTGAATTTGAATAAGTAGTTTGTATGCTGTAATAATTTTACCTTTTTCTAATAAATGGGTCATCATCTTTAGTTTTAATTTTTACTTTAAGTACGCTTAGGTCATATGAAATTCTTGAAAATTTCGATACAATTGTATTTTATTGCTGGGAATGTATTTTGTAATTATTGATTCTGGTGAAATAAAAACATATTCTATTCTATTCATCTGGCTTGCTCCTAAAAAAACAAGTTCACGTTTTGACTGCAGCTCTTACAAAGCTATCTATTGGATATAGCAATAAACTAACTTTTCTACTTAGTGCAACCAGCGAATATTTCATCAATCATCAATGTGCAAGTACATAATATCGATGAATCATGAAAGTCGTCAACTAAATTAAAGTTCTTCAATCCATCTGAGATTTGAAAGGTGTAGGCCTGATGATCGAAACAAGGAGTAATTCTCTTAATCATTTTGAAAAGTTTGCTAGCATTATGGTTGAGCATTATAAAATTATACAAGAGATTAATTTTGCACTTTCCTTTTACAGTGTAAAGAAAAGTAATCAGCATATTATATACTGTATAACATAAATGAAAGCAGTAGACAGCTATGAACAGAAATAGATAGAAAGAAGTAGGACAGAAACAGAATCAAAAACAGAAATAGATATTAGTATGGTTCAACTGTTGACGTTACCACTGTAAATATTCGATGTTCGTTTATACAAAAGCAGATGCAATTCGTTAAGAAAAAAACTATTCCTTAAATAAAGTATTAACGAGCCCAATCATATTAGTTACTACTACAGTTTAGTAGTATCCATTTAGGATAACAGTATTCCAAGTTCAACAAAAATACATAGACGTCTGTTTACTGACCCTTTTAGCCGCACATGCAACATTGGTTTCGTCGGATCCATCGGTGCAATGGCTGATTCCATCGCACACCCAAAGGATTGAAATACAAGGTCCGCCAGACGCACAATGAAACTCCGAACTCTGACAACACGACAATTCATCGGAGCCATCAGGACAGTTGGGCGTGCCATCACACACCATATTCAAATCTGCAAAAGAATTAAATAACGCATGGTTAGAGTATTTCGAAAATTAAATTAAATAATGCATTTAATTAATTAATTATTAAATTAATTTAGTATTTCATTGCGAGCAGAAGAGAGAGGAAATTTACTGTAAACCACAGTACAATAATTGTTGCACTGAACAGTACACAATATCTTCCGGTGTGCTGAATGCTACAAGAGATCAGTTTCTTTTTAGTGTTTTTAGTTTGTGGAGTATTTCTTTTAAACTTAGTATATTTCAAAGAACTCTGCTCCAGCACACAAGCTTCTAGCTTATGCTGGAGTGAAGTATACAGATCTATAAAAATTATTATTTATTTTTTGCAATGTAAATTTTACACCTATATCAATTCTGAAAAGTTATATGTGATATGAAGTGTATGATTTGTTTTGTCTGTGTAAATAAAATGATGAGTCTCATTATGTATCCTACGATAGATGATACTATGATGCTGCTGACCAGAAAGTTAAGATAGGAACTGAGCATGATACAAAAGTGCTGTATGTGAATAGAAGAGTGATTTTAGTTACCGATGCAGTGCGAGGAATGGCACTTGAAGTGTTTTTGGGGATGGCACTTGGGACAGCCGATCTCGTCGCTGGCGTCGGGACAGTCGTCGCGGCCGTCGCAGCGCCACTCCTGCGGCACACAGTCGGCGCCGCCGCACGAGAACATGTCCGCATAGTGGTCGCAGGCGGGCAGCAGTGTGCACACCAGCTGATCGTCGCGCAGCGTGTAGCCGTGTGGGCATGAGCACAGTGCTGTGCCCCTCTCCCCATCACCCTCCACCGGTATGCACATGTGGCTGCAGCCGTTCGACCTCGCGCTGCACGGGTTGCTCGCGTCCAACTGCTCAAACACATATTACTCAGTCAAGCCACTAGAAATCATAGATGATTAAACAAGTATCCTAATGATGCTATTAAATAATCTGAATACTTCTGTCACTGCGAGTATTGACAACAGAATGAAATCCTCCAGCTAGTAATCATTATGTTGTCAATATTCGCAGTTAAGATAAAAATCAAGCAGATTAGTCTGTTCAAGAACAGAAATCTTGTAAAGATTTAAAAGACTAACTACAAAACACAATTTTTACAATCTAAACAGAATGAAAAGCTGAAGGATTTCTGCTAATATTTGCAGTTTAATAAAAATGCAAGCTATTAAATATTCAGACGAAAAGGAAGGATTGGGTTATTAGATGAGGGATGACACAAAACATATCAGACGGAATGGGAATCGAACCCATGACCGCTTCAGCAGACTGAATTTGCGATGCTACAGGAAGAATAGAGATGGGCTAGAGAACGCAGACCTGCTACTTTGTCACTGCTTCGGCTTTGGAACAGTTGTTCTATGAAGCAGTTCCAATAAAAATGCTGTTCCACTGTCTACCCGTAACCGGGTACTAAACAGTGTACACAAATTGAAACGGAACTTGGAAAAATCATGCTCTCTGCTCTGTTCTGTTCTTGGAACGAGCACAGTTCCGTAATTGGGGAACGCTACTATCGATTAAAAGATAGATTTATCAAATAAAAATGATAATGATCATTATAAACTTATGATTATGAGATTAAAAAACCTCATTACTCTATTTATTTATCAATATTTCAATTTTTAAAACATCGATATATTGAATAAAGTATATAAAGATTTCATGTAACTGATAAACTACAGAGGTCAAAGAAAAAGGAAAGGAAAAAAGGGGAAGTCTAGTAGAGCTCGGAAAAATGAAATTAACTATCGATAAAGCGGCATGATTTTTCACAGGATTTCTTGAATGTATTGTAGCGGTCAAAAAAAGGATCACGGGTTGGGCTCAGTCTATTGTACAGTCTCATTGTTCTGTTTAGGTAGGAGTTGAAATGATGAGTGGTTCTGACAAACGGTATCTGGAATAGCATATTTAGTCCTGGCCTATTGTATGGAACATTAAAATTTAGCAAATGAACGAAATCTGGCATGAAAACTCCATTATTCAAAATTTCATACACAACAACAGTAAGGCTCTGACAGATCTTCTGGTTTTCAATTTTTGAACATTAAAAATTGATCTCAGGGTATCCGTGGAAAAAGCCATTGGGCAAAATGTATTGAACTTCTTAAAATACAAGTAACTCAATAATTTATTTTGAATTATCTCTAGATCATTGATGGCTGTGCTGTGGAATGGCTCCCAAACAAGAGCAGCATACTCCAGTTTAAGATAGACATAGACTTGAATGTTTAATTCTATTAGAAATTGTTTTGTTTTTGAAAAGTGTAAGCTCAGTGATAGCAATGCTAGTTGCACTCATAAAAATGCTTTGTAGTAGATTTGAAGAGGTCGAAGAACTATCCGTTTCACTACAAATTCATTTTCTATTCTTTTATGAATAACTAATGAGTGAACTACAATCTTCTGGTCTGTGCCCCACATTTGGCGAAAACTAAACTTCCCAATGAAATTCACCTATCTGACCAATATGAAGGTTGAATTGATGACTAGAATTGGTTGAAACGATTAATGTGATTCAATAAAGAGCATGAATCAATATACAGTAATTCAACCTTGATGAAAAAATTTGAGAGCATGTATAAAATGCAAAGCAGTTTTTATTAGTATTGAACTTTGTTGAAAGATTGATATTTGAATATTGTGGATGTTTACCTTTGTGTCAACAGCGACTAGATCATTTAGGTGTGCAATTCGAGAAATGACCAACTCTCGAATACGTCCGGTCTCTTTGTCCACTCTCTCCACCACCTGTGATTCGCGGTCGATCCAATACAGATAATGGCCGAGCACAGCCACACTACTCACTTGTCCAGTACGTACATAGACAATATTTCTCCTAAAACATAAAAAATATCTCGTTATAGTGGTATTTCGTTGAGTTATTTCTCAAAATTTTAATATTTTAATCGACCGATTCTCCACATATTCTGCAATTCATCTCACATGAATTCAGCAAATTTCATAGCGCCTTGATTTTTATACAAAGGTCAGTACAGTACTTCCATTGGTGCCCCTTACAATACAATAAATCCTGGGCAACTTTTTATATTCCTCCTCAACATCATGAGGGTTCAGTTTTAGTCTTAAATTATATCCACGTCATTTAGGGGACATTCAACAAATTGAATTTACATTGGAATTGATGTTACATTTACAGTTGAGAGTACATTATAAATTTTGTATATACTATACATTTAAAATGACAATTAAGTATTAGGGCCGGTTCATGAGCTCGGGATTTAGCCAAGTCCTAGACTAAAACGGGTGGCCACCGTAGCATCGATAAACGTTAGCTTCGACACTATGTGCTAAGGGCTCTCTATGCTGCTAACCCACTAACCTGTCGAGACAAACGTTTGTCGATGCTAAGGTAGCCACCCGTTCTAGTCTAGGACTTGGCTAAATCCCGAGCTCATGAACCGGCCCTTAGTCTTTCTTTCTTCAACACGTTACTGTCTTTGATGTACAATGTCATAATGTACATGATTTATGCACCTACTTTTCAAAACAAGTTACTGCACCGTACCTTAAATTTTATTGAAACTAATTCAATTTTTATGAACCATCATATTACTTCTGTTTCCACACAGTCAGGATTGTGTAGTTTATTCAGACTGATTCAAGTCTTCAGATCTAACAAGTTTCACCCTATCTTAAAAAATTCACATTGACTCACCTATTTTCACCAGAATAATCTACTACATTGATGAATTGACCATTCGACCAATAGACTCTCAATTCTTTGCTGTCGATAGCTAAGCCAGTAGGAGGCGATGACTCAACGGCAAGAACGATTCTTTTCGATCCATCGAGGCGGGCTCGAAAAACACGAGGCTCTGCACCAGCGTCTGTCCAGAACAAATATCTGCAAAAGTGATACAGAATGTCAATCCATGAATTAAATTCAAATTAAAATTTTGATTACACACAAATTGATACAAAGAAGATGATAACAAAAACAGTGATGATGACGAAGAGATCACTGATTCAAAAGAAAAAATATTATAAATTTATGTTTTTCACAAACCCTTATTTTCTTTGTCAATAAACTTTTATCCAAAGTAAATTATTATCTTTGCTTTTTTATAAAAATAAAATTAATTCTTTAATTTTTTCAGTTATTTATTAATCATATCAATTTCTCCCATATGAAACAATATTTATTCAATTTCTTGACTCATAATAATTCTTATTTCGAAGATAATTTTCAACTTCATGCAATTAAAACTAATTTTTCTAATATTTTTTACGAATCGCTGTGATATTACAGTGTTGAAATTACATATTGGGAAATACAACCTAATCAAAATATTTTATATAGTCAATATATTTTATATTTTCGATAAACTTCATTGGAATTTGCAAAGTTTAGCGTTCTAGGACAACAATAAAAATTACAAAATTTTTATGAAATTATCTGATGGGATAGATGTACTGCAAATAGTGTTAAATTTATGAAAATTTGTAGTGAAGGAGGAGGTATTTACGGGGATATCAGTTGGTTCATAAGTTTCGCAGTTTAAAAACATTTTTTGTCTGTGGCATTTGCAAAAGTAATGAGAGTAATACCGGGCTTTCTTAAAAAATGCTGACTGCTAACGGGAATATTAAGCTTACAGGTGACTTTCTTGACACAAAGATGAATGTGTAGCTTACAGTAAAGTAGCATAAATATTACTTACAATAAGTATACAGTTGTGTTCACCCATCAAGAATAACTTGAAGCCTATGCCACAATTATACTTCTCTCCATCTCCTTCCTAATATTTTTCCCATTAATTTCTGAATTGGTCCAATTTATTACTTTATTGGATGAAATGAATTTCTCAATAAATTTGAACCACTATTTTTGCCTACCTTATATATTCAGTTTTAGCATAGCATTAGGCTATATATTTTAAAGGCTTAATCCAGAAAAAAATGAATGATATATTTTATACACACAGTAGAGAAGAAATCAATGTAGCTTTGTTTTGAGGAGCTCCGTTGCGAAGCACGGGTGGCTTCTAGTAATTGAATAAAACACATCGTTATTCATAACTGTATGCTCTTGGAAATACTCAGAGGGAACGAATAATATGCCAATACAGTATCAGATACTAAATTGAAAAAATCATAGGAACGCATATCTATCCATAACACAGTAACATTTCATATGGAAGATGAATAATTTTAATTGCCGCCTTATCGGTAAGCTGTAAAGGAAGATTACAGAATGCTGTTCAAACAATACATGATAAATTCATCATTAACAAATGCATACAGTGATTCAGCCACAGGTTTTTCCAATTCGCCTCCATCCTTAAACCTTCTTGCAGCCTCAAATGTTGTTTATAATTATCAAATAAAAGTTGTTTTATATCCATAATGATTAGATCATGTTATTGGCCAAGCATAAAAACAGTATGGAACGAAAAATATCAAACAATACTATATTTTTCTAAAATTTCATAATATCTTTCGTGGTTATTTTTAGACTCGGAAGGATAAGAATAGTATAGAGCTCTTCAAGTACTACATTTATAATTTAAAACCATTATTGAACTAAAAACTTCAATCACTGATAAGCATTTTAGAAGCTGTGGTGCCCTGCTCACCCTTTCTCAGCATGCAGAGCCAGATGCTGGGGCTTTTCGCCGTCGCCGACACCGACGCCTCCGACGACGACGCCGATCGGCTCGCCGGAGTCACTGCGATTGACGTAGATGGCGTGGCTGGCCGCACAGCTCCAGTACAGCAGCCGGCTGTACGGGTCGATGGCCAGGTCGAATGGCTGCTGCGCGCCCGCACTGTTACTGATCACCACACCGAACTGGCTGCCGTTCTCCATTGAGCGACGGATCGATAGCGAACGGCCATCAATCTTCAACAAAAGCAAGCATATCTATTTGTTATAAAAGTACAAAAAACGAGAACACAATTTTCATCAGAGTGAGATGCACAAATAGTAAGTTCATTGAAATGTTCAAGTACATGTTCAAACTCTATCAAGACAGAATGGAATTATTCTTTGAAAATATACTATATAATATATAAGAAGTAGGCATTTAGTGTATTAAGCAACGATATTGATCAAGCCAAACTCCACTTGTTCTTATATATATATATTATACATGTTTCGATATATTCTATATATTATTTCACATTCTTGTTCTGATATATCTAAAGATATATTATTCATTAAATGATGAAAGAGATAATCAGCTATACAGTATTCAAGCCTAGGGAAGTGCTAATTTTGGAATGCCCACACAGAGCAGAGCAATCATGATTATTGGAGCATGTTGGAGCTAGTTATTACTATATTGTAGAATTTCAACATTTTTATTCGGCGAAGATGGAGTAGGCAGTTGTAAAAAGTTGCATAACGCTATTGCTTGAGAATTCATTGCATTATTTTCTTCATAGTAGCCTACTGTAATACTAGAAAACATTATGATTCTACATGGAGAAGAAATTTGATGATAGCAGATTATAAATTGAAATTGAATAGCATTAAGATAACTCACCCAGTATATAAAACGAGACGCGGGATCGAATTCCAAGGCACGAGCGTTTTTCAAGTTGACAACTGGAAGAGGAACATCAGGACAATCATCCGAATCCATTAGGAGGCGATTCAGTGAGTTACGTTGAGAGTACAGAAGGAACTGAGATGGAGCTGTAAATATTAAAACATTAAATAAATGTTAAACATTGAGATACTGGAAGGGACTGCTAACCAAGTGCAAGTCCAACGGTCGATTGCACAGAACGCAATCTTACTGAGATTTATTTTGATAATTCAATTAACTTTCGAACAATCTAGTAGCCAAAGTGCTTTATTAACTTTCGAACAATCTAGTAGCCAAAGTGCTTTTTGTAGGAGTATTAAGTTTAGGAAATAGGGTACACTGACTAGTAACAAGACAGTCTTCTAGCATATAGTCTTCTCGTACATTTTAATAATTTACTTAGAATCTAGTACCACTAGTGCTTTTTTGTAGAAGTATTAAGTTAAGGAAATACGCAGACTACAAGCCAGTCTTCTAGTACATAGTATAATTTGTGTAATGAGACGAATACCGATAGTATTTAAGCCTTGTTCACATGTGGCCAGCCAACTACCGCTAGTCGAATAGTTTCAATGTTTCTTAAATTTTAGGTAAAAGAACGCTCATTTATTTTCATACATGGTGTTAGAAGTCACATTAGAGTATTACTGTATTATATTATCATTGACATTTATTCTCATAAATTATCCATAAATTCTATAAAGTAAGTTCATTGGCAACCGAAAAGTTAGTCAACTTATTTCTAAGAATTTATGAACAAAAGTGGCCAGTCGACTTATTCCTAAAAATTTAAGAACAATTTTTTCAAATAAATGCCATTCATGATACCATAATAATCTGTCATTTGAAGTACTTTTCATAAGAATAAATTAATGAGCTTTACCGAAACTAAACTTTTAGAAATTGTCAACTTTAGACAGGTGAAATATGCCAATTGTAACGTGTAAGTGAACAAGACATAAATAACTGCCAGAAAAACTGTGTTAAATCGAATGCAGTGTTCAACAACAATATAAGAGGAATCAATGGCAATATTCATTGTACCAGTGGAAAATAATAATATAATTGGCTGTATTATGAACTGTATAAACTTTTGTGTGTGCACATTTTATTTCAAATAATTGTATTTCTGAATTTTTGCGAAATAAATTATTTGAATTTGAATTGCTTCTATTTTCTCTTTTTGAATTTTGAAAGGTAAATGATTTAGCTTCAATTGAAAGCATTGTGTTTTTCAGGTATTAAATTTTGTTTGTTTCAGACTTCTTGCAACTCCAACCAGCTGACAAAGATTCAAAGATTCTTCTTTTGCTGGTGGTGCCTAAAGAATACTTAAAAAAATATTTCTGGTTACTCAAGTTTCTTCATGTTATTACAATTTTAGATTTTGTAAAATGGTTGGTTGATCTAGCCTAGAGATTTCTCAGTGCATGAGAATGTGGCAAATTCAAGTTGAAAATTAAAACATTCGTGGTTGTTTGACCTATAAACGGTAATGAATGTATGAAAAAGGTGACGGTTGAAGGGTGGGTACTCACGCAAACAAGTCCTGTTATTCAGTAGCGAGAAGTGAGTGGGACAGTCGCAGCGGAAAGTGTCGTACTGTTTCTTGGCGGAGGCGGAGTTGTGGGGCAGCGCCAGACACAAGTGGGTGCATCCGCCGTTGCCAACGGCGCACTGATTCCAGCCCTGCTGCCGCGACGTGTGGAACGCTCGCAGCTCCGTCACCTTGTCCAGTCGCTCGTGTATCCGGCTCTTATTCTTGCCACTCATTTTATCCGCTCTCTCAATCCAGCCGCCGCTCCAATCGGCCCAGTACACACGGTTCTGAAACAGGATTAAACAAAAAATAATGAATTTGATCATTAATTCAAATTCTGTGAAGTTATGATTTTTCCTATTAACATTGATAGGCCTACTGTAAGAATTTGAATACATTAGAGAAAAGCTAGCCTACTACTTCAGAGTTCACATCAACTAAATTACAAGTCATATTAGACCGTAACGCGAGAATCAGACCATTTTAACGATTTTAGAACATTTAAATTTTATACCATTGCTTAGATCACTGTGAATTAAAAAACGTTTCTTTTAAAATATCCAATTCAATTATTTTCGACGAAACATGCATAAAAGAAACTACGAAGTACGAACACCATCAGTAAGTTTCATGTGATTAGAACCTTATTTGGAAGAAGTTTTTGATTTGACTACTGTTTGCTCTCCTTCTCGTACTGTGATGAGATGAACATTAATTTTATATGTTCATTGAATATGTTTAAATTGAATAATTATAAATTATTGGAAATAGAGAAATAACTATGATTGTGGTAGTTACCCATACTGAATAAAAAAAGAGAATAGAGATATATAAAAAAATAGAGAAATAACTATGATTGTGGTAGTTACCCATACTGAATAAAAAAAAGGAAGTTGTCAATACCAGAAATATCGAAATATTCTAATAATTTTTTGTCGTTTTAATTCAATATAAATAACTAAGAATTTTTACCGGGGTTAGGAATAAATAACTAGAGTTGGATAAATATTCACCTAATTTATTTCCATGCAAATTCAGTTGTTACATTTCTAATAAGCTAGCATATTGTTACCTGATACTGAGTGAGGGCACAGGGTCTCATGACATCTTTGTTGATCAGCTGGAAGCGGTGTTTTCCGTCAAGATCGGCCGATTCGACGGCGCCCGATCCTTGCAGCTGCGTCCAGTAGAGGCGCCGCTGCGCGTAATCTATGGTCAGACTGTTGGCATGCGCCGCCCGCGCTATCAGCACAATCCGCATAGACCCGTCCATTGCTGCACGCTCAATAGTGCCCAGGTTGCCCCAGTCAGTCCAATACATGTAACTGTAACAATACACAAACATTATCGCTGTAAATAATTAATCACAGTTAGTCAGCAGTGAGGTTGAGTGGACTCGCTAGACCTAACTCCGCCTCATTTCAATTCCAACTGGAATTCAATCCAGAAGACAAATCAATCCAATTCAAAAAGAAGACAATACAAAACAAAATAGAAAAAAACACTGGAAATAATATACAGACTTAAAATTATGACAATTTTCACATGAATAAATAAAAAACCTCTTGGCATTACCCAGCATAGGAAATTCCTGTCCGCTAGGTGACAGTACCGGTTCTAAATACTACATTAGAATTAAATCAGAATTCATAACATTCAATTGATAACCATTCAATTTCAAACAAATAGATAAAAATTAAGATTTGTAATAAATCAAGTAATGTTATGAAAATGACTGTCTATTGATATCGATGATGTTAAATGAAAATTTATCCTGACCCTACATCTTCTTTCTAATTATAAGGTATTCTTTTTAGTTCCTACAATTCTTCATCCTAATTTTCTCGTTTCTATTATGATCCTTGATAATTAGAATAAAATTAAAAAACAGTATTTGATGTTGTCAAATACTCAATTACTACAACATTGGAACGAGTGGTTCCACCAGTCACATTGGTGAAGCCACGAAACCAGTACTATAGTGATAGAGTAGTGGGATTGACAACATCAAGTAGTGTTATCTTTTATCATGGAGTTCCCTCATCAACATCAACAGATACTCTACAAATAAATAGAATAGAATATGTTTTCTATATTTAACAGACATATTATCACATTTCTGTTTGCAAAATATTTGACAAAATCATTTATCACAATAATTGGGGAATTTACCTTGACTCTCGAACCCCATCCACATCTACCAACAAAGACAGACATGTAACTTGGTGTATCAGATAGAGAAGTATTCTAATTTGATTTAAACGAGCAGAATTGTATTCATATCTTCCAGCAACTAACTGCACAGACCGGACAAGGCCATTATTATTGAATAATATTGCATCGATTGTCAATGAATATATATATGAAAATGTAACCATCACACAGGCCACGATAGCTTATCAGATTCTCAAATTTAATCTTGATGATTGGTATGGTTTACTAAAACTGTTATTAAATTTTGATGAAGAACAGTGATAGAATAAATTACCCCTCGCTAGGATCCAGGGCAAGACTATGTGGCTCGAGAATATTTGACCACAAGAGAACTTTGCGAGATGATCCATCCAGCCGGGCGACTTCAATGCGTTTGTTGGACTTGTCTGTCCAGTACAAATTGTGAGCGACCCAGTCTACTGCTAGACCTAAAATCACAAACAGGAACAAATATTAATAGGCGAATGACATATAATTAATGTAGAAAAATGCCAGTAAAATATTAAATGTAGAGCAACGATTTTACCAAAAATTGAGTGTTAAGAGAGTTATTACTGAAAATTGGTTACTAAAGAAAGATTGGTTACTGAAGGGCACTATAACAAGAAAAAATCCACATCTTGAACGAAATTGACATAAATTTTACTGAAGGCTACAAGGCTACAATAATCAAAAATGAGCAATTCACTCATTACTAATAATAATTGATTATTAGTAGAGAATTATTCTGACTTAATTCAATACTGAAAATTCATACATTGAGATTTGCTTGTTTAATGTGATTAATTTTCAAAGTCACAGCTAAATTATATTGATAATAAAATAATGTAATTTGATGATTGTTTCTACTAATGAACTGCAGACTATAACCAAAAAATTGATTATTTAAAAAAAGATGAGACACCTTTTTATTAATTATTAATGAGACACCTATCTTATTAATCTGAAATATTAAAAATCCCTTCACCTCATAGCAAAAACATAAAATTGAATTACTTGAAGAGTAAGTTTGGGACTGGATTCAAAATACCTGTACATTTTAATTTTCTGTTACTGTAGTAAGATTTTTTGGTCTAGGTAATCACTACAGTCCTTTCAATCAATCAATTCAATCAATTATTCAACTTTATTCCAAATAAAAAGCACAATACATGATAAAAAGTAATTATATAAATGGAACACTAATTAGACTAACAGTATCAGAGCAAAGGTTCATCATTTTCGCAGAAGATAGCTTTTAAAGTACAGTGTAAAATTTTCAAGAGTTGAAATATTTAAAAATAATAACAAATAGTTTGCCTCGTATCATGCATTTCAAGTCACACTGGTTAACCCAGGATAATAAAATCAGAGCTGAATGTATCTTCCTATACGATATCATTCTATTTTTAAAATAATTATTATTATCAAATACGATACGAATTCCTGTACTTCACTTACCTTCAGGACTATCTAATCCAAATTCAATGATATTTTTGATCTGGGAGCCATTGATGTAAGATCTTGATATAGTTTTTAATTTGCTATCGGTCCAATACACCATTTTATTATTGACATCAAAATCAAGAGCACTATAACAGTAACAAAAAGAATCAGTGAGTCGATTACATATAAAATAATAGTAATAATATTAGTTTACATTACTTTGTTTGGGAGACCCTCATGGGAAGTTCCACCTCAACGGTTCTACCAAGGATACTATAATACCCCAATACCCTTATCCTTCGACTACTTATCCTACTTTCTGACTTACATATTTATGACTTAAATATTTAATCATTCTAATATACAACAGGCTTTTCAGGATCGGGTTGGTTCAATTTAGAACAATAACCCTTCTTGATGATCTTGAGTATTATTTTTCAACACAAAATCTTATCAGTTCAAGGATTTTATGTGCCTCCTGTGATTTTTATGATTGACTAATGTGCTTTGCTAAAGACATGATAAATAACTCAAGAGGATGTCATCTGTGATTCTTCTCTGATAGATTTTATCCACGAACTCACTCACTCATCTTTCAAGACATTATTTTGTTAGATCAATGAATTAGTTTCTTATTTATTAAGAAACCAGAATTATTTACATCAAAGACATAATAATATTCAGTAATCTCTTCAAGTGATAAACTGATAAAAGTAGTATTTTCATAAGTAATAGTAATTTATTTAAATATAATAAAACAAAAAATAATAATCACACTCGTAGAAATTAATAACTTAATAATTTATTAATGCAACTTATTGATATGGTCTTACAATCATAATTTAATAAGAGAGGTAAAACATACTACCAGTGAAACATAGTTCAACAATCGTTAATATTCTTGTACTCCTTGGTATATTCATTTAATTTGGCGGTTGGCGATTAACTTTCATTAAACATTTCTATGTTGATTTTTCACATAAATACTGTATGTAACATGTGAAACATATTTGAAAAATAACTGAACAGAACATCACCCGTTACCACAGAAAAGTTAAATATTAAAGTTATTCACCATCAGCCAAATTAAATGAATATACCTATAATAATTCAACACCTTTAACATGAAATAATTACTTTTTCGATATCGAATAAGTAGACTAGACTGAATCAAGCAACAGTATACTCACATCACATCTTTTACTGCAGTTACAATAGTTACAGGATCATTATGTGAGTTTTCAATACTAATCTGGCCTATTCGATCTTTTCGACTGAAAACTAGAAATGCTTCTGGAACAACACAATTATGTTGATCAACCAACAACTCGTGACCTGCAATTGGAAGACAAATACACAGTTAGATTATTAAGAATTAAATTTTGATTAATGGTTCAGTTCAAGCCTTTGAAAGCCTTACAAAGCCTTACTATATAGAGAGGAAATATAACAATGATTCATGTAATATGTAAGCTATCTTTTCAAGGGTCCAAGAGCGTATAAATTTCAAATGAGCTGAAATGTGAAATTGAAGCGAGAAAATTATTGAGCTATGAGCTCCAATAACGAAAGTTTCATTTTATAAATAGGGTGTAGGTAGTTGATAAAACTAAAACTATTCCTCTTTGATAGTTGAATCAGTTTCCATCAAATCAAACACATAAGGATAGATTATATGAAGACAAATTCCATTATTTCTTCTTAACAACAATTCAACTCCTTAGAATAGCACTTCAGAATTAAAAATGCTGCTTTCTATTGATTTCATGACATGCGCATTAATTCTTCATGAAACTGAAAGCAATTTTATCCACATTACAGCACAAGAATATAGAGTTCAACTCTATCATTAATAATACACAGAATACAACTCTATTAATTTACTAAGAGAAATTTGACAATATTATAAATTAACACAATCTACAACTAAACTCAATATACTCGTATTTATTTAGAATTTGTTTTATTAGTAGGCCATCAATAATAATTTATCTTGAAAATGTAAAATAATAATTTGACATACCTATGGGACAGGCACATATGTATTTGTTTCCCGGCCTGTTGAGGCAGAGATGTGAGCAGCCGCCATTCTGATCTTTGCACGGATTCCAGCCTCTGCCGCTGCCAGTTCCCACAGCTTTCAATCCCATCACATGAGGCAACTGATCCAAGATTACTTCGCGCCTGGTACCTGTAATACAAAACAATTAAAACAAGGTCTAAAACACAGTATATTTGATCGAAAAATAAAGTGGTGGCATTCGAAAAGGATACTACTGCACAAAAATTGGGTTTATAAAATTTACAGGGTACTTATACGGACAACTCTCATCAATAATTTTTGAAGGAAACACATTTGATCAACATCCCTCATTGAAATAATGTAAAATATGATTAAAAATATTACGGCTTTCGGATTTCTCTATTTTTCTAGTTCGAAATATTGTCAAGGTGTATAAACATGTAATTTTGCCAATAAATTTCCTCTTGTTTCATGACATAAAATTATAAATTAAATAGATAATCTTACCTGTATTTTTATCAACTCGATCAATGCTTCGTCTTTGCCAATCAGTCCAATAGAGCCAATCTCCAAGCAGAGTCAAGCCGAACACGTGTGGAATGTTATGACTAACAATCTCTCTCCTTCCTGTTCCATCCATGTTTATAACCTGGAATTATCAATAAACCCATAAGCTAGCTAATTTCCATGAAAATCAGTGGTCGAATTGGAATATACACAGAATTCCAAGCAGGAATTCTTGTTATCATAATTTTGGTGGTTCCTCTATGAATGCTTTTGTATGTACCTCTTTCAAAAATACACGACACGAATCTTTCAAGATACATAAACAAGAAGCACTATGTCGCATAACCTTCTATTGGAAAAAGTACTATTCATAAACCACAGTCTATTCACATACACTTCTTCTATTGGAAAGATACTACTTCACAAACGTTCCTTCTGAACTTCATTCGGTCACAGGAAGTTTGATCATTTTTATTTTTCTAGTTTGGAATCAAATTGATAATTAAGTATAAGAGGCAGGAATGATCCAATGATACTAATATGAAAGTATCGTTCGATCAATCTGATTTTTTCAACCATAACTTCAACACAGAACTCATTGGATTTCGTTCTTTGTTCAATTACGGATTCATCTGAATAAATTTAAAATTGAGCACAATTATGAAGATTATGAATGAGATCTATTTCAAGAGGTACAGTATCATTTTTAATAAATCTTCAATTTTATTATGAATAATTACTTATATTTCAATATGTTTTAGATATCAGTTTTTATTTTTATTTAATAGATGGTACAAAAATGATGAATGTGGAATATTTTACCTCTATCTTGTCGGTTTTTGCATCTCCCCAGTACAGCTTACTAGCACTCAGATCCAGGGCAATGCCGTTCGGCCAGCCAAGGCCGTCCTTTACAAGCACCAACCGATCGGAGCCGTCCAGTGCGGCTCGCTCTATTTTGGGTCTCTTTTCAAACCAATCCGACCAGAATAACCACCCTTGCTCTGGCGAAACTGCAATCGCTCGCGGATTAATGAGATCTTCATTTATAAGAACCTAGAACACGAATCCAAAAGGCAACATAAGCTAAAATACATAGATTCTATTTCTGTAAAATATGGTACATTATATACACACATTATTTAAATCTGTATTACAAATATCTAAGGTTTTTCGTTTTACACGCGGCGTGTGAATACCATACATCCGATTGTCACGAAACTTGCATATTACATCATTTTAACCCAAGGATGGTTCTCAGCCATAAATCAAGGTCCTGAACCTTGAGGAGTTTATTCTACAGGACTTTGAAATTATCGATGAATCCTTATGGAGTGTAAGGATATACTATACTATACTTATAGTACTATTTGAACTTAACGCCAAGCCTTCACCTGTGAATAACGTTCAAAGATAACAAATAGATGTTTTTTATACTGTACCATTATGAAATGGAATAATTTGAATGAGAAAATGTGTTGAAAGTATTATCAAGGATTATAAAAACATAGAGATACCTCAATCCATCAAAAATGTATCCCAAATTTTCTATCAGTATCAGCAACCTCATTTAAATTTACAACTTTCAAATAGGCCTAATCACGTACAGTTTTTCGGGTCAATGTTAACATGCAAAATTGCTGGTTTAATAAGTTAATAGCTGGTTTTGAGTTTCATGTATCTTTAAAATTCCCTCTAACAACGTCCACGCATGAATTAGATATTTTACCCAAATATCATTAACCTCAACGGAATTTCTGAGACCCCGTAGCAAAGCATGGATGACCTGCTAAATTTCTCAAAAAATCAGAAAGTGAAATAAGTTTTTTTTTATGAATAGGGTTGTAACAATAATTATTTTGTCAACTACTATTACACTAGTTACAATAATTTTGTGATATAGGATACGGGGTTTCATGTGACAGAAATAAATTATTATCGTAAATCATCTACATTGATAATTCATAATCTATAATTATATTAAATATATTTTTACATCGTATTTTGTGATTATTATTTTTTAGCGTATGCCTTTTGTCGGTGGGGAGACACGAGTGTTTTTCCACCTTTTTGTGATGGGTTTGTATTTATACTCTATTGTTTTTTTGGGCAGAACAAGAAACGATTTTATTTGATTTTGATTATCTGCTTTGGAAATGTTAACAATTGAGAAACATGCCTCTCCCCAACCGGCAACAATGACAATATATAAGGTGATGCTGATGCTGCGGAGCAGCACAGGTACACTAGTGTAAATTGAATCTTTGAAAGGAGTTTTCAACCTTTTAGCCATAAATTAGATACAAGCTATAGATTTTTAATCAAGTAATACACCTTACGTACTTAAACTGGAGAAAAAACCCTGAATTTTAGTACTTAACATATAAGCCGGTAACATATTTGTGAAAATTCAACTTAAAATTTTAGTCGTGATGGATAGAGAGAGAATTGGAAGACTCTACGAAAGTACAGCAGAATCATCCTAATAAGGCACCTATTATTTACCTCTATGTTTCCACCAACAATACTGTAATACAAAAATTTCAATAATAAACAATGAGAATAATATTTTTCAAGTCGTCTACTAACCTTACGTGCTTTACCATCCAGTCGCGCAACTTCAATCCTATGAGTTCCAATGTCAGTCCAATACAAATTGCGAGCTATCCAGTCAACCGCCACTCCATCTGGCTTCTCCACTTCGGCTGTTACAAAGTCTTCCTGATTCGAACCGTTCAGTCTTGCTCTCCTTATACATTTGGCCTAAGAAAAAAAATAATTTCACAATATTAGAATAATGCAATAATCAGAAATTAATATACAACTTGATGTTATTATTCAATTGAAAACTGTGTATTATGAGAGAAAATTATTTCATAATCATGAAGAAGTGGAAAAATATAACGAACTGCTGATACGTCCTTCCGTACTTTTTCAATTAACAAAATATTATATTAATACGGCAATAAATCTAACGATGCATTCATTCGCTTCAACCCTTAGCAAGCATTAGGGGTCTGAAACGGTAAGCTTTGAGCAAACGAATATCCATTTATTCATTTGATAGATCTTAGTATTCATACGCTTCATGTTCGTAACATAATTTTTGGTTAAAAATCCATATAAAGGATGCATTCATAAAATGCTGTTGTCAACATAGCATCAAAAATTAAATTTTTCCATTAGGTCGTTGAGGATGAGGTAAAACTTTGGTAGATGTGAATATAACAAAATATAGATAATAATCCAAAGATGGAACCCACTTTAAAATTTAGGTTATTCATATTTAATCATGGATGAAATCACACCCAAATCTACGACCTCCTTATCATACTCAGCAGAAAAATCTACATTTCTTCAACATCATATTAACGAGTGCAATACCGTATTTACAATCTAAACGTTTTATATTTCAACATGCACATGCATAAAAGTAGATAAGGATTTGCACCTCAATATCAGTCCAATACATGTAATTGTCAACAGGATCATAGTCTACTTCAAACGCATCTTTAATTCCTCGCAGAGCTAGCACCTGGCTGGTATGGTCCGGCGAGTCTAGTGATATCATTGATATGTCACTCTTCTGAACTAGTATGAGCAATTCCTGAGAACCTGTAAAACATTGATCAAAATTACAGAAACATACTATACTACTTTTGAAGGAACATTTGATAGCATTATAAAATTACCAAGCCGTCTAATAATTGAGGTTAATATATAATTATTATTAGATCTCTAGAATACAGTGTACAAATAGGCTATTGAGAGGTAATTTTTTTCACTCTTTAGTTGATATCTTTTTGATAGAATTTGAGTCATCAAACAATAATGGTAAAAATAAATGGATTGATGACTCAACAGTAAATAATAAAATAATTTCAAAACAGTAAATAATTTCTAGGTTGAATTTTATTATTGTATTGTTATTAAATTTATTGTGTGTCAATAAGGCTCTTCATGGAGTATTCTGTGAGCTTTTGTATGTCAATAAATGAATAAATGATTATACAGGGTATTTCAAAAAGGACTTTACAACTTTGAAAATGTATACAATTTCTTTAAAAAACTATATAGAGCTAGATTTGGTCTTCTTTTAGAGGAAACACAAGTTTTGATTGGCATATTACGTTAAATATGACTGTCTACACTTGACTCGAGCGTGCTAGCTGGCTTGAAGAATCAAAGTCGGCAAGAAACTTTCAACGTAGTTTTTGTAAAAAGTATGGCAAATGATACTCATAGTAGACCTATAATTTATGATTGGCATACATTTTTCTAGTAACAGGGTGCTCAATAAAACATAGGAAATCATACGTCTAGGTTCACACGAACGGTTTTTGGGCGGTTGCGGTTTGAGCGGTTACCAGCGATTCCTTGTGTGAGAGAGAGACAAGATTATGCCAGCTGTTTTTTTGACTCTCTCCCTCACATTGAACCGCTGGTAACCGCCCAAACCGCAAATGCCGTTCGAGTGAACCTGCTCTAAGATCCATGTTGTTGACGCGGGCGTAAACTTTCTGCATTCTTGCGTCGATGACGTCGTACCAATCACAGAGCACTAAGAGCGCTTCCATAATTCTATAATATACTTGTCAAAACATGATGTGTTTTCATAATAATTAATTGAACGAAATTCCTAATTAATGCCATATAATACTCTGAAGACTTCTGCTACTGCAAATATTGACAACAGAATAATAGCTAGTAAGGGAATTAGATGAATGCTGCTGCACAAAAAACAGCACCTCATGTTTGCCGTACAAACACCCTTGAGGTGCTGGGTTCGATTTCCGTACGGGCTCAAGTTTTTTGTGCAGCAGCATTCATCGAATTTCCTTAATAACTATTATTCTGTTGTCAATATTTGCAGTAGCAGAAGTCTTCAGAGTACTATATGGCATTAATATTAGTGCATTAGGATTAATCGTGTATATTGTGTATTTAGTTTTGAGTTGAATTGAAATATACGATATATCTAAAAGTGATGTATAAATGAGGAAAACGATTGAATTAATAGCGAGTGTCACATACTGTTAGCACAGGTGAAGTTCGAGATGAGTCGAATGCCAGTGGGACAGGCGCATGTGTAGCCGGGGGCATTTGTGGAGAGGAGACAGAGATGCGAGCAGCCGCCGTTGTTCCTCGAGCAAGGCGTCTCCTTGGCCGGCTGCCGCTTCGGCTCCCAAACACGGATGTCGTGCGGACAAAGGTCACCGTGCAGGATCTCCTTGGGCGACTGGGAGCTGCCTGTGTCGATCACGTGCACCGACCACGTTTTCCAATCGGTGAAGTACACCTTCTCGTCGAAGAACGTTATCGCGTACGGGTACTCGATGCCTTTCTTTGTAACAGTGCGCCTATTGCGGCCTTCATAGTCCATTACCTGGTAATTACCAACATATCACACATTAAAACGATCACAGAGAAGTAACTAAATGACAAAACCATTCCCGACAATTTATCCATAAACGTTCTTTTACGAAAAACAATATTCATTACAAAACGTTATTCTCACAGTTACTGGACTACACGGTAGGGCCACTAGCATAGTCAAGCTGAGTATCAGTTAGGTGTGATGTCAGCAGTAGCTGTGTCAACATGTAACAGCTAACAATACAAAATGTTTTATTAGTAAGAAAGAGATTAGTGCATAGCCACGTCATAATCGCATCAGATTTCTGCGCATCTTCAAATTATTTGAAGTATGAATCAAAAAGTTATGAGAAACAATATAAAAATGATAAAGGACTGTCCTATCGTGCTGCATCAATGATTGAAAGAATGAATAATGTTTTTCACTTTTATATGATAACAGTGAGATGGTAATGAGAGTCAAAACTATACATTTATCCTGAGACGGTGCCGTTAGAACAGATTACTTACTCCTTTTCACTTACTCCTTACCCCTTATCCCTTACTCCTTATCATTTGTTTCTACAAATAGGGTTACAAAGAATAATTTTAAAGTACTAGTAGAACAACTAGTAGAATAATTTCACTACAATACTAGCTATTTGGGTCGATGTATTATTTTATGTCTAGTTTTGTATATACCAATAAAGTTAATCATACTCTGATAAATTATGACAATGATAGCTCTCTTACACTCAACTTTTAAGCGTTAAATCCAACTATCAATCCCTTTTGAACATTTCCCATCAAATAATGTAGGTGTCACATAATTCCCAGATGGGGGAAATTAGGCTAAGTATTAAAATAACATTTCAAGTGTTATTACATTGCAAAGATGAGCAATTAAGAAATTAACGAGACTCACTTCAATAAAAAGCAAACGACCATCCAACCAAAACAAACGCTTATTCTCGAAGTCGACAGTCAATCCGTTCGGCCAGAATATGTTCTCATTGACTACGATGACTTTCCGTGTGGATGGATCACCATCCATTGACGCTCTTTCGATTTTGGGCACTTCACCCCAGTCCGTCCAGAACATCAGACTGTCAAACAAGAACCCGATTAACGAAAAAATACTTAGGATTATGATTCAAGAAAAGCAAAAAATATAATATTAGGCCTCTTTCACACGATTGCGGTCCGGCCCGGATGAAATTGTTTTGGCAGATGGATCTTATGGGTGTATTCAGACGCTATATTCAAGGTGAATTATGGGTTCAATCCGAACCCAGTCCACACTGGAGTAAAAGGGCATATTTGGTGTAATTTCGTTAATATCGATTTTGCAGATAATTTGTGAATCGTATGTGACCATATTTCAATTTTCAAGGTAACTTTGGCCTAAAAAGAGGCCTATTTAAAGTGATTTCATCAATATCAATTTTTAAAGATAATTTTTTGTAAATTGTATGACCCTATTTCAAGTTTTAAGACAACCATATCTTGAATTGTGAAGTTCAAGACAACCTTTAAAATTGCATTTTTGTCAAGAATACTAGATAATTATTCTTTATTTTATTTTGAAAGTATTGAAATGATTCAGCTAGTGACACTATTATTTTTTAGTTGAACAGAGCTTAATAATTACACTTTATATTACCAGTAATTTTAGCCTCTTTTTTTGAGAAAATTCACAAAATTCCTGAATACCACTTTTAGTCCTTTACGGGTAGGCTGCCGTATAAATATTGTATCTCGGTCGGTCTTCGACAACAGTGAAAAATGTTTTTGACAAGTTTTGAATGTTTTTGACAATTTATCACTATTTCGGTCATTTCATCATTGAATCTTGGATGAAAAGTAGGAAAAAATATTTCCTCACAGATCTATAATTATAACTGAAATTTTATTAATATATTGTCTTTATAGCAAAATAATAAGATACAGTATTCTTCATCATAGTGAGGTGAAGATTAAGATATTTTCATGTCTTAAATACCGCACTCTTCAAAATACTTCACAAAAGCCTACATTGGAATTTTGGAAACAAAATGAAATAAACTTGACACACCTGTCCATCGGATCAAGAGCTATAGCTCTAGGTAGGTCAATTTCCTCCCAAAACAACACCTTTCTGTACTGGCCAGTGATTGTGGCCACCTCGATCCTATGTGTTTCCCCATCCGTCCAATACAATTTCTCAGTCAGCCAGTCACACGCCAGTCCATAAGGCGATATCAAACCCGTCGTCACCACTTTCATCTAAAGAAACAATAATAAATCAAATGTGGTGAACATTTTTCCTTGTGAAGCATAAAAATGACAAGATAATTTATCTTTCAAAATAAAGACGTTTATATTATCTTTCAAAATATTTAAAAGTATTTGGTTTAGGAGTGAAAATTGCTTTCTTTGTAAAAAATGTTACATAATCTGTACTTGGACTGTTTTCATGAATTGGAGGAAAAAGGACAATTTTGGGCGTAAGCGTGTTGGACTATCCAATAAGTGCCAACTGTACAATTCTGAATGAATAAAGATAGAAATTAGTTTAAATAAGAAATAACAAGAGCAATCCAGGACCTGTTTCATAAGAAGTTTGGCAATAAAAATCAATGAGTAAAATCTCAAAAATTCATCATTTACTCAGAATTCAAGTACCATATTGATAAATTATACAAGTTATACTCTAATAATTAGGCAATAGAAAACGAGTTAATTTTTCAGAGGTTTTCCATTTCTGAGAATACTACAGAGGATATCAAACTTTTTTCATGCCATCAAGTCTAAATTGGATGACTAGTAATTCTTATTTGTTTTATTTCTCCTTATTATGTGAGATTTGACAGGCTACAATAAAATGTGTGGATCTTATACAGAAGAATTCCACATTTTGTTTGTAATGATTCCACTACATAACTAAGAAACTATTTCAAAAGGACAATATTTTATCCTACTAGAAATACACTGTAATATCTAATTCAAGCATAATAATAGAATGTGGAGTTCTTCTGGAAAAGATAAATCCGTTAATGAAGAATTATAATATGAATAAATATGATGGAACCTTTCTGATATAAAAAACAGTTGAAATCATAAGGATAGAAAAATGGAGATCATTTTTAACACAACAGTATGATGAAAAATGTTCCAAAATTCATTGATGGATTAGGATTTTTTCATTTCTTTAACTTTCAGCACTCCTTTTGATTTTTTTATCTCTAATCATTGTCCAATTTTTCTATGTAGCTAATTCTTATATTCATAGGCTACTGTATCAGCAAGTCACTTTAAGTGGACTGATCAATTCAGGTTAATAAATCAATTAAAATGAATATTTATATTGAAAATTTAACTAAACTGTATTAACAGACACGTTAGTTTTTACACGAGACTTTCATATTTGTTAAGTTCTCTAAAATCATTAATAAAATGAAATTACATCATACACATTAAAACGATTGAAAATCAAGTAATATTTTTAAATGACACAGAAAAGCGGTAGGCCTAATTGATGCTACGAACCTTGGGACCAGTATGTGTGCCATTGAAAGTCATGCATTGTATCATCTCAAGACCCTGGTCAGTCCAACACACAAGAGACCCAGCATGGTAAAAATCAACTGCATATGCTTCCTCCAGATCCTAGATAAAATGCAAATAAACATGAAAAATGAGCTAAATCGCCAAATTTTAAAAGTATCTTTCTTGTCAATTCAATAAGGACTGAGTAATATATTGTGGGATGTAGTGTAGGTTTCGCTCAAAAACAAAGCTAGATCTATGTTATTAGAGTGTGATCCAAATGCACCTATGATGAATTTTCTATACTAATCATGCAGAGGAGCCAACTCCGACTCAAAATAGGTAGCCTAACGCTGGAAGCATTGTCAATTTGTGATCAGGAGCAAGACATTTTCGAAATTCCCTCCGAGAAAATTATTTTAAAGTCTAAATTATTTGAAAATTATTTAAAGAGTTGAATGAGGACGAGCTGTAAAGAGATTTTACTTCTTAGCTACTTTATTGTTAGCTACTTTTTAGCCTTGATGTTTTTGTCTTTCTCATGTTCTATTCATTACAATATTGCAGCTCTATATGCATCGAAACTTCATGTGAGATCAAATGTTTCAATATGGAATTTTATTTGACATTCAGTTCAACCCCCAAACAAGATGAGATCAAATTTTTGTAGATAACCAACAAGTTTTCTAACCTGAAGCTTGGCCTGTCAAAAATAACTCTCGTTCATCTTCCAGGTTCAAATGTGTGAAAAGCAAAATCGACTTATGGCTGGTGCACGAACCAATAGTTACCCGCAGCGACGGTACAACCCGTAAGGGTCTCCCGGTCTCTTTTCTTCACAGGCAAGGCCGGGAAAAGTCGAAGTTGACGGGGAAAAGAGATTGCAGAAAAACTTAGTCCAAAAGACAAGCAGGTCTTCTAGTTTGATTTCTAAAATAATATCATTTTAATACAGAAGTTACCGATACAAGAATAATGGAAGCAATAATTACCTTGACAATGGTGGTGGCTTTTGTTGGGCGAGAAACATTGGCAATTCTAATGTCCTTAGCAGTAGAAAAAATTAAGTTTGGATAAGCTGTGGAAATTGAAAAAGAACGTTATTTAAGAAACAATCGAGTAGCGATAAAAACAATTCTAAAAGCTTCCATAAACCATCGTTATTAGGGATTCCAAAGAATTTGTTAAAAATTACAACGTTTAAGATCTGCTAAGTCAAATTTCAACATGTAACTACTAGAATGTAGCCAATAGTGCTACATTATATAGTACTTTTCATCCTTGATGACTTATGAGAATAGAAACAGTACTCCATCACTTTCCGAGCTAGCCAATCACACGCCGGCAACATTGCCAATACGCACGCTTCTATAAGTGTGATGAACATCACGTTTAATTTCTGATCATCTGCTCCACTTGTAAATCATCCAAGTTACCATGCCGAGTCGTTATATCAGACTGAAATTTCAGTTTAATATACATGCGTGCACAGTTGATTGAACAGCACACAATATGACGACATTGCCGGGCAATCCAATTGAATAACGCACCAAGCTGGCCAGTTGTCTTTAAGGATGAAAAGCATTATAGTCGTGTTTGTAAGAGCTACTAATGGTAATTATACAGGGAAAATAATAAACAGATTCTTGAAATCTATGCTTTAAAGCCGCTTCAATTTAAAAATATGAGCCTATGCCTATCGTAAGACCGTAAGGCCCAATGCACATCAGAAGAAACAAAACAGTTTCGTTTCGACTAGAGTTGTTTGCTTCAAACCAGTGAGACAGGTTTATCATTGAAATAGGTAAGACCATCTCATAAGACGTTTTGTTGACTCATTCGGTTTGGAATACTTTCAATGTTTAAGTCGAAACAAAACGTTTATTTCGTTTCATTTGTTGTGCATTGAGCCTAAGTAGCCTAGGCACAATAACAGCAACCAGACCTAAGAGAGGACCCTTCTTCAATCAAGAGAAATCCACTGATTAACATGGAATATTTTCATGTTTTATTCAGTTAGGTAACTTTTACAAATAGTTTTACAAATTTCTCATAGCCTACTCCCAAGAATAAAAATTTAATATCAAAGAACTAATATATCCAAAATTTTAGTTTATAAGACTGCGAAATGACAATTACTGAAAACGTCAAGTTCTAAAGATCTAGTTAAACAGTCCAAAGTTTTAAATCTAGCCTATCTATCGCAACCACAATTTGGTTGAAAAAAACTATTGAATTTGGTTAATTAAGTACGCATTATGCTATCAGTAAATAGACATTATCTATTGTAAAAATGCTAGTTTAGCTTCGTATATGAGTAAATTTTTTTTATCTCTTGCAAGTGAATCAAGATCCGCTACTACGGATAACTTATCAAGTTACGCTAATACGTTTTAGCAAAATTAGTCTCGTAATAGAGAAATTACAATTTTATCAAGTAAAATTAATATTAGATTGATTCTATTGGAATAAGAGTATTAACAAAAAGAAACGGTTAAACCAATCCATTATAAGATATAATAATTCGTGAAAAGTAGGGTTATGTCATATGAGGCATAGGCTGCAGACTATACAACAATTTACACTATTATTTCAAACAATACTCTGAAGAAACTATTAAAATATGAAACTTACCATATCCAAAAGTTAATAAACAATTAACTATGGCTAACTTTAATGCCACTAACATTCTAGTGGTAAAATAGTTTTGCTTTCTACATTACTCTTAATCACAGCCTTCAACCAACAAGCATTATTACATTTCAAATTTCCCTTTACAAGTTATCCAACACAAATGCACTGCACTATTGAAACTATGGAATAAAGATGCATACTTTTGGTTCCAACAAATTAAATACATTCAACTATTTACGACCCTACATCTAAATAACCAAGAAAATCCACCATCACTGAAGGAACGAAGGAAGCTGAATGCTGAACACTTGTGTTCTCTATTTGTAAACATTGCTATTATGATTCAGTATCACTCCGCACATCAAAGCGTGCCGACAACCACAGGAATGCATTATATTCTCACTTTTTAAGTATCCTATTTGAGTGAGAATTTTAATCCCTCATATTATTTTGATGCCATTAGTTCAAGTTCTTTTGATAAATTTCATTTGAAACAAGTATTTTTTCAAAAAGCAAATCAAACTGCAACGAACTACTTTTTTCTTCAAGCACGTTAAAAACCGGCATTCGAGCGCTAAGGAAATGAGCGGCTAGTTTGAAATTGATTTGTTTGCTAGACAGTGTTGTTGTTTTAAAATTATCATTTCTTTTTAAAACTTCTTTTTCTTATTATGAGAAGTTTTCATGATAAATTTCAATTACCTTACAAATTTAAATCAATTAATATATGTCTATGAATATGAGTATTACCATTGATTTTAGATAGAAAAATTTATTACCATTGATTTTATAATATATCACATGCCAGTTACGATTTTTGCGCACCTTTTCGTTTCAAGAAAATACATACTTTTTGTTACATGAGGGTTTTTCTTGCTATTGAGCATATTTTAGCCATAAATTATGCGGCGAAAGGTTAGTTGTCCTAACTGCGCAAAAAAACGTAAGCGGGTAAGCCATGCAGGGAGTACAGAATGTTTGAAAAGAAAATTAATCTGAAAATATGGCCACTGGCCTAGCCCTGTTTTCTAAAAATTTAAAAGGCCTGTGTACGGTGTAAGGCTGTAATACAGGACGAGAAAATAGGAAGCATACTAGACTAGAAGTTAATTAGCCTACTTAATATAGTAAAACGTGTTATTCCTATTAATAGGCCTACATGATTTTCTTCCTACCTGCTGCATGCATAGGCCTATAATATACAGTATATATTTCCTGTTCCATAGGACTTCTTAATTCATATGAACAATAATTCTTAATTCTTGTAAATGTTGTATGATATGATTTACTATAACTATCAGCGAGAGGAATTAATCATAATAAGAGGTTCTCAAGGTCCTCCAATAAGCCTACTAAGTGATTTTACAACAAAATCTCCTGGCTTCGTGGCTATGAAGCTAGCTGGTACATCATTTTGTTTTCTGTGTCTAGTTGGTGGTGATGAGTTCGCACATTTTTACAAACTTTCCACTTAATTATCCCAATGCAGCAACCCCAATACTTTCAATAACCCGTCGCCACGGACTATAATTCTCAAAACGTAGGCTGAAACAATGTTTTTTAAGCAATGTAGGCCCAAATGTCAATAATATATTATGTATTATTTTTATATTATTGTAATGAGGATGGTAAAGGAGAATATCAATTTTGAAATAAAAAATTTCAACACAATCTTGCTTGCTACAATATTCACTTTTATTTACAAAAAATAATACAATTATGTTAGTTCAGTCTCAATACTAGGCCTATTTTGAATAGTCCATTTCTCATTTGGTTGAATATTTAAGGAAATTTGTCATTCTTTTTCAAAGGGATTATTAGAAAACGTTACTGTAAATTATTAATATTATTTTAGGGCTAAGCATTGTCAGGCCAAGTTGGCTACTCTTCAATTTTGTAGCTGGAGAAGGTATGGAATAATATACTCAAAACCACAATACATTATCTTATAAGAATGGTGAGCTCTTGACTTTTTGCAAAGTTATAAACTTGCTGTTAATATGGTAATCATCATCAGAAATTTAAGACTAAGATCATATCGCCATAAGGAGACAAGAAATGTTACTCAAGACAACAACATAATAATAATTAGTTGATCAAAATTCTATTGATAATGTACTCTGAAGACTTCCGCTACTACGAAGGAAATTCAAATTTCCTTCCAGCTATTATTATATTCTGTTGTCAATATTCGCATTAGCGGAAGTCTTCAGAGTATTTTATAGCATTATTAATTAGGAATTTCGTTCAATTAATTATTATGATTGAATAGAAATTGCAATATTGGATATTGCAATATCCAATTTCCTTTTATATTTACAGCAGCATAACATTATTATAAGAATTGCGAGATTTTGACTTTTTGCATTTTAATAATGTAATCTGATCTTTCAAAAAAGAAATCATGTCTGTTTTATGTGGAATTTTTTCTCCAATGCTATCTAAGATATCTACAATTATGTTGACATCATCATCAATAGATTGCTCCTCTTTTGTGCTGAACCTCAAACAAATGGTTTTCAATAATGAAGATAATTTATCTATATTCCTTACAACTACAGGGAACTTGAAGTTTTGGATTTGTTTTACATGTGTGTCATTCATGTGAAGAGTCAAGCTCAAGTTTTCATCAATAAGTACATAACACAATATCTTTGGAAAAGGGTTTTCACTAATTAACAATAGCATTACATGATTGGGTTTTCTAATATAAGTGAACCCACTCAAATCACAGTAGGTTATTCTATCATCTAAAGCTTCAAGAGAAGCAAATGATATTGTATCGACTTGTTTCTCAGAAATGAGCACACTTTCATGGAGATCAGGCTCCATGGAGACCAGGTTCATGTCCATATCCATACTGTCCTCTGGATCCTTTTTGGATGTTGCTGTAGATAGATACAAAGTACATTCTGGCAAAGCCGGAGTCCTCTCAAAAGTAGGAACAGCACCTGGAGTAGGAGAAGACAAAATAAATTAGAAGTTAATAAAAAATTCTGAAAAGTATAACTATTCAATATATTTAAAAGAGCAGCTTCCATCCAACTAATCTGAAGGCTCCAAAGTTTTTTGAAGTATTTTTTGGTGAAATTTCACTGACAAATACATACTTTTTTATTAACAAACAATAGTGTATGTTGACACATTATCATGTTATATGATGTGCCATCATTTCTTTATTATTGAGAGAAAAATACTAATCTGTTCTAATAATAGGCAAATCATTGCATTTTGCATCTTTCTAGAGACTAGTGAAAATTATAGAAGAAAACTAATTCGACTTTTCGAACTAGTAAGTTCGGTAATGTACACGTATACATCAATGTCAAATTACTTCCCAATTCAAGATAGCTTCAATAATATCTTCAGAAATAACATTAACAAAAACTGGAACTGTAAAATGGTTCTTTAGCCCAACAACTGGGAAAGAAATGAAACTACAATCTGCTATGCTAATTATTAATTGATTTGTAGAAAAAACTTATCAAGCATCTATTTTTTACACTTGCCTTTTCAACTCCTGGTGGTGTTGAAAATATACATAAAAGATCCAACGTGGATAATAACAAACTAAAGGTTATACAATTTTTCTAATTATTTGCAATTTCAGTTTTCTTATTTGCAGCATATTTCTCAAATGATTCACTGAATTAGATTACTTGACGGAGAAAAAAATAATCTATAAAAAATACTTCACCTTTATTTAGATCCTTACAAAATAAGTTGAAATAAAAAACTTCCCATCTTACTTTTCTCACTTCAATGATTGGAGTTGGAGATTTCAGTTAGAGTTCATTTTGGGTTGCACTTTTAAGGGTGTTAGGACTGGTATGTACGTATATTTTTTTCAGATCTTTTGTGTTATTTCTGACAATAATTTACAATTGAAGCTATTTTGAAATTTGAGAGTTCAAATGGAAGCCTAACGAATAGTTAGTTTTATGAATAATAATGTAGCATGCGCTGTTTTCAGACGATTCCAAGATATTTTTCTCGGGCCACTACAATGTTTAGGAGGACACGTTATGCCGTGGGTAAAGCCGGCGTAAAAATAAGTCGTTGATTCATCTCTCATCTTCAACCTTCCCATTATTAACAACGCACAAGCCTAGGACTCACCCCAAAAAATTACAACTTTGGGTACATATTTTTTTATTTTATCCTAATCAGAATGGAGGCCAATCCAAGAAAACAACATTGCAATTCATCAACCCCGTTCTCTCATGAAACGTCAAGTTTCAAGTTTTTTTCTGCAGTTTACATAGATTTTATTATAAATTCAATCATGGATAGAAGCTGAACTCATATCAGCCTATTTAGTGACATATCATACATAAATTTTGTTATTAAAAATAATAATTCACCATGAAACATGGGGAAAACTGTTTCTTGAAAGCTATAATCTAGAAACAATAGTAGAATAATAAATTACAGTTACCTAACTTTCTCAGCAATTTTAGTTGAAGGGAGAAAATCTTACCTTTTTTTAATCGTGGCCTATCTAGTGGTGCTGTAAGCAGCTCTCCTTTCTTATTGTCATACCCGTATGTAATTCTTTCAATATCTTGTGGATGAAAATGAGCTTCGCAAACCTGTAAAATAATAATGTTCTTCTCAATATAATGATACAAAAAATTCCCGTACAAATCAAATTTCAGCTATTACAGTATATTTAAAATATTTCTCCCGTGACATGTAAATATGAGAATATTGAAAAAGTCATTTATTTATCTATTGATGAATGAGATATCCATACAAAGCATGCGAATCAAAGACGAGGCACATCAACATTATATGGTGGGGGGGGGGGGGGTTCCAGGAAGCTTTAAACCCCTCTACCACCTACCACTCTCCGTTATGGTCCGATTAAGACATGAGATGCATGAATTTGAATCGTCTTGAAAAGCTGAAGATAATGAGCAATCACTCGATTGGGTGAACACTTCCCGTGAGGACTGATGGTACAATTTCTTTGAATTATAAAAAAGGGACGAGGGGGAAATCATCTATCGGCGCCGCTGTTGACACTACACGGCAGCTTTCGACTCTTTTACCGCTGGCGGCATCACTCCATGTGACAGGTTGAAAATTGGCAGACTATCAAACTTTTGACCTCTCAGCCCTCACGTTGAACATAGTCTCATCTAGGTACTTCAATTTAAAATCACTTTTGAAGCTAGTCTCAAGGTTGGATTAGGTTAGACCAGCGTTTCCCAACCGGTGGGTCGCGGACGGGTTTTAGGTGGGTCGCAGTAGAATCATCAGGAGTAGAATTTCTCAGGAGGACGCTTCCATTGACTTGTCCTGTGACTCCACCATGAAAACCATGTTCAAGGAGAAAAGCTTGACCTCATTTGGCTGAATGTTAAACCAAGATATCCACTTTTATATGAAAAGGCAATAAGATTCTTCATGGTTTTTTCAACAACATATCTTTATGAGCGTGCCTTTTCAACCCTGGTGCACATCAAGAATTAGTATAGGAACAGACTGGATGTTGAAAGTGACTTGCGCCTCAAAACTGCAATTTATTAAGATGTTTTTTCATTAATGTTTTCTCTTTCTCTTTTGGTCATCACCAGCAATCTGTTTCTTTATTTTCAGCTGCAGTGCTAGTGTTTCACGCTTGGGCTACTGCCAGAATATATAGTGAAATATTGTAATATTGGGCGACCTGATGAATTTTCAATCAGTTCTGACCAACAAGCGAGTAGATCTGATGTGTGTGTAGCGGAAAAATGAACAGCTCTCAGTTCCTCCTCTACTTACGTAATGCTAACTGACAAATATGATAAGGTAGACATCAAGAGTGTGTGGGCTTCGTTAGGTGTCGGTGTCAGGTCTGGGTGAATGGGCAGAACTGATAGGGAATACCTGTCATGCCGCGTCTACACCATCGCCGAACTAGGCGAACGCTAGCGTGTAGATGGGGTCACTCGCGTAGTTCGTCTACGCTTTTATATGGAAAAAAACTCTCGGGCTAGACTCGCGTTCGCCTAGTTCGGCGATGGTGTAGACGCGGCATCAGATAACCTGATAGTGTATGGTCAGACTTAGCAATATAAATAGCTATATTATGTTTTGAATTACCCTATACAATTAAAGCAGATTGGTACCTACTACAGATGTTTTCGATGGAATGAAGTCTTCTCTGTTGATTGCTTGAATCCATTTCTGCTTTAACGTTTTGTCTTTTGGGAAATAAAATACACTAACTTTATCATAATCAGAGTAATTGCCTCTACAGGCTGGAACGGAACACTTTCTTGGCATAATTATAAATATACTAATTTTCCAACTCAAAATAGAAAAGAATCACCGTAAAAATCCAGCACAATACAAGCAACAAAACCATGGCAAGTGGCAAGAAAGGTTAACAATAACAAAACAATGATTGCGTTAATGGGAACATGTGGTACACCGTGCACTGCTTCTGGTGCACCGAGTCAGATACATCGGCACCAAGGCAGAAACGTTCAGATAGCCATTACAATCCAATTATAAGCTAATGGGCCATGATTGGTTCTTATATAGCAGGATTATTTTAAATTGTCATAAAACAGTGATTTAACATCAGTAAACGAGCGTCCATCAATCAGCTGTTTTCTGAGAATTTATAATAATCCTGCTGTATAGCACGATCCATTTAACTTGTCATAAATCAGCTGATCGCGTGATCGGTAATAATTAAACAGTGATTTCCACACAATAATCAAAAGGCTTTAAAGTCTTAAAGACCTTTAAAGTCTTTAAAATACCTTTTTAAAGAATACCTTCCACAGAATAAAGTTTTGAAAGACCTTTTCAATAATCTGCGAGATTCAGCTTTTGTAATTTAAGTATTGTGATATTGCTCTTTGTAACAGCTGATTTCTGACAAGTTAAAAGGATCCTGCTATAGCAGGATCAATTTTAATTGTCAGAAAACAGCTGTTTCGTTAGTCAATATCACAATACTTAACCTAAGAATGCTGAATCTTGCAGATTATTGAAAAGGTCTTTTAAAAAGGTATTCTTTAAAAAGGTCTTTAAGCCTCTGGATTATTGTGTCAAAATCCTTGTTTACTTATTGCCGTAACAGCTTTTTTCTGACAAGTTAAATTAATCCGGCTATACTTATCTTGGGTTGCACCAACCAGGATCAACTATTTTGAATCAGCTGATTCCATTTGATTAGCATTGTACAGATCCTGGATCAAAATTGATCTTGCTTGGTGCAACCCAACATTAGAAGATAGGCAACAATGTGTAAAAGATAAAGCATCACTCAAATCGTCCTTCTTTTCTAATATAGTAAATGGGGTGCCTCAAGGTCCGATACTTGGGCCTCTACTATTCATTATCATTATTCGCTGTGTGCATCTACCGTGTTGCGCTCTGGCGGATAATCGTATGAATCTAAGAGGGTAGATTAACATGGGCAAGGATAGGCTTATGTACGTAAAAATTAGTTTATAATTGAAATAGAACTCCCTGTCGCTATTTTTCCTACTTATCGATTGTGGAATTATATTTAGAATGATAAAATTAACATATCGCATGTTCTAAAACATTATTATAATCTTCAATTCAAGTTTTTTTAATCAATTTTAAAGGTTATGTTCGAAGCTCATGGAGCAGGCGATGTAGTTTCTCCACAGCTGAGTTCATTTCCATTGGTTATCATTTCAAATTGCATTATGGGCGCGAGACTTCAAATCAACCATATATGCTTTTGAACTGGATTTATCACTCGATTAATTCAAAACTGAGATCCGATTTCTTTGTTGAATCACTTTACGTTTGGAAATATGGAAGGAATAGAAGCCGCAATTACTATTGTAAACGGTACAATTAGGAATACGACAATACTTTAAATCAGGTGTCGATTTTATTATCCCCACCACCTACGTGCACACAGCGAATACTGTATAATATATAAATGGAATTCCTGGATCAGTCTCCCAGTCCAGGTTAATAATGTTTGCTGATGACACTGATCTTTCAATTGAGACATGAACGAACAAAATCGTTTGAGAAGCAACGGAAGAGTTGAAGTCTCAAAAAACATGTTCGCCCATTAATAATTATATACAGAGTGTTTCAGAACTCCCTACCAATACTCTAGGCCTCTAGGGCATTGTTCCTGGGTGAAAACAATATCTAAATATCATATTTAAATTGTCCGGAAGTCCTTAGTTACTCACACAGCTGCCATTTTGTTTTCTTTCACTGATTATATTTTTTCTTAATAATGGTGGAACATATTATGGAATTGAAACTTTGCACCAACATTTATGATAACTAAACAAAGCTACAAAAACATTATGACAATTTTTCAAATCCATAAAACAAAATGGCGGCCATTTAAAATTTTGTTTCTTGAATAACTCGAAAACCGTTGATATTACGAAAATTTTACAAGAATAACTTTTTTTAGTAAATTTAATTACAAATCGATTGAAACCTTATTTGTTAAGATTGGACGAATATTAACTGAGATATGGCAGCTTTAGTGATAGGTGACCACTGGAGGCTAGTTGCAGTGCATCCTGGGCTTGCGGCTAAAGTCTGCCACAACAATGCAACAGTCTCCGTCTTCTTTGCATGTTATTTTTTAAGCGATTTTGGATTATTTTGTGTGAATTTTAAAGACAGTAAAAAGGAGTTCAAGTAACCTCCAGCGGCCACCTATCACTAAAGCTGCCATATCTCAGTTAATATTCGACCAATCTCAACAAATAATAATTATTCTTGTAAAATTTTCGTAATATCAACGGTTTTCGAGTTAATCAAGAAACAAAATTTTAAATGGCCGCCATTTTGTTTTTTGGATTTAAAAATTGTGATAATTTTTTTGTAGCTTTGTCTAGTTGTCATAAATGTTGGTGCAAAGTTTCAATTCCATATGTTCCACCATTATTTTGAAAAAAAAACAAAATGGCAGCTGTGTGAGTAACTAAGGACTTCCGGACAATTTAAATATTATGATATTCAGATATGGTTTTCACTCAGGAACAATGCCCTAGAATAATGGTAGGGAGTTCTGAAGCAACCTGTATATAGATAGATAGATAGCTCAATTAGCAATCTGTTTATTGTATTAAAAGTTAATTGGCATTACTCTGCTCTTTTTTCATGATTACTAGGGTTTGCCATAGGTCTTGTCAGACCTGGCAACGAAATAAATATCAAATATCAGAATCTAACTAACAGCTAAAAGCAAGGGTACTAATTCCAGGAAACAACTCTAAAATATTCTTGGCAATTATTAAAGGAGTCGGTTACCAATAGTTAGCATTAATCGAATGGAATATAGATTCATTCTAGTGTATGTATTCATAATAATTATAGAAAATCGAAAACTTGTATGAAAAAAGAAGAAAATATCACATGCCAATTGTATTGGATTTATTGGTACGTATTCGACAAACAAGATCTATCTAAGATACCAATTATTCACATAGTGTTGAAAAACATATAATACAAATGATTCCCAACCTGTAAGAAAATTAACAAAATTGTATTTAACACATTTATGTAAGTAAAATGAAAAAGATCCATTCTAGAAAATAAATGCAAATTTTCTTCAAATAACAAACTATTCATTTTAAATAAAATATTGAAAATTAAATAAAAAATCAGTGATGACAGAAACTTTAAAGCGGCAATTTTAGCAAGAAGGAGCTAAAAAATGTAAATAGTTCAAGTCACAGTTATTTAATAAAACTAGTAATCTGGTTACATGTTAAGGAAAGCCGTGATCCAGGGAGAAAAGGTTCAGGATACAATGATCAATATTAATCAATTTATTACAAGTGTTGAGTAGAAGAAAAAAGCATATCTGTTGGAGTGTCAATTCCAACACTGGTGTATTATGTAGAATAAATAAATACCTAGAATGTATTTTCCATTTTTAACAATGGATATTAAATTTTTCAATGTGACAATAACCATAACATGATAAATTAGTTTCTAGATTCATTCAACGTCCATTTTCTCTCCGGAGTTGTGATCAGCCGGCTGCTTCTGGTCGCCATCAGCTGACGGATGCTGCTGCTGCTGCTGTCCGTTGCTGTTGTTATCATTCGGCGCGGGTGAGTCGCTGGCAGGCGCCGGTTTTCGTTTCGCTTTCTTCAAAATCGGACTAACCTCTTGTTCGAAATTCTGAAAGAGATCGGTTAAAAAGACAATCAATCACATGCTTAAACAAGATTTCATTTTAATAACACAATAACCAATACCTATTGAGATGTTGGCTGCGCATTAGTAATGTACTGTACGTATAGCTATCTGAACCTAAGATGAGTAATCAACGTATGTACATATATTTCAAATAAGTAACATAAATAAGATATAAGTAGGAGCCCTATTATGCATGCAATTTCCGGCACACGACAGTGCATAAAAGCCCTCATTGCCCTCAAGCCCTCATGTATGTGGAAACGTACTACATCATGTCGCGCGATGGAAATCACATGCATAAAAGGGCTCTAATGAATACAGGTAAGTAATTATTGAAACAATTCACACATCTGTAGTGGCCTCTAGATCAAATTTGTTATGTTTAATACATACATCTAAAGTTGGCCATTGGTAAATTTATGTGATAAGACTTCATTAACACTTTTAAGACAACAGTCCAAAGAGCAGGATTTAATATGATTAATAATATGAAGGTATTATATTGAAGTTAGAAGAGACTTTTACTTGAAATTTGAAGAAGTTAGGCTCAAATTGCGGAAACTCAGCGACTCGGATAACTAACATGTCAAATTATGTCACTTAGGGCCGCTTTCCCCAACGCTGCTTAAGAATACATCTGGCTTAAGCCTCATTTGGAGAATAGGAAAAGTATAGAAAAAAATTGAGCGTCAGCTATTATTACTTAAGAAGCGTTGGGGAAAGCGACCCTTAGACGATCCTGCATCCGTACTGTCTAAACGTCATCATTTGAAAACACATGTTGTTATCCGAATCGCTGAGTTTCCGTGATTTGAGTTTTCAAGTGTGGGTAGAGCCTTACATTTGTATTGAAATAGTTTGAAAACCGACCATAAACCGAATTAAAAAATCCTATATAATTCACAGCTCCAACATGCATCATGTGGATATTTATATTAATTGAAATTGAAATTAATTTCTTGAAAACAATAAAACATAAATTTGCAGTTTACAAGAAATTAATTATTGGCCACATTTATCAGCTGTTGTGGCTCAAATAAATAATAGACTATTAAAAAATACAAGTTAAAAATGAGTAAAAATAGCAAATAAAAAATTAAAGTTCACTCAATTTGTTCAATTCGTGAGTCCAAACACGCATCACTCAAAAAACTCGCTATCTTTGGCGTCTATAAATTAAACATATTCACATTTTAAATTAAATTCAAGTTATACGTGGAAATCTTGAAAATTATAAATCGGCACAGGAACATCTCAACACAATTGAAGAGAAATACCGTATAAATGAAACGGCTTATTGACAGGGAAAGTAGAGAAGGCAAGTTACTTTCGGCAAGTACTTGCCTATTCAACTTACCGCTCACTTTCCTTGTCTATAGGGGTACTTTCCACTTCAGAGGAAAGTAATCACTATCGGCCAGTAAAATCAAACTTGTTTGTTTACAGAGAAAATTTACAAGAGATATAGATTTGATGTAAATTTTCTGTACAGTGAACGGTTTTCGTGAAATTTGCCATCAAAAATTAAAAATAACAATAAAAAAACAATTAAAATTCAAAATTATCAATACAACATTTCGTTCTTGAGATAAAAATTCCTAAGTGAAAAAACAAAATGGCAACTATAAGGATAACCGCCGAGTTTTGGACACTTCAAATACGACATTTATAGTCTCCTATCATCCAGGAACAATACCCTAAAATGTTCGACACTACTTTTGAAACACCCTGTATATAATGATAGATAGAACATATATATGTAGAAAATTATCTTAATAAGCAATGTCAACCATCCACTTGCAGTGCGGCCCACGGTCAAGTGTCCATGGATCAAGAAAAACATCCATCCTGCCTCTAGTACATGGCAAGTGAATAGAAATGGATTTATGATAACATGAAGTATTATTGTACATACCAGTCTCTCTTGCCTAATCTGGGCGACTGTGATGGCAGGATTTTCAATGAGTGGACAGCTGTTCGACTCGGCAAGCTTGTCTTCGACCCACTTTCTGGCCGAGTTGATCGACTGCTCCACTTTGGCGACGTCCGCCTCCACCAGATGATTGTAGAGCTTCGAGCCGGCTCTGAACTGTTCGACCACTCCGATCGCCTGCTGAATCGAAGCGACAAACTCGTTGAACGCTATCGGCCGCTGTTCGCGCTCCTGCTGCCTCATCTTGATTGGCTCACCAATGTTCTGACAACACAAATCAATATCAAACAAATTAGACTATAAATTGATTGCACTGCACGCCTACATTATCAGCAAAAGTCTGCAAGCAAGTAAATTTTGGTGAATCAAATTCCCAGTTCAGGTTACTAGCAAAAACTCCAAACACTTATAATACTCAAATACCATTCGGTACCATAAAGAAACATTCATAAATCTATACCAAAAACATTCAATAATCATGAAATAATATTACTCTCAAAAAATTCTCCAAAAAAGAATTCGTCACCCGTCCCCTACCCCCGACCCTATTGAAAACGCTGGTGTGGAAACTAAAATTTGTGTACCAAAGAAAAAATCCAAAAAAATTTTATAAGCTTTCAGTAAGAAAATGTTTTGATATAGCCTAAATAAGAAACCCGTCCCTCTGCAATACACATTTATACATACAATATAATAATTATGTGTAGCCAACCCAAACAAAAATGAAAACTCTGTTCTGGAAGCCGTGACATTGAAGAAAAATTTGGAAGAAATTTTGGGGAGGCGAGGGCGCTCAATCTCACCCACTTAAAATCACGAATTAGAAATATGCTAAACTTTCAGGAATCATACTCTCAGTGTTTGAGCTAACAAGTTTTATGAACTTTCTAAATTATTGAGCGCCCTCGCCCTCCCCAAAATTTCTTCCAAATTTTTTCTTCAATGTCAATGGCTTCCAGAACAGAGTTTTCATTTTTGTTTGGGTTGGCTACACATAATTATTATATTGTATGTATAAATGTATATTGCAGAGGGAGACGGGTTTTATTTAGGCTATATCAAAACATTTTCTTACTGAAAGCTTATAAAAATTTTTGGATTTTTTCTTTGGTACACAAATTTTAGTTTCCACACCAGCGTTTTCAATAGGGTCGGGGTAGACTGACGAATTTTTTTGGAGAATTTTGAGAGGATATCAGTTTTTTTTTTAATCACCTTCTTGTTATAGAGGTAAACACTGCAAACACAATGGATGGGGAGAGAGTTAATTTTTTTTAAACAGTGAAATGTCATGTTATTTGATAAAAGATATTTTATCCTCACTATTTGGGTGCTACAAAATTATTCTATTCTGAGATTTTGAATTTAGATTGAAATTTTAACCCATTACGATAGGTCACATGACCACTTTTGATGAAAAAATATTTTGTAATCGAAAAATGAAATCCTTGTAAAAATTTGCCCAACACCATTATTATACATTCCAGGAACAAAATTCTCAAATTTTCCCCATTAATGATTCTAAAATGAACGATTCAATTTTTCTATTTCCTGTCAGAGTTTTATTTCTTTTAATTGCTAAAATTGTTGAATTGACGCGACATTTACATTCTTTAAAACTTCAAATTCCAAATATTGCAACTTTAATTATTATTCGGGCAGAGCTACAGAGCTTAATCGGACATAGAATGATTTGAAATTTTAAATGTGAATAGACTTCTACTAATCTACTTGAAGGCCTATATCTTCCAAACTATTAGGCCCTTAATGACCAATCAATTCTCAAATTGTAGGTATTTTAATATACTTTAAGAAATATGTTGGATGTCATATATGAGAAAGTGATACTTCACGGTCAAAATTCAAAAAACAAATGAAAAATTACGATAATTCAATGAACTTTGAAGAGCTGTATTTCGCAAACGGTTGAGCCTACAATAACAAATTTGGTCTCAAATTGAAGGTAATTGAATCAGCTTCCAAAACTATGTTGAATGTTCTATATGGAAAAATTATTCTTCAGGGTCATAATTGAAGAAATGTAGAAAAAGTGGAAAAATTCAACAATTTGATAAACTTTGAAGGCCTACATCTCGCAAACTATTGGGTCTACAATAATCTATTTGGTCTCAAATTGTAGATTCTTAAATTATCTTTCAAAACTTTGCTGAAAGTCACATTCGAAAAAGTGATGCTTCACGGTCAAAATTGACCAAATGTAGAAACAAGTGAAAAATTACGATAATTTGATGAACTTTGAAGAGCTGTATTTCGCAAACGGTTGGGCCTACAATAACCAATCAGGTATCAAATTGTAGGTATTTAAATTTACTTTCAACCCTATGTTGAATGTCCTATATGAAAAGTGATTCTTCAGGGTCAAAATTGCGAAAAATTGAAAAAAAGGGTAAATTCTCGTTAATTTTATGAACTTTGAAGAGCTGTATCTCGCAAACGGTTGGGCATACAATGATAAATTTGGTCTCAAATTGAAGGTAATTTAATATACTTTAAAGAAATATGCACAATTTCCTCTATGAAAACAGATTCTTCAGGGTGAAAATTAGCCAAACATAAAAAGTGCAAAATTCCGCCATTTTGTACGATTTTTGGAGATGAACCGGTAGTTTGCCTAGGTCTAAAACTTGGATTTAGCATACCAGGACTACTATAAACATTACTAAAAAAAAACCGACTATCCCATTTCATACAAGGTAGACCCTATTTTTGATGACAATTTTACTGGGCTATTATTGAAAAGGTCGAATTTGGCGGTGGCAACAGTGTGAATCACTTTTAGTTTTTAACCGCTAGGATCGCGACATTTACATCAGGGCCACCTAGGAACATGGTCTAGCTAGACACTGAATTTAAACGTGCAGCTGACGTCATCACATCGTGTCCATAACAACTCATGTTTACAACTCATCCCTGCATTAAAATTGGAATTCGTGTTTGGTTTTTCTCGTCTCGAGTTTATTTCAACTGCACAATTACCTTTTGGTGGGTAAGTAGGTCTATTTATTTATTTTCAAATAATAAAAATTTAAATATTCAAACTTGGTTGTGATCAGTGGCTGTTTATGAACAGTATAGTGGAGTGGTAGGCCTCTTAGCCGTTACGTCACATTTCGAGTGTCTAGGCCATGTTCCTGGGTGGCCCTGTTTACATTCGATAAAAAGCTTCAAATTCTAACTTCAAATTGCAACTTTAATTTTTATTCGGACAGAGCTACAGAGCTTAATCGGGCATTAAATAATTTGAAATTTTAAATGTAAATAGTTTAAACATGTCTTCAATCGCTTTTGGTAGTCCGAAATCTCAACTCATTACAGATTTTTCACATCAAGTGCTCAAAGTTGAAAAAAATTGAAAAATCCCAAAATTAGTAAAATGACAAAATACCCGTATATAGTATCTTTGCGAATTTATATCGTAGAAAGTTCGTTCTGATCTTAAATGAAAGCGCTCAAAAATCTAAGAAAATAATTTCATTACAACATTTTAAAATTTTCACTACCTTCCGCGTAAATTGAGATGGCGGCATGCGAACATCAAAGGGAAGTTCGTTACAGAATATATAGTAGTCCCGGTCTTTCATTCGTATCACGGGGGGGACGGGTGGTGGAACGACCGTTCCACTAGATAATGCGGTATTATAATGCATTTTAGTGTAGTTTTTTTTATGAATATCCATAATAAATTCCCAAAATAAGGTTTCAACAAGTATAACAGCCTTGAATATGAAGCATGTGGAAGAGCTAGTAGAGATTGATTAGATTACGTAGTGTTTGAAATGATGAAGTTCAAGCACTGATAGTTGATAATTGACAAAAAAAATCAAAGAATTGGAATAACAGATCAATGCAACAGTGAGTAGTATGATAAATTGAGATTCAGTAATTGAAAAGGAATTAAAAGTATGCTATCGATATCAGGATTCAGGAAGCTGAATAATTTGACCTGTCATTAGTGATGTGGATCGGGAATATTCCCAATGGGAAGGAACTTATGATTTGGGAATATTTCCGGGAATATTTCCGAGGCCAAGAAATTTTGGGAATTTATGGGAATTTTTGGGAATTTAAGGGAATTTATAAAAGTGCTTAAAAAATAATTGAAATTGATCAATCTAAGTTAAATTTCACATTAATATAATCAATAAATCATCATTCTCATGCCTATTTTTGCTCACTCACTGTCTTTTACAGGAATGCTCATTGTATGACTATAAATAAGTTGTACTTGTCTTATGCTCTTGTCTTTCTTCCTTTCCAACCTAGCTTCATACATACACAATATACTATACATATACAGATATACTATTTGAAACTGTATACAGAGTGTTTCAGAACTCCCTACCAATATTCTAAAGGCATTGTTCCTGGGTAAAAACCATATCTAAATATCATATTTAAATTGTCCAGAAGTCCTTAGTTACTCACACAGCTGCCATTTTGTTTTTTTCACTTATTATTTTTTATCTCAATAATGGTGAAACATATTATGGAATTGAAACTTTGCACCGACATTTATGACAACTGGACAAAGCTACAAAAAAATTATGACAATTTTTCAAATCCATAAAACAAAATAGCGGCCATTTAAAATTTTGTTTCTTGAATAACTCGGAAACCGTTGATATTACGAAAATTTTACAAGAATAACCTTTTTCAGTAAATTTAATTACAAATCGATTGAAATCTCATTTGTTAAGATTGGACCAATATTGACTGAGATATGGCAGCTTTAGTGATAGATGAAGTGATAGGTACAAGTTGAGTGAGCCTTAGTGACTCTTGAAAGATTGTGAGCTGTGTAATTTTTTTTATATCCAATTAAACTTGAGTAAGAATGTTCTTGTTTTAGTTAATTTTGTTGTATTTTATCATCATTTCTTATTTTTGGATTTATATTCTACTCATTCTTCATTTAGGGGTCCAATTATTTTTCGTGAATAAATGGAATAAAATCATGCAATGAAAGTCTAAGTACACTTAATACTTTGTCTTTCAAAGTATGCTCTGGAGTCCTTGGTAAGGACTTGTTTTCCTGATTCACAAGTATTTATTAATAAAGAAAAATGATGATAGTGGTGAACAAATAATTGAGAAAATTTAATTGAGTGCTCATTCTTCCTTACACCTTTCATGAAAATGATCAGTCTATCGTCTATGAACTTCAAATTACTGTTTTCTTTCAAGTTATTACAGTTTTCAAGTTAGTCATCCAGCTGTCATCAACAAAAGACTCAACAGAAAGTCTTAACAACAGACTCTAGAGGTCCATTTGGGCGTTCTTAATTTGTTTTTCTTTTGTTCATCCCATTTTTCTCATACAATAATTACTGACCATTATGTTTTGTTGAGCGAATAATTAAAGCAACATTTAAATTAAATCTACAAAGCAGCCTTTGTAGTACTGCTGAGATTTTAAGATTAAAAATAATTTTTCTGGCAATAACCCAGACTTGATGAGTCACAAAATTGTATTATATCTTTAATTGTTGTGGACCCATATTCTTTTCTCACTTGATCAATTATATATAATAAAAATAACTTGATAAGTAAGAATTTACTCACAAAATACTGTGTTTATGGCCCTTTCTGAGTGCTGTGCTGCATCTAGTTCATGTAAAAACTTATTCTGATGATGCAGCACAGCACTGCGAAATGGCCATGAAAACAGTAGTTTGTGAATAAATTCTTACTTGTTTTAGTTATTAAGTTATATCCAAGGTATCTAACTTTATCTAAGTTATTTTTAGTGTCTAAATTATAACTTTTATACGAAAGGTTTAGATAAAGTATATCAATAATTGTTGAGACCCAGAAGGCCTACAGTATTGTGGGAAAAAATTTATTAAAAAATATTCCCAAAATCGTGAAATAAAGGGAAACAGCGAAATCGATTCATTCTAAGGTGAAAAATCTCTACCTTTAGAGAAGATAATTTTTCAGCATAAATTTGTCTACTGCATTCATCGCCATCCTCGTACAGCCAGGTTTCTAAATCATCCAACTGCTTGATGAGAGATTTATGATCGGCTTCTTTGACAAACTGACACAGCGACAGGCGGCCGTTGGGGTCATTGCACGGCTCATTGTTCAGTTCGCCTCTCAGCTCATAGATGTATTCTTCCAGTGCATTTCTTGTATCGACACGCTCCTTCTCTTGTTTGTCACTAGCGATCATTTTGCACTGTAACACAAATGTATAGAATAGTTTAGTGGCTTTTTCTAATCCAGATTTGAGTAGGAAAAATATTAAAACGAATACAATATTATAGAGCCTGAAACAGCATCTACTATCCAAGATTCACTACAACTAGTAGAGCTTCAATGTTAATACGAGCGCTTCAAAGACTTAATTCATATTCTGTGAAAATCAATAAAAACAACTCAAGTATTTCATAATAAAACATATGTAACATATATATAACATATCTCAGTTCAATATTACTATTATAGGTAGCCTAGCACCTATTATTTACCATTCGCACCAATGTAGAATAAACTCAAAGTCAATACTGCTAAAGTAAAAAATTGTTTCAATTGATTATATAAAAATATAGAGGTAACAATCAATCTATAGAATTGTAATAAAAAATAAAGTAACCAATGTGCAATAATGAACAACTCAGTATAGCAAATAATATTTACCTCCAATTCGAGTAGATTATTAATGTCTACAAGTGAAAGGCCGTTGGTGAAAGATTCAATTGGTAGTTCTGTGATGGTAATTTTCTTCCCTGATTTCTTCTCTTCCTTCTTTTCTTGTTCCTCCTGCAAAAAGTTGGCAATCTTATTAATATAGTTCAAAGTATTCGCTGGTTACAAACAACTTTCACCCATGTTTTCAATTTTATACGATTCTTGCACACAGTTTTCAGCCAAATCACAAAATTTGTGTAGATTTTGTGAATGTGTAAGTTTGAAAAGTACAAACTTTACGTAATTTTCAGCTCATTTAAACAATGTGTGCTAATTTTTGGTGATGAACATGAAGATTCTCTTCTGAAAGGCATCTAGCTTCTCCACAACTTGAAGCAATAATAATAAATACATATCATAGTTTTTTTTTAATTTGGCAGATGAATCAGCAGGGTACGCGCACAGACACATCTAAACGCTTGCCTGTCTCTTTCGATTTTAAAAACATAATGAATTTAATCTTACTATAACCACTGACAAAAGAACCTTCAGAATAAGAACTCTACTGCGCAGAGAGAGCGCTCGATATGCAATGCAGCAGTTTATCTCACTCGCTCACTAGAATAGTGGTACTATGTGATACTGTATCATTACAGTGATACAATGCGCAGAGGTTCTTTTGTCTGTTGTTCCATTATAGAAGTATACTGCAATTTCAGATTTTATATTTCTCAAATAGAATTCACTGTCAGCTGGACCGATATGCTCTTGCAGACTGCTCGTACCATTGGTCCAAATAGAGCCGACCAATAACATAAGCTTATGTTATTATTGAATAACAATCATTCGCATCCACCAAGTTACAAAAATGTTTACCATACTATGATATTGAGGAGTAGCATAACCCAAACATAGCCCTGATCAGCGCGCTCTAGTGAGAGAGAGAGTGAGCAATTGGGGGGATTTTAACCATTGTGAGATAGGAACAAAACACGATTTTGAGATAGAATTCAATTAAATCATCAAGGTATTGACAATACTTATTACTATATTATTATTTAGTTGTTTCAAGGTGTTTCAAAGAATGTATTAATCAGATTAGAGTATTTTTATCAGAATTTTCGTCATTTTGTTGCTAGACTCTTCTTGCTAGGTTATGATTTTTGAAGTTTGAATTTCCCGCTTTGTGCAACAATCGGTATCGCATGTACAGTATAATAAACAGTCATTATTATTTCAGAGACATAAACTATTTCACACAAATAATATTTAATTCAATAACAACATTATATTTACATCTTATATTTTCTATATTTCATCTATTTACGTTCAATAATATATTTTATATCACTACATACCTCACTCTCTTTTGGAAAAAGGATCAAATTAAAATTATCTTTGTTTCTTTTCTCTTGAAGAGACAACTGAAGTGTTCTTAAACATCGTAGCTTTGATTTTATAAGTTACTGGAATATTTTGGCTGAGTATTTATCAAATACGATGGGTTTGAAAACAGGCATTTTTACATTTGATTCAATGATAACCTAGCTTCAATCCCCTCCGGTTGTTCACTGTCTCTCACTTGAGCGCGCTGATGATTGTGAGCTACTTCTCAATAGGACAACTTACAGAAACTGTATAATCACAGTTTTGGACAAGCTTTTAAATCAATACCAAGACTAGAGAGACTATTTTCTATAATATTGCAGAAGTTATTTTTTATGTTTACCTTAAAAGAAGAATGTTTATGAAAGAAGATGTTCATCTTCAAATGATTAAATCGGTTCATGGTTGTCTGTAATCTTGAATCAAAATTCAAAAGTATGGAGGTGGCGGGGAAAAAATGTTCCAACACACTGTTATGGATCTTTTCACACCATTTACCACACTGTGATTACACAGTTTCTGTACAGTTACTAAAGTAAACTACAATGTCAGCAGTTCGTTTTCAAATTGAATGTACTTGTCCGCTGAAACGATATGCTCTCGCAGACTATCCTGACAGAGCCGAGCTGTTTTTAACAACTGTTTATTGAATAACAATCATTCGCCATCTCCCAAATTAAAAAACGTTTACTATACTACAGCATAGGTCAACTTATTCTGGAGCTTATTCCAGATTCTCCAGATATCAACGTTAAAAATTAAAAAAAAGACATCGCAACTCAGATCTCAAACAATCTGGAAATCAATAGTTGGATGTTGATGAAGAAGAAGAAGAAGAACTCACTTCAGGGTTGTTTTCGTGAGTGGCGTCGGCTCCGGGAGGCGCGTCTTGCTTGGGACTGGCTTCCATTGGCTCGGGCTGAGCGGGGGCGGGGGCGGTCTCGTCCATCGGCTGCTGGTCGTTTTCGACAGGCACCTCGCGTTTGGCACTGGTCACTGTCAAGATGCCGTGCAGGTTCACTCTCACCTTTACCTTCACCTTGGCACTGTCGCCACTCGATGTCGGCTTCACATCCTTCACTACAAACTGGCCTGAACATACAATCAATTCAAATATTACTAAATATAGAACACTAAAATAAGTACACTGTGATGTAAGTTATATTTGTTTTCTTCTTGAAAGTTTCTTAAAATCAGTGACATTAAAGGCATGCAATAGTCCCTATTCCGACATTAATATATAATGTCCCATTGATGCTGAGATGAAGGGACATAAGACTAGTTTTCGTTTCAAGATCGTTGTTCACAGCGCACGGGGGCCGGATGTTGAAATTGACTAGCCGTGACGAGTGGCGAGTTAAGATGACAACATCCAGGAAATGAAGCTTGGTTTTTACATAATTTGTTCAAAGGTATATTTTATGTATGATTGATTGGGTTTGAAAGTATGTAGTTATTTTAAAATACAGAAATAACTGTGAGATAAAATTGATTTTTGAAAGGGACGGTTGGACAAGACACAAGAATACTAGAAATAAAATAATCGCAATTGAATGAAAACATATGAAAACAAAATTCAGTATTCAAACTATTTTTGGATTATATTTCAGTAATATCAAACAATATTATCTCAGTTTGTCACTTACCAATATATGGGTCTGGATAAGGAATTTGTCCAGAATAGTAGGCTTTGATGGAGAAAGGTTCTTTGCGGTAGAAAGTCAGCATCTTACTGAATGGCACTGCATGATGCAGACTGAACACTTCCATTTCCCTGAAACATTAGAAAAGTTTATTAAGTGCCTAAACCGTATCCATTAAACATCCATTTCAACACATCTATCAAACACATCTCATTTCAATAACGATCTTATGGTAAAATTATAATCAATATTAATATACATATCACCAATAGCATAGATACGAAAACAGTTTATATAAAATTGATGATTATTCAGAATATTGTAGTAATTTGGAAGAATATATTCCAGGGTAGATTCTAGTAAAATATACAAGAAATTAATTATCGAAAAGTAGTTTATCTGATCAAATATAAATGTAGTTTATCTTCTAGATTACGCTGATTCAATGAAAGTCATTTGAGTCTTATCTAAATACTACATTACACAACCTCGTCAAAATCAATACCATAAAAGTCGTATTAGAATTGATTGCATTTAGCTTACCCATTCTCGCCCATGTTGGCGTCCCACACAAGTTTGATGGGATAGTTCTGTATGTCAGTGACGCTGAACTCGCGCACGCGCACGGCCGGCGACAGCATGGCGCACTGCAACGCGCAGCCACGCGCAACCGCCTCGTCCTGGTTCAACGTTGTGCTCGCCGTTTTGTTGAACACGTTCGATATCAGCTGCTTGATTGCAGGAATACGCGTCGAGCCACCAATTATCTCTACCGAATAGATCTCATCCAATTTCAACTCTGAAAAGAAACAGTGTTTGAACGATTAGACAACTCACAATTGAATTTTCAAGGAACTACTCGACGAATAATTCATTAATTCAGAACAGATGATTCATTTTTCTAAACTGCAAGATTTCACTGTAATCTCAATCGTACATTGCACAATTTCTTTCCACTAAAGATGCAATAATGTTCTTTCAACGACTGTATAATAAAATTCCAAGATGATTTACGTCACTTCTTTTAAGAATTAATAGAGTATTCGCTCATTAGCTTAGCTAATTATAAAATACTGCTATTTTTCCGATAATATTTTTCAACTCAATATTAAAGCAATATTCAATTCAATAGTATATTTTGTATGAAAATATTTCATTTTACGAACTAACTTGTTACTTATAATGTACACCAAAAATATAACTCGTGAGTTAATAAAAATCAATGAAAGATATAATTTGAATAAATTAATTGGAAGATTTTGTTTTTTTCGACAATATCATGGCTTGACATTATTGAAAAGACATTCCAAGAAAATCGTGACTCATATTGTATGACCGGATTTCCCGAATAATATATTTTTATATGATTTAATTGCGAATGAGAAAACACAATTTTTTCTATCGTAATGAACTTACTGGATTCCTCTAGGCACTGCTTCAATGTTTTCTCCACCCTTTGTAAGAGGTGACTGCAAAGAGCTTCCATGTCTGCCCTGAAATAAGAATTTACTGTGTAAGTCTACATGATTGATCAATCATAAAAATAATGAAATGATCTTAATTTTCAGTAGAAGTTTGTAAGATAATTTTTACAGAATAAAATTTATTCTGTAAAACTGTAGACTGTGTCTCCAACTCTCCATGAAGAACGTCCAATAACCTTCAATAAACATACAATAAATCAATTTTTAAATTTTCAAATCAAGAATCTTCAACTTCCATCCAGGCCTCTATTTTACATCATTAATTTTTTTTAATGAAGAATTGGAGAAATTGTAAAACTTATTATTTAAATAAAATTCAGTTACGAGTTATCCTGGTTTTTGAATGTTCAGTTTAGGACTTTGCCTGGCATATTCACGTTTCGGAATATAATAATAAATTGTTATTGAAAAACTAGTGAGAAGACCAAAAATCGTATTCTTACTCATAATTACAACCAAGTCAACTTAGTCGTGATTTGATAATTCACCAGAATTAGTCTTACTTAAAATATATATAATAAATAAATGTATATAATAGATATGAATCTATTACAAACTCAACAATGAACTTGATCAACTCAGTCAACCATGAGCTTAGACGACTTTAGACACCAAAAAACTCAGTCATACTTCAGACAACAGGTGTGATTGATAGAAACAAAAATGCGTACCTCTTCATTTCACCAGAAACATCCTTGTCGTCAATAAAACAGTCTATGAACAAAGATAGCTTGGTGGAGTTGGCCGACATCTGTTTCTTGAACTTTTCCACTTCGTTCATCAGACGTAGAAAAGCGCGAGGATTGGATCGGGCATCAACTTTGAACTTCTGCTGGAAATTCTTGTTGAACTCTTCAGCTAGGATTAGATCGATATCCCTGCCGCCCAGATTCGGATCACTGGCGCTGGCCAACATTTTCAACTTTCCCTTGTGAAAAGCACAGGCCGAAACTTGAAGCGAAGAGTAGCCGCAGTCGACAAAGATCACGTTGCGTGGCTTTTCCTCGGGCGCCGGCAAATCTTCCTTGTAGATGCCGTAAGCGAGAGCAGTGGCAGTGGTTTCGTTCATCAAGCGGAGCACATTCAGGCCAGCTATAGCTGCCGCATCCAACAGTGCTCTTCTTTCAGCATCAGTGAAAAATGAGGGCACCTGTCAAAAGCAATTTATGCAATGTTTTTCAAACAAGTTTTCATCAACTGTTGAGATTAACATTTGTTTAAATATAAGTTTTAAGGAGTGCTAAATAGTTGTGGATTAAAAGATACTATTAAATTAACTATTAAAAGATACGGCGCCATGGCGCCATTACCCCTGGAATTGGATTACTCATCTTGAAAATTATTAGTAACATTTGATCCTAGCAAAAGAAAAAAACGTTACCATAATTCATTTACTTTGGTTTAAATATAGGCTTTTTAATAAGTTTTCAACAGTTGTGGGTCTCCAACAGTGTTAACTATTACAGTTTGAATAAAAGTAATTGTCACTCGAGCCTCCAGCCGACGAAATATCGGTGTTGTCAATAATAATGTGAAATTAAAACTTGTTCAATTTTCCAATTTAACCACAGATCTATAACTAGAATATCCTCCCCGATATATCTTTAGTGCTATAAAAGAGTCAGTGTTGAAGGATGAGAGAAAATTAAATTTTATTGATAGATTTGAAACATTGCGAAAATATGCTTTTCTTTCGAATATCACTTCTCTCAGAATCATGAGATGAAGTAATAAATTAAAATAAGTTATTTATATCAAAATGACGGGGGATTTGTCTTCTTTCTATTGGTATCTGAATATTTTTTATCCGACCTATATTTTTTCTAATATTAATGAATATGTTCGTCAATGTCGAGCAATTTCAACCAGAAAACATGAAATTTTCGACAAGTTAAAACTTTTCTGTTTCAAAAGATAAGTGGGAGGTGAAAGCGAGATAGTTGTTCAGAATCAATTGAAATTATTTTTCCAAACGAGCCTATGAAAGGAAAAGTGGCATAAGTCGTATTTTTTTCAATATAGTGTTACCACTGTTTCAGATTCCGAAACCTTCATTCTGTTTGAAGGAAACGTGAACCAAATCAAAACACTGACAGCAATTCCTGATAGAGATAGCTGTGAAAAATTAAGAAATGAAACAGCTAATTTTTGACAGGAAAAGTGGCTCAAGTCTGACTTACTTCACGTTTCTCTTGCTCTCATTTAGGCATGATTTCACCAAATTCACGCTAACGATTCGTTTCATTAACGATACTTTATTGCAATATTAAGGTAAGGGCGGTAGTTCCTATGTTAAAAGCGGATGACGCCTGTGTCTCGATCTCATTGGCCGAATTCACTTGGGACTGAATTTTGACGCTGTATTTGAATTCAGAGCCTTTATGTTAAATTCAATTTTCATGAAGAGTTTTGAAAGTTTATGGTATATTTTGCGGTATAAATAAAAAATGTTGGAAAATATGGTAAATATTCACGGTAAAATACAACATTTTTGTTACATTTTTCTTTCTGCTTCTCCCCAGAAGATAATATATAAGGTTATGTTCGTAACTACATTTCATTAACTATCAGCTGGTCCTTAATGGCTTGGTTTCACGATTCTAGTTTACGTTCAGGTGACTCGGGGCGGGTTGGATCATCATGATTTATACCGCAAAAGATACCATAAACTTTCAAAACTCGAGACTCACATTTGGAATGCGTCATCCGCTTTTAACATAGGGAACATTGGGATCTTCAGCTCCCTTAATAATAGCTCCATGGTCAGTTATCTCCTAACGGAGCATTTAGTTGTTGGTGAAATCAGGCCTAACACTTCATTCATACATTTTTTTAAGTAAAAGTGGCATAAGTGAACATTTTACCTAATTTATTAATGTAATTAAATTAATTTTTTGCAATTGCAATGGAAATAGCAATTTCTCTATTCGAATATATGAACAAAAAATATTTTTTTCTATCCCAGATTAATGGTATCATTTCTAATTCATAATGAATTTCTCAAAACTTATTCCACTTTTCCTTCCATAGGCTCAAATGTCAGAAGTAGTGGGAAGAACGTAGTTTGGCCTCTCAGGAGTTTCAATAAACTAATTTCGGCTCTTTTCATAGTGTTTATCTATCATTTAAAAGGAAATAGTACTTTAAAATTTCCAATAAATTAGTACTTTCAAAAAGTAGGCCTAGGCTATGAGCTATGATGTTGAATAGTGGTGTCAAAAATCTCTTATTCAGTGGGTGTAAAACATTATGAAATCAAACACAATGATACAGAAAGTATGAGTTTAAAAAAGAATAAGAATTGCAGGCTACTTACAGAGATCACACAATCGTTGACTTTAGTTTTGAGAGCAATCTCAGACGTATCTTTCAATTTAGTGAAAACATAGCAGTAATTTGTTCCGGACTGAAAACATGTGTTTCTCCTTGGAAGTTGGCCTAGAAAAAATTATAAAAACTTCATTATCAAGTTTGAATTGTAGGTAAGCATTATAGAATGATTGCACGTTATTTTTATATAAAATGTATGTAGCCAATTTTATAAGAATATAAGAAAAGTGGACATTTATTCCTTACAAGTTAATAAGGATTGTGAGAAAAAATGAATTGTCAAGAATAAGCTACTCACAAAATTCATACTGAATTCATTGACAATATCGAATTTATTCAAGAAGTTTCTTGGCTATATTTCTTCATAAACACTATTCATTCACAAATTCCTTATTTCATCCGATTTCATCGGTTTATTCAATCATTAATATTTACAATTATAGAAAGATATATAAACTTTTGACTCTAGCTGTTACTCATACACAATCTGGTATGTTCCCGAGATTACTTTGTCAGCACCTAGCAGTCTGGTTAGAAAAGTTCATTAGGCTATAATATAAAAGAAAAACCATTAGTCAAAAACTTTCAACTCCTACAAGCCAATCCTGAGTCAAGCATCATGATGATTGACGTGAGTTTAAAGAATCTCAACGACATCTAGCACCTAAAAAGTTTTAAGTCAAGATTATTCTGAACTGAGGAAGAACATGATGATGAGTTTACTCCGTTACATCAAAATACGGTACGTAGTTTGTTGAATTTTCGCCGCACATGCAAGCTAGTAAGCTTAAGTTATAATAAGAAAAATTACAGTAGGCTATTTTGAATTTAATAGTAGACAAGGCGTTTTAAAAGTGAATCATCACCATACCTTGATTCCAATGCCACCATTTTTTTGTTGAACTGTTTTGAAAGGCAGTTCACGCAGCTCAGCTTGAACTGCAGGATCATTGTACTTTCGGCCCAACAATCGTTTAAATCCACTAAATGTATTATCAAGATTTGTGATCTGCTGGTTTTTCGCAGCCACTCCCAGAATTCTGGACTTTTCGCTGAAAGCCACACATGACCTGAAAAAGAATTAAAAATTAGTCCTCTGTGAACATATTGAAAGGGAGAATGAAATAAGAGACAAGTAGCCTAATATTGAATCTAATAAACCTGTACCATATTCACAATGAACTTATATCATTTAATCTGGTTTATTAGTTAGTTGAATTTTAGATCACAATAAAGTAATCAGAGGAGAATATAACCATTCCGACATACTGGGGTTTGATTCCTGTTCTAGAAAGACATTTGAGTAATGCTTTAGTCTCTTGGGCGTCGTCAACGATATAGCCTACTACATATTGAAAAACAATAACCACAATATAATCTAGATTCTAGACATAGCCTTGATGTATTTTGAACAAAATAGTTTGAAATGGAGATAATAAACGGGATTAAGACCTTTCGATAAGAGTTAAGATTAAGATAACACTTTCTACTGGGCCAGCACTGGGTACAGGCAGCAAAAATGGGATGCAGTTGAATGAGGAGAAGACACAAAACCTTATAAGGACACAAACCTTATCCCAAAGTGTGGGTTTAAGGATCCCAAACTGACATGGAATGAACATATAACAAAACTGTGTCTCAAGCACTCCAGTCACCTACCTGCTGAGGAAATTGAAGACAGCTGTCCCTACAGACTACTTGGTTACTGCCTACTATGTCTTATTACACAGTCATATAACCTAAGGAATTCTACTGTGGGGCCATGCAGCAGGGACAAGAAGAATATTGCTGCTTTAAAAGAAGGCAGTCAGGAAATTGTCATCGGCGGGAAGGCTGGAGCACTGCAGACCACTGAACATACTGACTGTCTATTGTCAGTATGTTCTCGACTCGCTCGTGCACGTAAAGGAGAATATTCGAGTGTTCCAACAAAGACGTGCAACCCACCACCACCACATCAGATCGGAGGGTAACCTTGACATTCCAAGATGTAGACTCTCAAGGACCCAGGGGTCATTTCCAGTGTAGGCACTGAGACTCTTCAATCTTCTGCCTGAGGACATGCGGAGGCTGAGTTCTGCAGAATTCAAGATGAGATGGAGGCTGGCATCCAAGCCACTATACTCTGTGGATGAGTTCATCCGGTACCAGGGGACAAGAGGCCGTCCACTGGCATAGAGCAAGGTCTAAGAGAACTTGAAACACCCTGTCCAGCACCACTGGTCAACGGCGACGCAGGGAAGTAAGTAATGATAATAGTAATACAGTAGCCTCCCGATTATCCGAAGTAATTGGGAACGGGACGATATCGGGCTCGGATACGGGAAAACTTGGTTAGTACGAAGGTTAGGTTTAGTTATGGTAAAAAAGACGTAAGTTAAAACCCGTGTAAGATATCAAAATTGGTTTATTGGAAGCAAAAGCATATAGCTAATATAATAATCACGTAACCTAATAATAATTTTATACCTGTATAATCAAATAGAAACATAATTTACATTGTTTCTTTAAAGAGTTGTAAGAAAGAGATTTCTTTAGAGAGCAGCCTGATGACTATTGGCGAAGACCAAGAAAGTAACAAGTAAACGTGTTGGGGGACAAAGCATCTACGAGGCTCCCCGTAGATGTCTCGTTTTACTGCATTAATGTTTGCTATTTCTGAATAACAGGCTTGGTTAACCCGAAGCTTGGTTAACCGAGACTAGGATAACCAAGAGTTTACTATATGTTCCAGGTTAAAAACTTTCAACTTGAGGAATAAAATCTAAATAGGACACATTATTTATCGCTTACTCATTGAAACTAACCGTATGTAAACTCAACAGCACTAACCATATAAGGGTTTTCTGTAGGTTGGGCTAGAAATTTGTTGTTTTTCTACACAGGGAATAATTATTAGGCCTATTATCACAACTGATCATTTTTTAGCCTGACATAAATAGAATACTATGTTACTTATCAAATTTAAATGATGAAATTCAACAATCCAGTTGAAAAGCAAAGCCATCAAGTGAACATCAAGGCCATCAATCATAGGACTCACGTTGACCGTGAAAAGCATGTTTCCACACCACTAAAAATAATGTTACACTCATTCAAGGAATAATTGACACTTTGTCGATGGAAAAGATCACGATAAAAATAAATTTTATTTTAAAAAAATTATTCACTTACGGAGTTGCTCTCAAACTATAATCGTTCGCAATGGTTTCTATGCCGCCCGCTCTAGCAACAGCAACGTACGATGATTGATTTCCGAAATCAATTCCTATCACAGACATCGCAGCCATTATTATTCACAAAAACGTTTCCCAATTATATCAACACAATCTCGATACCCAATTAAATTTAATAATTCACTCAATACACCATAAACCGGCAATGATATAGATCGTTCCACATGTGAAACATCAATAGTGATAGAATTGTTGGTTGAGTTCTGTTCAGTCAGAGCTCCGAGGATCCAGCGGCCAGCCAGCCAATCAGCTTTTATAACCTCGGATCTAGAACATTCTATAATTTCCTGGAGAAACTGACTTGCTGAACTGTGTTTTAAAAAAAAAAGATTATTCTCTTAAAAATATTACAATTCTATATTTGAATGAAAGATTTTGGACTATTCATGTTATTTTCCAGTTTATAAATTCTCTAATACAATCGTTCAATTGGAAAAGACTGTCATAGAATAATTTGGGACACTGATAAGAAACATACAAATTCCAAAAATGATGCAGAAACTGATTTTTGCTATAATTTTTCAAAGAATATTTGCAAATAGCAATCAATCAATTGAATGATTGCTCTCCAGTTATTCAAATAAATAGCAACTAGATTTAGATGCTTTTCAGCGCGAATTTCAAAATAATTCAGGTTTTGAAGCCCCAGCAAATAAACCTCAGACTGCTTTTGTAAAAGCTTGAAAATTTAATATGTAATCAATACAGTACCTAACTAATCATTTTTAAACTCTATCTGTGTTTCGGAAAAATGACATTAACACTTTTACATCGCTGTTTTGAAATCAAAACTCTTTTGGTTTGCCCTATAATCAGGTGTCGTTAAATTATAATGTTAATTCTAATTATAATAAGATTGGAGAGATGAGATTTGAGGAATTATGAAAATAATTACATATCTTTGATTTTATCTAAAAAAAGTCTCTAGTCTCTTCAAACCAATATAGTTGGCTCAAATCTGCATCAAGCCCTACCTATAGAGGAGTTGCTGCTAGACCTGATCAGCGCGCTCTAGGTGAGAGAGAGTGAACAACTTGTCGGGATTTTACCATTGTGAGATAGGGACAAAACACGATTTTGGGATAGAATTCAATTAAATCATTAATGTATCATCAATACGTTATTGCTATCTATTATTTAGTGGTTTCAAGGTGTTTTAATGGATGTATTAATTGGATTAAAGTACTTTTATAAGAATTTTCGTCATCTTGTTGCTAGACTCTTCTTGCTAGGTTAGGTTTTTGAAGTTTGAACTTCCCGCTATGTGTAACCATTGGTACTGTATGTATTATAAACATTATTATTCCAGAGACATAAATTATTTCACACAAATAATATTTAATTCAATTACAACATTATATTTACATCTTATATTTTCCATACTTCATCTATTTACGTTCAATATTATATGTGCAACAATCAATGACATGAGTGAAAAAGACATTATTATTTCAGAGACATCAACTATTTTACACAAATAATATTTAATTCAATTACAACATTATATTTACATCTTATATTTTCCATATTTCATCTATTTTCGTTCAATATTATATTTTATATCAGTACCTATCTCACTCTTTTTTGGAAAGGAATGCTTTTGGAAAGAGGATCAAATAAAAATTATCTTTGTTTCTTCTCTCTTAAAAAGGCAACTGAAGTGTTCTTGAAGATCGTAGCTTTGATTTTATAAGTTACTGGAATATTTTGGCTGAATATTTATCAAATACGATGGGTTTGAAAACAGACATTTTTACATTTGATTCAATGTTAACCCATCTTCAATCCCGACAAGTTGTTCCTCTGTCTCTCACTTGAGCGCTAGTGTTTGGCAGCTACTCGTCTATATCATTTTTCATATATTTCAATAATTTATTATAAGATACGGTATCAATTTTTCATTGTGTAAACAATATCCTTCTTCAAGTTATCCCTCAGAGTGTTCGAAGAATTATAATTTTGTAGCAAATATTTTCCATAAGCACAAAAAAGTAACTTATTACGATGTTTTTATCTACCCACTAGTACATGGATCTTCTTTTGGGTGAGTTAATTTCCATTTTATTTTTTCTTGATGTCTGTATATATTTTTTAATTTTGTAGTCAATATTATTTTATGAATGTATAGTATTCTTAGATTTTAGTATTTGAAGGAAATAAATTGATTTATTTCAATACAGCACTTACCAGTTTGATTGGAACAAAATAGAGACATGTATTTGTAGCCCAGGCAAATTAGACTTCTAGGTCCTAAAAAATAACATAAGGCTGGAAATGATCTCAAACCACTTTGGGCATCCCAAAGAAGGCTAATATGAGTTTGCGACGGTTTCTGAGTGCCGCGTAATATAGGGTGCCCAAGAAACCTCGAAATTTTGGTTCCGTTTCTAGTTATCTTCAATTTACGTCGAAACTAAGCGTCGGACAGAGAAACCCATTTCACAGTTTTTCTAGTAAATAAAATTTCCAAGAGATTGGTGCATAATTCATTCCTCTAAGTTCAATAACTACCGAGTTATGATTTTTCAAAAAGGGTAATTTTTGGAGAAACTGAAATTCAAGCATTCTAAGTTTTGATTGTTCATATCTTCTGTATGATGTATTAGAATTGTGTGAATAAAAATCCCTCTGGGGATAATTTTCTTCTCTACAATTCTAGACCAAGTAGGCCTTCTTATCTTGTCTACTATTTGAGCTAGAGCTGTTAACAAAATTCCTTGCATTTCAAAAAGGACCATATTTTTGGTGTTTAAGTCTAACACACGTTTCTATGTACTTCTATTGAAGTAACCTATAAGAATATTGTTTCTGAGATCATTCTTCCTCAGAATATCTACTTTTCGGCTCCAAAAATAAACTTTTTTAAGAAGTGGGAGGTAAGAAAGGACCCTTCAAGGATGATAAACTGAGGACGCCCCTAACTTTCGTATAAGTGGACGGATCTTAACAAACAATAGCTCATTGTTCTCAGCTCATTAAGGCAGTTCAAATTCATATATCATATGTTAAATTCGGTCAAAATTTAAAAATTTTGTGCCCAAAGAGTCCTTTGACTCTATTCCCATATACCGAGAATAATGCTATTTTATGTTTTCAAATACATCTACCTTGAATGTCGTTGATGATAAAGAATTGTATTTGGTCTCAAATTGTAGAACAGAATCTCGTCTTTCATTTGCAATCATTTGCGACCAGAATATCGCATTCTCAAGTTGAAAACATTTGGTTTTGTAAGTCGAAAAATCATCAGAATTCTTCCCTTGTTCACGTTTAGATCAATTTTTCACCAGACTAGAAGTTAAATGGTATGTGAGCTAATTATACACGTAGAGAATAACTTTTCCTACAATTTGAGCCCAAATACATGTTTTTAACTTTCATTAATCCCAATTTAGAAGCTAACTAGTAACAGCAAAATAATGAAAAAACGTGAAAAATAGTTTTCTCATCTGTTTAGATTGCATGTACTCAACTTGAGAATGCTATATTTTGGTCGCAAATGATTGCAAATGGAAGAGGAGATTCTGTTCTACAATTTGAGACCAAATACAATTTTTTATCATCAACGGCATTCAAGATAGATGTATTTGAAAACAAAAAATCGCCTTCTTCTCGGTATATGGGAATAAAGTCAAAGTACATCAAATACATCTATCTTGAATGCCGTTGATGATAAAAAATTGTATTTGGTCTCAAATTGTAGAACAGAATCTCCTCTTTCATTTGCAATCATTTTGCGACCAAAATATAGCATTCTCAAGTTGAGTACATGCAATCTAAACAGATGAGAAAACTATTTTCACGTTTTTCATTATTTTGTTGTTACTAGTTAGCTTCTAAATTGGGATTAATGAAAGTTAAAACATGTATTTGGGCTCAAATTGTAGGAAAAGTTATTCTCTACGTGTATAATTAGCTCACATACCCATTTAACTTCTCTAGTCTGGTGAAAAATTGATCTAAACGTGAACAAGGGAAGAATTCTGATGATTTTTCGACTTACAAAACCAAATGTTTTCAACTTGAGAATGCGATATTCTGGTCGCAAATGATTGCAAATGAAAGACGAGATTCTGTTCTACAATTTGAGACCAAATACAATTCTTTATCATCAACGACATTCAAGGTAGATGTATTTGAAAACATAAAATAGCATTATTCTCTGTATATGGAAATAGATTCAACGATCTCTTTGGGCACTAAATTTTTAAATATTAACTGAATTTAACATAATATGATATATGAATTTGAACTGCCTTAATGAGCTGAGAACAATGAGCTATTGTTTGTTAAGATCCGTCCACTTATACGAAAGTTAGGGCGTCCTCAGTTTATCATCCTTGAAGGGTCCTTTCTTACTCCCACTTCATAAAAAGTTTATTTTGGAGCCGAAAAGTAGATATTCTGAGGAAAAATGATCTCAGAAACAATATTCTAATAGGTTACTTCAATAGAAGTACATAGAAACGTGTGTTAGACTTAAACACCAAAAATATGGTCCTTTTTGAAATGCAAGGAATTTTGTTAACAGCTCTAGCTCAAATAGTAGACAAGATAAGAAGGCCTACTTGGTCTAGAATTGTAGAGAAGAAAATTATCCCCAGAGGGATTTTTATTCACACAATTCTAATACATCATACAGAAGATATGAACAATCAAAAACTTAGAATGCTTGAATTTCAGTTTCTCTCCAAAAATTACCCTTTTTTTGAAAAATCATAACTCGGTAGTTATTGAACTTAGAGGAATGAGTTAGGCACCAATCTCTTGGAAATTTTATTTACTAGAAAAAATGTGAAATGAGTTTTTCTGTCCGACGCTTAGTTTCGACGTAAATTGAAGATAACTAGAAACGGAACCAAAATTTCGAGGTTTCTTGGGCACCCTATATTACGCGTCACTCAGAAACCGTCGCAAACTCATATTAGCCTTCTTTGGGATGCCCAAAGTGGTTTGAGATCATTTCCAGCCTTATGTTATTTTTTAGGACCTAGACCCTTTTTTTGATCTAATTTGCCTGGGCTATTGGGCTTAAATTGTAGAGAAAATCATCTCGTATTATGGAAAACTAGCAGCCCTCCGTGCTTCGCAACGAAGCTCCACAGAACAGAGATATATTGAATTCTCCTCTACCGATTTTATCAAAGATTCAATTCAATTCCTCTGAAATGTTGTTTAATATCATGTTAAAACTGAATATCAATATTGTCTCGATTGTAATCAGGATATAGGCAAAAATAAAGAATTGAATTGAAGAAAGAATTTCAAAAAATAAAGTAATGAATCGGACCAAGCCAGAAATAAATTGAAAAATATTGGAAATATTGGGAAGAAGAGTGAGAGAAGTGAATATGGCATACATGCTTCAAGTTGTTCTTGATGGGTGAACAGAGCTTTATAAACTTATAGTATGTAGCATAATATGCCTAAATATAGCTAATGTATATTCATCCTTTGTCAAGTGTGTTGGCGATGAGTTGAATTCCCGTTGATGGTCAACATTTTTAAAGAAGGGCCGGTATTAATCCCATTCCATTTGCATAAATTCCACACTAAAAAAAAAGATCTTCAACTGCGAAATTTATGAACCAACTGTGAAAATTTGAAAAAATTTAAATTGACTTAAATAGAATTAAAAATAGAGTTTTATACGGGTAAAATAGATATGATCGATGTGAAAAATTGAAGAATTGCTTTTATTTTGATAAAAAATCATGAACAATTGATTTTGGTTTGAATCTCATCATCAAAAAAATTTTGCCCTCTCAAAGATTCGAACTTGGTCCCATGCATTTATATATTCTATTATAGCAGGATTGTTTTTAAATTGTCAGAAAACAGCTGATTGATGTACGCTCGTTTACTAACTTTAAATCAGCTGTTTTCTGACAAGTTAAAAGAATCCTGCTATAGTTACACATTATATGTTTCTGTATCATAAACGAAATAGCTGTTATGTAAATGGTCATAGTATTTCTCTGTTGAAATCACATGCTTCTTAAAAAATTTGTTGCAATACTGTAGAATCTGTAAACGGATCCGGCCACAGAATTGAAATTAAATTGGGAAATATTGGCGTCTCTCTGTCTTCGAAATTGGTCTACTATACAATTCGTTGATATACGTACCGTACGCTGTCAATCCAATCCAATTACAGATAACGTTATCAAGAGAGTTTCCTTCCTTTCTATTTGAATAATCATCAAAAATTCAACTACTAATCAAAACAGAGAAAAATAATACTATCTATAGTCTCTATTATTAGTTTTGATTGTGTGTTTGTTCAGTTCCGTAGTGTTCATTTCAGGCTACTGTTTCAAAGCGGCCTACTGCAGCCTACGGTACACGGTACTCGATTTATGGAGCAATCCTCGCCGTCCTCTCTCTATAAATTCATCAGATTTTTTTTGTGGAGTGAGATTCATATCTAATTCATAATCGGTATGTATTGGTATTTATTGTTTGAGAATTATTGAATCAAATTCAAATTTTTATGTTCTGTTTAAAACTATTTCTTGTGTATAATTCCAGCTTATGTACGGTACCGGCATTGTTGCCTAGCTTTGTTGGTGGTATGTAGTTATTTTATTTAATACTAGCCAGCAGGCTAGCCAGGGGGCTCCGCCCCCTGGACCCCTGGCAGCCATTGACATAGTGAGCGCTTCGCGCTCACCAGGGGGCTTTACACCCGTAGACATAGTGACACATTGACACAGTGAAAAACATATGTTTTCAAAATCCGTTTTTAGTGCGCGTCTAAGGGTCCAACTGAACATGCATGCCAAATTTGATAACGCATTTTGGTTCAGTCGTTTTTGTTGAATAATCTGCAAAAACGCATTGAAAACGCAATGAAAAACGCCGATTTCTGGCGTAATTTTGGGAGAATCTTAATCAAATTTTAACCAATTATTTTTAGACCTTAAACAAAACTATAGTTCGAATAAAACTAGTTAACCCTTAGCCTGGTGCTCAAGAACCACAATCAAATCAATCAAATGGTCAGCTGTTCGAACATCGGACTTCCTGACAAAAACGTTTCTAGTGAGTGGTTCTTGAGCACCAGGCCAAGGGACAACTAGTTTTATTCAAACTATAAGTACCAAATTTCAACATTTTCTGTCAATTAGGTAGTTCTCGAAAAAGCTGAGAAAGCTGAGTAAAGCTGAGAACATGTATGCAAAATTTGAACGCATTTGGTTTTGTAGATTTTTAGTTCTGCTTAAAAATATAATATAAAATTTATATAAGATATATAGTTTTTTATTATGGTTTTGTGAATACGGCGTGATTTTTCCACATTGATTTGCCCTGTTAGATGTTATTATAGTTTATAAAGAATTATTATACAGTTATATGTTATACAGTAATTTTATAGTTTATTCTATGGGTTTCTCATCAGAGCAATAACATGCCAATTTGCTGACAACGAGAGATCTGATATGCCAACATGAAGTGGAATTTTGCTTTCTGGAGTGCACTGGGGAATGCTACTATCAATTTAAAAATATCAATGAACAAACTTATTACTTATATATCGCTATATTAAATAATTTAATTTTGAAAATATTGATATATATCGAATAAAATTTTATATATCAATTATAAATCGTTATAGAGGAGCGTTTCCCCAGTTATGAAACTACACCCGTTTCCTGCCAAAATTTTAAGTACCTATCATAGCCTACACTAATATTATCATGACATAACACATACTAATTAGGATTATATCAGAATTATTATACATAAAGATGAAGTTGTATTATAGATTATAGTTATAGATATAGGAGAATTCTATCTTCACGAAGTATTTGTAATCATGTTTGTATTGTATTTGATTGGACCATTGGATAGAATAGAAGCCCTGAAGAATGCTTCAAACTATTGTGTGATGGAAGGAAGGAAGTCGATTAATTTGTCCTGTTAGTCATTTAATATTCTAATCACTGTCTCGCTTGAGCATTCTGCATTCATATCATTTCAGTTTTATATTTTTAATTATAATAATTAATTGAACGAAATTCCTAATTAATGCCATATAATATTCTGAAGACTTCTGCTACTGCAAATATTGACAACAGAATAATAGCCAGTAAGGAATTTCGTTCAATTAATTATTATAATTTAACAGCAACTGTATAGTTGCAATATCTCTTTTCCTTCCATCTTTATATTTCTAATAGCGAAATTAACCATAATGTGAAAAACGAATATACACAATGCTATCATTGAATAATAAATTTGTTTATAAAAATTTGGAAATGTTTCATAATGCTTAATTAACTTATTAAAAAATAATAAAATGGCGTCAGATTGAACAGCTGACTTCAACCTGCTCACACACTATAGTCGACATGCACTACGGTAGTCCTACATTAATATTATAAGCAAACTATGTTGAATGTTGAAAAGATGTGCACTCTTGTCAGTCATGATAATATCATGAAACATCACATCAGACTTAAATATTATGTATTTCTAGCTTGGATGTGTGAATATTGAAGTCAGCCGTTGAGTTTGACGTGGTTTTAGAAGATAAAAAAAATTTATACTACAAACTTTGCTATTATAAACACTAAAATTGTATTCTTATTTTGTTTTGTTTATACAGTTCTACGTCCAATCGTTACAAAGATGAACTTCCTTAGATCAAAACCAGATGGAATTGCAGGAGTTTCGGCTCCACTCAACGAAACAGAAACCTTCAGAAACCGTTTTCTTCGTTTGGCGGACAGCGAAATGCTGGCTGATTGTGAATTTGTTGTCGGTCCACAAAAAACCGTCATCAAGGGCCATAAGGTGTTCTTTTGTGCAGCTAGTGACGTGTTCCATGCAATGTTCCTCGGCGCTTTGAAGGAGACAAAAGCAGTGCACGTTGAAGATCTGGAACCGGATGGGTTTCAAGGTATGAAAAAATACATTTACACTGGTCAGACTAAATTCAAATCAGTGTTTGAAGCACTTGCTACCTTTGTTGCTGCTCGCAAGTATCTAATTGTGACATTGACACAGAAGTGTGAGCAGCATGTAAGATTATATCTACGACCATTACAGGTCTTACAATTCTTAGATTGTTGTAGACTGAATACTATCTCAATATTTGATGATTTATGCGGTAGAATTATAAGCAATAATACTGCAGAGGTTGTGAAAAGTGACTACTTTCCTTCTGCCAACATTGAGACAATTGAATTGATCTTGAAGTCCCCCCAATTGAAATTGAAATCTGAAATTGAGGTTTTCTGTCATTTTGAACGCTGGGCTCTGGCTGAAGCTGAGCGTCGAAAAATTCCCGCCGAAGATATTGCAACAAGCTTTGGCAGTCTCAAAAAGCATATACGGTTTCTTACAATCAGCGTGAAAGATTTCGAGGCACGCGTTAAGCCATCCCCATTGCTAACCAGTGAAGAAGAGTGTGATCGCTAAGAATAAGATCAAATTCGACCCGAATCTGACATCTGAGAATATTTCAATGCTGAAGGAACATCGTAAGTTTGTTACAGATCCAGTACAAAGTCATTATGTTGATAGAGGAAGATATTATTACAATAATAGCGGTTGGAGGGGAGCAGCTTCAAACTATCGACGTCATCATTACGATAATGACAATTATGACGATCTTTTTGGTGAACGTGAAGACTATGATGACTTTTATAACGATTTCCGCAGTACTGATTTTTTGATGACGATTAAATTCAATCAATTAATTTGTTTCGATACAAAAATTACAATATTTAACAAATCAAAGATATTTGTAGGTAGTCATCAAAATTGATATGGATTTGTACTCGCTATACACGATAGGAAATTATTAGACTATATAAACTTAATATAATCATGATAATCGTCGCATATATCTAGTTTATGTTGGATGGATAAAGATTAATTTATATAGAAAGTATTTAAAATTTTGTGTTCGAACTTGGATAAGATTTATAATTATTTGAATTGAATCAGCAATTTTTTTGAAAGTATAGATTAAAGATTCAAGATTCATTCATTGTCAAAATCACAAATGCGAGACTACGTCAAAAAATACATCATTTAATTCACAGTGAATTGTCACTTACAATTCAATTCAGCAAACTTGTATTCAATAGATACTAATAATATGAAAGACAAAAAAAAATCAATTACAAAATCAGATATCAAGCAGTCCAGCATCTCAAGTAGTACAATTAAATATTAATAAAGCTAAGTTCTATCATAAAAGTGTCACACAAATCATTGTAACCGTATGTACATCTTTCAGTTAGAAGTTTTTTTCAGACAGACCTTAGAATTATGTAAGTCTAGCTCTTTAATATCAGCAGGTATATTAAAGAATTAAAGTACTGTATGACAATTTTTTTTAAACAGTGTGAATGTTTTTGAACTATACTATACCGTACAGGTTACAACGAACAACAGGAATATAGGACTTTGTGTAAATGCCAGTGGTACCGTACCAAAAAGCAGTATTACTGAACTGATAATAAAGAAATGAATAGAAAACAATAGTTGTTTTCTTTTTTGGTACATTTGCCCCCGGACTACTACACTATTATTTTTTTGACCACATAATACAATAGTTGAGATTGCGTTGCGTTTTCAAAACTATCGTATATATTTTTTTTGGGGCGGGGCCCCCCAAAGCCTGGGGCGGGGCATGTCACAATCACACACGACAAGAGACATCCACCAGCCTGTCGCATGCCATCAGATGATAGGTGCTGATGCTATGAGATTGATAGCTATCTGAGTCACGCTATGGGTGGGGTGTACAGTGGGGGAGTTGAAAGAAGGGCTGAAAATGCTCATTAGTATCAAGGTGAATAGAATACAAGGTCGTAATCACGCGCATCTCAGTCTATTAAAAAGCTTTATTTAGTACAATCTACCGTATCCCAGAAGCACATTTCTGCAGGTATTGCATCTTCACCTGGGACCTTTATTTTTCATTGATAAAAACTAAAATTCATGTATCTGACATGAAAATGATAATTCTGAATAATCTAGGAATCATAATTATGTAGGAGGAGCCACCATGTAGTGCAGTTATATCAGCTCTGGGCATGTGTTCGATTCCCATCTCTGTGGGTTTTCAGATTGGTTTCTACTTGAGTCAGATTTCTAGACTTTATATGTTAATACTGAATTCAAAATAAATAACATAAACAACTGCAAATTTTCAATTGCTTTTATTTTATACATTTTTTGCAATGTATCAGTAAATGTATTTTTTTCAGCTTACAATATATTATAATTAATAGAATAAGTTGTAATGTCCTCTTATATTTTTCTTGAGGAAGAAGAAAGGGCTATCCATTCTACCCTAACCTAAATAGATAATAGAGAAATAGATCACAGAGCATTAACAATAGCTAGCAACAAGAAGGCGAATGATTGTTTGATCAATAATTTGGACATTGAAAAAATATTAACTGGAGCCCGTATTCAGTTCTACAGTAACATTATAATGCAGTACAAAAAATAGAAAAAATCCAACAATCTTAAACTTCGGGTATATGATAGGTAAATTTTCAATTAAATAGAGCAATAAAATAGCAATTCAATTTTCTCATAAACGGAATGAATTAACTCACAATAAAGCAGTCATGAAAAACAGCAATTTTGAGTGCTGTAAAAATCAATTAGCCTATCATTGGAATAAAGTTTGCAAGTAAATGAAATTAATAAATACATAGGGCATTGAAAATTTACCTGAGCCAAATGCTCAACTAAAATAAGGTAATAAGAAATTAATAGATAACATATTCAACTACCATACTTTCTTAATAATATTATAGATGACCATAAATTGAATATGGATAACAATTAAATCTATATTAGTGGAAGCTCATTGTACAATATGATAGATTACAAAATAATCTATGAGAGATTCAATGAAAGAGATTCACAAAATTGACAAATTCATCTTAATATGAAATGGGTAAGAAGAGCAACCAGGGAAATTGACCAATGTGTTAAGTTGAAACGATACGAATTTTCAACTAAGGAAATTAGAATCAAAAGTATTTTCAAAAGACAATAGTATTATTAATATCATTGGTAATTGACAAATATAACAATAGTAATTTAATACTGATAAAAAATATCAAAATTGTACTTAGAACTAATTTTAATATGCATTAAATGATGATAAAACAAGCTCTATCATTCATAAAACTATCATTCATATCAACTCCAAACTTCAAGTAAATTTATAACATAATACAATATTATTTATTACATTTTACATTTCTATAAGGCTTAGTGGTGACTTGGAGCAAGATGCTTAATCTAAAACTGTTTTGATAATAATATTGTTTTCAATATCAATCGATAAAATCTTATCATGAGTTAAAAATAATCAAATAATTATTTTAATAGATCATTTTAATCAAGTATAAAAAGAATTTTTGTAACTGGTAACATTATTTAACACTCAAGATAAAAAACTCAGCAAAAATCAAAGAATTCAATGGTGAAAAAAGTTTTTGTTGATTCTACTCAGGGGATCAAAATTCCAAGTAAAAGGAATGATTAATACAAATTATGGGTAAAAATTTGCTATTCAGTCAATCTTATAAAAATTAACTGATATAATAAAAAAATGTTCTACGATGTATTTAAAAAACATTAATCGTTCTTCTAAGTTCTTTAGACTTAGGCAACCATTTTAAAAGATGATTTTTTCTTATTATATTTAATGTTGCATTTGATTCAAATAGAATAAAGTGCAATATCGGTAAGTTAATCTAATTAATTTAAGTTAATTATTCAAGTTAATCGGTACGTAATTTATCTCTATAAAAAAAAATCAAAAATACTATATCAGTCTGACATGAGATTAAACAATAATTGTTTCATAGTTGATGAGAATGGTATAAAAATTTATTCAATATTACTATAACAATATTAATACAATATATCATCTGGTCAAAGGAATAGAAACTACTCCAAAGTTCTAATAGCAAGGAATAGTTTGGTCAGATTTTACCAGTAATGTAATATTATTGGCACTGTAAAATTTTATTAGTTAAAATTGATGTACTATAGACTGCCATACACTAATTCAAGTCTTGAACAAATAAATAACAATTGAAACAAAATTCTCATCATAAGAAATATTCAAATTTACGGAATAATTTTATGTTGAGCTGCAAATATTACTTGCATATGCAGCTGATATGCTGCAAATGCCAGTACCTATAGTACAAATTAAGAGTGAAGTTAGTCGTAAATACTGAGATTCAGGAATTAGAAATATGTATATAAATATATATTATAGGCCAAGTATTAGATAGGCCACATATTTTAAAATAATTCATTTAATTTGTCAAATAACTTTCATTCAACATCTCTATGGTAACGGGTGATGTTCTGTTGATTTTTTCCATATAAATATATAAATTTCCATATAAATACTGCATAAAATGTCTAAAAACATATTTAAAAAGAAATCAACAGAACATCACCTTTTACCATAGAAATGTTGAATGGAAGTTATCCGCAATCCGCCAAATTAAATAAATACTGTATACCTTTTTAATTCTGTAACAATTTACAGTATAATTCAATTGTTGAAATGCTTGATCAAAATTTTAATTGCATAGAAAAATTCAGTAGCAAATTCAAATCTTCTGGAAATTTTGAACCATGTTCAAATACTGTAGTTTATAAATCACGATTATTGTATATTGAGGCCAATTATTTTCATTAATAATTGGATAACCTCAAGTATTCAGATGGAAATGGTTTTAAATCAAAATAATTAAAACATTTAAATACTGCATGTTGCAAACTACATTGATCTTAATGTATAAAGGCGATAGAAAAATCAGACAGAATGCTGAGCAATACAATAATAATTCTAAATAACTATCTCATAAATAAATACTATATATGATTAGCACATTTGATAATGAAATACTTGTTATTGCACCAAAAGCTGGTAAAAAATGCCATTATTTTATAGCAGATACAACTGGAAATAAAGAGTATATAAATAGCAACTTTGTAATACCGCTGTATACAGGAGCGCTGTAAACACGAGGCTATATTCTTATAAGGCTACTACCACTATCTGAAGATATTGATGGAAGCCTCGATGCTGATGAATCATCACATTCCAGACTCAGCGATTCCTTCATCATCTGTAAACATAAAACATAAGATTATTAAAAACAGTTTCAATGAATAAAATTGAAAAAAAAAATCATTATAAAAATTGGTTTATTTAAAAAATTTGTACATAGAAAAATATCAATATTTTAAAAAGAAGCTCAAATACTCAACCAAGCCCATTTCAACAGATTGCAATGTTCAAGGCAACAGATACTGTAATGCATTATTGTAATTATTAAAAATTGAAAAGAGTTTTACTTTCGACGCATGCAAAATAATGATACTATGTTCTGATATTCAATATACTGTGCTTTCTTTACAATATTGATGAATCTTTTCAGGCTTGAACGAGACAGTGAATAGATTATACAAACCCAACACATAAAAGAACAAGAAAATAAAGTTGATGAATAATAACAAATTAGAAGAAACATAGTGTTAATAACGTAGCATTTATGACAATACAATAGTAAAATACACAACATTAAATAGTTAAGATCGTTTAAGCAAATGTCGATGAATAGAACTATGGACGGATAGCAATAGTTAAGAAGCGATAAAAAATCAATCTAAATTTGTGCAAGTAATAAAATGATGGCTTGAAGATACTTGAATCAAAACAATCTTTTGCCGAACTATCAAAAAACCTCAAAGTATTGAAAACATTTATGCTGTGACAGAATGACTAAAAATTTATGAGGATCATCAGTATTGTAGTCTTACTGAAGCTACAGTATAATTATATTACCACACTATTTTCACTTCCAACAAAAATGCAGGTTACTTGACTTGGGTGAGTTGACGTATTCGAAATAAAGTTGCAGAAATTTTTGTTTTTTTATTTTCAGCGGTTTACTCACTAGTCGAGAGACTAGATCTGAGGACAAGGATTATTTATTTTTCAAAGTTTATATTGGCAGGCCTAAAGTCAAGACGTTATAGGTAACAAATTAAAAGCAACAAGTACAATAGATGCAGTAGTAGGAAATTAGGAAAAAAAGAAGTACAGTCACAGTTAATAATTTGAATAGCAGAATAACCCACAACAAAAGTAATGATAATATTACTGCAGATGCAGATAAATCAGTCGTTGATAATTGGTATGAGTTCAGTTGCAACAATTTTGGTGGGATTGAAAAAGTTTCAAGAAAGAAACAGCCAACCAAAACTGGTTCATATTATTTGATTGCATTGACTAAAGAAAGCAAAACACTAATATTCTGTTTCTTGATCATACAATGCAACGATATCAACAATAAATACTCAATAATAAATGTGCTTGTTGACAATAAATTATTTATGATTTTCGAATGTATACTACATAGTTTTCAAGTATTTTCTTTCAGACTTATAATATTTTTTGTATACGTACTAGTAAAGTTGATATTGTGATATATACCCATATTATAAAGAATGATGCCAATACTATCCGGCAACATGGTAAAAAATATTTAATTAGAAAAAAGTAATTAGAATGAACTATACATTTTTCTCTATTGAAAAGTCATTAGAATGAAATCTTGTTTATTACAATTCTTTATTGATGAATAATGGTGAGCCGTTACTCGGAGACAAGATTTATAGTTCGAATAAAACTATTCCCTGTTCACGGAAGCAAGACAGCGCGCGTAAAGAAAGTGTGCGTGCGTGTATCGGAAAATAGCTGGACGACCGAGTCAATGGCATGTTAAAACTAAATTTCACTCGCTCTCAATCCGTATCAGCTTAATAAGCGATTAGTTGCAAACGCTGAAATGTGAACAAGCCGTCATGCAATACACTCACAAAAGACACACACACAAGCTCTCAGCTGTTACATTTACTGACTTGTTTCAGTGAACAGAGTGTAGTTGTCACTTCAATACTGTTGTACTTCAACACTGTTGAAGTACATAGATTCTTTGAACTGGTCATCAGTCTCTTTATGAATAAAAATAAAAATAAAAAAAGTCTCTTTATAAAATAAAAATATCCTGCAATATATTTTAGGGCTTCTTCTTCTTCTCGATAAAACCGATGAATTGCAATCATAAACCGATGAATAGCAATCGTAATTTGCACTGAGCGCGTACTGGACTGAGGCATTTGGACTGAAGTTGTGATTCAGCGTACGTCATCGATGCAGTCCCCCCACTCCAACAGCTTGTGGACAGAAATAGCATAAGCGATGGTTGAACCTTTTGTCTAGTAATCTTGCCTTGAGCCTCCACCCGCGGAAATAGCAGCGTTGTCAGATTGTGTGAAATTGCAACTACTTCAAATTTTTAATTAGCCTAAACCACATATACGATAGAAATGACTCGACATTGACAAACATATTCATTTAAAAAAAACTATTGCTCGGATAAGAAATATCTAAAAACCGTTAGAAAGTAGACATTTTCCTCGTTATTTTGATATTAAATAACTTACCTGTTAGGTACTACATGCCATAATTATTCTGAGAGAAGTGATATTTGGAAAAAAAAACATATTTTGGTGATTTTTCAATTTTATCATAAAAGTTCAATTTATTTTCAACCCTTTGATCCTGGAACTTTTTCAACACTACAGGAATATCGAGAACAAAATTCTACATACTTATACGATATGTGGTTTAATTGAAAATTTGAAGAAGTTGCAATTTCATTCAAAAAACAACTAGTTTTATTCAACTATAGATATTTGTGCAACATGTGTGCACAGCTTTGTGATCGAGTGGTGGGAAATTATATATTCTCTAAAGGTTGTCTAGAAACGATATTATTTCTGCACTAATATTTCAGTAGAAAAACAGGATACTATTCAAAGGCAGATCACCTTCCCGCACCTTCGCAGTCAGTCAGCGAACGTGCGGAAAAGTGAATCAGCTGTTTCATTTTTCCGCACGTAAACTGATCGACTCCACACTACCCAAGATTACTATACAGTTATAGTAACCTTGCACACTACCAACATTTTGTGGTACACGCAGACAGAGAGCGATCAGGCGTTCCGAGTTCCGCGTCCTGAGTTCTGCGTTCTTTGTGATACCTACTAACTAACGTGACAGCGCACACTGGTCTGACCGCTGGTAGTGTGCGCTGTCACGTTAGTTAGTAGGTATCACAAAGAACACAGAACTCGGAACGCCTGACCGCTCTCTGTCTGCGCGTACCCTTATATGATCGAAGAAAAGCTATTCGAATCAAAGAATAGGTTATGTATATCCTGTTTTCATTAATGTGTGTTACTCTCGGTGCAGGAAACAGTTTTCTTACTTTCAGCTCTCGTTACACAAATAACTGTATATTTCCAATATCATGCAGAAAAAAATTAATTTATAAAAAAAAAAATTACCTGAAATTAAAATTATGTTGTTATACTTGAATGTTTCATTTGATTTTTTAAAATAATACTACACAATAATATTATGGTAATATTCTAATGACATTGGTAATCACTGGAATGAACTGTTAATAGCACAGATAAGACATGAATTCTGATTAGTGTATGTTAATGAATGTCAATGTTAGTTATGTTCTGGTTTGTTTTTTTAATGAAGCATGCTGGGTGAGTAAAGCATCACATTGTTACACTCCAATGTTATGATGATCGATGACAGACAGCAATCGGAATGTTAGCTAGATGATTGTTAATGAGCGAGCCCAGAGTTGAATCGACATGCAGGTCAGTAACAGCCGCGTGTTATTATTACCCCTTCACCTGTGCTTTTGTCAGCCAGCAAGTCTGTGATTGGAGCCCCACCACTCAGTGACACCTCGTCACACTCACTCTGCGCGTCCTCAGTCTTCGTCTTACCTACAACCACTGCACCATTGCATTTCACCAGTTAGGCCTAGGTAGCGTAGGCATGGACACGTTTAATCAATAACTGCTATTCTAATTTTCAGGTTTTGTGATCCCACAGTAAAATCGAGTTGAAACACAGCACAGACTAGGATCGTGATACATGATGGAGTTCAAAAGTTTGATTGCAATTAATTTTATTGTCAAACGCATTGCTTCATTAGATTATTGATGAAGTTGTGAAATTAAAATTCACAACATCGATTCAGATAATTTTTGGGTAGTATAAAAGTTGAAGGATAAGAGGAAGGAGTAAATTAATAACATGTAATTACAGTAAAAACATTACATGAATGAAAAATACAATGCTTTGGTGTAGAATTGATATTCTCAAGCTCCCCTGTAAAGTTTATGGAATATCAACTGAGCTTGTTAATCATTTTGGGAATAAAATGAGAACAGCTGGACCATAATTTGGCCTCTTCTACGAAACTATAAAGCCCCAAGTTTATATGAATGATGATTAACGCTAGATTTTGCTATACTAAACATGATATTTGGTTTCAAATAGATGAAATGAGAATAATTTAATGATTTTGGATAATCATTTGAACTTTGGAATTCAATTTTTGGAAAACTCAGACACTCAATAATTCAATGTGATAAATTCCATTGATTTCGAACAGGAATGAGCAGATTCACTTCGGTCGTGTGAATTCTGATTCAATAAATAAATAATAAATTTATTTCCTTCAAAACTAAAAACTAAGAATACATTAATAAAATATTGATTACAAAAATATAGAAAAACTATATAAACATCAAGAAAAGAAAATTTATGGAAATTAACCCACTCAACTATGGACATCCATGTACTAGAACGGGTGGAGTCAATGATAGTAACCTATTCGTAACAGGTATAATTTTTGTATTAAAATGGAGATATTGAGAATTTGGGGGATAAAAAGCAAAGATTAGTTTATTGATTAAAAGAACTGTCATAACTTATGGAGGTAAAAGGTCGAATGAATACAACTCGATGAATTGAAAAAGCAGATCAATTTCCTCAATTAAACAGTCAATTAACATGACCAACTACTTAACCATTATAGTTAATATTGTATTTGATATGACTGTAAATTGATCCTACTGGTGAAATGTTGAACACTCTTGTTTCTGTTCATAAAGTTTCAACTTCGAAAGAATTCAAGTACAAACGCAAACATTTTAAAAACACAAACTTTGTGAGCATAATAGTATCATTCAACACAAAAGCAGTAACTACAAAGACGATAACAATATCAACAAAATTTCAAGTAGTTTCGGTGTTTTGCATGTTCGGGCAAATACGTGCTTCGTGATAGTAGGCCTAAGTGCTGAAGCTGTGCAACTGTGATTGTAATAATAGAATCTGTGCATTTATTGCAAGAAAGCAAGTCATGATAATGTTATTGGAGCTTGCAAAATGCTTTGGCAATAAAATAAACTCAAGCCAACAAGAAAATGTTAACCAACTTTGATAAGGGGAAACCTCTTGTCTCCATGTTTGTAAAATTAAATAAATTATCATGTAAATAAGTTTCTAGAAATTGATTATCCAGCCTAATCTGAAAAACTGTGCTTTTTTATTTTCTTCTGTATGAATATTAACGGTAATATAGAAATAAGGAATATACGGTAAGGAATAAACTGGAAATGATATAAATATATTTTATTTGGCGAAATGTGACTATTTCATACAAACCCTATTTCATGAACTTTTCTAATTTTTGTTATTTCAGTTTGAATTTCAATGAGAAAGTAAACAGGACTTTTCCTATCAAGAAAATGAAAATATTCTATTGTGTCTCAATATTCTCATTCTAATTGCAAGATTTATAGAATTAGAAAGTGGTAAGGTTATTTTTTTAAACAAAACACAAACCTGATTGAAAATTGATAATGTAACAGAACCTACATTGGCTATTGGCAACAGAACCTACAATTATCATAATGTTGGATAAAATAGAACGCTTAATAGTGTGAAGAGGACGGTTTAAATTTGAATTTTTGTAAGTCTACCACTGTTATGAAACACGAGCAGCTTCAATTAGATACACATTAAAATGTAATTAATTCTGTTAAATGTAGTAAATCTTGTGATACTGATAGCAGCTTTTATGAAAGTAACATCGCATGGAAGGTGTGCAAATTGAGGCTGAAAGATCTAGTTATTTAGTACATAAACCCACAGGTGTAAAATGGCAAGAATTTTCCAATGACCTATCATAAACTTTAGATAAAAATAGTGAAAAGTATATGTGAAATTTTTTCAGTTGGAGAAAAGCCTATATATTATATTTTTAAATCAAGAAAAGTATCTTGGAACATTTCAAGTAGAAAATAACTTTAATTTTAAAAATAAGTCTATTTTAAAGTTTTGAATGAATGTGTGAAAAGATGAAAATATTATTTTATTAATTCATTCAACTTCAAGATCACAAATAATTATTCATAAATACAAAGAAATTAAAACTTTTATACTAAACTAAAAACTATTGTTTGTCACTTTACTGCCGACATGCAGTCATATTTTTTATGTAAGAAAACGAAATATGTTACTTACTTAAAATTCATAAAATTCATTTTTTTACATAAAAAACATGACTGCATGTCGGTAGTAAAGAGACAAACATTAGTGTTTACATCGCAGTTCGTAATGGATCAAGAAATAATCATCTTCAAACTAAAAAACTGCCAGTAAAAAGTGAGGAAACAAACAATACAAGCAGTGAATATAAAAAATAAATTCGATAATATTTTACAACAAAGTTATTGTCAACTCGCAACTAAATGAGTTTAATATTGAATGTGAACGAGCTCAATTCATGAAAAACTTATCGGGGGGGAAAACTTGACACGCAGTTAAACAATCACACAAACAATATTATACTCACGAATTACTGCTATGAGTAGCAGAATTCAAAACGCAATAAGTTAGAGCAGAAATCTAGAAAAAAGGGAAACTGCTATAATGATGAGAAGTATAAATGTAAACATCACAATCCATATTGAATGGAATTAATGTAGGAATACTAACTTCTCATCTCTAGATAATTATTATTAGTACTGGAAGCTGTATTTCATGTTTTAAAAAAATATGTTTCGTCTCTTAAAAATATTTACAGCTTGATATTTCGGCAGAGATACAAATGAGCTACGAGATTTTGTATTGTTCAACACAGATCTACTTAGTAAGAAAAATAAATTATTTCTCTGAATAGTAGAATAGTCCAATATTAATTTTATTCCAATTCAAAAAAGTAGGAGGAAACTCATGAATTATTGAGAGAGAAATTGGTCATAATATAAATCCTTAATCCACACTATTGCAACCACTACGTTTCCTAGATTACTTTCTATCAGGAATATACAAAAATGTAGTACAAAAATACGAGGAAATTCATCGCAATGAAAACAACATAACCGGCGACAAAATAACCCGGACGGTTTCCAAGTCAACTTTAACAAAATTGAAAAAATTACGCAAAAAGGATCAACATTTAGGATGAGGATTCAAATATCTATACCTACGATACTCAGCTTTGACTATTCACTATTGACACATTTCACTATTGACTTTTTGTAACACTTATTAATTGTAATGCAAATAAATAATATCTATTCACTGTCGACAGTGGCGTAACGTTTGCCAACTGGGCCCCCCGCAAAAAAATAATTCCGGGCCCCTCCTTCTAAAATCTCACGCCCCTCTCTCAGCCCCTTTTCCCTGAACCGCAACCATTAAACTCATTAATGAGAGCGTACCTCATGAGTGAATAACATATACATGTAATAAAATAAAACATGCTCTTGATTGAATTCTACAATAATTGTAATAATTATTAGTGATTTATAATAAATAATTCATAAAAAATACTAGATGTGACAAAAAACTAGTAGCCTGGTGTGACACAGGCTTTACTAACATATTACGAACAGACACACAGACAACACTCATTTTGAAAGCTAGCAAAATATTTTTGTTCACTTGAAGGAAAGAAAGATAGTAAAGATGGAATAATTGAAAATCGAACATCATAATACTGAAAATACGTGTAGGAATGCAGTATGAGTCAATTTTTTGTTCCGTAATAAAGAATTAACACCTACTTTCACAAACTCACTGCTTACTGCTCATTTCACAAATTTCTAAAAATGGAATTTTAGAAAATTTTTTAAAATGAAATAATGAATTGAGATTGACTGAGTAAGCTATAGGCTATTCTTCGACAACTCTTGCAGTCTATTTCTATTATGATCAGGAATTCGATGGGCGAAACAATATATTTGTGTAAACAGTCTGGGTCTGGGGACCGGATGTCTGTCTCCATTCAATGATTTGTAAACAAAATTCATTATTCCCCAATAAGCTACTTTAAACCAGCAGACCTTTTTTTGTTAATTGTGCAACTATTTACGTTCTTCCGTCATAACAACTCTCTTGATGACAATTTTCAACCAACTGACATTCTAATTGTTGATGCATAATTTTTTTTACAATGGACAATTATGAATTATTGAAATTTGTGTTCATGGTTGTTAATTGCCCAAAATAAAACTTTTGCTTTTCTTGTTCAATCATTACTTTAAATTTTATTTCTTAAAAAAAAACATGATATTATTTCACTGTCGACAATGCGGTTAGTGAAGTTACGCCACTGACTGATTGAGGCACTCACCTCATTGGCGACAGCTTATACTGTTGCAAATGAAGGTTGTAAGTGAATCATTGAACGTATAAACGCTCCTTTAAATCACAATACAACTGTCGAAAAATTAGCAAAATATGTCATATCTCCAACACTTTTGTTTCTACATTGTTCAATACAGTTGGATGTTCAACAATATAGTCCTAAATTGTTGGTTGGAACAATAGTGAAACCAGCTTCAAGGTTAATTTTTTCCATATATAATTTTAAATTTCTCCTTTAAATTTTTCCATGTACTATTTTTCATTATTTTTACAAGAATCAATTTGCACTCAACATTTTGTAATGATACTCTGCATGGAAGCAATAAATAAATAGTGAAACCGTCGGATTATTTTGCTGCCGATGTGAAATATGAAACAATGTTTGCGTGGCGTACCTTCAAAGCCCATGTTTTGGTGTATCTCGCGCGGAGGCCCCTGCAGCTCGTTGCCCTCGAGCACGGCGAGCAGACACTGGTGGATGCAGATGTACTGCTGCTCGGTCTGCACCATCCACACGCGCTCCTTGCGCATCGCGTACACTATGCCGAATATGTCCACGTGGTCCGAGTGGTTGATCTGCTGCAGTATCCTGTCCAACGCTATGAACGTGCCCGATCTACCGACACCCGCGCTGCAACACACCAATCAATCCATTTTTATTATTCCAAAAAATACATCAAATTGAAGAAACATCGACAACACAGAAAAAGTAAAAATGAGATTAGGTGAATTTGTTAAATGATTATGACAATGATATTAAATAAGAATTATTAAAAAGAAAAATATAAGATGCAGTACAAATGAAGGAAGACTGAAATTTCAAATGATTAGCTGACATGAGATACTAATTTTAAATAAATTAGTCTGAGAGTGAGAGTTTACATAATTGAATTAGTCAAGACAAGACAAGACAAGACGAGATTAGTCACAGTACTTCAAAGTTGCTCATGCAACACATCGGTGTGTGTTGCTTCATAAGCAGCTATGTGAATTACTGTGACTAAACGTGACTAATCTCGTCTTGTCTTGACTAACCGGTGTACGCCCAGCCTTAGTCTAATAATAAACATGATATAGCATCGTTCATCATTCAATCATTTATCAATATTTATCCATTGGAAAATGACTGTCTTTCACTGACGAGAAAGACAATGGGTAAGAACTTCTAGGCTAAGAAATTCATAGCCAATATGTATATCTCAATTATCCTTCTCAAACAATATGATCTTCAATTTTCGGTTTATCAATTACAACAGGATCTTTGTTGAAATCTAAAGAAAAAGTCTCAATTGAATATGATAGATACAATGCTACTATTACACAGCTACCAGAAGCTTTCTTTCACAATTTTCTAAACCATTCAAACGAATTCTAATAATAAACTTATAAATTTGTCAGAACTATTCGTTATTCTATTCTTTCCAATACCAATAGTATTCGTGATTAATATTTTGTGAAAAAGACAGACCTGCAATGAACAACGATTGGCCTCTGATCAGGACCAACTCTTTCCCTGAACGCTCGCACGAAGCGAACCAACGTCTGCGGCGGACTGGGAACGCCGAAATCCGGCCACGTGGTGAAATGCAAGTGCCGAATCACGCGCTGCTGGTCACCCTGTAAACACCATTTCACATTCATCATTTACTAGAAACTAACTATTATAATCAAGAAAAAATCTATACACAAAATATATTGCCGATCTACTAAGACAGCAAAAATGGTTTGCAGAATGATCACATAGAGTTATCATGAAGCTTCAACTAGATTAATAGGCTACAAATAATTCACAAATTTTTTGCCTATGTGCTTTAACCTATGTACGTTTCACCAACTGTACTAATTTACCTAGTGTATTGAAACCGCTCTTCATTTATTAATTAATCAATTCCTAAAAAAAAAGAAGCGAGAGAACAACTTCAAAACCTCTCAAATATCAGTATCTATTATATACAGTAGCTCGCTGAGCCAATTTTCTTTGTTGTCGAGTATATTTTTCTAACAAAAACATTCCTCAACAGAAAACTTCTAAAGTTTTTCCAATATGGTGAAAGAATAAAAATTGAAATGAGTTTTTGGTCTTTCATCCTCAGCAAAAAATGAAAAATAGACGCAGGAAATATTGTTCAACAGCAAATACGCGATTTTGCAAGGTCAATTGCGCTATTGATACTAAAACTGGATACTTTAACCTACAAAATGGTGTCGCTCTGCGGTCACAGACAGCTCTAGTCCACTGATACTATCCTACTCAAATCTATCCGTTCTTTTTGCGCCACCCAGTAGAATGCAATCAGCAGCAATCAACCACGAGGAAAGGAAAAATCAACACTAGATTCATCTTTCCATCTCATACATTTCTTCTCCCTACCTTTCTAAAGCACCTTATGGCATCTATCCGATCAAGTATATCGAGGGTCAAGTGTGAGAGAGGGCCCTCAACTTCGCCCTCCCAGGTAAAAAAATATGGCAGTCATTCAATTCAATTTTGCTAATACAGTATTCTAGATCCAACGCATTACAGTAAATCAAATTGATAAGACAATCGATTTCAATCCAATTTTCACTTTTTGAAAACAATCAACTGGTTATTATGGGATAACCGGCTAATTATATTCCAACTGGAAGCCACCCGTTCTTCGCAACGGAGCTCCACAAAACAAAGCTAAGATTGATTTCTACTCTACTATGTGTATCAAAGATATATCTTTTTCTGGATTAGGCCTTTAAAAAATTGTATAGTCAAATGCTACGCTAAAACTGAATATATAAGGTAGGCAAGAATAGTTTAAATTTATTGAGAAATTCATTTCATCCAATAAAGTAATAAATTGGACCAATTCAGAAATAAATGGGAAGAATATTAGGAGGGAGATGGAGAGAAGTATAATAAATTGGGGCATAGGCTTCATGTTATTCTTGATGGGTGATCACATTAACACAATTGTATCTGCTTATTGTAAGTAGTATTTATGCTACTTTACTGTAAACACATTAATCTTTTGTCAAGTAAGTTACCTGTAAGCTCAATATTCCCGTTATCAATTAGCATTTTTTAAGAAGGCCCGGTATTAATCTCATTACTTTTGCAAATGCCACAAATGACAAAAAATGTTCTTAAACTGCGAAATTATAAACCAACTGAGATCTCCGTGAATACCTCCTCTTTCACTACAAATCTTCATTAATGTAGAAAAAAATTTCAGTACCGTACATCTATTCCATCAGATAATTCCATAACAATTTTGTAATTTTCATCAGTGTTAAAGACCACTAAAGCTTGGCAAATTCAATAATAGTATGATTAGGTACTATTTCCCAATATGTAATTTCAACACTCTGACATAATAGTGTATAGCAATTCGTAAAAGAAATCAAAAGTTTATTTTAATTTGCAAGTTGAAATTATCAGCAAAATAAAATTGAGAGCTAAAAATTGAATAAATATTGTTTTATAAGGTAAAAATCAATATAGTCAATAAATAATTGAAAACAAACGAAGGATTGATTCTCTTTGGATAAAAAAGCAAAAGTTAATATTGATTTTAGTTCAATTTTTTGTCAAAAATTTAACGCAGCATAAGTTCGAACCCACGCCATCACGTCAGTAGAAGAAAGTGCGATTCAAAGCCATAGTAAAATTGAGAGGTTAGAAACTGACTCTTTTCACACACACACACACACATGCATCCGTATCTTCTTTTATTAATGAAAAAGATAAGAATAAATAGGCTAATTGAAATAAATGGTTGAACATAATAATATGTTACTATTAGAACGATACTAATACTAACAATAAGTATGTTTTATTATGATATAGTCCTACCTACAGGACTGTATATCTACTAAATAACGTACTGTATAATCCGTTAAACTATAAGTTATTATACAGTCTCTGTAGTCCAACCCATTAGTCTCAATTAACACTTATTCTTTCAAATATCAATCACAACTTCAAGGATTATCTTGTTAATTGTATATGAATAATGGCACGTACCCGACACATGATGAACTCGGTGATGGTCCAGTCGGGATAGTGGCTGTCGTTGAGCATGGTGACACAGATGTCGCCGTAGTAGACGGGGAGCGTGTCAAAGGGCCAGTAGTGGTCGCACTTCTCGCGCCCCTTCTCAATGCACCGCGTCAGCATCACAATGGCACGCGAGTTGCTCTCCCAGCACATGCGCCAGAAGTCGTCGTGTGTCGAGTGCAGCGGCCCCTGTGTCACTATGAACTCGCGCGGCGAGTTGAAGCCCTGCAACACAAATCTCATTAATACTAATATTACATTTAATACTAAATATATCAAATACTAATACAGTATTATAGATATATTAAATCTTCCATTACTCAAACACAAACCGAGAGTGCACGTGGGTATCACTCTCATCGAAAAAATCGCATCTTAACCACATTCTATTATGTAAGGAGCAAAGAATGTAACAATCTTTGCCCACCCTTTGAGCAATAAATACAATTTCAGTATTCACTTACAGAAATGTAGGCTATAGCATATTAAAGGACTCAATTTGACCTTTAATTTATCAATTTACATTTTTGAATTTATCTGCGAAACACATAGAAGAAATTTCAGTAAGAGTTTCAAAAATATTACTATTTCCGAAAGTTAAAATGGTATTCAGTTACATAAATGTATATCATATTAGAAAACTCAATTTATCTTTTCATTTATCAATATACAATTTTCAATAGATTAGTCTTCAAAACCATGACAATTAGAACATTGTTCATCAGTCATACTGTATCATTGTTTTATTTATTGAAAATTCAAAAAAAATTAGCATCGATCTTTATTGTATCATGCATAAACATACGCGACCTAAATTGCTTTATTTGCATTTTTACATTTCATAAGCATATTTTTCTGCAGTTGCAATAGATATTCAAAGATTCTTTATGATGTACATGACGTATACATAGCCTAAGTTTGTCAACTCAAGCTGCAGACAGTAAGTAGACTTCCTCATTATGAGTGTTGCTTTGTATTCAAACCATCTAAACACGGACAGGTTTCATATTAGAGTAGTAATTTTCGGAAAGATGTAAATTGTAATGTTCTTTTTGATTATTAAAAAAATATATATAGTAAATTGGAGTGGTTCGTAGCCGAGGCGGCTAAGGCGTCAGACTGATTAAGTTATCAGCAGTCAGATAAAATCCATTGGGCCAGGGTTCGAGCCTGGTTGACGGAAGGATTTTTGACAAATACGGCCACTCCCGTCTTTCGGAGGAGACGTTAAGCCGTCGGTCCCGACTGCCTAAAAAGTAGTCGTCATATCTCATCACCCCACTCATTACCCACGCACAAGCCTAGAGCTCATGTGGGCATCATCCTCAGAAAAAAAAGAAAGAAAAAGAAATTTGAATCACACAGAATAAATGCAATGTATCTCTATTTGCGGATATTCTAGTATGAATACGAACGGGCACATAGTTGGCGTTGATGTAGTCGGAGCCCTCCTCGTCGTCGACCGGCTGCAGCTTGAAGCGCGAGTGGTCGTAGGGCAGGATGTTGGTGAAGCGGTTCTTGGGCCGGTTGCAGGGCAGGTCGGCCGCCGTGCACGCCTGCTCTCGGCCCACGTGCTTCAGCTCTTCGAACTCCTCCGAGAAACGGAAGTCCGAGTCGGCCGACATTATTCGATAATGATCGGCGAACTTATCCAACAAGATCGGGCGACTGAAACAATCATCATTCAGGTCATTATTTTTGAACCATTCAGTTGTGAAACACTATAAGGAATGATTGGATGAATCATTCAGTTTCCGAGAAAGTCAATTAAGAGTGGGCTGTAGTAGTCAGCCATATTGGCAATCGGACAGAAAATTACGTGTCATTGGAAAGAGAATAAAATTCTTCTTTTTAATTTTTTAAAAAATTACTACAATAATTACAGCAGAAATATATTTTTTAAAGTTTGAACATTCATGGAGGTTTTTTGGAAGAAATATTAGAAATTTTAAACAGACATTCCCCTGTAAAATTTAATAATTTATCAAATACAATATTTCTCAAGAAGATCCGACGTAAACTGTAGACGTGATGTGTTACAAAAAATGCATGTTTCAGCTTAAAATTACATTGATTTTAAGGAACATCAATCCAATATGACCAACTACACTCTTAAGAAATTTTAACAAGCTGCTGTTTTAGAAATTGGGTATTTTGATGATTGCTGTAGTCATATTTTATATTGAATCATTTGGAGTATCAATATAATTCGACAATAAATATGTATCTTATACAACAAGGATGGAAAACCGTAGTTTTTAACGATAATATCAATACTGGAAGAACAAATTTAATATTAGTAATAAAATGGCTATTAGTTATAAGACTCTTCACAACGTTAAAATGGTGGCTGCGCGGTAATGGTATGTGCATTGGGTGTTGAAAAAATATATTTCAGGCATACATTTTGAAACTGACGCCTAGCGACCGGCGTATAACACCAGGTTAAAATTTTTAGAAAAGTCACTCAACATCAGTTATACCGGGTGTTTGAAAAAGAACTCCCTAGTTTTAATGTGTCATAGAATCTGTAAAGAGTGATATACACAATTCTAGTTTGTGGTGTTTGATTCAGCAACTCTCAAAGTTTTGTCCCCCTGCAGTTGCCAGACCAGCTTGACCTTGAGACGGCGCCAGGGAACAGTTCCCTACATTGTGTTCGGGCGTGCAGTGCGGTGCAATGGCTAATCCGCAACAAAAAGCTCAGTGTGTTATTTGGTTAGTGCAAACTGAGTCTCTTATAACAGTCCAATGTCTTTCCCCAAATGGAAGATATTGAGGAGAAAAAAGGGCTTGTGTTTTTCCAACAAGATGGCGCCCCTCCTCATTACAGTAACCATGTGCGCGCGGCTCTAGACAATCGCTTTCCGGGAAGGTGGATAGGGAGAGCTGGCCCAATTGCTTGGCCACCACGAAGCCCGGACTTAACCCCTCTGTACTTTTTCTTTTGGGGACACATAAAAAATGTTGTGTACAGTGAAAAAATCCGAGACGTAAACCATTTACGGGAATGAATCGTCACGGCGGTTGGGACAGTAACACCTGATAGGTTGGTGTATACATGGCGAGAATTTGAATATCGCCTCGACGTGTGCAGGGCAACAAATGGATCCCATGTTGAAGTTTACTGATGTTAAACAAAACTTGAAGTTTCTCTCTTTCACTGTATGTACTTGTTGATATAGTTTTTCATTAATTTACACATTAAATTTATACCTAAAACTAGGGAGTTCTTTTTCAAACACCCTGTATTATTTCAGTGTTGATTATTCAGTGTTGAGCTAGCTCTCGATCTGAACGGATGACTATCTTATCGCTCTAGCTTTCGCTTCAACTCCGGTTTTCAAGTCGTAAAATCTTGTCTATTTCTAACCTAAAAGTACCGGTTCTTTTCGCTTTTTCATCATGTCTGATGAGTGTTTCGAGTGTAAAAATAAATTCGTTAACATAAAAGAAATTATTGAGTGCTCAGAGTGTAAAAATGTTTACCACCCCACCTGCACTAAGCTTCGCACTATGGATAAATTCGCGAAAATAGGTTTGCGTAAGGCTAACTGGAAGTGTGAGAATTGTAAAGGTGAGACTTCTAGTGATAAAAATTCCGAGACTGAACACTCTTTAGACTCATTGAAAGACTTCTTTATCGAGTTTATAAATTCAAAGTTTAATGAACTGAACTCTAGTATTGCTGCTCTGAATACAACAGTATCAGACTTGAATACAACATTGCAGACTGTTCGTGCGGAAAATGAAAAGCTGAAGGGGGATTGTGATAGGCTCACAGCTGAAAATTCTAAATTACAAAAAACAATAAATGAAATTAAACAAAATTCCTACTCTGATAACCTTGAGATTGTGGGTATTCCAGAAACCGAAAAAGAGGACATTTATTCTGTTTTGAAAGCTGCGGCCCTAGCAATAAATGTACCTTATAAAAGAGAAGACATCTCTATCGCTCATAGGGTCCCTTCCACCAAATTAAAAACAAGGCCAATTATTGTTAAATTCATTTCCCGGTCAACAAATATGCTCTGGAAAGACTCTGCTAAGAAGAAAGGACGTCTATGCTCTACGGAAATCCACCCGAATCTTCCTAAACAATCCGTCTATTTCAACGATCATTTGACCCCCTACAACAAATACCTACTCGGTAAAGCGAAAGGGTTGGCAAAAAATGGTGATTTAGCCTTTGTTTGGGTGAAGGAGGGGAAAATTTTGGTTAGAAAAAGTAAGGACTCACCGGCAAAAAGGATCGCCAATGATGATGACCTATTGAAATTACAAAAGTATAAATAATTATAATTATTATTATTGGACTTTGGACTTGACCTTCTTTCTTTATCTATAAATGCTATGCCTGAAGTTAACTGGACTTGATATTTGATTATATTTAGGCGACTGTGAAAAGCCTGGAGTTGGTTTCTTATAGTTTTAATTTTCTATTGAACTTTGTATCATTTTTCTTTCTTTGCTTTTGTTTATATTAGCCTACTCTTCTTCTTGTTTTGTTTCTTATCTTTCTTATGGTAATCATAAATGACTCTGATGAACTGATTTCTCTTGAGACTTATAATACTATTCAAATAGATGATATCTTTCAATGTCATGAAGAGTTGTTTGGCAATATCGATAGTAAATCTTACCTAAATGTTATTCATATAAATATCAGAAGTCTTAATAAAAATTTTGATGAGTTTTCATATATAATAAGTAATTGTTCTGTAGATTTTCATATAATTATATTGAGCGAAACTTGGGTGGTTGAGAATGACAACTTTAATTTTAATTTGAATGGATACACAGTAATTAATAAGCCAGGTAAAATAAATAAATGTGATGGAATCTCTGTTTTTCACAAAAGTGATTTGATAGTGGATGAGTTGAATTATGAGATAACAGAATCAAACTCGATTGTTTTGGACGTTCAGGTGCCCACTGTAAAGGAAAAGATAACCCTTATCGCAATCTATAGATCACCTTCAACAAATACAGATATATTTCTCAACGGTCTAAATGATTGCTTGCATTCTATTAGAAACCGACCCAACATAATTTTTGCAGGTGACTTAAATATTCATTTAAATAAAAATACTTTAGTTGCAAACGAGTATTTCGAAATTTTATCTCTTAATGGTTTGAAATCCTTTATAAACAAACCTACTAGAATTCAAAACGGATCAGAATCATGTATAGATCACATATTTTTCAAAAATTCCAACTTTAATCCCAATAATGTAATCAGTTCAATAATAAAAACAAATATTACCGATCACTTTTGTGTCAGCATCCACATAGATTTAAACACAGACCTTACTAGTACTGTAAAACCAAATCATTCATTTACTAAAATAGACTATAATAAATTGCTATTATCAATAGAAACAGAAAAGTGGGATGACTTATTAGAAGCAAATTCCCACGTTAACGAACTAATGAACATTTTTACAAATAAAATATCTGATCACATTGAACGTGCTACTGTCAGAGTAAATATCCCTCATAGATTCCAACCTCTTAAACCTTGGATCACACGTGGTCTTATAAACTCAATTAGAAATCGTGACAGGATGTTTAAAACACTAACCAAACAGCCTTTTAATACAATATTGAAAGAGGAATATAAAGCTTATAGAAATTTTCTCAATAAACTACTAAAACAAAGTAAATGTGATTACTATAAAAACAAAATTAATCAAAATAAAAATAATACTAAAAAAATTTGGGAAACTCTGAATGAAATGTTAGGAAAAAAAAGAAATACTAAATCTCCAAAACTAGATGCCGATGTACTTAATCAACATTTTGCACAGGTCGGAAAAATCTATGCTGAAGATTTGAAAAAAAATAATCCTATCTCAACTGCAGGTAACAAATTCAAAGATTCATTTTTACAAAATTCCCATGAATCGTTTTTCCTAACACCTACAAATGAAGAGGAAGTCTCCACCACTTTGAAATCTTTGAAAACTAACGCAGCTCCAGGTGTGGACAGAATAAATAATAAATGCTTGATAATTATTTGGCCATTTATTGTCGGACCTTTGACAATAATAATAAATCGTTGTTTTTTGGAGGGTCATTTTCCAGATAGTTTGAAATTAGCAAATATTATACCCTTACATAAATCGGGTGACCCTTCAAATCCATCAAATTACCGTCCTATCAGTATGTTGAGTAGTTTCTCTAAAATATTTGAAAGATTAATTAAAACCCGTCTAGTCACCTATTTACAAAAACATAATATCATTCATAAACATCAATTTGGTTTTCAATCAAATAAAAGTACAATAGATGCAATTTCTTCTAACCCAGACGATTTCTAATAATTTTAATAATAATATGAAAACCATAGCCATATTTTTAGACCTTGCCAAAGCTTTTGACACTGTCCCTCATTCTAAACTTCTAATAAAAATAGAAAAGCTAGGCATTCGTGGAGTACCCCTCAAACTTTTCACCAGCTATCTAAACAATAGACATCAATTCCTCAAAATTGACAATAAAACTAGTTGCAAAGAACTCTCTGAATACGGCCTACCGCAGGGTACAGTACTATCACCAATTCTTTTTCTTTTATACATCAACGATCTTATCAAACTAGAAATAGAGAATTGTGTGACAATCTCCTTTGCGGATGACACGTCATTGTTATTCACTGGAACTACATGGGAGGAGGCCAAGAATAAATCAGAAACTGGTCTTAAAATTATAAAATCCTGGCTTGATTATCATATCTTAACCTTAAATATAAATAAAAGTAACTTTATGACATTTTCACCAACGGCTGCTGGTCAGCCACATGCTCTTGACAACATCATTATACATAATTTAAATTGTCCAAATTGTCCAGACACTAAATGTTCTTGCTCCAAATTGAATAAACAGAAACATGTTAAATATCTTGGCATAATTGTCGACCAACATTTACGATGGGATGTCCACATAAACACCACTTGTAATAAACTTAAACATTGGATAAGTAAGTTTCGCAATATCAGCCAAGTTAGTGACAAAGAGGTTTCAAAGCTTATATATTTTGCCTATATACAATCTTACCTGGGATATGGGATAAGAATATGGGGTGGATCTTATTCTAATCATATAGATAAAATTTTTGTCATTCAAAAAACCCTAATCAAAGCCATACTAGGAAAACCTAGACGCTATCCAAGTGAAAATCTTTTCTTGACTTCAAGGTTCTAACGGTAAGGCAGCTATATATAAAACCTCTCATAACTTATATAAATAAACATAAAGATCTATTCAATTTGCGTGAATCTACTTATAATCTTCGTCCCTCAACCATAACTTTTCAGGTTGCTGACACTAATTTGTCCATTTGCAGAAAACAATTTTCATACATTGCATCTAAACTCATTAATAAAATCCCTCATCATTTCATCACCAATAAATTGAGTAAAAAGCTGGTAAGAGATATAAATGAATGGTTATCTTCGAATGACATTAATTTTTAAATATCTGCTACAAAAACTAAGCCAATTTTATCCATTTTTTTCTCTTGAGAAATAGAACAATTTAATTCTATTAGGTATCCCTCTTCTTTCTTTCCTGTCCTTTCTGTTCTCTCTTTTCCTTCTTCCTTTTCCCCTCTTTTTTCTTTTTCTTTTTAAGTTAAGTAACTTTGATTTTCTAAGTTTAAGAAGTTTAATATTTTTCTATCAGTTATATTTTTCCTTTCACTGTAATTAGTTTAATATTTATTAATTAGTTTATCTTTTATCCTGAAATTTAAAATATCTAGATTTTTAACACTCGGCCCCTGCGCACAGGTTCTTTAACCTTGCGGGGACCTTCCTTATATTCATTGTATAATTTAATTTTATACTGTAATACATCATTCTAATGTAATTCTATTTCTATGTTTCTAATTTTCTGTTGATGTTATTATTATTATTATTAAGGATAAATAAACGATTTTGATTTTGATTTGATTTGATTATCAGCCAACTCAATAATTAAAATGCAAAAACTCACTCAATATCAAAGTTAAATTATTATCTACAGACCAATTTCAAGTGAGAGAAAAGTTGTTGAAAATTGGTAATTTTATTGCTAGTTACCTTGTTTCGATGACACTGTCAGGCAAGGACAGGGTGTCACTGGCTCTATTTTCGGTTGTATTCTTATTAGCTGCGTGCCGGCGTCTGCACACAGCCAAGAATATAACCAACGATAGAAGAAGCAGCGCAATCGGCACTGTCATACCAATCATGAATGTGGTGTTATCTTGATCTGGAATACATGAAAATTGAAATGAATATAGCTTTAGAAATAAACGTGAAATATTTCAGATTTGTATTCCATCTTCTAAAATATTGTAAATATTTACTAAATGAAATAAAATTCTGATCGTCGCCTGTTAGTGATTAATCACACCTTTCATTGAAACAGTGAAACTGTTTATAAATGAAATTCCATAAATTCCACATATAATTATATATTCCATCTTGTACGCTTCAAAATTTTCAATCACACTTTTGTAGCTTTAATTAAATGTTATTTTCTACTAAAAAGCTATTAAATGTGAATTATCTACAATCTTCAATTCAATGAATTTTATTCTCGAATAGCGATATTTTGATTGGAATTGAGATACTTGATAGAGAATGAATTTGGTTCAAATAAAATAAAATAATTGAAATTGCAACTTTGTGCCATTGTGTACCATGGCACATACCAGTTGCACTGTGTGCAACTGTGTACCATTGAATGGTACACTAGTTTAGCGGACTTGCTAATAAATTGTGAAGATCACACAATGAGAAGTGTCTGTATAGTTAAATATGATCAACTCAAAAATGAATTGCACTCGAGAATTATCAAGCGCGGATTTAAAGTAGTGAGCTCACCAGTTTGTATAGGGAACGAGTAATGCGTGTCTGTGAATTTGTCAGCGTTTGTAAAGGCACGAATTTTAACTTTGTAGGTTGAACCACTCTTTAAAGGGCCATTGCAGTATCCGGCAGCTCTTCCTTCACATGTCTCTTCCCCTATTGTAAAATCTTCAACTGACGAATTTTTGAAAGGAAGATAGGGTTCCATCACCTGCAATGAAATTAACATTAAAATCATTATTGCTAAAATTGAAAATTATAAATGAATTATTATTAATAATTAAAATTAAAATTATGAATGCATAATTCCATCTTCAACTTATTTATTAATCTTTTTTCCATGAGAATTCATTATAATCCATCTTACAACCAATTTATCGAATCAAAAACAATAGGAAACTAAAGAATGATTTTCAAATTGAACAAAATATTGGTATTTGAATTTATTATGTGGATCCAGTATTTACTGGCTAGTTACTTCCAATCATGATCCCCTAAAAAGTAACATTTGCTCATTTACAAAAACCTTTGAAGAGTATTAAATTTCAACATCCATGTGAGTATATCAATAGCTTCTGATTTGTCGGAAGAAATACAGTATATACTAAGAAATTTCAGAAATAAAATTGAGCGAATTCCATAAGAATCAGTTTATTATTTTTGAGTTGACAAATTTTTACTAAACGATCAAGAGAATCACAAGAAACGAATAACCAACAAAAGTTTGGAATCATCTTGATGTTTTTTTTTCCTAATTGGGTTGGGCTTTGTAACCCTTAGCCACCGCGACCGCTATTCGATCTTTTGTGGCATCCCTTCTTTGGCTTATGCCATGTTCCATAATCCAAGGCCAGAGCAGAATTTACTCAGGGCCTTGAAGTCCAGTTCTCTTGCCTCCTCTGGTAGGAGGGTTGCCTTTCCAAGAAGTCTCCTCCTCATTTGCAAGAGTGCTGGACATTCCAGCAACAAATGTGCTGCTGATTTCAGCTAAGGACCCACCCTTCCGAAGCGGTTCAACTTCTCTCAGGGATGGGTCTGCACTCCATCAGATTCCATTGCGGAATCTTCAGTTTGTAGTGCCTTCCTCTGCATGTACCGTTTCCCCAGCGGGTTTGAGTCAGCAATAACTCTGAAACCTGTTCCCACGAGTAGCTGGAGACTTATTCAGTCACCCTGGGCAGAGCTCCGCGTTCACCCAGGGAAGGCTTCTTGAAACTGGAGGTCGCCTGGTATCCAGAGTTCGCATACTCATGTCAGGCACTCCCCTGACCATGCAGCCGTCGGCGAATGCTGTTCCACCATATGTTGGCTTGGCTTGCGCAGTTGATGCTTCAGGTGTTCCTACTTGAACACCCTACTTAAGCTGGGACGCAACGGTGTTAGTTGCCAACCATCCTACATCTACCACTTGCATCAGGAACCCGGAGGATTGCCACACCCCGGACAGAATAAATTCTGCCCCCCTGTGGGGGATCTTGATGTTATAACCATTAACCTTTTTCAATTATATAAATTTGAAAAAAAACGTTCAAATCTTGACAAAATAGTGAAAATATTTAACTTTTTGAGTTTTCCTGACCTCATTTTCAACTATAAATATTTAATCAGCTTCATTGAGTGATCAGATACAATCCGAAAAATAGAACAATCATGGAAGTTTGATGAAGAGATTGAGATTTAGCTGACGACTCTTGGAAGAGTAGTCAAGAAGTAGAATATTGGAATAGAATAGAATAGAATTCTTTATTGTCATTAAACACATAGTGCAATAGACATAGTCAATCACAATTTGATTAATATAATATTAATACAATCAATTTGAATAATACATAAATACATTTGAACAGTGGTAGAAATCACAAGAAAGAAAGGCTCTCCAGATTCAGATCAGGCCATTCTTGAAGTGAATATAGTGGTTTGGCTTTTAGGAACTTGTACATTGTATTTTTGAATGTACAATGTACAAGTTCCTAAAAGCCAAACCACTATATTCACTTCAAGAATGGCATGATGTGAATATGGAGAGCCTTTCTTTCTTGGTACTGCAGTTCATACCTGATACGGAGGCCAGACACTGTACGCTTGAACATCCCTCCAGCTGGGCATTTCAAGACCGGATGCATTTTTCGTGTCATCCTCGGCTATTATTATCGTGTAACCAGTTATCTAGAAAAAAGTTCAGGTTCTTATTTTTTACCAGTAATTTTTTCCAACAGATACTCTTTATTCAAGCATTTAAAAAGTATGCCAGAGTCCTAATGTAAAATTGGCTTCGACCAAAAACTAAATTCCGGCTTCAAAGAGCTACGATATGTATCACAGTTAGACATATACTTTGCTGAAGTTGCTACATAAAGCTTAACGGGTATTATTGAGAACCGATGTTCCATCAACTGTTGCCAGGTAATAGCTTGATAAATACGAATAATATAAAATATGAACAATAGAAAAATTAACTACTCTTTACTGTACTATTATAATAAGAGAAAGAGATTTCAACCAATCCTAAAAATAAACAACAAATAAATATATATCTAAAATCTCACAAGCTTCAATTTCCAAATATATTGAACTGTAATCTAGCAAGTTAATGAATTGAATAATAATATTTTCGTTATCAGATACTTAATACTATTATCAATGGGTTAATGTTTTACTTACTGCTCCATTCTGTTCTGAAAAGTAGTTCTTCCTGAATCGTATTTGAATGGTGGTTGAAGTACGACAAACTTCGGTTGGAACAACTTGGGAGCTTGGTTTTGGTGGAGCTGTGAAGAGCAAACAAAAATCTTATTTTATAACCAATTGAAAAATATTTTTTAAAGATCAGAACATACTGATTTTTGAAGATCCGACAGTAATTAGACTTGGTTAATGGATGTTGATTATTTTGTAGATTGAATTTTCAGTTCATTTTTCAATGCTTGTTTACACACAATGAAATATTATGAACTATTTATTAGAACACTTCAAGACTAGTTACTTCTTATACGTTCGATATAAACTTGGAAATGAACAATAAAACTCAAGTTGGAAATTATTAAGAACGAAGAAGCAACTTCTCCTATCATCTCATCATCAAAATGATCATCTAGAATGATTCATGTTCACTGCTCTATATGACTGACTAGTTGAAAAATCTTCTAGTGAAATAATTATAGATCGTCTTAATTGCCTGAACTGAAATATTAAACATACAGATAGTGAATATAGTAGTTGTATTGGATCACTATTATTTGGGACATTCTATTTATATTAATTACAGATTGTTCAGATAACTACGTTCTGAAATACCATATTAATTTATACAATTGCTTATTTACCTAGAATGGGCATTTTCTGCTTCCACACAGCTTCAGGTCCATATCCAATTCTTGTCTCAGCCTGAATACGGAATATGTAGTTTTTCCCCGGAATGAGATTCTTGATCGATCCATTCAAATCCCATGGTTTGAAATCTTTCACTTGGGTGTGAGAAGATCCCTAGAAATTCAATAGAATTATATTATTTATAAGGAGGTCAATTCACTAGGAATGGTAATCAAGGATAGCACGGGTGAGCTCTGAACTACATTACTTAACAAACTGGTCAGTAATGAAAACAATAATTTTTAGTCGATTTGTCTGTTTTATCTAATTTTTAATATTTGTTATAAACAATTTAAATTACAGTAAGAATATCCAGATATGATTATAAATCCTTTCATCACTTCCCTATTTCTCCAAGTTTTTTTATTTCTTTAAACAAATAAGAGAACTAATACAATATTGTCATAAGGTAGTCTCAAAGTAAAGAACTTTACTTTAATAAAATAATTCGTCACATGAACATTCTTGATGGATCATTTGATATTCCTGGGATTTAAATCTTTTTGTAGCATATTAAATTTCTAGAAATTGAAGAAGATAATATGTTTTAATAGTAACTTAGATTTTCTGAATCTAAGACTTAAGATTTTCTGGAGCGCAAGAAAAAACTGCCTTAGAAGCTCGCTTCTATATATTAACTTGATTCTGAACGTCAGGATAACGCTACATCTCCATGGTATATAATAACTGAAACTGCATAGAATTTTCAACTAAAAACAGTTCTGCTTATAGAATGTTAAAAACAGTTCTGCTAGTTGAATCTAGACTCCAATATGGGTTGTCTTGCTGGGGAGGTAATCCAGTAGATATACACTTTTTACCTGGAAAATATTCCGAAGTCTATGAAATTTTTACATGGTGTCTGGGGGTACTCTGGGATGTATATCCTGAGTTTTCCCCCTCCAGTACCCTGTGCTAACTTCGGGAGGGGCCAAAAACTTCAAAATTTTCGGTATTTTCTATGTTTTTCGTGTATATCTTGTAAATTAAGCAGATTTTGTGTACCATTGTGCATTACAAAGTTGTAGAGCATAAAATTTGCTAAATTTTGGTTGGTGAAACAATTTTGTAGACTCAATATTAACTGAAATACAGCCCACCAAAGTTTGAATTTTTTATTAAAAATGTAAACAAATTATTGAAAACTGAAGTTTTCGGCCCTGTAACTATTTTTATTACTATCATATTTGTTATGTAGTTATTTTAATAATTCATCAATAACAATATCTTGGAATATCTATCAACGAACCTCCCCCCCTTTTTAATTCTTGGTTAGTATTCTTCATCTTTTGAGAATAAGATTCGGATATTGAGCATACAGGGTTGGTGAAAATGATGGAAACGGCTTAATATTTATTAAACAAAGGTAATTTGACGGTAGGTGACATTGGAGATCGTACTAAAATTGAAAATACTACTTTACTGTGACTTCAAAAGTCTGGTCCGCCATCTTGAATCCGCCATATTGATTCTAACTTCATTTTATCAAATGGGAAGGTGGTCATGTTATACATGATTTCGATACAGAATTTCAAGAGAAAATTAATGGCGAAAACCGCACATCGATATGTGGAGCCGTTTTTAAGATATTTCAATTATTAATCAGACGTATTAAATCGACATCACTTACTATCTAAAAAACGGGTGAAAAAATTCAAACTTTGGTGGGCTGTATTCCAGTTAATATTGAGTCTACAAAATTGTTTCACCAACCAAAATTTAGCAAATTTTATGCTCTACAACTTTGTAATGCACAATGGTACACAAAATATGCTTAATTTACAAGATATACACGAAAAACATAGAAAATACCGATAATTTTGAAGTTTTTGGCCCCTCCCGAAGTTAGCACAGGGTACTGGAGGGGGAAAACTCAGGATATACATCCCAGAGTACCCCCAGACACCATGTTAAAATTTCATAGACTTCGGAATATTTTCCAGCAAACCCACTTTTTTTCATTATATCGACTGGACTAAGGTACCTACATGACAACAGTAAAACCTATAATAACTTCACAAAAAAAACTCATTAGAGTGATACTTCATAAGGGGAGGAGATCTCCATCCCAACCTCTTTTCACATCTTTAAAGATATTACCCTTAAGGCATCTATATATTTTTAGAGTACTTAGAATTTTTTATATTAGGAGTGGTAATGTAATTGGGGAACCAAATATATACAGTCAATCTCTGAGAGCAACAAACCGGACTAGAATACCGAGACCTTATAAAGAATCTTTTCGTAGATCTTTTCCTTATTTAGCACCAAAACTTTTCAACTTGTTACCACCTTCTTGTCATGACTCCACTACACTTTTTAAATTTCTTAAAAATGTTAAAGAATGGTTTCAATCTTTTAATGGTGTAGAGAACATAGCTTCATTGATAGATTTTGTAGAATTGAATTAAATAATCACTTTTGTTTTGTTGAAATCTAGGTAAAAATTAATATTTTTATTGTATCTTTTCTGCAATATCATTGATTGTAATTGAATAATATTTATTTTGTTTCTGTACCCGCCACCCCATTGTTTTGTTTTTCTTCCATCTAAGTACATAAAATCGTATGGCTGCTTCAACTCAGGCTACAAAAGCCTCAGAAGCAGCGTATTCCACATATTGTGAATAATTTTGTGTGAGGCAAACAACCACATTGTCAAAATTTATTATTATACTATCATATTACTATTATTTTATTTTACATTATTATTATTACTTGTGTGAACTAATAATACTACTTGTATGATGTTTCTTATTTATGACACTTTGTAACCTCTATGTAATATGTTTGTGTGATTTATTCTATGTATTATCCTATATTATGATAATTTTTAAATTGTTTTTTTTTTGTCTATGTATTGCAAAGAAGTGGAAATAAATTATTTATTTATATTTATTTATTTATTGGAGTTCTAAGATGAGAACTAACATCTTTATAATGAGCGTTTTGGAGAGGGAAACATCTAACTGTCTTATTTCATATTATACAAAGCCACAAGCAAAAATTAAGATATCCTGATATAATTGAGAAATCGCAATAACAAAAATAAATCAGTAAAACAATCAAAAGAAGAAAAATCTATTTATACAAGTTATATTATAATTTTAAGTGAATTTCCTTTGTTGATTACCTCCAAACCATAAGTAATGGTGAATTTGCGAATGACGCCATTGTGTTCATTGCTAGGCAATGTCCACTGGAATGATATATCTCCAGGCTGGATGTCGACCGGGTGGAATTTCTCAACCTGAAACATTTATTACAGTTATAACAGTCAAGTCAATAAAATTTACTACTTGAGAGAACTGAATCGAACTAATACGGAAAATTGACAAAAAATTACCTTATTTTTTACTAATGTTCATAAACTTTATTAAGTTGACTACTGTAAACTTTTTCTTACTAAATGGCTAATTACATTTGATTATTTATTTATTGTCAAGAATTCGCAAGCAATACTACAATAATTACAAATAACGTATCACAAAACGTACATATTATTTACAATAATTTAAAGAAATTTGAAGATGGCAAGTAATAAATCTACCAATAAAAGCACTCACTGATGAACAACATTCATTTTCACTCAAGATCCTTACTCAAAGTATTCTTAAGTTGTTGATAATTTTAATTCATGATTATTATTTTATGAACACAATAAAATAACCTGATTTTCGCCTCCAGAAAATTCAAATTATTATCATGATTTTACAACAAATTATACAAATTATTGTAGAGGTATTGATTGTACACTAGATTAGCTTGATGTAGGTTCCTTTACATGATAAATTGTCGTTTCACACAAAATAAATAACTTACCTTTCCAGAAACAGATTCCCGTGTTTTGAAAATAGCAGAGACAGGCAGCGACCGCCCGAGGATAGATGATTCTGTGCCGGGAGCGCACAATGACAGTGAATGTGTAGTTATGATGAGGCTTCAGGTCGTCTATAGTGATCGTGTCATGCAGTGTAAGGTTTTGAATGAGATTGCCTTCAGAATTCAAATACTGAACCTGAAACAGACCAATAATTCGATTATTGAAACGAACTATCTTTTCATTTTAGAGACTATGTCCATACTTGGTCGATTTTGTCTTTTCGATTTTCGACACAGCGCACATGACGCATGTAGAGCAGCATTCGTTTACCCGTCTAATTTCAATAGGATGCCTGAAGCGCAAGACGAACAGCAAGGCGATAAGCATATACGAAACGTAAGTCGACAAGGTGTGGACATAGCTATTCAATAGAAAAAGGTATTGATAATAAAGGTGTTTCAAGCATTGAATTCAGTGATTGATGTATGTCAACAATAAATAACTTTTAAAAATGGAAGACTCTGCGTATAATGTATGACCGTAGATCATTCTGAAATACACGAGAGGCGAAATTCCATACATGCTGTCATCATTGTTGAAATCTGATTTCTAGAAATATCAAATTTATTATCTAACTAATACAGAATAAATTGAATTCTTAAACTTACAACAATACTTCCTATACGTATTGTTGTAACTATCTCGAATAAATAAATAAACTTAAGAAATTATTATGCTCTTCAGCTCTTGTAGAGAAAATAATTTTTATTTTATGGATACAATGATATTAATTTAATTTTATTCAGGGTTTATACAGGCAATTAGAAACCTGTACTTTCCTGTAAAATGGAAGACTCTGCGTATAATGTATGACCGTAGATCATTCTGGAATACACGAGAGGCGAAATCTATACATTGCTGTCATCACTTGTTGAAATCTGATTTCTGGATATATCAAATTTATTACCCTAACTAATACAGAATAAATTGAATTTAAACTTACAACAATACTTCCTACGTATTGTTGTAACTATCTCGAATAAATAATAAAACTTAAGAAATTATTATGCTCTTCAGCTCTTGTAGAGAAAATAATTTTTATTTTATGGATACAATGATATTAATTTAATTTTATTCAGGGTTTATACACAGGGCCGGATTTCAACCTATTGCCGCCCCTAGGCTCTATTCTGGCTGCCGCCCCTTGGCATATCAGATATATGTATTATGAATGTTATTAAATATTATATTATGTATATTATATAAGTTATTATGAAACTAAAATTACAATTTAACAGTCAGTAATGATGGTTTTAATAAAACAATCAGTTACTTTTAGTTTTGTATCATATTTTAAAATGTCTATGCCCATTCAAAGTAAATAATAGCTGACAATGAAAAATGAAACTCATAAACAAACTTGATCATCAATCACAAAAAATATTTAGTTTTTTATGAATGGGGTATTTTTGGAATATATGATTGGTATTTAGTTGTTAGAACAAAATTTACAACACAATATCAAACTTTTAAAACTAAGCACTATACCAATGGTATTAACAAATTTCTAAAATCTTGGAAGAAGATACAAAATCATTCAGATTATTAGCAAATTATTGAAATAGAAAAATTAAATAATTTAAATTAAGAAAAAAATTTTATTATTGAAATATTAAAGAAAAGACTTGATCAGTATTCATGAGAACTTATTGCTTTTCTATGATTTGATTTATTTCTGGTTGTTTGATTCCTAGGCCTATACCTTTCAATATATCAAAATTTGATTAGCATCAATGGTATACTACTATCAAATAGTGTGAAATTATAATATGACTAAGATACAATTTTGAGCAAGGCAGTTCATTTGAATATTCTATTGGTTATACAGCATCTAATATTAAACTACAAATTCGATTAGTACAACCACATATTGTAACTATTAAATTCGAAAAATCTGTTTAAACAGATTAATCAAGTTAAAAATTTATTATCTAGGTAAACCTAGGACTACTAGTAAAATAATTGAAACAAGAAAATTGAAAAAAAGAAGAATCTTGATCCAATATTCACAAAGTATAATTCATTTTTTATTATTAGAATATGTGGAATATTCGATTGGTATGCAGATGCAGAGATCCAAGAATTAAAAAAACTTTCAAATAACAAAACAAACTATCAATCCTAAACTACCTAAATAAACTCACCAGTGAGTATTAAAATTTCTTAACATTGATATAAAACCAAAAAATATAAAAACTTAGCTCCCGGCCGTGCAGGACGTGCCGCCCAGCAAGTGAAATTAAGTGAATTTTATCCAGGCCTGTTTATACAGGCAATTAGAAACCTGTACTTTCCTGTACCTGTACTTTAGATATAATACGTGACTCACAGTAATACATCACATAATTATATTGATTTTAGAATCATTCATCATTACAATAATATTCAAGACTTTGTAACTAGTAATATCTTTAGGAAATAAAAGATGATTCTGCACTATTCAAGAGAACGAATTTAAAAAATAGAATAGCCCAATTATTTTTCAAAATAATTTCATAAGGCAATCGAGAAGGTTGAATGACTGCCTACATAATAAATTCAAGGAATTCTTAAAGATTGGGATTCTTTGCAAAAATGCATTTGAATGGAAGATTTTGAAAGCTGGCTTTCTCTAAGACGTGACTTACAGCATGATGTGTAAAGTCACCAGACATGCGGAATTTGGCAAAACCGAACATTTGTGTTGGTATTTAGAACAGTATTGAAATCTTCGTTACTCGTCAAGTAACAAACACCCACATATTTCATGAAATGAAAATCTGTTTGCCAAATTCGCAAGCCTGAAACCGCTTGGAAGGTAATTTGTAAGATTTTATTCTAATTTATATTAAAACTTATTTAAGCATTTCAATGAATGAAAATGCAGATGAGAAAAACACAGAATACAGAATGAAATTAAAAATTGATAACCAACTAGACAATTAATACTTGTTAACTTTGACAAATCGTAATATAATAAATAACAATACAAACCTCATTGCATTATATTCTCCATTTGGAGTATCCCCGTCAATGTTATGCTGGTATCCAGTATCTGAGTAGCATTTATCACAGTAATTGGTTCGGGATCTGCATAAGAGGAGAATCGAAATAAAAAATTAAAACAAAACAAAATAAAAATGGAGCTTAGGAATTGAAAAATTAATATAGATATTTTCAGTGAACATAATAAATATTTGATGATAAAATTGGTAGTTTCTAGAGAATAATTTTGACAATATCTCAAGCTAATTGAATAATAAAATAAAATAATTCGAGAAAAGTAAAGAAGGTGTGGATATAATAGTAAGAAGTCCAGGAGTAGTACGTACATATCTCTTGTTAATCGAAAAATTTAGATACAGAATGACCATAAACCAACCGCTTCCTAAATAAATCATTCTTCTATTTCCATAAGGTCGTTTCTGTATAAATTGAAATAAAAGATCTGATGGGATTTTGAAGAAAATACTATTTAAATAGATTTTTAATAAGTATGAATATTATGAACTAATGTTTTGGAAATGCGTCCCTGTAAAAAAATAAATAGGCTATATATTAATTTTTGTTGAATAAAATTTACACAAAAATATCATTCAATTTTTGATGAAAATGAAAAAAATTCATTTAGTTTTGTAAAACAAAATCTTTGTTTTATAAAATTGAAAACAAAAGTCTGTTTAAAATGGCCTACATGACAATAATTTATTACCGCTTTCCATTTTAGATTGGAAGGCGTAACCCCGAAAATTACATGGATTGATACAATCAAAGTACTTACTGTGCCAAAGCTATATCTAAACTCAATTCGTCATTATTCAAATCCGGCAGCCGTTCAAAGACATGAAATGGAGATATTGAAGCTTATATGAAAAACCATTAGCATTGTCACATTTGTATATGAATGGATGACGACTTACTCAATGTTTAGAACTGCCCACATTCGTCCTAATAGATTGCAAAGGCTGTGCAACATGTCGCTATTGAAACGGTGATATTATACAAGTAGCCAGGGGTAGGGTCCGTGGAATATGACCTTCCACTCAATTGTCATTGGGTATTCTCCTTGATGGGAGTGTTAGCGTCAGGAAGCGAAAGCCTCCTTTAAATCAAAGTGAGACGCGGTCTGCAGTGTTGGCGATGGCGCAGTGTTTACTGGTCGGTTGCCTACTGCTGGTTTGTTCACACTAGCACTTCTGATGTCAGTAACAAATTCCAAATGGAAACGATTAGAATGAATGAAAATTGGAACTGAAATCAAAGGTTCAAGAGACCAGTGGTAACCATACCTAAGTGCCTTGGTTCTCCTCCCAATTAGCGCCCGCGGGGTGGAGTGGCGATGGCGTGACAACACTAAATATAGGCATGTGAAACCGTGATACGGCGCACATCGAGGTGATGTGCTGAACAACCTAAAAAACACAAAATCTAACAAGAACATATTGTACGTAAATAATAACCATATTTTTTCCCCCAAATAGTTTTGATTTATACCCTGCATAAGGTATACCATAAACTTTCAAAAACTCTTCCATGGTAGTGAATTTAACATAAAGGCGCCAATTCAAATACAGCGCCAAGAAATTCCGTCTACAAAAGTGAATTTCGGTCAATGAGAACTTTCAATGCCAAAATTGTTCAAATAGTGAATTCTACCAATGATAACTCAGCGATAACGAAGACTCTGATGCGCGAACAACCTGCCTTAACATAGGAACGATTGGGATTTGTCACTCCCCTAGCCATTAAGGTTGTGGTTCATAAATCGCATTGTTTTTACCATCAATAAAACTATCCAACAACAAAATGTGTACTGTATACCATATTATAATTTATGTGATTGTATCAATGCAAAAATAAATAAATAAATGATAAAATATAAATATAAAAAATAAAAGTATACACTGGAAAAGTGCAAATAAAAAAACGTAATTTGAAAGCTAGTAATGTTACTTGTTCTAACTGATAAACGATGTAACTATCATGTCCAGGTGATCTATGACGTGGTGTGAATTTCAAATCGGTAATTTTGACTCCTGGCATGAGGTCTTCAACGAGAGAGCACTGATCTTCCCTCTTCGCCGATGGTGTTGTACCACATTCCGACATATTTTTCGGACCCTCACATTTTCCTCTTCAACACCGAGCTCGCCCATGTGATCACAAAACCACCTCCAATACGACCCCTCCTGGCCTGGGGAATTCCAACGTCACATTTGTCGAGTCAATCAACAATGGAGCTATGCTAGTTACCGGATTCGGTCCTGCAAGAAAAACAATCATCAGACTATTATCAAGTATATGTTACATTTGGAAAAGAGAAGCACATACAGTTTTTCATTCCAATTGAATTCAATATTATATTCAACTTAATTTGAAAGAAAAAATTACAAAAAATGATGAAGAGCAGACAAAAAAGGGATGGACAACAAAGGATCCCTCTTTTTACAAAAAAAATGATGAAGAGCGGAGAAAAAACAAATAGAAAAAATGACCAGTTTTGATGCTTAAGATACAAGAAGACAGTTTTGATGCTTAAGATACAAGAAGACAACATATAAATGTTATTTCAAGAAGAATTAAGTGTACATTAGATGAGACATGACATTCACTTTCCTTACACTTTTATTACTTTTACTTTCCATTTCACTTGAAGTATCTTATTTTTATGATTTTTTAAAAAAATATTTAATGAAATAAGCAATTTCGTCCATTACAAAAATTGAGTGGATCAATCCCTGCGAATTATTTGGCTGGGAACCTTGAAATGAATTGAGTTGACAGTCAATGTTTCAGTCTTGACGCAATAATGCATTTGAATCCAACTGTAAGAATCTATATGATGAGAATCAAACTTGAAAATCTGAGTTGAATTTGTAATGGAAGTTCTGATTAGAATAATTACTTAGAACTATATTTTTTCTGAGAAACAGTAGATTAATTTCTAGCACCTAATTATTAGATTTCTTATTTCTGGAAATGTAATTAGGAAATTTGGGGAGTACTTACTGACAGTATGGTTGACTCTGCTGGGGCTGGTTGCTTTCCATTGAAACTGACAGTATTCAATTTGAATCATGCACTTTCTCACCAGGCATCATGTGTCATGCTACTTCAGCTCAGTCGAGCCTCCTCACCTGAAGGCAATTTCACCCACCAATGTCTCATCATCCTCAGTACGGTACCTGCAAATCGATCTTTCTGATAAAGTTCTTCATTTACAAAGCGTTAACTCTAGGCATAAAGTACACTTTTCTGGTTTGCTAGGACGACCTCAAAAGATTGAATCATAAATTTGGACGATAAAAATGTAGTAAAGTTTCAATAGAAAAGTACAATAAAATTTTCAAAGAGAATTCATTGAAACTTCATTGACATGACAAATTACATTGAAACCAGTAAATTATAATTTTCAAAAGTTCAATGTTACTATTTTTTAGCATTATTCATAATTAGAGTTCCTATATTATTATTGGTGGAATAATTCATTGAGTTCCCAAACCTCATTTTACTCCTATGTGAAATATGTAATTTGACCAGAGATATTGAAATGAAATGAAAAATTATTAATCAGAGGCCATTTCATGGCCTGCACGTATGGAGCCGAAGCCGTACGCCACGCGGCAAAGCCATTAACGTGGCTGCGGAAGGGTTTAACGGTCACCAGGAAGCTAAATTTAAATTTAAAAAAGTAGCTACATCTTCTATGGCTGTGTGAATAGCTCTGCACTTCAGCCATTTCAAACCACGTGCACAGTGTGTGGAATGGCTTTTAAGCTCAACCAATTTATCCATAGGGATATCATCATAAAGAAGAAAACTTCTAATATTGAAAATAGAATAAGAATAGCAGCCTAAGAAATCAAACACTCATAGTTAAATATCAATACAGTGCATTGGACGCCAATCAAGTAAAAGATTAGGTAGTGAGCCTACTTGAAAGGCAATTTACAAGAAAATATTCTTTTTCTTGTTTTCTATACTAATTGCTATTCAATTTATTCTATCAGAAAGAATGCATATTCCTTTAGATACATCAAGTCCATCAAGATTAGATTTAGTCCATCAAGTGAAAAAATTGTCTATCAATTTTTATTAATAATTTTTAAAAATAATTATGATTACATTATTAGCCTTACCTAATGGAGTATTCGGAGAAGGTTTCTCTGGCTCATTCCACGTACTACCACTGAATTACTAGTGACCTTTTCGATGGTGAGATTTGAAGGAGGCTTTGGAACTGAAAATATTACAAGCATATCATCAAAAGAAGTAGTAAACATCATACAAACAAGTATAGATGAGCAGCATTACACGAAAATATATATATATTTCCTAAACAGGTATATTAATTGCGAAATATTTCTACAAATCTTTCAAAACATTTATTTCTTGAAATAACAAAATTTAGAAATGTGAAACTTATTTTAAATAACCAATATACAAAACATATGCAAAAAGAAATGCTCAAAGAGACAAGCGATGACACTAAGTACTGTATCGATGACACTAAGTGATATTATCAATCACAGTGTTCACATTCTTGAGGATTCGATTGAGAAAGATTTTCCAGAATGCTAAACAGAAATTCAAAGTGATGGACCTATTTTTAATCTATAAGTACACCATATTTCCGAATTATTGGGGAACTTGGGATGATCCAGCGAGGCGGAACACCTGAGAGGGTCTCTCCGCCAAAAGCCATAAGAAATAATAATCATAGTGTGAAACTAAAGAATGTGCAGAAAAGTTGGTTTACAAATATCTTTTAAAACAGTGTTCACGACCACAAACCTAAGTTACCAAACTACAAACCAAATATAGAACGAGCAACAGTGTGCCATGTTTTAAATATTTAGAGAGTTTTCAAGAGATTTTCACAGCAGGATAGAATAAAGAAAGCTCTGAGGCCTGGGGCTGGAATTTATTTATAACAAAAGTGCGTCTCTTCACACAAAAAATTAGACATTATAATACAGTGATCAAACCATCAATGCTCTATGCCAGTGGACCCTGAACCTCACAGGAAGCTGATTTAGAAAATTTGAAGAAGGAAGAAAGGAAAATAATAGAAAAATTCTGGGTCCAAGATTAACTGAGAATGTTATAGATTACAAAAAAATAGCACAGTTGAGCAACATTCAAATATTGTAACAGACATGAGAAAAAGATCTAAAATTTTAAAAAAAAATAGTAAAATATGTAGCTTCTTGCCAATGGAGAATGGATTCAAAGGCAAGAAAGATCTAGTTCTAGCAAATTACTTTTTTCGCAAAAGTCAACGACCATGATTCAGACTCCAGCGTCTTCCATAAGCCAAATAATAATAATCATAGTGTTGCAAATATGATTATAGAAAGCAATCTTCTTTTCTAGAAGGGTCTATGAAATCTCATTCGCGACCATTTCTTTCTAAGGTAATGAAACCTTATTCTAATATTGAACAGAGTTTCTTTCAACTTACAGACAGCTTGGAAGTAGTCGTGCGGTTCACTACGCAGCCCGTGACTGATGGCAAACACTTTGATTTGGTAGCCTGCACCCGGGTAGAGATTGGTCAGAGTCAGCTTGTAGTCTGTGGTCATAGTAGTAACTGCTTCAGGCCTTCCTATAATTGAAAAATGCCTTCTTTAGGAACCATTACTTCGGAAATTAAACAATCTAAGGATATAAACCTAGAACAGTGATAATTTCAAGAAATTGATAGATTTTGACTTGGAACAATAGATTTTTCTTTATTCACAACTTTTTAATAAAATACATCAAAATTGTAGACCACTATGATTATAGAACAGTCTAAAATGCTAAATGGATTAAATCATAAAAAATAAATAATATGCTATGATTTATATTTTTGAAGTGCCTTCCTTATTGGTACACCTGAGTGGAGAGATCGCTTACTTTGGTTGAATAAATTAATTTATTTAAAAAAACCTTTTAAATTAATAATACAAAAATCAACGGCTGAAAATCATAGAAATTTGTTTACTTTACCTGTATCATTTCTGTTGTGGACAACTTCAAATTTATCTTGACGTGAGTTTACATCAGACTTCCAAGAAATGTTAAGTCCATTCTCGATTGGCTTTAGATCTTCAATTATTGGGGACGATGGTTCTGAAAAACGATAATTAGAACATTTGTAGCAACCAAATGGATAAAAAAGTCTTCCATTGATGGATGAGGAAGACTGCTTAGAAAATTCAAGTTTTCTGCAAACATAACTAATCAGTTCTAGACTGACCAAAGTGTTCAGAATAAAAATAAATTCACAAGTATCATGAAATGGATAACTAAAAAAGAGAATAATTGATTGAATATGGTGGAATTTTGAGTTAATATAACGTTGTTAATTTCTAAGTCGAATAATTACATGAATTAAATTATTTGAGCAAAACCACTGAAATTAAACTAAAACTTCCATTTTAAAAATTATTCACCGTACTCAAGTCATAGTTGCCATATCGAAGTCAAGTCATTTCCTTGAAATCAATGAGCATTCCAGTTGAAAAAAACTATTGATATTTCAAGTTTCATCATCAAAGCCTCCTGTTAGTAAATTAAAAATTGGTTTTGAAGCTCTTCTTTCAAACACTATAGTTTTATAGTAAAGAACTTTATCAGGGTTTATTTTTTCTAAAACTGCATTAAATTGGAGAAGAGCAAATAGGTTGATACTCATCAATAGCAGGATAGAAACAAAAACGGGTTGCCGACTTAAAATTACTATGAGATTTTATTTATGAGAGAATTTTATTATAAAAGATTCAATATTCCATCTACATCACCTCTACTAATAAATAATAATAATAATAATACCTGACTTTCCGAGAAGAGCACAAATTAATAGAATAACAATTTATTTTACAATTTCAATAATAACAAAAAACAGCCCAGTACTTACTTGTAGCTTGGTATATTGTGGACTCATTGCTTTCAACCTGATTTGATACAGCCTGAACAGTAATAGAATAGTTTCTACCCGGCAAAAGAGATTCTTTTTTGAGAATCTGACTCGATTCTTGAGTAAACATTGAGAAACTGTCTCCATTGAGAATTTCAACTTCGGCGTAGCTGACCTGTGAATAATATAAATATGGTCAGTTCAACATTTCAAATTTATTAATTATAAATAAAAAAATGCAATTTTAAATTTAAAATGTATAACCTTTGTACAGTGACATTCATTTAATTTGACGCTTAGCATTAGATAGATAGATAAATAGAGAGATATCATTTCTCGACGTTGCTGATGACCGTTGAGTACGATGGCAAATAAATAATATCTCTATATCTATCTAATCCTAATGCCAAGCGTCAAATTGAATGAATATCACTATACACAAAGTGTTCACATTTATACTTCTTTATACACAAGCTTAGATTCAATTATTAAATTCAGGGACTATTAAAAAAATATTACATTCAAGTGATATTAATGACATGGATCTATAAAAACACTGACATCAGCGATTTCATAGAATTTTTAAAGCAAGCACCCAATATACATAAATTTTTCACGGAATGAAAAAACTAATGTTCTTTCAACTCAATGTTAAATGATAATTTATTTAATAACATATTATGCTCAATTACAAACACGCATTTTATTCTACAGCGAAATAAATATATAATCATTAATATAATTTTCCAATTAGTAAAGCTTCCTCTTTTATAAGCGAATGTTATCTCTCTTTTCCTCAACATGATTTATTGCATTACGAGACTCAAAGAAAGGGGAAAATTATACGAATGTGATTTCATCAATTATAGATAAGGTATGACACTAACAAGTCATAAATCGCTTGTAAAATTTCAAACTACTCGCAAACCCATTGTTTCAAACTAACAGCTGCAAGCTTCAATTAGACTAACTCAACTCAATAAGTTCCAACTCGACTAGTGAATGATAACTAATTAGATAAAAGTTTCTTGATATTTACTTAAAAATTGAATGACAAATTAAAACTACTTCGAGCTTGATTTCCGCTCTAAAACGTTTCCGGATAAAATCAATAGTATTCATGGGACAGTTTTGACAGTTCGAATTACTTATTTACTCTCAAATCAAATTCCAGAAAGCTCGCCGCACTATACCAGATTCCGACAGATTCAAAACATTGCATTCTTCAATGTAATTTGCATGGACATTGCTGTTTAGTATCTGTGCGGTCAGTTGCTATTGGATGTAAATATGCTTATTATTTTAAACTACATTGAAAAATACTTTTACCTACAACCTTTATAACGATACTTTTATAACGCAATCATTACAGTTTCACAGTTGCTTTTTCGAAATGGAATTTGAAACTTGTATAGTGATGGCCTCATTACGATGCAGATAGTATATTATGAAACGTTTCTAGTTCAATCTGTTCAAGTTTTAAAACACTGGAACAGAACAAAAAGCTGATAAAAGCACTGAGTAGTTAAGTTACTCATGCGTGTGTTTGGCTAGCAGCTGTCCTAACCTATACGAATACGGTAAACATTGAAATAGAACTTGGTCGTTTGAATCAAGGTTAGTTCAGATTGATAATGTAGATATTATTGTTTTTGTTGGTCGTAGATAAAATGGTGTATGCAATGGTTGTATTTTAGCCTTTAAACGACTTGTGAGATGCCTTAAAATAATTCGCGGCATTGCCGCTCGTATTTTAACCTCGGTATCTCACCCGTGGTTTTAAGGCTCTCATAATATAACCATTGCATAATCTACTATTTCGTCTGGCAAGCCAAGTTAGATGACTGAGATTTTAGATCTGGTTGACAACTATTGATTTGATGATTGAAATAGATAAATACGAGTGGGCAATGCTGAAACACACTGTTAGGGACGCTTTCACATCAATATCCAAAATATGATTTTACATCGCCTCTGTAGATAAACCTAAGCCAGCTTAGACATTGGTGCTTCGGACATCGTATCTTAAGACATGATGACTTAAGTCATCATGTCGCACTTGAACCAACCAACTTTATCAAATCCAATATCGTGATCGTAGACCAGGGTTTCCCGGATAGATCGTGTCAGTGGACTCGAGCTCAGAAATCAGAGCTTACACATGATGTATTATGACTTATGTCTTATAAGTCATAAGACATAATGTGTAAGCTCTGATTTGATAACGTTGGTTGGTTCAAGTGCGACATGATGTCTGAAGCACCAATGTGTAAGCTGGCTAAAGAATAGTTGAAACAAGAGTTTCTCACCTTGTAAATTTCTTGATAGCTGGCATTGTCTGGCACCCATGTAACTGTCACATCTCCTGTATGCTCATCAACAACGGATTGCAAGTCACGAACAGGTAATGGTTCTGCGAAAAAAAGATTCAGTCATATTAAATCAAAATCTATGATTCCACAAGAATACTTTATATTATTATCAGGAATTGAACAATAATATCAAGTTAGAAAGGTGGTAGTAAAAGAATCTAGATTTAATATGAATCTCATAAGAACCATAATAAGAGTATTCTGAGTATCACTAGAGAATATCAAGGTTGAATCTATCAAAATGATTTAAGACAACCGAGTCGAAAGGTAAAAAAATTTGGCATAAAGAGTTGTAAAAATGTAAACTGAACTGAAAAAATAAAAGATAAACAGAACGAATATTAACAATTATTTCCAAAACTGTTGACTTTGAAAATGAGTAGTTAGTTATTATCCTATCAAAAACAATTGTCAAAAAAAAAAAAAAAAAAATCAGATTTTGAACGATTGGTATCCGACCAATTTTGAACTAATTTCGGTAAAGCTATCAATTTACAGTTCAAAGTTCCAATACCCGGAAATGCCCATTTCATAGAGGATAACATTGATGAGTTTTGAATTCTCGTTGAAATAAAGGAGGATTCCAAATGAATTTGTGAAGTGAATGACAATATTTGTACAAAAAACAGGGAGAAATGATCGCGTTACGTTAATTACTGGCTCTAAAATAATTAGCAAACTTGTGATAAGAAATTTTCTCTGAAGTGGACTGTATGGCGAATTATATAGTTGATTATATATCCATCCATAGAATAAAGAAAAAATACTCACTGAATCCTCTATGTTGTAATGACCAAATTTGTTTGCTTTATTTGAAGTAGTGAAGGTGGAATATTTGATAGAATAGATATTTTGAGGATCCTAATATCATATTCAAGTCAAGTGCAATAATTATCATAGATTGTCTCAGCTGAGAGGATTGCTATTTTACGCGGAGAATACTATGGTGTAAACAGAAGTACTTACTGAGGGTAACGTTAACAGTAGCTGGCCAACTAGTCACTTTTCCTGAAACAGTCTTAGCCAGAACTTGATAGGTTCTGCCTGCCTCCAAGTTTTCATGGAATTCCCACTCGGTTGGCTCATCGCGATTCCTGAAGACAGGCACTGGCGGCCCTTGTCTTCTAATGTTTATCATTATCTGGTATTTATCGAACTCGCTGTCAACATAACGTAAAACACTCTTATTTACTATTATTTTTTCAACTACAAATTCACAAAATTAAATCGAGTTCAAGTTGAAATTGAGCCTTGTCGTGCAATGAAACTGACAGAAAATTGAAAAACGAATTTAATCATTGAACTTATGATTTGATAAATTCATAAATTAGGCTCAATAAAAAGGACTAAACAAAAGCTAAACCCACAAAAACTTAAATAATTAGTGCCTAGTGTAAGAGATTATTATCAATTCATTGATGCATATTGCTTTCATTGATGGAGAGTCCATTAGGCTAGGGGCGTACACCGGTTAGTCAAGACAAGACAAGACGAGATTAGTCACGTTTAGTCACAGTAATTCACATAGTTGCTTATGAAGCAGCACACACAGATGCAATGACTAATCGGTGTGTGTTGCTTAATAAGCAACTATGTAAAGTACTGTGACTAAACGTGACTAATCTCGTCTTGTCTTGACTAAGCGGTGTACGCCCAGCCTAACGGGCGTTGAAACCACGCTGTATAACCATGTTTTGGAGAAAATTAAAGATTAAAACGTTATCAACGTTCTCACTTTTACGTCAAAAAGATATATATAAAAAAATGAAAGACGTTACGAAAGTAAGACAAAACCCCAATGAGATATAAACACAAAACACTTGAACCAAATTTAAAAATATTAAATATTGACCAAATTAGAGCCGAAAATTTACATAACTAACGGAACTATTAAATAGAATACAATTTTTAGAACTCGTAATAGGAATAGAATGTTGCCATCAATTACCTCAAGCCTTTTGGTGGTTCCCAAGTCACTTTGAAACTATTGGAAGTCACAGAATTTTTGTCAACGGTGAAAGAGAACGGCCTCAGTGGAATAGTGCGGTACTGCGCCTTGGTTGGGAAGGACGTTTCAAGGTCACTGACTGTTTGCACAGATATATTGTAAGCACGACCTGGAACATTCAAACATTAGTATTAATGAAATCATTAAATTGCAACTCAACAAAAATCTCATCATTCCTACCAATTTACATGTGGATTATTATAAAAATTGAAAGTTTCAATTAGATTCTAATCTATACAAATGGACAAAGCTGGCAAAGGGTAACGTGAAACAGACGAAATCAAGTAATATTGAGCCAGCAAGAATCAAAATATCATGAACCATTCATTAGGCGAGATTCTAAACCGATTTGCTTCAATCCTGATTTCAGAGTTTCGGCATTTTAGACTAATGGTTGTACGGACATTCTATCATCAGAATAAAATTATTTACACGGATAATAAATTATTATAGCCTAAATTTGAAACATCCCTTTATCAATCACAAAATCAGGTAATATTAATAAACTTGAACAAAATAATTATTCATTTATTAGTTATAATTAAGTTTAGAAAACCTATTTTTTATTTTAAAACAAATTTTAGGATCTTTTGCCAGAAAATCCAATAACCACTGCAGTTACAATAACTTTCATTGGATTTCTCAGCAAATTTTAGATGAAAATTGACCAATTTCACGCCTAACATTTATGAAATTGTAGATTTGTAGAAAATGTGCAGTCTTCCACCCTCTGTATTTCGGTAGAGAAGCCTTTCCGAGAACATATCTCTTCAATTCTGAGAATAAAACATCATCTTGAAGTATTCTCAGAGACAATTTCTATAGAAAACGGTAGGTGCCAAGGTGATATTTGGGCTGAATTTTTAATGCCAGTGACGTCATTTTATATTTACCTGATTCCAGAAAACAAATTCAATAGATTTACCAATAGGGGCTTCAAATCTTTGTTGAGATAACGTAATTTAGCTGACTGTGCATGAATTTTAGGCCTCCTACTGTCGGTGTTCTATACCGTTCAAGGACTCACATTGAATTATTGTGAATCTTGAAAAAGAGTTTTGTTGGAATGCGATTATTGGATTCAAACTCAATGAATTATTAAAAAAAAAAACAGCTACTTACCAGGAACAAGGCCTTTGAAAGCTGCTTGGGCGGGACCGGGCGGGTCTCCGTCTTTTTCCACATAGAGAACACTTTCAGGTGCATCCTCTGGATCTATGGAGACTTTGTAGTGAGTGTAGATGTTAGCTGGATAAGAGGGCTGCCACAAAACTAGAAGCGTTGTTTCATTTCTGAACCACACAATAAATTTGCCAGGTGTGTTCGGTTCTGTGGAAAAGTAACAAAACTCAACATTAATCACAAAGTTGGAAAGAAATAGTTCGAAACATAGAATCTAGAAATGTGAAACCTTTCTCGAATTTAATTTATAGAAGGCCTACACATGCATACATCAATAATATAGGTTCAGCATAAAATAGTCAACTTCCCTTGCTAGAATTCAAATAAAATTAACTTTCATAAATATTAAACCAGGAAATTTTGAAATACTCAACTTCTATAAATTCTATTATGCTTGGTCACAGCTTTTCAGAAATAATCTATTTTAAAATTGCTTCTGGGATTCAAGTCGATTCCAATGTCAAGTGTTGAGGAAAGCTGGTATAGAATGGAATAAAATAAGGCTTAATTAATTTTCTAATCAAAGAAGAGCAACAAGCTTTATTAAATGACAACACTTTATTTATATATCTTCTGTAAAGAAAGAATAAATATGTAAATAAGCATTATTTTACTGATTCGAAGGCGCACGCTAATGCTAATCGTTTACTTGAGATAATCCTTTATTGATTGGCATATGACAGCTTAGATCTTATATGTGTATTTTGGTAAATAAATGTGTATTAAGATAAGATAAATAATGTTATTGCCATATGAGCGTGTATGGATAAAATACTCATTTACAAGACAGTGTCATGTAAATGTAATACAGTAATTGCAAACAAATGGAAACATGTAGAGAACTATTAATATGTTCATAAAAAATCACAATCTTAAAACAAGGAAAGTATAAAAAACCAAAAGCTTATTAACGTTATGGAGATAATTATTTCCATTTAGTAGGCCTATTTATAATATATTAAATAGGAGTACGCTCGATTTCGAATTCAATTATACAATTTGTAAATTTGAAGAAAAATAAATAAATTTCGGTTTGGAAATTTTAATAATAATTATGTATTTAATTTATCCCCACTACCACAGTATATTTATAATATCCTACTCCTATCAGCAATGTTCGGTAGAACATCGTTGGGTTTAATGTTCTCTGTAATAAATTGAGTTTCGACGAGTATTCAACAGTTGTCATAAAAAGCCAAGATGATTGAAAATTAAAAATCTAAGACTCATGAATGATTTGGCTTAAATTTCTAAAAACGTTTTGAAGTTCATACCGAAAACTTTGACAGGAATCAATAAAAACCCACGTCAAATCCACGTTCATTCATCATTAGGGAAAAATTAAAATTAGGAAATATTCATGCAAATTGTTCTATGAACATAAAAAAAACATCTTACTTGTTGTAAAGTTGCGAGAGACGTAGACAGCACTTTCCTTATTGTCATAAACGGTAAAAAGCTGCACTTGATAAGTTCCTCCTGGTGTCAAGTCTCTCAACGTGTATGGACTGGCATTATCGGGAAGCATGATAGTCCTCGGCTCGACATTTTGTTCAACCAATGGCAAAACCTTAGAAAAATAGCAGTTGCTTATTATTCATACTCATTTATTAATGCAAAACTAACTGGTGATTCAGAAAGTTATGGTTTGATTCTCAAAGTTTCTGGGTCAATATTTTTCTTAAAAAACAAAAGCAGAACTACAGTATATTAGAATAGACAATTCTAACAATATTTTAGAATTTTCAAATAAGTTCATATCAAAGTTGCAAACAAAAACACCAAATAAAAATCTAAAATCATTGAGAATTTTCAATTGACTGAAAATTTCGAGCTAAAAATATTTCCAGCATAGGGATTATTTTTCCTTCAAATATAAATTATTGGTACTACTGTACTCATTAACACCATTGTACGTAGTTTTCATGTGCCAGTGTCCATGTACCATGTATCTATTCGTTTCTGTAGTGACTGAATAGTTGTATTTTGGTTCTTTTTTCAAACGATGAACGGCTATTTGTAATTGAAAGTTATAATATTACTAATATAAATCTTAAAAAACGAGTAAAATCATTTAATTTCAAGTTCCTTGAAATGTATTAGTTCCTCAATATATTGTCTCCAAACTGGAGCTCGTCTTTCACTTGTTTGTAAGATGTATATGCGCAATACCTTTCAATAATAATGAACACACGTTCATCGTTTAGAAAAACCCATAGCCGAACATATACAGACACAAATGAGTACTGGAATAGCACTGGCCCATGTGAGCGACATACAATGCGTTTATATAAGTACAGTGAAGTCCCTAAGTTTCTCTCCCTATATCCAAATGTTTTCTGAAACACAACATACCATAAGATTTAATATACATAATCTGTTAATATAAAACAATGAAAATAAGATTACTTGGACTAACTAACCTTCATCTTGAAGCCAGTATAATGTCCAAGGGCGGGTGGATTCCATGTTACTTGAGCCGTTTTACCGACTCGCACATTCACTGTCAAGTTGGAAGGTGGATCTGGATCTGTTGAAAAAAAATTACATATTTTGAGTGAAAAGAAAATGATCGTCATCACGGAAAAAGATTACGACACTCGTATTCTCATTAATTCTTGGACAAAAGGAAACAATAAATGTATTATTCTAATCCATTACCCAGATAAAACCGATATACCAGATAAACCTATTTTTGATAGAAAGCGAGCCGGAGTAGCCTAGTGGGTTGGAACGTTTCAACTTCGTCTGTTATCGTTGCAGCGGACATGGATTCGATTCCCATTCCATTTGGCATTTTTGAATGTCATTCTTCATCTCATTACCTAGGCACAAGTAATAGGACTTATAAGGGCATCTCTAGCAGCTAAAAGTTTTTATTTCAAGGAATAATAAATAAAAATGTTCATTACTGCAGCAAACTTTTTAAAAATGTTTTTTTTTTATATTTTATTATTGTCTTTAAAAACTTGAGAAACCAATGTGGAGCAAACGTACTCATTGTTCAATGGAGAATAGGGAATGATGAATGTACATATACTGATGTGATGATTATGAGTAAGAGATCACTGGTTGAATTTATAGGATACTGAAGAGAAAGTTTCGCAAAATATGATTGAGTCCAAGCCAATGCTAAGATTATGTTGTCAAATTCATCTAGGACTCAAACATCTATTGCAGTGAAAATTAAGTTGAATATCATATTAGGAAGGAATTTATTTATTTATTTATTCAGTAATGTACACATAATACTAGATGAAAGGTTCAACAGGCTTAAGCCCAAAACTGTCCCTCTTCAAATTTAGAAAGAAGTCCAAAATTTAGGTTATGATCCATGTCTTTCTAAGTCACATCCAAAAACGAAACACTTGAAAATTTTTGAATATTGCAGTAGATAATATGAAAGTTTCGAACCGAGAATAGCCAAATTATTAAAATAGTGAATAGTGAAACAAATACAATAAATTTGCTATCATGCATGACAATAAAGGAAATTATTAGCAAACAAATAATAATAATACAGTACTATAATGATTATACTGTGTTTAATAAAAAATAAACAAAGCTCGGATAAGTTGAATTGCGCCAAAAAGACTAGCATACATAGTTTCGAAGACTATAAAAACAACAAAATTTTCTTGGTAGTGTTTTTCCTCATACCGTGAAGTCATGAATATCAAATTGGTGTTATTATCATAATCATTTATGAAATTGTGAGATTTTTATTCTTATAAGTAAATTAATCGTTGATAATATCATCAAATGAGATTAAAATATAACAAATTTCGAAAAAAAAGTTGTATTTGTGATGTACATTAATTTGTCTTATACATTTCTTATTTAAACATTTTATTTTCTAAACCCCACGTCATAGAGATGGATTAATCAAAAAGCATGCTTTTTATGACCTTGGAATTATAAGGGCTAACATTAAGAATAAATTATAATTGGCAACTGAAACTCAAAAAAGGTGTCGGTTGTTGTTCTACGAGGTAAAAGAACGAAGGTTTCCTTGTTGATAATGATAGCATTGAAATTTCGATCACATTACAAACCGACTAAAAAGTTCTTAGAAGCAGTATGTATGGTTCAAGATAATAGTAATTAGTCAAAGCTCACCAGTTATGATTGAAGCGGTCCACGTCAACCAATCATGGAGACTGGAATTGGAATAATAAAGATAGAAGTCGTATTTAGTGCCGGGAAGTCCATCAGAAAAGTTGATGACATCTCGAACGATGTCATGAGAAGATATTGTCGTATTGGGAGGAGGGTTTCCAATGCGAGGCGAGTAATCCAGTCGATATGAACTGTTGTCTTGACTCAGTTTGCTAGGAATCTGAATCACTAAATCGGCAGCATAGCAGTCCTGTAACAGAGCAAAAAATTGCCAAAATTAGTCCTTCCTAAGTTTTTAATGACTGTGATCTCAAGATCGTTAGGCACTAAAATTCCACTTTAGTTCAGCAGTTTTGTTCATTCTCCAGCATATTCCTGAGCGATCACTAGTATAAAGAAGTAGAATACTTGATGTACATTGCACACTCAAATGATATAATTATTTTATTAGGTGTTGACAATTAAATTTTAAAAATTAATCAATTCAATTAAATCCTACTTTTCATTTTCATGACAATTAAGACATTTTTTAGAAACTAATAGAGCATCCTCCTGAATTTACTGATAAATTACTAAAAGCTATGCTAAGTAACAATATTGACAACTCGCAGTAGTTTATTATTGTGATAAGAATTTATGTCAATAATGGACACCCGAGTTTCATGCTCCAGTCTATAAGAGTAGATTTAAATAAGTACAAGTGTATTAGAATAGTATCGAGTAGAGTACTGTAATTCAAAGTTTTGAATCTTTACACAGAGAAACAAAAAATTGATGCAAAGTTAATAAAAAATTCGACTGAATCAGTTCCAGATTCCTTTATTTAATAATATGGCTTAATAATGCCATACAATTTTTGATACATGTAATATATTGGATATAATTTTGGTATATATGGGATAGAATATAGCCAAAATAAGTTGTTTCAAGAAATATTCAAGAGAATTTCTGAATGACATTTAAAATGTGCTTGGGCAAGTGGCCAAGGTGGAGTTGGAATTTCAACAGTAAAGACAAATTTTGGTATCAAGTATCTAATTAACAGCAAGAGTAGGTAATTTAAAAAAAACAATAGATAGGGGAAAATATTGAAAGCATTTTGCCTCAGCATCGCATTTCTATGACAAACCAGACAATATGCAGAGAGAATCCGTGTAGATGTAGTTTTCAAAAGAGAAGTGAATATGCTAATATACACATGAGAATTGAAATGGAAAACCTTGCCTAATTAGTGAGTCATTTTTGTTCAATTATATTCCTTTTGTTACTTGACACTTGACAAGAAAACACATTTAGACAGGTTAGGAAGATGTCGTTTTTTGCGGATTCAAAAGTTGGGCCAATGTTTGGGAATACTCGGTGAGAAAGAACACATCTGAATTATTTTATTGTTGTAAATGTACTGGTTGATTTCATTTAGAATGGTATACATATAACTATAAATTCAATCTAAAATCTCATCTATTCTAAATGAAACTGAAGGAACAAATAAAAATGAACTCAATCAAGTTAGTCAAGATTTTTTAGGAGGAGACCTTCCGAAAATAAAATTTATTGTAAGACATTAATTGGCGATTAGTCCTCAATTACCTAAGCACAAGTCTAGGTTTCATGTAGGGATCATCCTCGGCAAAAACCCAAGGTCCAACAATTACAAGATAAGCGCACAGATGAAGCCCAATTACTAATTGAATTGAATACATAGTGCTTGCTCTATTTAATAATGTCAATTTTTCAGTCTTGATTCAAATTTCTTTTCATCAAAATGATGATAATTATAAATCATAAATTAAACAATGTAGAAACCCTAGCTCTGTACTATAGATGAATAAATTATGTGAATTTTTAAACAATAATTTAGAATACTTAAAACGCCAAACATTCCATGACTATCTCTTTTCTATTCTATCTCTTATCTCTATCTCATGACTATCTCTTATCCATTCTATCTCTTTTATTGCCTAAAAATTATCGTTTCATCATATAATGCATTGACGGCACTCTCGCATGAGTCTTCACTTATGGAGAAAAACGTTCTCATCATATTGGATCTTTTGAACTATAACTGTAGGTAAACATGTACAAGACAGTACTACAAGTACAATATGGTTTGCCTCATCTTCTAGAAGAATGAAATCAAGACCCGACGCAAATAAAGATTTAGGCTTAGATACGATTTGTATTATGGTGAATTCCAAAAAAAAGAAACTGATTGTATTGATGGAATACCATTGAGGATCTACAGGACCTAAAATTTTTTTGTTAGTAAAATTACCTTTTGGCATAACACCAAACCTACATTTTTATACTTTGATTGAAACTGCTTTAGGACCGACCAAGAGCGGTCCACCAAAGCTGGTCTCCTAAAGCAGTTTTAATCAGAGTATACTTGGTCTGGGAAAATATTCCAAAATGAGGATAGGCCTAATAAAAAGTTTACAGAGACCCCATGATGGAACTCAAGTTTTCAAGTTGAAAACTCTTGACTTAGCAACTACTGTACAACAATGAATGCAACCTTGGAAGATAATTCATTAGATAGGTCTCTAAATTGCAAGAAAAAATGTTTTTTCCTTTAGTCTATTATCAAGCTGAAATTTTCCCACACTCGCAATCTACTCATTACATTTCCATTTCCTTGCTAGATGTGTAGCCTACTAGCTATTTTATAGCACAATAAAGTTGAGAATGATGATTTCAGTACACCGTTTGATGATTTGTCTCAACATATTCGATGTTGAAAACATTCGTTATACCAATTTTTGACGAGTGCAAAATTGATCATTTGAATCTTATAAACATCAAGTTAAGATTTGCATTACAAATGAATTATTATTGATCACGTCTGACATTGACGATTTCAAACGCAACAGCTAAATCGTCATCTTCATCATTATCATCATCATCATTAGATATTGCTACTGTTTCATGCAATGGAATCTTTATTATTTGTTAACAGTAGAAAGTGTAGGCTATATTATTATATTGAAGAATAGCGAAATTTCATCTACAGTGACACAGAACAAGTTAAATTTAATACTTTCAAAATTTGTAATAACATACTATTACTATACTGAAACCCCAAGCAATACCCCAATAATATATACAATATTTTTATGTTTTCTCAAAAACAAAAATTAGGTTAGCCTATCTGCTTCCCAATAATGGGACAAGAAAACAGAAAGTCTGGTAAAGTTCTAGATTGATCCTCGAATGAACCAGGGCCGGTCTGAGGACCTTGCGGGCCCCTGGGCATCAAGTACCTGGGGGCCCCTTACAGGGAGGGTATAGTCTACAAATCCCGGGCGCCAAGATCAGGGAGCGCCACGGATCGCGAAAACCAATAGTAATTTCACTACACAATAATAATTTGAAAAATTTGATATGATCGTATTTAGTCGAGCAATTTTATTTTGAAAATACGTTGAGTTTATCAATTAAAAATTGCTATATTCATATCTCACCTAACGTTTAAACAAACAACAACAAAATTTCAAGAACGTTAACTGCATTAATTTCATTGCAAGGGTCTGTTTCATAATAATTAAAAGTTGTGTAAAGCGCTAAAGAGGCGGATATAAGCCAGCTGCAGATCTACGGGGGGGAACTGGAAAAGGGAAAATTTTCACTTCCAAACTGGGACATATCAAGCACTAGATAACCTGGAACTTGGAGGAGTTGCCAAATTTTCAACCACAATAATTGAAGTTCCCATAATAGAAACCATAATATTGAAGTTTGCCTTTTAGAACAATTTTCGGGGAAATACCCCCGGAATCCCTTATTATGAGTTATAAATTATAGTTGTATTTAGTTAGTTATTATATGTTAATTGTATGAGTTATTATAGTTATATATTATGAGTTGACAATGCAAGTTATCCAAGTGAAACACTGCACAATATTTCTACTGTCTACAATGTGAAGTATGAAATTGTTGGTATTGCTCTAACACTAATAATGAGACATTCTTCTAAATTATCTATTGGTCTTACAAGTCAAAAAATTGAAAAAAATATTATTTCTTATGAACCAAAGAAGCAAGTGGGCTTTTGGAGGCATAGATCTATAAATTGGAAATAATTTAATCGACAAGGAAGGTTTTCTTTTCATGCAATTTGGAACGTCCATTGAAAAACTCTCAAAGTGCTCAATGTGTTTTGGATTGACTATTTTTTATAAGAACCTCTCGAAGGTATCAGAATAGCAAATATTGGCTGAAAGAGAATTGGGATAACGAAAAACAGAAATATTTGCTAAAATTTAATAACAGGGTACCTAGTCGCTTACACAATTAGATGCTTATACAATTTCCCCCAAAATCTTTAAATTCTTCACTCCTCCATTCCAACAGTTCTATGGGCTTAGACCCGCCTTAGAAAAACCTAGATAGGTGCCACAAATTTTCCCCAAGAGCTTCCTAGTGCATTTATTATTCTAGCTTTTTCATCCTTCTAGGTTGAGATCTAGTTGATCCTAGAAATATAATACAAGTGGATGATGTTATTTTAATTAATAATTTGAAATTATTTTCTGAATAAAGAAATAGTGGAATTTTTATCAAGATTTTCTACATTAGATAAATAATTATACATTTTGACAATGATACAATTTTTTCCCTGAGGGATCTGCCGGACCCCTGTCTATTTAGGATATGAGAGTTGAAAATAGATAAATAATTTAATAATAAATTGATAATAGGTTTAATATTAGATGGGCTGAAGAATAACTTGGTGGGGAGAAAGGGCGCCTGACAAAATCTCGCCCCGGACGCCAACAAATTACACGATTGCCATCCAGATTGAAGGGGGGTCCAGGGGCCTCTCCTTGATTTTTTTCCAAGTATTGCAAAGAAAGCCGCTTTTTACTAGTTATTTCACCAAAAAACTGCAGTACTTATTTGATTGCAATAATTACACAGGCAACATATATTATTCATGCTTTTGAAGTAATCTATTTTTTTAAAGGAATACAATGCTGTCAGCTATGTAATAAAATTATAATTACTTGACAACTTCAATTTCATGCCTATATCCTTTTTTTACGCAACTAATTTCATTTCATGTTATATGTGGGAGGGCCCAAAAGCGGAGAGTTGGAATTATAAACATAAGTGAAGATTGATACATAGATGTACATAGACCTACAAGATATGTAGCCTACATCAGATTGATGGGATGTTCCAGTGATATTCCGGTCGCTGTCGATAGATGGTCATTGAGCTTTATAAAGAACCGCACCGATCGCTGCTAGCAAGATTTCACAATTCTTTAACGTTTCCATTAACAAATAGTTAAAAAAATAAAATAATGATCTATTTCAAGCAGCGTAAATTGTAGAATAAGTATTTTAGAATTACAAGTCGCTGGATTTGAAAGAGAACATTATAAAATATATATACTTTTATTTTCCGTTTTAGGGGGGCCCACTAGCTCGGGGGCCCCTGGCAAACGCCAGGCTCCCACCCGGGCCTGAAATAACATTATTTTCAATCGAAATAAATATGACTCATAGTAATTTATTTATCGAGATGCCAGAGACCGTATTAAATTCCAAATCTATGCAATAATATAGGGAACAAAATTTGTGTGTTTTAGCATTTTTTAAAAATATTTTTTCATTATACTTTTAAATAAATTTAAATTTTCTTCTTATTTGTCAAAGAATTGATGTCAGCTTGGAAGAAACAAAGAATTATTCATTGCAATAAATTCCAAAATCGATCCAAGTACACATACACAATCTATACAGTACACACACAGATCTATTGGTTTGATTGCGAATTCCATTATTTTTTGGTGCCATGAAAATCACTATTCGACTATAAAACACTGGGATCGAATCATATAGCATTACTTGCATCATTCCTGTGATATGTTCAACTTATTAGTCTACTGTAATTACATTCGCATGCGTCATCACATCGTAATGGCATTCTTTAAATCTCTCTTAATAACTCTCAAATTAAGTAGATTCTAACTTCATTCACCTTTCCTCAGAATACAATATTTAAAATTCATCCTTTACGAAGCGTTATTTCATCTGAACAAATTGTAACGGCAGTGAGAGTACAAATTAAATCATTTCCCCCAGGCTAATCACTCCAATAGAAAAGTGTAAATTGATTGAGAGTTGAGAGTGTATTCAAGTATCCACACCGTTCTTTCAAGAGGGGTGACAGAGAAATTCATTTTTCTCAGTTATGTAATTAAGTGATTAATTGTAGGTAATTTTTTATTCCCAATTTTAACCAACATGATTTATTTTTGTAGGAAAAATAAATTGATCTCTTTAGGGGGATTAAATTAGTCTAGTAGGATAATGATAATAGTAGAATATAATGAATCTTGAATTTTAGGTTGGTGCAAAAAACAAGTACGTGATCAGATTGGAAAGCAGATACCTGATACATGTTTAAAAAAACGTATATTCTGCCATATAAAGTATAATAAGTGCCATAAAGTATTCTGTAGGCTATATTTATTATTTTTTATTTGTGAATCCCTCATATGGGATTATGGAATAAGTTGGCATCACTAGGAGTCAGTGGGATCATGATAAGAGTTATCCAAGACCTATACTCGAAAGCTCGATTCTGTATTGAAGTCCAAGAAGAGGATCAAGGTAAGGTTCAATCACAACCAATACAGGTGACAAAAGGCGTGTTGCAGGGAGATTCGTTAAGTCCTCTTCTATTTGCTCTGTACATATCACATATATATGGAATCATTTTTCAGGCAGAGAGGATACAGCGGGCTGCGACTTGACAAGGATAACGATATTTTGATACTACAATACGCCGACGATATAGTAATTTTTGCGGACAGTATCCCCGATATTAGAAATAAAGTTCGATGTTTGTACGAATTTAGTGAATCACTGAGTCTGAAAATTAATTATAATAAGACGAAAATATTGCCATTCCACAGAGGCCGACTAAATAAAACTAGGAGTGTTGCATGTGAGGGAGGTATGATAGATTTTGTAAGGAATACAATTACCTGGGAGTGGTTTTCAATCATCAGGAGGGTTCAAAAATATGTGTATTAGAGCGTTAGATAAATCTAAAGCGGAAACTGCTGCTCTCATGAATGCCTTGGCAAAGCTGAAATCAGATACTTGGGAGACGAAGACAAAATTATACGAATCCATTCTGATTCCTGCTACACTCTACGGGCGGAAATTTGGGCTCAAGGTATGGAAGAAACATTGGAGAGGGCGCAATTATTCTTTTATAGGCGATTGCTGTTCTTGGGCGGGCAACCCCAGGGTGGGCAGTCAGGTTGGAAATGGGTAGAGCACATCTCAAATTTTACATATTTAAATTGAGTTTATTATGGCTCTTGAAAATTCTTAACATGCAAGAATCTAGGTACCCTTACGTCTGTTATCGGGTTTTACTTGAATGTGAGGTTGAGGATCGGAACTGGGTTGCTTTTATGAAATCTCAGCTTAGATTGGTGAACTTTGGACATGTTTGGGGAGAGGATGGGCCCTGTGGAGTAGATATTTCCAACAACTATGAAATTATATTGGATAGTTATCTAGCTCATATGAAGAGTGAGGATACGCAGCATGCAGTCACTTCACAGAGCTGTGGTGCTTACTGGAGACTCAATCCCAATTCTGAAATTTCTGAAATTGTATCGTGCAAGGTTCCAATTAAAATTTTAAGATGTTTAACCCAGCTCAGGATTCCCTCTGTCTTAGGGACGGTAATAAACTTTGGTAACAAAAAATATTTTATCGATGTTAATAAAGTGTGCCCATCTTGCTGTCTAGAAAAAGAAACATTAGAACATTTTCTGTTTAATTGTTCCGTGTATCAAGAAATTAGAGAACGGTATATTGCTACTTATGTTCATAATATTGTCAATGATAGAGATAAGATTATTGTTTTACTCTCCAATTTCACAAGGCAAAAAATTATTGATATATATTCATATGCTGTGGATTCATTGAATAGAAGAGGCTATCCTATTGCTTGCCACGACTGATTTCTTGTTATCGTAATTGTTACTGTAATTGTTTTTGTTATTTTTATTGTAATTGTTGCTGTAATTGTTATTGTTTATTATGCAACTCATTTGTATAGTTTATGTAAACTGTGTACAAATTAATTTGAAATAAAAAAATAAAAATATTTAAAATTCATCCTTTACGAAGCGTTATTTCATCTGAACAAATTGTAACGGCAGTGAGAGTACAAATTAAATCATTTCCCCCAGGCTAATCACTCCAATAGAAAAGTGTAAATTGATTGAGAGTTGAGAGTGTAATCCACACCGTTCTTTCAAGAGGGGTGACAGAGAAATTCATTTTTCTCAGTTATGTAATTAAGTGATTAATTGTAGGTAATTTTTTATTCCCAATTTTAACCAACATGATTTATTTTTGTAGGAAAAATAAATTGATCTCTTTAGGGGGATTAAATTAGTCTAGTAGGATAATGATAATAGTAGAATATAATGAATCTTGAATTTTAGGTTGGTGCAAAAAACAAGTACGTGATCAGATTGGAAAGCAGATACCTGATACATGTTTAAAAAAAAGTATATTCTGCCATATAAAGTATAATAAGTGCCATAAAGTATTCTGTAGGCTATATTTATTATTTTTTATTTGTGAAATTTTTATTCTAAATTTAAGGAAATTTTCTTTTTAATAAAAAATAATAAAATTAATAATAATAAAATGTCCATCTTATATCTTTGAATTCTCTTGACCTCTTGATATCTTTGAATTAAAAGAAGGATTTGATTAGTCTTGTATCGTCTTCAAGTTGAATTTTTACTCTTAAAATCTTTTCATGGTATTCTATTCCATAGAGGAGGATGCATTTTCCAATATTTTTGTTATAACTATGCTTTAATAGAATTAAAAGAGCGAAAATTATTTCGAACTATTTATAAATTTGACAAGCGAACATCACTTTTGATCCTATTCCCCTGCTCCTTCATTTTTCAACAATAATTCTGTACATACTAAGATGTCAACAAGGAAGCTCCAATTTTAACATCTGTTCAACAGATGTTTGAAATTTATTCTCACCACTAGCTGATGTAGCAAGAAACTCAATACTTCCTGAATGCAACAAAGAGAATACTAAACTAATCCATACTGATATATTGCATTGCGATTGAAGTGGAAGTTTAAACAATCGGGACATCAAAGTAAAATTAGTTTGAAAAACTTCCAAGTTAGGGGTGTATTTACACAGAATTATTTGTTGTTGTTTATCCATCATATTCACACGGAAGTTGATTTCTTTCAACAGAATTATTGTTATTTTAGAAAAAATGCATTTAAAACATTGGACAGCAATAAATTCCAAATATTTATAATTTTCTATAGCTCCATTTTCAAAACTGTACAAGTAATATATAATCTTTAAATCGGTTTCATTTGGTTTCCTATATAATAGCCATAGAGAGTAATTTTCATGATAAACACTGCATTACTGTAAACCTTACTAATACTAACAGTGAGCAATACTTCATAGGAAGTTTTTAATTTAAAGAGGAAATATAAAATTGAGGAAATCTGACATTCATTACATTAAATGTGTAAAAACCAAAAGTTCTAATTATTAGTAACGATTACCAGTTGTAGAAAGTGGGATATCGTTTTCCAAATCACTGTTATGCATAGTAATTGAAATATTGGTAAATACTATTCAATTATACTTCTGAGTGACATTATCTTCAAAAAGCAAATTGTTTTAAAGAATTAAGCAACTACGATAAAACCTATGTTGCTAACAATATTATTACTACATTATTATCTAACTTTTCTACTTGATACTGGTTTAGTGATAGTGACATTATTTTTTAATCGTACATTGATACACATTCTAAATATTTCAAGTTACATTGTAGTTTATTCAATTAAATAATACGGCACACATCCAAAGGGAGTTAAATTTTTTTTATCGTATGGCTTTTCGATGGTGAGACCCTTACGGGGTTTACGGGATTTAGTTTGTTCCACCTCGCCTTATTTTTGTATCGGTCACCCATCCAAGAGCAGTCTTGAATGTTTGTTACTTAACCAAATGATTACTAAGCAACCGCTCTCACCGAGCGACCACATAGGGAGTTCAATAAGTTCGTATTACAACACCCATTGTGACTAAGATTCTTCTATTAAAAATAATAGAACTAAACTCTTCTAGTTGCGTACGTTCCTATACTATTGGGTTCTTATTAATTGAAAAATGTACAAAATAAATTTAATATCAGTTAAGATAGAATTTGTTACAATTTGAAAACCCTTAAACTGGTGACAGCTGAAATGTCGAATTTATTAATTGATTGCTAATTAATAAATATGAAAATCTTTTTGGAGAATGAATTAAAGTCTGCATAATTAATACAGTACTTACTAGTTCAATACCAGTGACTAATTGTTGCTTGGTAAGAAATTCATACTCATTTATCTCTGATTTGCATTTATGAGTCTTATAAAAATAGATATTTTTAATGAAGAATTATAATTCAAGTACCAAATCATAGTTTGAAAATAAAGATACATATTTCCGAACTCAGCATTCATGAAGTAGTTAGTCATTACTCATTAGATAATGATAAATTTATCTGGTGACACGATTTACATATAAAATATTCTTATTGTTATTTGAGTACATTCATTCAAAGGCAATTCAATAACTTTCAACTAAAAGTGTCTTTAAACTACTAGTTAAATTGTTTTTAAACTACTCGTTGAATTGTCTTTCAACTACTAGTTAAATTGTCTTTGATTCAATCATTCCTGGGAGTTTTTCTTTAGAATTAAATTTTACATTGAGTTACATCTTTAAATCCCTAATTTCAAGTTCTATTCACCTATCTTGCTTTTAAGCTATTCATTTACACACATCACTAACAACCTGATTTATTGATGACATTGACAAAGAATATACATTTTTGGAGACAGCATAACTAGTGTTTACAGTAGATCTATCACACACTCAAATAGAGTCCCAAATTTAAGACTTGCCCCAACCTCATACTACTTTATGTGAGCTACTTATTGCATAAACCATTTTATGAAGTAAACATTTCAAGAATTCAAACATAATAAACTCTTATTATCTAGTAAGACAATGCTTTATCGGTCATATCGGATTGGAACATGTAATAGGAATAGAGCGTGGGCAACACCGATCTAGACACTTCTATCTTACACTTATTAGCCTATCAATCAGGACTCATTCAAGCAGCGTTCAATTGACAATAGATCTCGAATAAAGAGGAAGGACGGCTAATATAAATAAGTGCGAAATGTAACTCTGCATCCCAGAGTTCTCTCTAATACAGAGTGGTCCAAAAAAATGTATCCACTGTTTAAAAGTCCATAACTTGCAAACTAATTAATGGAGTTGTCTCATCTTTGGTAAAGTGTAGCTTAAAGTACAACTCATCATCATATCAATTTAGGTGTTCAAAATGGCCACCATTTACATCCACACACAAACGATGCCACCGAACTGCAGCACGAACTACGATGGATGAGCCGAAGAGGTGCTGTGGAGTCTCCACCACGTTCCCCAGACTTAACTCCTCTAAATTTTTAGCTGTGGGGAACACTGAAGGGCGTTGTTTATCGACAAAAGCCACGCACATTGAATGAACTTCGAGAATCCATCGTACATTCATGTGCAAATATCCAACTGAACACGTTGCAGACAGTAGGTAGTTTGTGCTGCAGTTCGCCGGCATCGTTTGTGTGTGGATGTGAATGGTGGTTGGTGGCCATTTCAAATACCTAAAGTGATATGTTTAAGTTGGACTTTGAGCTACACTTTTATTGAAGATGAGACAACTGCATCAATTAGTTTGCAAGTTATGGACTTTAAACAGTAGATACATTTTTTTTATATATATATATATATACTATATATATATATATATATATATATATATATGTACAAACATAGATAGATCCAATATGTATTGATATATACGAAAATAGAGACTATAGGTTACTTTATTCGTCTCTTATATTATAGATAACTCTGAGATACTGTTACTTTTCGCACTTCTCATCTCTTATTCAGTAATTGCTTGCCAAAATTGATCCAAATTTGGTTGGTGAGAAATGTATTGATACGAAAAATTCCTAGGTTACAAATAGCATAGATTAAATTGATTTACACATGTCTTCACATAACTCATCATTGGATTCAATATTATTCATTGTCAGAACACATAATTACAGTGTATAAGCACGTTACAACAAAATATCAATGATGACATTTAAAACATTTCAAGTTCAAGTGCTGGCTTTGTAACCTAGAGATCTCGGGTTCAAACCCAGGTCAGACCTTGAGATTTTAGCTCGAGCCACTCCTCGTGTTTCGGAGGACACGCCAAGCCGTCGGTCCCGGCTGCCTAAAAAGCAGTTATTAAGTCACGTCATAGACCCTGCTGATCAGAAGTGACCTGAAAACTCTAATACCAGACCTGAGCCAGCCAGGTTACACGGAATTATTATTTATAAAAATCACACTTTGTAAACTCATTTATAATAACATTAATATTAGGACGTTGGCACTCAAAGGGTTAGTCTAATTATTACGTCATTACCTTAATATAGCATAAAATGTTTCATCATAGACTCTAAAATATGAATAAAAATAAATTATTGTCTTTCTAAATTGTCACCAACTGTAAGTAACTGTAAAGCAGTAGGCCTAAGTTTAACTGTATTTCCCGAATAGGAGAATAAGTCACTATACGATAGTAGGCCTAGAACACGAGAAATTAGCAGTGTGACGCAAAAAATGCTAAGAAGCCTAGAGATTAATTACTCAAGATTTCTAATGTTTAACAATGCAATCTACAAGAGCAATATTATCCTATTATAACCAATATTATAACTATTGTGGATTGTGATTGTCCAGAACAACTCAACAGAAAATGAAATATTGGTACACTGATTCGTTCACAAAGAAAACAGGAAAAAGAAAAACGCATACAGGGGATCAAAGGAATAAAACAATCAGGCTCAGGCTGTCAGGCACAATCATTAGCATAACAGCCACAACAGTGGAAAATTCACTTTCAGTTCATTAAAGAAATAAGTTACTGTAAATAAAAACAAATTGCTCAAGTATTTTTTAATTGGTTCACAAAAAGCAATTAAATGGATTTTTTTTTAATTTGATATTTAATAACCAACTTCAGCTTAAGTTTGTTATCCTGGACATCAATTTCACAATTTTGGGCTCAATTTCTTAAATAATATTAAACAAATAAACAATAAATAAATAATATTCACGATGATATATACAATCAAAGATTTGTTTTGGAAATAATTGAAATTCAGTTGGAAGGTCGTACAGTACCTTTGAAGTTAACATAACCAAAAACTTTTGCGTTGACATATAAACAAAAACATTGGCATAAAATACAATCTCAAGTCTACATAGCTTTCAATTTTATAATGAACACTACAAATTTGGGACGTTGAGAATTAGTAGGTGGAAATAATCAACGTAAAATAAGTAAATTAGAACTCAATATGTGATCCCAATGAACTTTTGTAAACAAGGAAATTGTTTCAACATAATTCAGGAAACTGTAACGAACATGAGCAGAAATTATTCAAAATAAATTTAGTCGTGAGTATAATTACCTTTGAGAGGAGAATAATTAAAAAGATTGATAGTATCCTTGGAAGTGGATTTCTTGGCGTTCCTTGAAAGAATCCTGACATTGTTATCCTGGAGAAATTAGAAAGGTGTCCTACTTATGTCACGAAGATAAAAATAATAGAATTATGAACATTTTGAAATATAATAGAGGAGACTATCAGATTCATCAACCTATACAAACATTAATGTCAAAAAATACAAAATGAAAAACAAAAGAAAACTCATTTATCATAACGCAGACCCGAAAACGCACAAACTTGTCACAAGTCACAGTCACAAGTGTTCAACAAAACAACTTGCACTGAAGGAAGACTGAAGCAGAAGTGAACTCCAAAGAATATAATATGAACACTGAGCGGACGACGACAAAGTGGATCAACTATCAACTATCATCTATCTAACAGGACTGACAGGAGGCGACAGATTATATCCTATTATATTAAGCGAGCAATCTCTGTATGTTTATATTTATGTATTTATGTATTTATTTATGTATGTATGTCCAACGGATCTCGAAAACGGCTCTAACGATTTTGACGAAATTTGGAATATAGGAGGTTTGTGATACAAAAATTAGTTTGCGCCGGGTCTCATCCCTGGGATAACTCGCTGAAGGACCTTTAAGGCTGTGCATCAGCTTAAAAAAAACTTTTTTATGGTGATATTTTTCCAAGTTTTACGACTTGGATACTATCAAGCTATCAAAATGAAATACTTTTTAGAGGAAAAATTTTTTTCTTGTTCATTAGTCTTTGAGATATGGGCGTCTAAAGTAGAAATTTTCGGGGAAATTAATCTCAAAATTGGTTGCAAATACAATTATGAAATTTTGAGCGTACGTGCTTGAAGTTATTGTCTATCACTTGACATAATTAGTTTTTCGAAATATCAACTTTTGAGAAAAATAACAAATTCTCAATTTAATTGAAAATTGGGTTATTTTTTTAAAGAAATTATTTTCGAAAATATTTTTTTTCAAATTGGTTATTTTGAGAAACTAATTATGTCAAGTGATAGACAATACCTTCAAGCACGTATGCTCAAAATCTCATAATTGTATTTGCAACCAATTTTGAGATTGATTTCCCCGAAAATTTCTACTTTAGACGCCCATATCTCAAAAACTAATGAACAAGAAAAAAAAATTTTCCTCTAAAAAGTATTTCATTTTGATAGCTTGATAGTATCCAAATCGTAAAACTTGGAAAAATATCACCATAAAAAAGTTTTTTTTAAGCTGATGCACAGCCTTAAAAGGAAAAACTGATCCTTTAAGAATCAGCTGACAGAAGAAAGAAATTTCCATCGGCTGTAAATGATGAGAAAGAGTGAGAGCGAGTGAGTGTGTGAGTGAGACAAGATTATTATTTCAGCTGCTGAGACAGAGACAGAGAATCAGCTGACAGAAGAAACAATTTTCCGTCGGTTCTTGATGTTGAGAGAGAGAGTGAGTGCGAGTGAGAGAAGATTATAATTATCAGCTGTTCAGATAATTCGTTTCAATCATCTGACCCAGGGACCTGATATATTAGGGACTGGAAGTAAGAGAAATAAGGGGAGTAGGATGTCGGCCATTTTGTGGACGGACTTTTAGCGGTTTATTTGAAAACATCGTAAATTGATAATAATTACAGCTGATTCTGATTAAATAGCGGATGGTTCAAAAGCTTGATACACGCATAACGATATTAGATCAATGATATTGAAGAATAATCCAAAAGTTTGATACACGCGTAACGATATTAGAAGTTGACCATTATTAGTGAATTAGTGAATAACCGACTGGTTTGGATGCAGCAATAACGACCTATTTCGATCTGCGGTCTCAAAAGTTAGAATCGCACTGATGATTGCCAACCTTCGAAACGGAGACGGCACCTAAAGAAGAAGTGAATAACCATTCTAACCTGTAGCACTACCACCTAGAGTTACAAAGCCATAGCGCTGCTTGTTCAAAAATCTTGTGACGTCATTATTAGTGGATAAGCAGTCTTGTTGTTTGTTTTCTACTTTCTCATTCTAACCATATTCGCTGTGTGCACGTAGGTGGTGGGGATAATAAAATCGACACCTGCGCTCACGCGGAATTTTAGTGAACGAAAAAGTTGAGTTTAACATGAGAAAGGATAGGGAATAAGCTTTTAAAATGCATTTAAAGTATTGTCGTATTCCTAACTGTATAAATACCGTTCACAATAGTAATTGCGGCTTCTATTCCTTCCATATTTCCAAACGTAAAGTGATTCAACAAAGAAATCGGATCTCAGTTTTGAATTAATCGAGTGAAAAATCCAGTTCAAAAGCATATGATTGATTTGAAGTCTCGCGCCCATAATGCAATTTGAAATGATAACCAATGGAAATGAACTCAGCTGTAAATAAACTACATCGTCTGCTCCATGAGCTTCGAACATAACCTTTAAAGTTGATTAAAAAACTTGAATTGAAGATTATAATAATGTTTTAGAACATGCGATATGTTAATTTTATAATTCTAAATATAATTCCACAATCGATAAGTAGGAAAAATAGCGACAGAGAATTCTATTTCAATAATAAACTAACTTTTACGTACATAAGCCTATCCTTCCCCATGAGTTTTGCTCACTGAGTCAAGGTAAGTTTCAAAATCTACTCATTAACTGAACATTAATAAACTATTTAAGTGTAATAGCTACTCATAATTTTTTTAAATACTTCTACAATCTTTGCAAATGCTTTGATGGCATACCTAACCTGAAACGTTTTGTTTCAATTATTATAAACTTTTTGCAAAGAATTTGAATGCTGTTGAAATGGACAACTTTCTATGTAAAGTGATTGTTTTAAGGTCAATTCCCACATTGACGACAACGACACGACGACGACATTCTCATTTCGTTCTGCGCATGCGTCATCAGCCCGCGCTCTGATTGGTCCATGTCTATCTTTGTTTACAAATAATGATAGCTGTAGCTGTCGGCTATCAAGCTCTCAATTCTCAAAATTGCAGTACCGGTATGACTTGAAAAGGTTTGTATTATAATTTTATTTACTGATTATTATATTTATATTGTCGTACTAATATTATTAATATTAATTGACAATTGATTCCGAACAGCGAACATTCAAACTTCGTACCTTGTCACTTAACCTAGAAATTCGGCTGGTCAGAAATTCTAAAACGATGGACCAATCAGAGCACGGGCTGGTGACGCATGCGCAGAACGAAATGAGAATGTCGTCGTCGTGTCGTTGTCGTCAATGTGGGAATTGACCTTTAAGGATGGCTTCCCACATTGACGACAACGACACGACGACGACATTCTCATTTCGTTCTGCGCATGCGTCACCAGCCCGCGCTCTGATTGGTCCATCCTTTTAGAACTTCAATCTGACCAGCCGAATTTCTAGGTTAAGTGACTAGGTAGGAAGTTTGAATGTTCGCTGTTCGGAATCAATTGTCAATTAATATTAATAATATTAGTACGACGATATAAATATAATAATCAGTAAATAAAATTATAATACAAACCTTTTCAAGTCATACCAGTACTGCAATAATTTTGAGACTTGAGAGCTTTCATTTGTAAACAAAGATAGACATGGACCAATCAGAGCATGGGCTGGTGACGCATGCGCAGAACGAAATGAGAATGTCGTCGTCGTGTCGTTGTCGTCAATGTGGGAATTGACCTTTAATGTTACTGTTTTCTTGACAGAAACAAAAATTCATCATTTATTCAATGGATTGAGTAGCCATGCATCATGAATTGACAACAATCCTATTGAGTTAACTTCCTTTTCTGGAATGTAATGTACTGCTTTCTAGTGAAAGCTAATTGGAAAAATTAATTGAGATGTCATTTTTTAATAGCATCGAATGCTTTTTTGTGTATTTATGATTGTAGTGATTATGAGCATTTTGTGTAATCAACGAAATTTATAATTACTCATAAACTATATGCAATCAGCCTAATGATTATGTTGATCATGGGCTTGTTAGCCATGCCACAGCATTCTGTAAAATTTTATGACTACCATCCTACTAAAATAAGGAACTATGGCTTCTCTGCTAGCTGCGTATCGTGGCTGCGGTCTTACTTGCAGGACCGGCAACAGTGTGTCCGGGCGGCCGAGATGTCGAGCTGGAGGGTAGTGAATAGAGGGGTCCCCCAGGGATCGGTTTTGGGACCACTACTCTTTAGCCTTTATGCTAATGACATTACTGACAGACTCTCCCATACAAACCATCATCTTTATGCAGACGACCTCCAACTCTACATACACTTTGACATTAAGGAACTGGAAAGAACTATAAGACTGATGAACGAGGACTTGAATGCAATATCACTTTGGACTCGACAGCACGGCTTGAAGATTAACGAAACCAAAACAAAAACTATCATAATAGGCAATAGAAGAATTCTTTCACAATTTCAGCTTAGCAATATACCACATGTAGAAATCAATGGCCATCGATTAGAATACTGTAATTCCGTTACTAACCTAGGGATAACATTTAATGAGAACTTGGACTGGACTGAACACGTGACAAAAACCTGTAATAGGGTCTTTGCTGGTGTGCACTCACTGAAGAGATTTGGCTCTCTAATTCCTTTTCGAGAGAAAGTCATGCTAGTGAAGACCCTTATATTCCCTCACTTCTACTACGGCGACGTGGTCACTCATGATATGACTGTGGCGCTTTCTGAAAGGCTGCAGAGAGCACAAAATTATTGCGTGAGATACATCTTCGGCTTGGAATGGGACCAGCATATCAGTCCTTATTACGAGCAACTCGGGCTTCTTAGACTACACAAGACCAGGGCATATCATATACTGATGCTCCTGCATAAGGTTTTAATGACAGAAACTCCCCAATATCTGAAATCGAAATTTCAGTACAATGATGAAATCAATAGGAGAGCAACGCGACATGGTTCGACCACGTTGAGGATACCGCACCACCGCACTGTGGTGTACAATAAGTCGTTCTGTGTGACTGCATGTAGGCTGTGGAATCGGTTGCCGGTGCGCGTGAGGACCATCGAGAGGCGGACATCGTTCGGCGCGGCGGTTATTGGATGGTTGGCGGGGAGCGATCTGGGTGCTTTGTGAGTCCCGAGAGATAGGTAGTGCGTATGGTGTCAGCGTGTGTGTGTGTGTGTGTGTGTGTATGTGTGTGTGTGTGTGTGTGTGTGTGTGTGTGTGTGTGTGTGTGTGTGCATGAAAGTATGAGATGAGAGTAGGTGCTAAAGATTCAATGGGCAAGGCATAGAGGAATGAATATTAAAGTTTATTTTCTCTATAGAATTTTATTATACTATGCAGACCTCATATAACTTTTTTTTTTTTTACTTCTACCTCTTTTGTAAACGTTTAAAAGTTCTTCCAAATCATTTATTTTGATTCAGTGATTATATGCATAAGATAATACACTTCTTTTTTCTCCCAAAGTGAATATAAATACTTTTCTCTATTTTTTTTTGTGTACTTGTTTAACTAAGGGAAAGCTACTTTTTTTTTCTTCCATCTTCAATTCGAATCATTTTAATTATTTTCTGATTATATTTATATTTTTGTTTTGGTTTTGTAATTTAAGAAAAATAATTCTTTTTCTGTAATTTCAATATCTATATGTATTTTTTTTAATCTGTTATATTAGTATGTAACTTAGAATTGTATAGGAGGGTTGAGTGTAAGAGGGGGCCAGCTGCGCCTCAACTTCGCCCTCCAAGGAAAAATAAAGGCAGCAATTCAATTCAATTCAATTCAATTCAATTCAATTCAAAATACATTTGATTGGATGCTTCAATTACAGTACTAATAACTCAATCTGCAATAACTTCATATTATATCATTTCATGCTCAATAATGTTCTAAAATCATTGGAGTTGACTGAATATTGTATCTTTTTTTCAGATGCCACATGAAAATGTTGATATAACTGAAGATGATTTGAACAAATTGGACACAGAGATAACTCTACTGACTACCTATCTTGCAGGATGTTGTGTGAATAGTGTTCTAAAAAGATTGAATAAGAACAGTTCATATTGTACATTATTAAACAAATTGTACTGCACATTATTAAACAAAGCCTAATTTAGAATTCAGAAAAACATAGAATCCATAAAATGATAAACTATAAATAGTTCCTATTGATTGATATGGAATTCATCTGCAATATTATTAATGATACATAATTATATGTACTTATAATTTTTACTTAGTTCATATTAAACCTGAGTTACAATTTGAAGCACAAATCTCTCCTCATTCCATCCCTCATTCTATGGTTGGGTGTTGATGGGAAGGATGTCCTTGCACATCCTTCTCCAAGAATGGACATTTATATGTCCAAACTCCGCCATTTCATGTAGATACAAAATCAATTACTTATATTTCCAACGACGTTCATTTAAATAAAATATATCATACTAGTATTAAGTTGTATTCAAAAATCTTGAATTAAAATTTATACCTATATATATTCATTTAAAATCTTTCTTACTTCATGTTTTGTCCAGTTAATCGTATGCTGTATTTATTATTTTAAATGACTATTCTATAATGATTATTCTATTCTATTCCCTACATTCAACCTGCCTAACATAATATAATTCTCAACTAAGGAGCTGGAACTGGTTTTTCTCAAAGGCTAATGTGTATTTTCTACTAAGAGAAATGTTTTTGGGAAATGAGATGTTTTGAATTAGTCTTTCTAATAGTTTCTATTACCGTATTACGACTTGTAAAGCTTTTTGAGTTGTTAAGCTGATGAACATTCAGCCCATCGACCACTGATGACGTCATAACCTAGCACTATGGCTTTGTAACTCTAGGTGGTAGTGCCTGTAGTCTCTACTACAGATTCTCTAATCACACCTACTTCTATTCAAACCAACCTAAAAAACAAAGAATCTAACAAAAATGTTATATTTTGCCGTAAATATTAACCATATTCTCTCAACAGTTTTGATTTATACCGCAAAAGATACCATAAACTTTTAAAAGTCTTTATGAAAATGAAACTTAACATAAAGGCTCTGAATTCAAATACAGCACCAAAACTCCGTCCGGAAACTAGCGTGAGAGCGGTGAGTGTGGGAGTGAGACAAGATTATTTCAGCTGCTGAGACAGTGCATTTCAATCACATCACTCGCGAAATACACAACTACACTAACTTTTTTGGTAAAACCAGCGGTTCCATTACTAGAATTGAGGAAAATATCGAAACACATAAGCTGCTCCTATTCCCTTTTTTATTTCTGATTTTAATTTATCTATAGAAAATTAAAAGGAATTTGAAATTTTGAAAATATTCCATATTGTATCATTATTTTTAAATTTTAGGCATGAAGTTATTAGCCATGTGATGTTTTTATTTATTTGAGAGAAATCGTCAAGAGTTCATCAAAACAGCTGAGCTAAAAATAGTTGTCAACTCATATTATTATTTCTATGAAGCAAAATTTTACCACAAGTGCGATTTTTCAAATGATATGCATTCAAACTCGATTATATTTCGAAAGCTGAGATTAATTTTTTTATAGTGCAATAATGATTCAGTGCATAAGACTGATGGCTGTACTTTAAAAAATTGTTTAATATTATTCCTTTTTTCCTTTAAAATTTCCATTCCTGTGCCTTTGTAGACCTACCCCCGAGCAGAGCTCGGTACCCCGATATTCTTTTTTTTATTGACCGAACGTAACGCAATGAGGTCTCTGTTTTGATTGGGATTTTGTTTCGTCTGAATGTAGGTGTAGCGTATAGCACGATTAATTTAAGTTGTCAGACAACAGCTGTTTCGGCAATAAGTAAACAGTGATTTTGACACAATAATCCAAAGGATTAAAAGTCTTAAAGACCTTTAAAGTTTTAAGACGACCTTTTTAAAGAAGACCTTTCAAAGAACACCTTTTCAATAATCTGCGAGATTCAGCATTTGTAGGTTAAGTATTGTGATATTGATTTTCGTAACAGCAGTTTTCTGACAAGTTAAATTGATCCTGCTATACAGAGAGTTTCAGAACTCCCTACCAATACTCTATGGCATTGCTCCTGGGTAAAAACCATATCTAAATATCATATCAATTGTCCAGAAGTCCTTAGTTACTCACACAGCTGCCATTTTGTATTTTTCACTCATTATTTTTTATCTCAATAATGATGGAACATATGGAATTGAAACATCGCACCAACATTTATGACAACTAGACAAAGCTACAAAAATATTATGACAAATTTTCAAATCAATAAAACAAAATGGCGGTTATTCAAAATTTTGTTTTTTGAATAGCTTGGAAACCATTGATATGACGAAAATTTTACAATAATAAATTTTTTTAGTACATTCAATTACAAATCGATTGAAACCTCATTTGATAAGATTGGACCAATATTGACTGAGATATGGCAGCTTTAGTGATAGGTGACCGCTGGAGGTTACTTGCACTCCTTTTTACTGTCTTTAAAATTCACACAAAATAATCTAAAATCCCTTAAAATTAACATGCAAAGAAGACGGAGACTGTTGCATTGTAGTAGTAGACTTTAGCTGCAAGCCCAGGATGCACTGCAACCAGCCTATATAAATGTTGGTGCAAAAATTCAGTTCCATATGTTTCACCATGATTGAGGTAAAAAATAATAAGTGAAAAAAACAAAATGGCAGCTGTGTGAGTAACTAAGGACTTCTGGACAGTTTAAATATGATATTTAGATATGGTTTTTACCCAGGAACAATGCCCTAGAGTATTGGTAGGAGTTCTGAAACGCTCTGGTTAATGCTGTGTCGCCGAACTAGGCGAATGGGAGCCTGTAGACGAAGAGCAGCTGTGTGAGTAACTAAGGACTTCTGGACAGTTTAAATATGATATTTAGATATGGTTTTTACCCAGCAACAATGCCCTAGAGTATTGGTAGGAGTTCTGAAACGCTCTGGTTAATGCTGTGTCGCCGAACTAGGCGAACGGGAGCCTGTAGACGAAGAGCAGCTGTGTGAGTAACTAAGGACTTCTGGACAGTTTAAATATGATATTTAGATATGGTTTTTACCCAGGAACAATGCCCTAGAGTATTGGTAGGAGTTCTGAAACGCTCTGGTTAATGCTGTGTCGCCGAACTAGGCGAACGGGAGCCTGTAGACGGGGTCACTCGCGTAGTTCGCGTATGCTAACTATATGCTCGGCTCGCCTTCGATCCAAATTTTGTCGGTCGAAGAGCAAGATCAAAGGAGACGAGCGTGGCGAGTGTGCACAAAATATACACCGTCTACGCCATCGTCTACGCTCGTGTCATCTGTTGCTTAATTTTGTCTGTCGTTTACTACCGATACTGGCGTTATTTCGTAATCATTTTCAACTTCGAACATTTCATCTTCCATATAAATATGAAAAACAGAATTATAATATGCTGCAGCACTTAACGCTGATGCGGTCGCCAGATTTTCTATTTTGCATATGGCGCCATTCGTAGATTACAGCGCTCGGCAACGCTTGCTTCGCTCGACGGTAACACGAACGCGAGTCTCATCGGGCTAGACTCGCGTTCGCCTACTTCGGCGATGGTGTGGATGAGGCATGAGACTTGATGCTCCGTCCACTGAGCTAAAATTATCTAACTGGAGGTAGCACTGAATGAACAAGCTGAGCTCCACAACGAGCTAGAATATAGTAAATCATGGTTACTATATAATATATGGTTTACTATAGTGCAACCTCGATATAACGGACCCCGATATAACGAATAACCCGGTATAACGTATTTTTTTCCGGTCCCTTGAAAACCCCATAAACCTTAATAGAAAATTAACCCCTATGTAGCGTACAAAATACGTATTAGAACCTCTATATAACGAATTTTTGGTGTGTTTTTTAGTAATATTTTGACCCCTGTATAACGTATATAAAAATTAAGAAACCCCTACATAACGTAGATAACCTCTATATAACGTATTCCCACGGTTCAGACCCCTGTATAAAGTATTTTATTCTTATCTAGGCCATCACTTGAGCATGTTTGAACATGAAAGTAACAAAGTTTTCATTTACCCCCCTTCCGCTCGCCGCCCATAATAGAGTACAGTACTGTCTGTAATGTTCTATGTATTCTTGTGTATTCTCAGACAGTGAAGTGTACGGTTGCAGATTTTGAATGAAAAGTTTTTGTGTGACTGAAAGTGTGTTTTTGTGTTTTTTTTTTGCAAGTTTGTTTTTGAGTGCGTCATGGCCGAGAAAAGAAAGAAAAATGGGTACTGTATTACAGTTATTAAACTGCTATTAAATAATAGCATTTATTTAATTGCTATTTTCAATACAGTATTTCTATTATATAATAGCAATTGAATAATTTCAATATCCTATTTTCAACCACCTTCTGTAGCAGTACAGTACTGTACTGTAATATGAAACATACAGTACAGTATTTGTACAGTACTGTAAACTGTATATCTAAAAATCTACTTCAAATAGAGGTTGAACGTGTTCAATATACTTTATATGGAGGTTATAACTAACCCCTATATAGCGTATTTTGCCAGACTTCAACCTCGATTTAACGAACCTCGTTTTTAAGTAAACCCCTACATAACGTACGAATTTCTTGGTCCCTTCAAATACCGTACGTTAAATCGGGGTCCCACTGTATTCTAGCTCGTTGGGGCTCCACCTATTTTTTTATCATGCCACACTGTTCTGCCAACCTAATTTTTTTTATGGTACCAGAGAGATAAATACCCATCTAACAGATGGATTATTTAGCTTGGTGGTTGGTACTGCGGCAGCTATATTTAATTGAGGATGTTTGTAGTGGGAAATTCAAATTCATGATGAAATCAAAAAGAGACAGTTATCATTGAATTTGGCTGATTGTCCAGGTTCAAGTGATAAACTTATTTTACAATAGACATAAAAATAGTATGTGTATGAATATTGTTTTTAGCCATTCCAATATTCGCTTGATTTTATAAATTTTTATACAAATATTATTAATAACTTCATCTTGCGGTAAAGAGATATACATTTCAGAATATTATATTTTTAAAAGTGATTACGCGCAAAAAAAAACTGTGAGTCAAATTAAAACAAAATTGATTTCAAATTTCTCTTATAAGATCACAAATAATGATAAAAATTACACAGTTATAAAATTATGAAATTGGATTCCATTTCCTTTTAAATATCTTTCATGACAACCAAAAGCTACACAATTACGAAACATTGCTAAATCTTTATAATAACATACATATTCGAAATGAATATTTAAATAAAATTCATCAGTTCCTCATAAAAAGCCAAAGATTGTTTATGATAAGTAGTGAAAACAGCTACTCGACCAAGTAAGTAGAGTAGAGTTAGTATGCTAGTTACTCGACCACTAACTCTACAAATGAAAACCAGGCTTTACTCGTTATTTCGTTACATAGAACCAAAGGCAATTAGAATACTTATACTTAATATATAGTTAATTATACTAAATTAAATAATATTATATTATATATACTTAAACTTAATAGTTTCCTATCGTCTTTGATAGAACAAAGAAGACATGGTAAGGGTGTCTCCGCCTCCAGACGTTCCGAAGACTGAGACGAGAATTGGCCGATAAGCCACGCCCTTCCGTCCTAGCTGACCATATCATTCTATACAGGGTGTTTCAAAACTTCCCTACCAATACTCTAGGGCATTGTTCCTGGGTAAAAACCATATCTAAATATGATATTTAAATTGTCCAGAAGTCCTTAGTTACTCACGCAGCTGCCATTATGTTTTTTCCACTTATTATTTTTTATCTCAATAATGATGGAACATATGGAATTGAAACTTTGCAACAACATTTATGACAACTAGACAAAGCTACAAAAAAATTACGACAATTTTTCAAATCCATAAAACAAAATGGCGGCCATTCAAAATTTTGTTTCTTGAATAACTCGAAAACCGTTGATATTACGATAATTTTACAATAACTTTTTCTAGTAAATTTAATTACAAATCGATTGAAACCTAATTTGTTGAGATTGAAAAAATATTAACTGAGATATGGCAGCTTTAGTGATAGGTGCCTTTAGCCGCAAGCCCAGGATGCACTGCAACTAGCCTCCAGCGGTCACCTATCACTAAAGCTGCCATATCTCAGTCAATATTGGTCCAATCGCCACAAATAAGGTTTCAATCGATTTGTGATTAAATTTACTAGAAAAAGTTATTCTTGTAAAATTTTCGTAATATCAACGGTTTCCGAGTTATTCAAGAAACAAAATTTTGAATGGCCGCCATTTTGTTTTATGGATTTGAAAAATTGTCATAGTTTTTTTGTAGCTTTGTCTAGTTGTCATAATTGTTGTTGCAAAGTTTCAATTCCATATGTTCCATCATTATTGAGATAAAAAATAATAAGTGAAAAAACAAAATGGCAGCTGTGTGAGTAACTAAGGACTTCTGGACAATTTAAATATCATATTTAGATATGGTTTTTACCCAGGAACAATGCCCTAGAATATTGGTAGGGAGTTCTGAAACACTCTGTATATGACTACCGCTATATTGGGAACGAGCAAAGCTGATATTCCCCCACCAGGACTCCTAGCCCCGCCATAAGTTCAATTCACACATTGACGACGACATTTTCGTTCTGCGCATGCATCACCAGCCCACGCTCTGATTGGTCCATCCTTTTTGAAGAATACTAGACTTCTGACCAGCCGAATTTCTAGGTTGAGTGACTAGGTACGAAATTTGAATGTTCACTGTTCGGAATCAATCGTCAATAACTTATTTGTATTGAAATCGTCCGCTTTACATTATTAGTTATTCTTTTCTCTAATAATGTCAATTTATTTTATACTGACATTTTTTTGTAATTTTTCTATTTTGATGGTGAGACTTGAGAGCTTGATAGCTTACAGCTATCATTTGTAAACAAAGACATGGACCAATCAGAGCGTGAGCTGGTGACGCATGCGCAGAACGAAAATGTCGTCATCGTCGTCAATGTGTGAATTGACTTAATGGCCGTATTTATGAACGTTCCTTTCCGAAAGGGACTCTTGAAAAGCGTTTCATGAATGAAATCAGCTGATTTTTCATTCATGAAACGCTTTTCAAGGCGCCCTTTCGGAAAGGAACCCTCAAGGAACGTTCATAAATACGGCCCTTAGTGTCGAGAATCGCTGCAATTTCAATTCGAAAAACATGTGTATAGCCATAGCCCCCTTTAAACTACATGGCCGCGGCCTTCTATGTGACAACGTCGCTGCATCGGTTTGCATGAGCAATGCAAATCGGTCATGTGTTTGTAGTGTTTTTTATAAGTATGATTCTATGATGAAACCAGCCGGGACTGCGAGGTTGTCACATTGAAGGCCGCGGCCATGTAGTTTAAGGGGGCTATGGTATAGCACGATCCTTTTAACTTGTCAGAAAACATATGTTTCGGCCACCAGCATCACAATACTTAACCTACTAATGCTGAATCTCGCAGATTATTGAAAAGGTCTTTTAAAAAGTTATTATTTGAAAGGTCTTATTTAAAAAGATCTTTTAAAGACTTTAAAGGTCTTCAAGACTTTTAAGCTTTTTGATTATTGTGTCGAAGTCACTGTTTAATTATTACCGAAACAGCTGATTTCTGACAAGGATCGTGCTATACTATAGCAGAATCCAATTCAACTTGTCAGAAATCAGCTGTTTCAAAGAGCAATATCACAATACTTAACCTACAAATGCTGAATCTCGCAGATTATTGAAAAGGTCTTTCAAAAAGTTATTCTTTGAAAGGTCTTCTTTAAAAAGGTCTTTTAAAGACTTTAAAGGTTCTTTAGACTTTCAAGCCTTTTGATTATTGTGTCAAAGTCACTGTTTAATTGTTACCAAAACAGCTGATTTCTGTCAAGTTAAATGGATCGTGCTATAGATAATTCAATGTTACATTCATCCAGCTGTTAGGCTAGGCGTACACCGGTTAGTCAGGACAAGACAAGACGAGATTAGTCACAGTACTTCACATAGTTGCTTATAAAGCAACACACACCGATTAGTCATTGCATCAGTGTGTGCTGCTTCATAAGCAAGTATGTGAATTACTGTGACTAAACGTGACTAATCTTGTCTTGTCTTGCCTTGACTAACCGGTGTACGCCTATCCTAACATTGGCAACTTTCGATTGGTGACTTTCGTGTAACGGGCCCCAGGAATAAACCACACTTGTTTGTATAAAGTTACTCCCGTGAGATTTGATACAAAAACTTAAGTCATGTTGATAAGGATTAAAATTTTAAAAAATATACATAACATTCAATTTTTATTTCTTTTTCCAGAAAATTAGTAACTTTAAAATCATTACAGTCAACGAAACAAAGGATAATTTAAATTAATGAAGAGCACTTTTTATTATATTAAAATGATGAATAGTTTGAATAAAATATATATTCAGATTACTGATGCGATCTTATTGCTTGAAATACCGGGTGTCCCACGAAGAGGTTTAAATGTTTAATTTTATATTACGTGCCCATTCATGCACCGAACGTTTTCAAACTTTACACAGTTTACAAAGTAGGTTCTAAAAATATTCTGGGAAAATTTCAGCTCCCTAACCTTTTTAGAAACAAAATGGCGGCATATTGAAAAACCATACTTTAAAAACATTTAAAAATGTGGTTTTGGTTTTTTGAAATAGTTTTATTGTTACATCCTAGGGCAAAATGATTTTTAAATAAGAAAAAAACTAGGAGATAGCCTAATGAAAAACATTAAAGTCCGAAATAATTCAAACTGTAACCCATCCACAGCAACACACTGATGTCAGACAATTACTAAATGACAACCTTGATGGCTGTTGGATTGGTCGTGGAAGCTATTTTTTAGATTGGCCACCCTGATCACAAGATATAACTGTTTGTAACTTCTTTTTATGGGGTTACTTGAAGAAACAATTATTTTATATCTTTAGCTTCAATAATGATGAGGAACTAAAACGATCAATAGAAGAAGAACTTCTCCGGATACCGCGGAGTTTCTTTGTAAGAGCTTACAATTCATTTGTTAAGCGCTGTTATCAGTGTGTTGCTGAGGATGGGTTACAGTTTGACTAATTTTGGACTTCAAGGTTTTTTATTAGGCTACATTCTAGTTTTTCTTTTTTTAAGTCATATTGCCCTAGAATGTAACAATAAAAATATTTTATAAAACCAGAAACTTTCTTTAATGTTTTCGAAGTATCGTTTTTCAATAAGCTGCCATTTTGTTTCTACAAAGGTTAGGGAGCTGAAATTCTCCCAGAATATTTTTAGAAGCTACTTTGTAAACTGTGTAAAGTTTGAAAATGTTCGGTGCATGAATGGGCACGTAATATAAAATTAAACATTTAAACCTCTTCGTGGGACACCCGGTATAATGATATTGTGAAAGATAACGGTGAGATGATAAATACCTTATCAACAATATTAAAAACTTTGATGGTCAATTACAGTACTAGCAAAAGTTCATATTACAACTTCTAAAATATAAATTGATTACTTATTTTCAACTAAAAAGTCAGAAACGGAAACAATATATCCATTACGCTGAACGAATGATCATCACATGTAGGAGCCATCAATTTGAGTATTCTTAATCATTTTCTTAATCATTCATTTATAGTATAATTTTTCAATTTGAAAAAAAGATGAATAAGATGTTTACAAATAGGGAAACAGACACATTTTCACATAAAGTAATATGCGCACAGACACAACTGCACCCTAGTCTGTCTCCATCGATATCTCGCAAATTGTTCGCAGACTATCCTGACAGAGCTGAGCATAACATCAGCTGTTTATTGAATGCCAAATTAAAATAATTCTACTATTCAAGCTGAGTGAATTGGCTACTAGTGAAGCCTTGTTACAGAAATTCAATATCAGTCCGTACAAAGGAATCGAAACAAAACGAAAGGAATGTGTGATATTCGTGGAGAGTCTCTTGTCAACAATTACTTTCGATACTTTTCGAGATTGGCTAGCAGCTGATCGGCCTCGTCGGATGTTTTGACACGCAGCAGAACGGTGGAAGGAGCGGGAGGCGAGGTGGAGCCGGGGGCGGGGGGCGTCGGCACGCAAATCATCATCACATTGTTCTTGGCCATTCGCTGCAGCGGAATGCCCGACGTCAGCAGCACGTTGATCAGCACATTGCCGAGCGAGGTGTCCGCTCTCACGATCAGCTGGTGCTTCTCTCCCGCAACTGGCTTCACGTACAGAGTTCCCACGCCGAGGTCGGCGTAGCCGGCTTCTTTTTTTATGAACACCTTACATCTGTGAGGTGACAGACATAATATGTATTGAAACAGACAGCGAAATTTCACTTCAACAAACTACAGCGACTGTATAATAACAGTGTCGTCATTGGTGTGAATGGGTTCATAACATTTTATTGGAAACTACAAAATCAGTCAAGCTGATGTTGTAGCCTGTGTGTTTACGAAACCATGGTCCTTGAACCACAAATTGAACAGTTGAATTGACGAAATCTGTGTTTTTTCATTTTAAATTATTATGGAACGGATCTACAATCTCAATAGTGACTCTTTAGAATTATTGGAATATTTTTTATTCCCGCCGCCGCCATACTTTTGCCAAATTTTTGAATTTGATATGGGATTATAGGCAAACATTAACCCATTCACTCATTTTTCAAACTTGAGAGGCAACAACATCAAAAATAAATTTTCTAACATTAAAAATAGTCTCTCTACTTTTGGTGTTGCTTTAACAGCTTAAAGTGAATGAAAACTACCACTCGCAAATGCTAATTGTAAGTAAGAAGTAAATCACTCAACATAAGATATGGTTTGCGTATCATTTCAATGCAAACTTATGAAAATTAGCAAAAGTATGGTGGATTTGTCCGAGCTAACCAATCAAAAGTATAACATCCAATGACAACACTGTGATTATACAGACTCTGTATAACCTACTATCTCTAAAACCGGGTTTTCATTAGTAGAATTATTGGTGGAGTTTACTGGGCAAGTAATACGCGAGTCGAGTATATGATAGCACCGTGGTAAAGTCACAACTAATTTTTAGTGTACTAGCAACTCTACTTCTAATTCTACTAATGAATTCCAGCTCTATTGATAGTGGGTTATTTGTTCACTTTGGAGAAATGTTTGGCTCTAGGTGTCTCCTATTCCACTCGAACGTCTTCATAGATTAAATACTCACTAATTTTTCGAGGGACACCCTACTGTCGATCAACGAAAATGGACTATTCGTAAAACTGCAAACGTGCATATTTTATGTATAAAATTGCCTAGCTAGTGTTTTTTATAGAGCGAAAGGTCGGAGATTACTCCATCGATAGAAATAGTTTTTTCATGAGCCGAAGGCGAATGTTCTAGTGAGAAAATCTTTTCCGGCCTTACAATATTTTTAAATACTTCATATAAGACTTGAAATTAACATAAATATAGCAGGATCCATTTAACTTGTCAGAAATCAGCTGTTTTGGTAATAATTAGTGACTTCGAAATAATAATCAAAAGGCTTTAAAGTCTCAAAGACCTTTAAAGTCTTTAAAAGACCTTTTTAAAGAAGACCTCCAAAGAATAACTTTTTAAATGACCTTTTCAATAATCTGTGAGATTCAGCATTTGTAGGTTAAGTATTGTGATATTGCTGGTCAAAACATATGTTTTCTGACAAGTTAAAAGGGACCTGCTATGTATTGCTGCTTTGTATTTATATCAACTTATAACCTAATTGGCTTAAAAAAATTATTATTTATTTAGCGTATGGCTTTTGTCGGTGGGGAGACCCGAAGGTTGTTCCACCTCGCCGTGATAACCTAATTCCACTTAGGTTGTAGTTTTATCCACTTTTCAGAATGATTTCGAATTTTGAACGCGTTTCTTTTTGATACATAAAAGTCCAAAAGTTCATAAACCACAAGCACAACACAAAAACACGAAAGATACAAGAAAATATTGAAATTTTGAACTAAAAATTTAGAGCCCGAAATTTATGTTATTTACAAATTTTGTCATGGCAACAAAAAATTATAATAACATGGAATTCCACTGTCCTTTCTCATTTGAAGTAACGATTACCCAGACATTTTGTAGTTAGCATGACATTTGTACATTAAAAAAACAATGTTATTTAGCAATAATTCACTTGAAAAAGTGTTACTGGAACGATAAAAATTTATTGTGAGAAATGTGTTCAAAGTGGTGAGAATTGGAAAATAAAATAACAAGTATCTGTCAAGAAGCTTACTACCTGTTCATCTGCGATAGATCACTTATGAAGCTATCTCAATTATTGCTAAACATTTACAAAACATATGCTCAAATAGACTGGAGAAATGCTAGTTTGCCGTTCATTTTCACAAAGTCTCCATTCGAACTGATCATTATGATGAGAACGGAACAAGAATATCGTTTCAGTTACCTTTTTGAGTACACAGCGTCCTCTTCCATCACTGGCTTAAAATCTGGTTTCGGAGGTTCGTCTGATTCTTCAGCTTCCGCCTCGCCGTCATTTTTCTCGCCCGCATTACTGCTAGCAGGTGCCGCAGACACATTTCCAAAGGTGAAAGGTTTTACCCTGTTGAAATACAGAAGCAAATCCTGTCAGCAAATTAACAAAATCAAATCAATCGATGTAAATGAGAAATGTTGAGGTGAAACTTGTACTTGAAATATATTGTTGCAGAAAGAGACAACAACAATGCGCTTGTGAATATTGAACCTCAAATAATTTACAGAGTCTGTGCCTATGCATAAAATCATAAAATCTATATACACTTACGTTCTACAGAGAATCAATTGATGGGTAAAAGTTGTAATGTTTGTCAAATACTCACTATATTGTATATTGTCACTATATTGTAGATGGGTAACACTTTGTGTGCCGAGCCCGTTTGTCACTCACTATTTTGTGAGTATAATAAAAAGTATATAAATGAGAATTTTTTTATCGTATGGCTTTTATTGGTGGGGAGACCCTTACGGGTAGGTTCCACCTCGCCTAATTGCACATTTTTTTTGTGTCGGTCACCCATCCGTGAGTGGTCTCGAATGTTTGTTACTTAACCACATGATTACTTATCAACCGCTCTCACCGAGTGACCACTGATATTACTATAATATTAATATTATAAATGAAATTTATTATTACTGTAATAATAAAATAATTTTAAATTAAAAATTTACCCTCCAAATGAGAATCCAGTAGAGGGAGTCGAAGACTGCTGAGAATTGACACCAAAGCTGAATCCTTTGCCTGCAATTCCAGTGGATTCCTCATCTTTATTCTGTTTGATGGTGAAAGGATTCACCATTAACGAAGCCTGATCTGGCTTCGACAGAAAGGAGCTTGTCGAAGTATTGTTTGAATCTGGTTTGAAAAAACTGAATGATGCAGCTTTGCTAGCTGCCGAGTCGCTTGTGGTTGAAGACTGTGCGACATTATCACTCTTATCAGTTGTATCTGTAGTCTCATTTTCAATTTCCTTCAAATATCTGTAAATAACAAAACAATTAGTAAATGCATGGGTTACAGGCAAAAACAATTAATATCCCCAGTGTTAAATCTCCAAAAAAATATATAACATTGACTTGAGTCGAACACAATGAAATTTTTTATCGAATCAAGAAAAATAGAAGAGCTTCAAATCTTGTTCAATAGTTAGCAAAACTTTAAAAATAATTTTCAATTATTGGCCAACATTTGAAGTTCTTTATGAATAAAAACTTTGATTGTTTATCTCAGGAAGTATAGTATATTGGTTTGTTGTAGCTAGGCATTCAAATGAATTCTGATAAACTTAGACCAATAGACAACCACGTTGCATGGTCTGGAATTGTGAGAGTCGCGCATGCGTAGTTACATTTCTCCCTTCATGCCACTGACCAACCAGATCCGTTCTCTTCATGCGCTAACTGTAGACGTGTATTTATATTCGAAACATGGAATCAATAATGCAGTAGGTACATTATGCACATGAAGTGAGCTTCTTCGTGACTACTTCTTCCTTGGAAACTCAAGAGTTCTAATTCTATGAGTGCTAAATGAACAATTTACAAACCTTTCATAATCTCTAAATATAGGAGTAAGAATACAGCACGGATCCTTATCAACATGAGATTTAATCCAATCGGCAACATCCTTATTCAAGCGCATTAGTTTGGGAGGATACTTTTTACCATTTGCTGTACTAGATGAAGACGCACTACTATTTGCTGTACTAGATGAAGACGAACTGTTGTTATTTGGTACAGAACTCAGTGAAGGATTAATAAATGTATCTTTCTTCAAGTCTAGTTGATTGCCATTTGTAGCTACAGGACTAGATTTCAAAAAGCTAAAAGTCGATTTCAAATCTTTCTCTGTATTTGATGAATTTGTTTTGAATCCTCCAAATGACGAAAACAAATTTTTAGCGGGTTCCTGTGGAATAAAATGGAAAAAATTAATTTTAGAGTACGGAAGAAATTTCAAACTTTCTATTATTAGACAAGCTACAAGTTCATTATTTTATTAGACAAGTTCATCTATAGTGCTATACTAAACTATTGCACTCACTAACGCGTGCAATCAAGAGCTGAGTAATTGTGGGAATAGAAAAAATTATAAGCTATTTATTCATCGTATTCAAAATCCTAAGAATAGAGAAATCAGCAATGAAAATAATATGGAGAAGAAGTAAGTGATAAGTGATAAGTACATAACACAATAAACAACGATATTTACAGCCCCAAACGCCAACAAAATATTAGCTGATTCAACTAAAAATTGAAGCTGAAAAAAGTACTCAATTTCTTAAAAAATTGGTTTTTACCTTTGAAGAGCACAAGTGGATAATTCTACTACATATACAAAATACAAATACTGAAAATATGATTTTTGATTTGAATATTTTAATGTACCTAAAGGTATATTCATATAATTTCATTCAATTTGGCTGATGGTAAATAACTTTCATTCAACATTTCTATGGTAACGGGTGATATTCAGTTGATTTCTTTTTAAATAAATATGTTCTTTACATGTTATTTACGGTATTTATGTGAAAATACTCAACAGAGCATCACCAGTTACCATAGAAATGTTAAATGAAAGTTATTCGCAATCCGCCGAATTAAATTAATATCAAAAGATAAGTGGGTGGTGTAAGTGTGAAAGTCTTTTCATTTTTCTTTCTTTCTGAGGGTGATGTCCATATGAGCTCTAGGCTTGTGCGTGGGTTATTGAAGTTGTTCAGAAGTAATTGAAATTATTTTTCCAAATGTCAACAGAGGTCGGAAGAACGTAGTTTGGCCTCTCAGGAGTTTCAAAGTAAGGAGTATCAAGTAATTTCCAAATTACTTGGCCGCTTTCAAAATAGGACATGTTCTTTTTTCCTCCACACACTGCCAAGATACATGAATAGGACTATAGAGACAGCTAATTAGAATGTTCTAGTACTCATACTATTAATATTTGTTATATATTATAAATCAAACTACCTGTGTGTCAGTGAAAGAAGCTGGAGAACCACTACCTCGACGTTTTGCGGTTCGAATAACTCGTTTTTGAATTATATCACTTGGAGCCTTTTTGAATTGACCAGCAATTTCTTTTTTCAATTCGGTGTCCCAATTTTCATGATTCAGATCATCATCTGCTCTTCGTTTGGCTGACATTATATTACTTCAATATTACACTGAAACAAACAGAAAGAGCCAATTCATATGACTGATAATGGTTTTCCTGTAATTTCCATTGGCAATAAATTATATATTCTTCGAGTTCTTTAGAAAAAGAAAGTCTACCAATCTTCAAATTTTTTCAATGGATCTGAATGGAGTTTCATTGTTCAAGTTTGCAGTGTGAGTCCCTATGAAGGAATTGTATAATTCAAAATGCACTCATTTTAGAACAGCGATAATTGATCAAATTTCTATCTTCAAGGAGCATACTAAGAAGACATGCCACTTGCCATGCTTTTTATCCTCCCATTAGATTCAAAGATGTTTCCCAAGATTTGGAAGAGAATCTTCGCTCTAAATACATTCAAAGAGGACAATTATTGAAGAAATTAAGTGAATGTATTAGGTTTCTTAAGATGATCAAAACCTCAAATTAAATAAAAGAAGTTCCTGCTCGGATGTTTATGAAAATAATAGTAACTAACCTATGTCTATTTAATTTGAATCAATAGGACTCTGGCAATTCAATGAGATGTAATGCATCTTCAAGGAGATGTAATAAATGGCATTCAAGCAGAGTACCAAGCCCACCGTGAGAAGCCACCGAGTGGGCTTTGCATAATCTGCGAAATTCAGCATTATTTTGTAGGTTAAGTATTGTAATACTGTTCGTCGAAACTGACTAGCTGTTTTCTGACTAGTTAAATTAATCCTGCTATAATTTTTTTTTTTTTGAGGGTGATGCCCACATGAGCTCTAGGCTTGTGCGTGGGTAATTAGGGGTGATGACTGTTTTTAGGCAGTCGGAACCGACGGCTTTTCGTCTCCTCCGAAAGACAGGAGTGGCCGTTTCTGTGAAAATCCGTTCCGGCAACTGTTTTCTATCTTGGAACCTTTGGATTATCAGACAGGCGCTTATTTCCCTCGGCTACGGACCTCTGTCTTCAGCATATCCTCAAGCTTACAAGTAGGCTTATACTATTCATAAGTCTATATGTCTATAAGTCTAATAAATTGCCGTAAGGTAGGCTACACTTCAGCCCATCAGGCTACCTAATTTTGTCTTTCAATTTACAACTTCCAAATAAATTTTAATAATAATCGATTTTTGTAAAAACAATATTGATATTCCTTTCCTAGGAAAGGAAGGTTGATTTATGCAATTTACGACTTATGATAGCCTACTGAAATCACAGTTCCAAGTGACAATGCAATACAATTACCGGTACTAATAGAATCTAGTAACACTAAAGCCTGTTTTAGTTGTAAAGGCTGGAATTATACCATAAAATTAAATGAACTTAAGAAGAGTTAAAGAATACGTTAGTAGGCTGCTTATGGAACTGTGCGAAAGCGAAAATAACATAAAAAGGTTGATACAGAATGAAATAGCCAATGAATAAGATTATTAGAAATATATTCCCTGAATATTATTATTAATAAATGTAGTTGATCAAGACTACTAAAAAATTACATTAATCAAGCGTAACATTTACTTCCAAGTCAAGTTTCCAAAATTTAAGGTAACTAATACTGTAATTATAAAATGTAAAACATACTCACGGCTTCGGAAGGAATAAAATATCAATAAAACCAAAATTAAATAATAAGAATGCAGATATGCAAATTGAAAGACCTAAGAAGCAATGAGTTAAATTTCAAGTAATATAACCGAGATCTCAAACTCAACATTGCATTCTTAACCTAAAAGTTTCTCATAGAGGCACCCAGGGAGCTGACAAACACAGCCTCATCTTCTAAGGGAGAGGAAGTAAGAGAAATCAGGGGAGTGGGATGTCGGCCATTATTACTGGACCTAATTTTGGCGCTGTATTTGAAAACACCTACCTAACTTCTACCCAAACTAGCCTAAAAAACACAAAATCCGACAAAAATGTTGTATTTTGCCGTAAATACAGAGTGATTCAAAAAGAATACCACAACTTTAAAACTTTGTATTTGATGAAAGAAATATAATAGAACCTTCTATTATACATCATTTCAAAGACTAATTAAAGAAGTTTTTTCACTTACAAAGAAGTTCAGAGATGTTCAATATATTATAACCCCTCCAGACACTCGAGCAATATCAACCCAAAACCTCCCTCAAACTCTTTCCACTCTCACTTTAGCATATCAGTTTGATAAGCTGCTGTTATTTCTTGTTTCAAATCATCAATATCCATCCACCATTGTCCAATGATGATTTGAAATAAAAAATAACAGCAGCCATCCAAACTGTTACGCCTAACAAGCTACAGATAGTGTGGAACAAGTTCGAGGGAGGTCTTAGATTGATATTGCTCGAGTGTCTGGAGGGGTCATATGGAACATCTCTGAACTTGTTTGAGAGTGAAAAAACTTCTTCAAATACTCTTTGTAAAGATGTATAACAGAAGGTTCTATGATGTTTCTTCCATAACTTACACATTTTTAAAGTTGTGGTATTCTTTTTGAACCACCCAGTATCAACGGGGGGATTGAAGCTAGGTTATCATTAAATCAAATGTAAAAATGCCTGTTTTCAAACCAATCGTATTTGAAAAATATTCAGCCAGAGTATTCCAGTAACTTATAAAATCAAAGCTACGATGTAATACATTTATTAACACCTTGAAACCAATAATAGATAGCAATGAAGTATCGATGATACCTCAATGATTTAATTGATTTCTATCTCAAAATCGTGTTTTGTTCTTATCTCACAATGGTTAAAATCCCCCAAATTGCTCACTCTCTCTTACTAGAGCGCGCTGATGTGGTCTATCAGCTACTTCTCAATATTAAAGGTCAATTCACACATTGACATTTTCGTTCTGCGCATGCGTCACCAGCCCACGCTCTGATTGGTCCATCCTTGTGTTGAATAATGCAAGATTTCTGACCAGCCGAATTTTTAAGTTAAGTGACTAGGTACGAAATTCGAATGTTCGCTGTTCGGAATCATCGTCAATTAATATTAGTACAATAATATAAATAATAATCAGTATATAAAATTATAATACAAACCTTTTCAAGTCTACCGGTACTGCTATTTTGCTGGTGAGACTTGAGAGCTCGATAGCCGACAGCTATCATTATTTGTGAACAAAGATAGACATGGACCAATCAGAGCGTGGGCTGGTGACGCATGCGCAGAACGAAAATGTCGTTGTCAATGTGTGAATTGACCTTTTCGACTTGTAACCGAGGAGCGAGGAGCTCCTCTGAATGAAGAATTCAATTAAATCTTCGATAAAAGCAGTAGAGGAGAATTCAATGTAGCTCTGTTTTGTGGAGCTTCGTTGCGAAGCACGGGTGGCTGCTAGTAAAAAATAAAGACAGATGAAATGTAATATAATAATGGTTTTATCATATCTTACAAGAGTTACAATTACAGAAAAATAAATGGATATTCAGGTGGTAGTTCATAACAATGTACGTACCGAGCATTGGCATGAATAAAAAAATATATTTGCACACAATCAATATTGTTACAAAAAAAAATCAATTGAAAATTCTAATTACAGTATATATATTGAACCAATAAAATTTAGTTATTCAAAACACTTTGAATACATCTGACAAGGGCCAGGTAACTTAATACTGCGGTATTAACATAAAGTGATGGATAAAATTTCACGATGGATAAAATTTGTACAACATCCATATCGTTACGCCTGGACAAGTTTGGGCATTCAAGCTAAGATTATGAATGTAACACTTTCTTGTCGCAATAGACTAGATTGATAGTGTATAATGTAAGCATCCTAGAGGGGAGTTAATTACAGAGTTTTGCAGTTGAAAGACAATTTTTTTACAAATCAAATTTTTGATTGCATTACAATAGTTGGAACAACTTAATCATGAAGGAAACATGTCAATTTCATGATTGAAGATGAAAAAAACTAGAGTTAAAAGTGTTAGTAGTAATGACCCACTTCTTCATAAATGTTTTCAGGCAAATTGATTATGTAAGGCACTTTACCATTAAGAAGGAGGAATAATTTATTACTTTACAGTTACAATGAAAACAACAGAAAACACTATCATTCGATTAGACATAGAACTTTCAAAGCAGTAAAATAAAATGAGACTTTTTAAAATTACAAAAGAACAGGAAAAATTCAAAAATAATTTTCCATTACAACTTCACTTTTGTGTGGAATGATTATATTGTATCTATCTAAAAAAAACTAAGGCTTTAATAAGATTCGGATACATGAATAGCAAGCACAACAGTACCAACAGTAATTATTATTCTCATACTGCATGATATGACAATATCAAACTGAAAATTTTTCAAATACTGCAAACACTTACAATCGAAACACTGGTGAACAAAATTGCGTAAAACACCCAACTGCTCAATGTGCAACAAACAATAACATTCAAATCTGAGAAAAGAGAAAAGATTAAAGAATAGAGTCTTTCGTTGGAAAATAAAATTTATATTATAACAAATAATATTCATAGATTCCAAGATTTGCTTATTCCTAGCAGGTCAGATTAAAGGTCGAAACCCACTACACTGTATCATACTAGGACCGTTATCGGCACGTAACATGCATGCCAATGCCCACTGCCGGTCCGGTGTAGTGGGCAATGCCAGACAGTAGCCTAATACACGTGAACAATAGTTTCTTGCATGCGCCGTTCCTATAACGGTCCTAGTATGATACGGTGTAATGAGTTTCGACCTTAAATGAAAAGTTTCTGATAATTTCTATTCTCAAAATAGGTAAATCAGTCCATAATTCAATTAATGCATGCAAGCTATGGTTCCGTTTTGCATGTACAGTATACTCATTATATTCTTCAGACAATATTCTAAACAGCGACCTCGAATAGCCTACAATAACAAAGACGGCATCAAAATATTTTGAATTGACTTATTCAATTCGATACATTATCCAGAATAGGTACTAAAAACAAATGCAGTACAATTTTAAATATCTTCTAACCAATAATTTGTTAGATAGAGTTCTATTCAACGTTGAAGGTGTTCATATTTTTAAAGTTGATGTGAAAGATTCAAATACACGAAAAAAACATTTTTCACTGTTGAAGATTATTCTCAATGAACATAAACATTTTCAAGGATTATAATTTCCAGTGATATTTGTAATAGAAAGAATAATGTTCCTGATTTCTTATAAAATAGAACTTAAATCATAGATTCCCAGTAAGTAAATTCCTAGACTTATCAAACGTAATATGCTTCGAAAGAAAAAGAAATATTACTTAAAAATAACAAATTATGGTCTTCTCCAGTACTGTTTTGAAACCAGACTAAGGATGGAAAAATAGGCATTTTATAAAAATTAGATGAGTCTAATAATACTTCATGAGAAGGCGAGACTTGTTATCCAAACCATCGTTTCAGTTGAGGGAATGGATTGTGAGTTATTGTTTCGTCTCCACGTCTTCTTTTTTTGTGGTGTAACTTTCCACTTGTGCCCAGTTAGTTCTGACATCTTTGAACAACTGAAATTGAAAATTGAATTCAAATAAGAAGCTGAAGAACAGGAAGAGATAAAGCTAACTGCGAAATAATAATGAAAAATATGATGAAACAGTAACCTAATACAGTTCATAATGTATCAATGTATAAAAGTATTAATGAACTATAGCATTTTTACCTTGCATGAAATGGTGTAGGTTTCTTTTCATGTTGTAGAATGTGATAGCACAGAGAACATAATTAGTAAGAGATGTCTCATCGTACGTTAAAATTTTGGACGAGAAATCAAGGGGCCGATCCTAGCGACCATAGTTTAAAGTAAAGGAACTGTCAACTGGCGATGAGACCACTGAGCTAAATATATTCATCTGGAGCTCTGGAGGTAGCAGTGATTGAATAAGCTGGGTTCCACCTATTTTTTTTTTATTTTTTTATAGCATACTTTTTATGAGAAAAAAGTTCAATCCTCATTCATTGCCAACTTGATTTTTTTTATACTACATACTATTCTAAAAAAAAAAATTCAACCTCACTTTATTTCTAGCCTATCGAAATTAGACGGAACACTTATCTTAGCAGCTCTAGTGCTACCTCCAGGGGCCCGTTTCACGAAAGTCACCAATTCCCCAATGAATTTTCACCAACCAGCTGAATTTTCAGTCGGCTGTTAAATTTCAAATATTCGACAGTGACAGTCACATATTACTCATGATGATTGATCAGTTACTAATAATAGTAATTAGTGATTACTACTTAAAATCACATAAAATTTTTACCCATGTGAATAGGTAGGCAAATTATTTTTACTATTGCGTTCAAGATTATAATAATAGTATACAGTATATTATGCATATCCTAAACATGAAATAAGCCTAAGCTGTGTTGAACCATCAAGAATAACTTTAAGCATATACAATGTTTACTTCTCTCAATCTTCTTCCTAATATTTTTATTTTATTTCTGTTTCGGTATAATTCATTATTTTAACTGGTGGCATTCATTTCTCAATTTGATTCATTATTTTTGGCTCCCTTCAATTGACTAGAAATGATATTCAGTTTCAGAATAATATTATTCAACATTTTAAAGGACTAATACACAAAAATATTGACCTATATCTTTGATACACACGGTAGAGGAGAATTCAATGTAGCTTTGTTTTGTGGAGCTCCATTGCGAAGCACGGGTGAATTCTAGTACTTGTACGATAATATTATCACATGAAATAATCTTTATAAAATAAATTCTGAAATTATACGACTAAAATGTCAATTGATTAGGCCTAGTTTTGAATGGAATTACGTATATTTCACAAATAGAGAACATTTTCTAAAAACACCAATATTAAACGAAAAATTGAATGTTTGCGCTTGCGTCTGTATGGATATCTAATCAATTTTTAACATTTATCATTGACGTTGTTAAAAAGTAACGAAGTCAGTTATTATCTTTTTGAAACTGTTACTCGTTATTTCGTTACTTTCGAGTATTTGAGATTCATCTGTACAGTAGAATTCAAAGTTTCATATTATTCAGCTGCTACATTGGTAACTTTTGTGAAACGGGCCCCAGATGGAAATTTAGATCAGTGAATGGGAGTGAGCGACCGATTGAGTGAGTGAACGACAGGAACGCTAGCGTCAGCGCGATTTATCCTGATCCCACATGAACTACGTGGCCAATTATTTCATCGCACACAGAAAACCGGATCAAAGATCCCTATTCCATAAATAATCTACTAAAGAATATGCTTCTCTATGGTGATAGATCCCAAGATGCTAAGTCTAATAATATCTAATTTTGGGAATATTGTTGATGATTGTATTTTCAGGTAGGTACTAAGTACAATAATTATAACATAAAAAAGAAACCTACAACCCAATTTCATGCAAAGTAGAGCTTGTTTTCGATGACACGGTTACTGGGTTATTATTATTTGCTTAAAAAAATATCATATTTATTAAATTATTACAAAATAACTAAATCACCTAATATCATACCATAGAGAAAGACTCTTAATACTTGCGTAAATTAACATACTACATTGGAAATATAGTAACGTCCTACACAAATTAAAGTATCGAAAACGTTTACTCATACTGATCTTTAGAGAATACAGGGATTAGAAAAGTTTGTTCACAAAAATAAAAACTATGAAATTGTGAATAATGTACGATTAATTTGGCGGAAGGCAATAAGGTAGTATCGATGTAATCAAATTCAATGAAGTGAAGTACAGAACTGGCTTCATTACAAAGTTTGGTTAGTCCATGGAGAAGTATCTCATTCAAATAAATGTTAAAATCGAATTTCTATTGTCTCCATAATCCCTTGGATCAATAAGACTGTTGGCCACTTGCACGAAAGCTGAAAACATTTAACCGCCGTGGAATGACGTTAACTAACGGAGCTCAATCTGGAAATCGTTGCATTGGCAGCGTTAGATTACGATTTGTTGGCGGTTAAATTATTTCGGCTTTTCAGCAACCGACTCTATAAACTGTTCAACATCAATTCAAAAACAAATCATTGGTACATCAAGGACCAAAACTGTTCACAGTTCCTATTGCTTGAAAAAAATAAAAAATACAGTAACTTCTAGTTGAAGGTGAAATGTGCTTACTTGAGAGAGCCACTGTTCATCAGCTAGCAATTCATTAAGGATGATTGTTGTGTCTTTGGTTGGATCGGACGTCCTCTTCTCCTGAACTTTGCCAGCGCACTTATTGAACATCTGGTACTTCTGGTGAACAATCTTATTGTACAGACTGACCACATCTATGCACTTCTTACACAATAAGAAATCCTAAAAATAAAAACAGAAACTCATTACTTGAAATCCGTATGACTAAAAATTGGTTGATAAATGTTTGCCGTTATTCTTTCTTTGCAAAAGAAACCAATTGAACCGTTCAAGTGGTCTAAACTACAAACTAATCTAAGACCTACGCAGAGCTAATATTTTTGTAAACATCAAGCAGTTGCCAATGTATTCCCACATCAAGTATTTGCAGTAGCTGATTGAGTTACATAGGATAAATGAAATACTGTATAACCAGTTAAAAAAATTACAGTAAGTTAATAATGTCATAATACCAACAATAATGACAATACCAATTTGTATGCCTAACAAGCTTTTTCGTATAGTGTGGTAGTGTAGATTACTATATTGTAGGTATAAGTTATATAACCCCGGTCGTACACCAGAGCAATAAGCAATAGGCAACTAGCAACATATGGATCATGTGATTGTCTACTCTATACAAACCAATAGTTCAATGCACACAGAAACAGCTGCTTTAGGTGTGTATTGGACTATTATTTGTTTCTATAGAGTAGACAATCATATGATCCAAATGTTGCTTATTGCCTATTGCTTATTGCTCCGGTGTACGAGCTGCCTAAGTGGTTGGTCAATAATTATGGTAAGTGTAGTACATTCGATCATGCGTTGTGTGTTTTTTCTATTGCTTGGTATGATGATACGAAACGGCAGTTTAGTACAACTTGTACTAATCATCACAAATAAAGATTACTGAATAATATAGTTTAGATAATCCAGAAATGAATGAGAATAGTGACCTTGTGTTCACTAACAGCCGGATCAGGGGGACAGCCTTCGAGGTTGTCATTATTGTAGGGTTGGCCAAAGGCAATCACTCGTTTCGTGGCTGGATTGGCTTTGCACGAGGCACACACTTCGTTGCTGGTGCCCGCCTTGGGCGAGCCTTGCAACACATCGATGCACGGCCAAGTTGCCATACTTTTCTCCACAATTGAGTCTTGCCAGCTGGCAAAGTCGATTAGTTTCTGTCTGCGCTCACCAGATATCCCATCAATCGCCTTCACGCTATCCAAAAAGTAGTCATCTGAAACAACGAATCATCAATTTACGAAGACACGAAATGAAAATGTATATTCTATTAGGTGACATTAGGACTGGAGGGGGTCATCAGCAACGTCAAGAAATAATATCTCTATCTATCTATCTAATATCATCGGCCAACTTGAATGAATACTACTATATACTTGTTGATTGTTGTACAATAATGAATTATAACACAAACTTATAAATTGTTAAATCATGAATATAACTTGAAAATTTTTTCAAATCTGTTCAGTCTTGAAATACTAACTTCCAAGGATAAATTACTTCAACTAAATCATGTTATAATATTAGATACACATGCTATTATATATACATGTTGCACAATGAAAACTATCATTCTCAATCGATTCTATCCTGCGGTTTCTTACTTTTTACTCTTCTATTGACTAGTGCACACATCATCTTGCTTAAAGGAAAAATCTGGTGAAAATCCTTTAGCCCAGTAAAATAAGATTTTCACCTTATTTAGATGAATAGAATGGTATTCGTTTTTTCAAAGTTATGGAGTCTCGAGTTAGACTGTGAGCAACATGGGATCATCTCCAAAATCGTCAGTGCGGATTTTTGTACTTTTTACGCCTGGCACTACCTCGAAGAATCACTCATAGACAGCACATATTGACAGCATTACATACATTCAATCAGATCAACTGCTCAGCATTCAACCGTTTGCTTCCAAAGTCCATCACCAACGAGACCTGCACCCTTTCACCTTCTGACCCTGAAGAATCACTGCCATACAGACATTCACCGTGCCGAGTGTCCAACATCACTGCCGGGATACCCCGATGGCTGAAACAGACCAACCGCTTCCGAGCCGCCAGCCTTCAAAGTTCATCGCACCACCAGCGCCCGCCTTGGTTCACCTGATTTCGTCACTAACACTCGCCGACCCTGACTCAGCAGCACCAGCTGCCTCTGAGACCAAATTGATCATTGTCAGACCACAGCCTGAGATGTCAGGTCTTCTGTCATATTGTTGACTTTTCCACTTCTTCTCTTCAACTGTCACCTCGAAGAACACTTTTTCGTATAGACAAAGCCTGAAAGCCGATTAGATCTACACCTGAGCACGCACCATCTCAACACAACAGCGTACAGCCTCGTGTTTATCCATCGCGTTTTTCACTGACTCAATTCGGCCACCGTGAAGCACCGGAACATCCAACATTGAGCCCACCCTGGCCTGAGATCAACAGGGTCATAGTCCGAGACAGGCTCAAAGTTCTGTACCTTCCGATTGAAATGCCATATTGAATTTGTTCATTCCAGATACGACGACACATGTTATCTCGGCAGGTGAATACGAACTGGCACGATAGAAACCGTTTTTAAGATATTTCAATTATAAATCAGACATATTTACACCTAAATCAGTTAATATCTCTAAAACCGTTATGGGGTATCAACTGATTTAGGTGTAAATATATGTCTGATTTATAATTGAAATATCTTAAAAACGGTTTCACATATCGTGGTGCGGTTTTCGCCATTCATTTTCTCTTGAAATTCTGTATCGAAATCATGTATAACATGACCACCTTCTCATTTAAAAAAATGAACTTAGATTCAATATGGCGTATTCAATCAGACTTGAAATTTTAAGAACTTTGAAGGCCTATATCTCGCAAACTATCAGGCCCACAATGACCAATTTAGTCTCAAATTGTAGGTTATTTAATATACTTTGAGAATTATGTTGGATGTCCTATTCGAAAAAGTGATACTTCACGGTCAAAATTGACCAAATGTAAAATCAAGTGAAAAATCACGATAATTTGATAAACTTTGAAGAGCTGTATTTCGCAAACGGTTGTGCCTACAATAACAAATTTGGTCTCAAATTGTAGGTAATCTAATCAGCTTTCAAAACTATGTTGAATGTCCTATACGAAAAAGTGATTCTTCAGGGTCATAATTGAAGAAATGTAGAAAAAGTGGAAAAATTCAACAATATGATAAACTTTGAAGGCCTACATCTCGCAAACTATTGGGTCTACAATGATCAATTTGGTCTCAAATTGTAGCTTTTTTAATTATCTTTCAAAACCTTGCTAAAGTCAAATTCGAAAAAGTGATGCTTCACGGTCAAAATTGACCAAATGTAAAAACAAGTGAAAAATTACGATAATTTGATGAACTTTGAAGAGCTGTATCTCGTAAACGGTTGGTCCTACAATAACCAATTAGGTATCAAATTGTAGGTATTTGAATTTACTTTCAACTTTGTGTTGAATGTCCTATATGGAAACGTGATTCTTCAGGGTCAAAATTGCGAAAAATTGAAAAAAAGGGTGAATTTTCGTTAATTTGATGAACTTTGAAGAGCTGTATCTCGCAAACGGTTGGGCCTACAATGATAAATTTGGTCTCAAATTGAAGGTAATTTAATATACTTTAAAAAATATGTACAATGTCCTATATGAAAAAGTGATTCTTCAGGGTGAAAATTGGCCAAACGTAAAAAAAGTGCAAAAATCCGCCATTTTGAACGATTTTTGAAGATGATCCCATAGTTTGCCGAGGTCTAAAACTTGGATTTAGCATCCCAGGACTACCATAAACATTATTAAAAAAAGAAACCGACTACCCCATTTCATGCAAGGTACACCCTATTTTTGATGACAATTTTACTGGGCTACTTGGTGAACACTGTGGATCTAGGCATCGTGGTAGACAGAGTAGTACCAATGATTTTAGATAGAATAGATTTCCTATCGTACGTTAAAATTTGTGACCAGATATGTAGAGGCCGATCCTAGTGAAATCTCTTGAAACTCAGAGTAACTGGAAAGCGTACGTGTAGACTCGAACTGGCGATGAGACAGAGAATGGGTGTGCGACTTAGAGTGAGTGAGCAATCGATCGAGAGAGAGACGCCAACGTCAGCGCTATCTTACCATGTGGGACAGAACTACATGGCCAGCACGATTTAATGTAACACAAAAAACCGTCACAAAGTTCCCTATGCCTTGACCGATCTATTCTATCTAAAATCAATGGTAGTACCGTACTTATTAACATTGGATCCAAGTTTAAACCATTGTTTAGTTGCATTCAGCTTAAACAAATTTGGTTCATACGGGCCTTACAAATCCACGACAAATGAGGTCTGTATTGCATGCGAAAGTGGTCAATGAAAAACAGCGGATGAATGTAAAACTGATCAATATCTCATATTTTCATTACATGATAAAAAATTAATTATTCAGATTGCAATAATAATGCAAATTGATGTTATTGTTGATGAATATGTCTGATTATTTATAAGCATATAACTATTATCGATTATTCAACCAAGATTCATAGTACAATTTAAAAGTAGATAACGGAATAAAAGTAATCCCTTGAATGTGAGTGCTGCAAATTGATAAAAAAGTAAATTCAATTATATATAGACACTAAAATTGACTTAAAAAGTAAGATTGTTATTAAGAATTATATAAGAAAGAAATGTCCTTCCCATAGCCTCAATCTAGTTCACCTGTGTTCTGATGATGCAGCACAACACTGCGAAATGATCATTAACACAATAATTTGTTAGTACAATCTCACTTTTCAAGTCAATTTTAGTGTCTGTTTTTGATCAAGTGAGAAAAGAAGATGGATCCACAACTGAAAATTCAATTAGAATCAAGTAGCTACAAAGTATTATTGACTAACACTAAAAAATGGATTGATTAAAAATACTGACCATTTTCACGGATTATTTCTCCAAGGAAATTTGAATCTAATGCTTGAGATATAAGAGTCTGGATGTATATCTCAAAATTATCTTGGTATTTCATAGTGTCCAATATAAACTTGTCAATAGCTTTCCTGTAATTTAATAAATTATATTATTGACTTTATTCATGTGGATTACAACATGTCGGCTTAAATTCTAGATAATGATAAGTACTACAATGAACGTATAATACAATAGTGCATATAGAAATATAATTAATTACAGTATTCGATTCATAATTTAAGGGAGCTTATTGAATAAATGATAATATACTGAAAAATATCGAACTTACTAATAGAATGATAATATGCTAGTTAATGATAGTGATAATAAGCTTATTAAATAAAATGATAATATCCTAAATAATTTTCAAGCTAACTAATAAAATAATTATAATATAGATATGAGCTTTATTCTAGATATCTAGATTATGAAATACGACTTGAATTCTACTATGAAAGTGATTGAGAATAAAGTACGTAATTGCAATACTTGATTCACTAATGAAAGAATAAACTATAATAGCTCAATTGATTATATGGACATGAGATTCGATATAACGGTACTATGATGGTATTTTATCTACATGAAACGGCGGAGTTTGGACATATAAAAAATGTCCATTGTCCATTCTTAGAGATGGATATGCAAGGACATTATTCCCATCAACACTCAACCGTAAAAAAAGTTATATAGATGAGAAACCTATAAATCAATTGATCAACTTAATATCCAAGATATTTGGAAATCACCATGATACAATTTTGAGATTGGAAAATTTGCGCATCAACTTCATAGACTGACCAATAATTACCTATTAAACGTGTGAGGATAGCTTAAGATCGCGAAGATCATATTAGCCCCACTTCGCAACTGCTACCTGATTTCAGTCAGCATCCCAATGTTGCCAGATGACATTTGGCTGTTTTTCGGGTAATCGGGTAATCTAACCTATCTGCCAAAGTCATCTGGCAACGCTGGGTTGCTGACTGAAATCAGATAGCAGTTGCTTAGTGGGCGCAGGGGCTTAGTAACAAGCTTGTGACGCTTCCGATGGGAGGCTGACCTCTTATTGGCTAGCTGTCATAAATTTTAATTATGTGTTTACTAATGCCGGTGATACAGATTCACATTAAACTGTGGGTTCAATCATCCCATCATAATCTTAATCTACCGTACCGCACTACTCTAGGACTAATGTGAGAATTATTATCATGAAAGAGAAAAACTGTAGGATTTCAATTATTATTCGATAGAAATAAGTTTAAATCTGATAAAAATTTCAATGACCTCCCGAAAAACATGCAGAAAACTTTGATACAAAATTACAGTGCAGTATAGTTTTGCTGGAGGTTACTTGAAAATGTTATTAAAAAATTATTGAAGAGGTTAATACTTACTGTTCTTCAACTGACACTTTAGGTTCTTGAGCCAATAGTTGTACAGTTGTCTCCGTGCGGTTCTGAAATTTTATCTTGACTTGGATTTTTTCAAAAGCATTACTATTTAGGTGTGTCCAGCCAGCATACTGGAAAAAATGTCACAATTACAATATTATGCCAGTTAGACAAAATAGAGGCCAAACATCTTGATTCTTCCAATTGATTTACACAAAAAATATTTTGAGTCTCTACACTCAATAATACAATGAATATCTTAAAAAGACTACGTATCTAATCATACATTAAAAATAAAATGGAAAACCATAATTTTGAAGACAATTTCTTCAAATGCGTACTTGTTGCACTATACAGTGTATATTGAGGAAAAGTAGCAAGAGCTTCGTTTTCTTGTCATATATTATATCAGCGAGTATGATACATTAACAATTTTTAAAATATTCAAGTTTTAGAGTTATCGAGTTGGAAATTTCTTCTAGATTACATTCACGAGTTTTTCAGCATCGAACTAGAATTTTATCATTTGCATGCATAATTTTATCAAGATGGAAGGTAATGAGACATTGCAACTATACAGTTGCTGCCAAATCATAATAATTGATTGAACGAAATTCCTAATTAATGCCATATAATATTCTGAAGACTTCTGCTTCTGCAAATATTGACAACAGATTATAAGACAATTCGATGAACGCTACTGCAAAACTTCATCCCCGGCACAGACAGCACCTCTGGTATTCATGACCAGCGCCTTATCACTCGACCACCGGAGATCTTCTGTACAGCAGCGTTCATTTTTGACTTAGCCAATTTAGCCAGATAATATAAAGATGGAAGGTAATGAGACATTGCAACTATACAGTTGCTGTTAAATCATAATAACCTTATATCTGGCTAAATTGGCTAAGTCAAAAATGAAAGCTGCTGTACAGAAGATCTCCGGTGGTCGAGTGGATAAGGCGCTGGTCATGAATACCAGAGGTGCTGGGTTCGATTCCCGCCATGAAGATTGTACAGTAGCGTTCATCGAATTTCCTTACTAGCTATTAATCTGTTGTCAATATTTGCAGAAGCAGAAGTCTTCAGAATATTATATGGCATTAATTAGGAATTTCGTTCAATCAATTATTATGATTTGGCAGCAACTGTATAGTTGCAATGTCTCATTACCTTCCATCTTTATATTATCTGGCTAAATTGGCTAAGTCAAAAATGAACGCTGCTGTACAGAAGATCTCCGGTGGTCGAGTGGATAAGGCGCTGGTCATGAATACCAGAGGTGCTGGGTTCGATTCCCGCCCGGGGATGAAGTTTTTTGTACAGTAGCGTTCATCGAATTTCCTTACTAGCTATTAATCTGTTGTCAATATTTGCAGAAGCAGAAGTCTTCAGAATATTATATGGCATTAATTAGGAATTTCGTTCAATCAATTATCATAATTTTATTCCTGTATCTCTTCTTATAGAGTACAGTATTGCGCTTATGAAGTACAGGGCTGCCAGATTGCACACTGCACAGCCAAACTTAGCTGAGAAAGTCGGCTGATCGCATTTTCAACCGAAACATGGCAACAGTGCGCTCATACTCCAGTTTGATTTGAAATATTGCATTAAAGCCCGGTCTAGACGCTAGGACTTGTTGTAGGACTCAAGTCCTAGGACTTAAGTTGTACAACAAGTCCTAGCGAGTAGATGGCAAACGTCCTAGGACATAAGTCCTAGGACGTGTAATACACATACGTGTAGACGCGATGTAATTCATCCATAAGTCCTACAACAAGTCCTAGCGTCTAGACCAGGCTTTAGAGTCAATAGGTCTGCAAATAGGGTTTTGCATTCTAAGGTCTGCAAAGACTAGGTATAGACCATAATGGCGCGGTGACTGGTGTGCATAACTGACTAGTGTGCATTGCCCTATTTGTTTGTAAAGAGTGGAAGATCACATGACCAACCTGCCTGCCAGTAACCTACACGGCTACTGGTATCGTGAAACCGCGCCTTAACATACAATACTATTCTGAAAAATAGCTTCTGCACGTAAAACGACTGAAGATTGAGCATGTGTATGTATTTCCTGATACAGATTTGAAAAGAAAAATTAAAATTATTTGCAGACTCACCAGAAACTATACAAAAATTATTCGTAAATTAGAATGAAAATAACTCACTGTAGGGATATTCTTATAGACAATTTCCCCTTTCTCTTCTGAAGGTTCAAACTTCTGGAGCAGGGTCTTTCCATCAACTCTCCAAATCGGTGCATTTTCTAGATTTACTTCGGATTTATTAATAACAAACTCTCCAACCTGAAAAACACGAAAATAAGGTACTTTTTATACGTTTTAAACGCAAGCCACCATTTTATATCGTAGAGTTGATTTGCTGATATTCCCCCATTTGAGCCTCTATTGACTGGACTAACTACCCGGTTCTCAGCATTAAGCAGCTCTTTACGTAGAAAGTCAACTTGCGTAAAAGCTATTTATATTTTTGAAATCAATTAAATTCAAGACTAATAAGTTTAATTCAAGTCAAACTGATCTTAGTATTCAACAAATTTCAAAATATAAAACCTCCACAAGCTTTTAAAATGACCTTATCTCACCATAAAAATGTTTTTCCAGTAAGTAATCTCTAAACAATGACTCTTGAATTTTGGTAAAAACCGAGTATTATAAGATTAAATTTTAGAAGTCATGGTTTCCTGCACAGTATTACGTTGAATTAGTTTTTAGTACACTGAAGATGGCAAAATGATGCTGAAACATGTTTTTTAATTTATTCAATAAATCCAGTGTTATTTGACAAAATCTTAGGGCCGGTTCATGAGCTCGGGATTTAGCTAAGTCCTAGACTAAAACGGGTAGCCACCGCAGAATCGACAAACGTTAGCCTCGAAACTATATACTTGGGTCTCTCTATGCTGCTAACGCACTAACCTGTCGAGGAAAACGTTTGTTGATGCTACGGTAGCCACCCGTTTTAGTCTAGGACTTAGCTAAATCCCTAGCTCATGAACCGGCCCTTAGTGTCTTCATTATGTTTAAATATCACAACATCTCACCAGACACTGTGTCAGAAGTATTACGTGTCTTAAAGTTTTATGAAATATACCCCTGTTAATCCATAATACACCAAAACCCAAGAAATCAGCATTGTGATGAGTCAAAACAAAGAAAAACAAATTTGACAATTATTAGTACTTTTGATTAGATACTTCGGATAACTTAGTGAGTATTTTGGAATATCAGGTAACTTCATTTTCAGAATTGAATTTTCAAAACTGTCCAAGAGTTTAAAATATTGGTTCAACAATTAATTGAGTTGGCCTTTTTTGAACAGAAAAATAATATTTCTGACATAGTTTGCCCATTATCACAAAAACTTTCAACTGGTTTCATCAGAATTACAAGACATGTTACATGAGAATCAACTAACTTATTTTCATACCCAAATATCCACCATTAAATATAATATTTTAATCCAATCAGTACTAATATTCTCACAAGTAGTTAGATATTGAGTTGTATTTTATAAAATTTTCACATGTTTTATTATGAAAATAATGCACTTATACGTATATACTCACTTGAAATGGGAATGATTCAGAAATATTTTTGTTGATTTCCGTGGAATTAGCAATGACGTTTTCATCATTATTTTTGTCTTCAGTCTGAGATACAGATTTCGTTCCTAAAGAATAAGAAAACTTTCAATATTCAATCATTCAATACAAATCTGCCAAAAAAACGTAAAAACAAAAGAATATATGTGAAACTCGAACTGATAGTGGAAGCACATTTTCAAGGCAATATTCATACTTTTGTTGTACAGGGTACGGCAGTAACAATAAGCAGTTTTAATGAGCAATAAAAAGAGACTCAGGATATATAAATAAAATATGTTTTTATTTTATAAATCGGTCAAATATACCATTTTATATTGATCAGGTTTTGAAAATAATGTCCTGAAGATGACGGCGTCAATGCATTGTTCAATGCATAGTGCGTGGGTGGTGGGGGGTTAGTGGTAGGAGTAAGCGGAGCATATTATGTTTGTCTTCTCTATACTAAAAAATAGACCAGTTTTATGTGCATTGGTCTATCTTTTCTATGGAGTAGTTGAACATTTTATGTTTTATGCTTTCCGGCGTCCGTTCTATGGGGACTTTAAATTACCTTTAAAATTAATGATTAGTGAGCGACGGCTAATCTTGATGGTTTTGTGTTCAGAATAACACAGCTGAATCGATTGCAACCGGAAATTTGACCCCAGCAAGGTGGGCCGATAAAGGTGCCTTTAGCCGTTCTGTGGGAATTGGGCCTTAGGAAACCTGAGTTGACCGCTGACCCAAATTACTACGCCCTAACCAACTGTACATTGGCGGTTCGCCCATACTTTTAAAGACCTCCATAATATTAAAGTGTCACATTTTCTCCTTCAGCTATCAACAGATTCAGACAAATAACATTTACACAGAAAAATTTGAATGCAATACTGTAGTAAATTGTCTCCCGACTAGAAGTATATTACTTAGAAGACCAAGGCGGTGGTTTTTAAAAACTCAAATTTGGGACAACTTTGATAAATCTTCAAGGGATATGTTACTGCTTCCAAGCTCTTCTTTCTAATCACATCAACAATCAACCGAGTATATGTAAATTTATACTCAACATGTATAAAGAAATACAAGAAAAACAAAAATGGATTTTCAATATGATACTGATATCCAGTTATTTATTGTCCAGCGTTGTTGTTTTTTATATGAAATGATGATATCAGAATAAGAACTATTTGAGAATGATGAATGGAGTAGTGTTTGTTATGAAATAAGAATGTATAAACGAGAATTTTAATTACCTGCCTCTAAATTTGTATTTGAAATTTCATTTTAAAGGCTTTAAACGATATTTCACAATTTAATTTTTTCCTGATTTTTGGGAGACCTGTTCCATAGAAAAATAGAACTCCTTTAATTTAGAAAATTTTAGAAAACACTAGACGTGATAAACTAAAATTACGCCTAAACTAGAAACTACAACGTGATAAACTAGCATACAATAAACTAACCAACCCAAGTCTAACTAAACAATAATCCAAGTTTACTGTGTGTCCGCTCTATATCAAGACTTCTAAATTTCATGAAACAGGTTCCAGGATTCAAAATATTACAAAGAATGGTTAAAGAAAACCAATGTTCGTTCTTCTGATTTCTAAAAACTCTTATATTATTGACTACTGAAAGTTTCAAGTTTTCATTAAAAGAACAAAGCAAGACGTATTCACAAATTTATATTATAAATGAATTCAAAAATTAAAATCTCAACCTTGACCTTCAACACCTAAATTTCGGTTTGCAGTTTTGCCAGTGACCCACGGTTTTGACTTTGGGAGAACCGCATCTTCTTCTGTTATCCGTTCAAGCGCAGTCGGAAAATTTTCGTCAATCAGAGCAGGTGGGTACTAACATGGTGGCTACTTTGGGATATTTCCTAGATGGTTTAAAATCTTAACGCAGTTTATATAAATCAAAAACTTTTAAATTATGATGATTCGCGATTAATTATTCAATATACCACATAAGAGTACTTTATGCCATAGTAATTGTTATCATTGACCGTCATTCATACAAATTGACAAATAGAGTTTACAGCTTGAGCCAAAACAAACCTCATTGATATCTAATGAAATTACAAGAACGAGAAATTCAAATCTACGTAAAAATAAATGAAAAAAGAGAAACAATGTAGTAAATAGATTCCATTATTGAAAAAGACAAGAAGCAACTTACGCAACAAATTAATAAAGAGTACATTAGTACTAGATGAGAAAAATAATAGAAATGAAAACTAAAAGTAAAATATATGGAAATGAAAAATTGAAATTTTGGTCTGCAAAACCTTGTAAATATCTGAACATTCAGTAATGTTGGACCGTCATTTTAGTCATGATATTAGGCTCAGAATTTGAAAAACCATGAACTTCATTGAGTTTTCTACATAATAAACAACCTTAAAGTTGTTGAGTGAATAATATTATGTGAATTGAGGAATTTGCATAATCAGAGTTTTCGACACGTGAAAAACAGTATGCAAACTATCAAGTTTTATCAAATTGAATTGAGAAGCTGACTTTTTGAATTGAAGTTGAAGTTTTGTTCTCAATAAATACAATATAATAAATACATGACAAAAAGTAACAAAATAATAATCATACAGTATTGTATAAAAATAATAGAAATCAAACAAAAGTTAACTTTTGAGAACATACATTCCAGCACGTAAGCTAAAACGTACGGACCGCTGGTGGGAGTCTAATACAAAAAAAAAAAATATTACCAAAAAGCGATATAAGAAAGACGAGAAAACCATTTCAGGGAAGAAAATGTTAAAATGTAAATACTGTTTGAATAAGAACAAGTTTAGGATTCAGGTAATAGAAAATTTAAATAGTAATAAGAATTAATGGGAAAGTCAAAAGTAAAATTTAGAGGCTTGCGCCTAGAAAGGCGGGAAAACATAAAAATAAAGAGGATAGAAGGTACTTAATCATAAAAATTCTTTCGTATGAAGAGAGAGAAAAGTTATAAAAGACAATCAAGCAATAATTTGAAACAAATTGTCAAGGTATTCGGGAGTTAAGGACAAAAAGCCAAGTTTTAATTTTCTTTTCATATGATTTTTACATTTAGGTGCAGCAATGGCTAGCTTGATGTCAAGCGGAAAGGCATTATAAAATCTAGGCGACAAGAAAATAAACGTTTTATGGAAGAGTGCAATAAAGTTTAAAATATATGACGAGTAGCCGCAATTCGTCTAGTTAGGCGAAGGGGCGGTAAGGGCTCTCCGGCAATCAATTATTGTCACACCTCTATCTCTATCTCCACTAATATGAAGAAAATTAAGAGAGACAGAACAGCGGAAATGTATTATCATCAAGCTTACTACCCGTTATAAATCTTTTTTGAAGTTTAATGATTTGATACTGATTAGCATAGTAGGAGCTCTCCAACAAGTAATTCCATATTCAATCTTGGAATGCTCACCAATGATTCTGCACGTAGAGGTACCACTGTCTGGTTTCATCAAAATAATGAAATTACGAATTATTTAATCTATACGAATTGAGAAAAATGTTGCCTCACTTGAAAATTGACTACTACGAAATTCCAGAAATTCATAAAATAAACTATAGTTCGGAATAGAACTAGTTGTCACTTGAGCCTCCAGCCGCGAAATAGCGGCATTGTTAGATTGTGTGGAATTGCAACTTAAAATTTTCAATTAAACCACTCATCTCTACGTAGAATTCCATCCTCGATATTCCTGTAGTGTTGAAAAAGTTCCAGGATCAAAGGGTTGAAAGGATTTTCAACTTTTATGATAAAATTGAAAAATCGCGAAAATAGGTTTTTCTTTAAAATATTACTTCTCTCAGAATTATGGCATGTACTAATAGGTGAGTTATCTATATTAATAAAAGAGAGTTGGTGTCTGTACGCTCGCTTATAACTCGAGAACGGCTGAACCGATTTAGATGATTTTGGATTCGTTTGAATTTTTACAGCACTGGTTAACATAATATGTATTAAAATATAAGAAAATCCCTTTATAATTAATAAATAATTAGTAAACTAATGACCTAACCTATCAAACATTTACAGACGGATGTTTTGAAATTAGCCGAGCCAAGCGGCTACCGAAAGATGATCATGATTCAAGATCAGAAAACACAGCACTCTCATTCGGTGCCCTCGGTAGCTCAGTGGAAAAAACTCTACGTCTGATGAAGAGAGGTCGCGGGATCGAATCCCGCCATGGTCAAATTCTTTTTGCTCTAGGTTTTCTACTCTAATTATTTTTACTTGCTAGAATCATCAATAATAAAAATGAGTTATCGTTCGTATCATGCATGTTTTATTGTTTCTAATAATAAAATTGAAAAAAATATATAAAATAAATTATAACAAAAAAAAAATTATTGATTATATAAAATAAAAAATACATTGGTTATATTAAATTAATCTCTTTTTACTTCGTGACATTTTTTGTGGGGGAGGGGTGACATGAAGGGGGGACATTTAGGGGAAAGAAAGGGGTGAAATGAAGGGGGATTTTTGGGGGTTGACATTTTGTAGGGGAATAAAGCATTTGGGATGACATTTTTTAGGGGTGTCATGAAGAGGGGGACATTTGTAGGGAGAAGATGGGGGACATTTGTGGGGGAAGAGGGTGATACGAAGTTCACCGGGACACCTAGTTTATATTAAAATAACGAGGAAAATGTCACCTTTCCAAAAATCAGTGATTCCAAGCATATGATTGTGACCGAATAGCGAATATGACAACGCTGCGTCCGATAATCCAACCGGTGTTGCAAAACACCCTTTATATATGATCAGCTGCCTGCAGCTCATGAGTACAGCTCTTTAGGTACATGCCATAATTCTGAGATAAGTGATATTTGAGAAGAAACCATGTTTTCACGATTTTTCAATTTTATCATAAAAGTTTAATTTCCCTAAACCCTTTGATCCTGGAACTTTTTCAACACTACAGGAATATCGAGGATGGAATTCTACGTAGAGATGAGTGGTTTAATTGAAAATTTGAAGTTGCAATTTCACACAATCTGACAACGCCGCTATTTCCTCGGCTGGAGACTCAAGTCACAACTAGTTTTACTCAAAATATAATAATTGAATCCAACCAAATCAAATAGAAACCTAATAGAATTTTAAATATATTTGTAACTGTGAAAATATTAAAAAATGACATTGATAAGAATATAATTATATTATTGAATATTGTTGCTACTACAGAGACTGTATAATCACAATGTGGCCATTGGTGTAGAAGGGTCCATAAAAGAGTGTCGGATCATTTTTTCTCGCCACCGCCATACTATTGCCAATATTTTGGATTCTGATATGGGCTTACAGGCAAACTTGAACCCATCTGTCAAACTTTTTCAAGAGGGACAACATCTTATAACACTTTACAAATCGCTTTTATAACATTATAACTAGTCTCTCTACTCTTAGTATTGCTTTGAATTACAGTATTTGGAATGATGAAAACAAAACCTGGCGTAGGCAAATTGTGGGTTAGAAGTATATCCTCAACGCAGCAAAATGGTACGTTCACTTAATACAAATGATACACTTATCGCGCCACACCTGTGATTATACAGTTACTGTAGTTGCTACTACTGACGTGTGGCATATTTCACTCTGCTTGGAAGCCTTGTTTTCGTCGTCGTCATCGCTGCTCACTTCGGACACAGTCGACCTTCGTCCGCGCTTCGCTTCCGCGCTGCCCAGATCCTCGAACTGATCTCGACCTTGTTTTCTTCCAATATCAAAATCCTCGTCAGAATCATCCTGCAATTTTCAATACATAATAACATAAAACTGAGTAGTCTTCAGGTATAAATTATAAAACAAAAATCACCATAAAATGTTCAATACATATCGGAATTCTATACATGAGTTTTCAATAAATTATTGTTATATTGCATGCTCCTATAAGTCAGACCAGAACACTTGAAAGAGGAATGTAAATGTAAAAACATATAAACGATTAATTAGCCTGGTACTGCTTACATTGAGCCATAGCCCACTTTAAAATGAACATGAATTTTGATTAGTTTAATTGATTGATTGAATGATTAATAATTTTTCATGATTATCAATGTCCAGTTCCCGTAAATGACCTTGCGTGAAGGAGTTGCTTTGTATGTCGATTTATTGCAAAAGTCTTCGATAGGAGTAGTAGATCTAGTGTTAGATCTGTGTAAACTAGGTAATGGGTAAATGTAGGGTAAATTACTACTTAGGGTGAACTACTCAATCTTACTTCCTTGCGGTAATCTAATTAAACTGGGTAATCTAGTGTAAACTGGGTCTTCTTTAATGTACATTTCATCACACTGTTTCAAAAAGAGGTTTAGTTGAGGAAACTTGATTGGCAAACAAAATACGACTATGATTGTAATGAAGGCCATAGACCACTTTTTGCAGGGTGTGGCGGTTTTGTGATTTCAAATACAGTATTACCTTGTCTAATGAATACTGTGATAAAACTACTGTAGTAGGTAATGTGTATTGTATTAGTATTACCCAGCATCGATTGTTTTTTAGAGTTGGTGAGTGAATAAAAAATATAATACATAGTCAGCATATTGCTCTACCTTCATAGCAGCCGGCGACCAAGCTGGATCGGAATCCGAATTGATTGATTCTTCCCCATTCTCATATTCATCGTCTATGATTTTTTTGATGCTGGATTTTCGTTTTGCTCTTCTCGTGCTTACTTCCCTTTTTGGAGGTACAACCTCGTCAGGTGAGTCATACTGAATACCTTGAAGTCAAATAATTAATTACAACGCTAGTAATTGTAAATATAAAAGTAAAAGGTATAATAATGATATTTTCCTTCGCTAAAAAATACAAATTAAATGATTTTTACAATATTTTAGTATTAATGTATAATATCAATAAAATACTGTTGAAGCATACAAAAGTTCAATGATTTGCAAGTTGGATATTCGAATTTCAGAGAGTGGCTGAAAATAGTAACAAAATAATGTGAAATAATTTGAATTTTCTCTGAAAAAAATAATCTAATATCTCAGAGAATGATGATTATAAGGAAATATGAACTACATAATTTTTAACTCAATGATAATATTAATTCAATGTTGTTTCTGAGATTAGTTGGAATTGAGATAAGACAACATTCGAGGTGTAAAAATTTATGTATTCATACATAAATGTATGTATTGAATGTAGAATGTATTCATTTTCAAATGTAGAATTTCATAATTTGGTACTCAATTTGTTCTTTTGTTCTATTTGTATGTGCATGCTTTTACTCCTGCAAAGAAAATGAATATTTATTTATTCAATTGGGTAGGCTACTCAGAGATTGAAATTTTTCATATTTATATCAGAAAAAGTATTTCAACAACACTGGTTGTTTAGTAACATATGAACGCAATGATTTAGATCCACCACGCTATAACACTGCTTAAAAGGCGAGGTGAAATTGTTCCACCAATAAAAGCCAAGCACGTATTATTTATTAACTTAATGTAAATGGAATAACTTACTTATTATACTTACTTGTGTCTCATTATTAACACAATGTAATATTATAATGAATAAAGTATTGATATAGAAAAGCATAATTCCATAAAGTGAATATTACTTCTATAACTTACTTGAATAATGAGAATTCAAGTTATAGAATTAAGAATATAATTTCAAATTATAAGACACTACTAAAAGTAGTGTGCAATTCTTACCTTCAAGGAATTTGATGTAACTGGCCATGAAGCCATTGTTAATAGATGGAGGAAACGATAATGGCTTCTTTTCAGGCATTTTCTCTAATGGTATTTCTTTTGTCTTTGGCGGTCTTCCTCTTCTGGTTGGCTTTTGTTTCTGATTGCAGTTGAGTGGCGGCACCACAGATGACTTTTCAACAGTAGCAGACGGCACAACTACTCTGACTTGTCATCTTTCTTCGCAATAGCGGAACTACAATAGGAAGAATTCTCTGTTGGAATAGAAATTGATGGTAATTTAGCTAGAGGAGTTTGAGAACCATTCGGTGGATGTGTTTGAGGGGCATTAGGAGGAGTTTGATAAGGAGACGTGGATTCGGATACCATCAGAGACTGATTGACATTGTGAGACGGGATGCTGTCAATTACGTCATTTGATAGGAGTTTTTCTCTTCCATTAGATGAATTGGCGTTCATGCTGCTCTTTGTATTACTTTCAGCTTTTGGTTTTGTTGAGGTGTTGCTAAGAATTTCTTTTGCAACCTGTGTTGCATCATTGTAAGGTACAAGGAGTTTATTACTTTTTTGCTGATTTGGTGTTGAATATTGTGGTGAATGAATTTTGGAAGGATAATGGCTGATGGTATTCTGGAGCACACTGCTATTATCAATTCTATTAATAGTATTATTTCCATTTAACGATGGAGAGTTGAAGTATGAGCTTGAATTTCCGTAACACTGTTGTGATTTTTCTTGCGAAATTTGATTCAAGTTTGAATTTTTCCAATTTCGTGATGAAGCATTGGGTGCAGTAGATGAATAAGTTGAGTTTTGAATTTTGGTTGTTAAATTGTTAAATCTAATCTGATTATCATCATCGTAAGGCTTCGTTTTCCCAGTTGAAGATCTTTCAAATGGGTTCGATCCATTATTAGAGACTTTCTGCTCCATCGAATTCTTCGACTGAAGATCTGATTGTAGCTGTTTGCTGTTCCTTTCAATTTGTGACTCAGGTAGATTGGTTATGCCGTTAGGCAAGTAGTTGGCATTTTCCAGAATAGTATTTGTGATCTTTGTTATTGAGCTGATAGGGTCAATATTAGAAGTTGACATCTTTCCATTTAACATCGGATGTAAGAGTGAATTATCAGAAGCTGAGTTTCTCTCGAAAGCATTCCCAGAACTTGGACTTCCTGATAATGGACTGTGATTACCATCTTTCCAATGATACTGCTGATTCAAATGAGTCAATTGCTTCACATTTGTTTGTGATGTTGATAATTGTAATGGTTCCCCTTGAAATGCAGAGCTGTCCAACGTGCTTGGTGAATTGTAAGATGGATGCGAGGCTGAGGAAAATGTGACAGGGCTATTGTGAGAGGGATAACTGGGATGAGGACTGGTCTGAAAATGTGAACTCGAAGGACTAGTTACCGCAGACATAACTGGGCTTTGTTCTTGTCTACTGCATGGCGAATAACATCCCATGTTTTCAGACCTTCTTTTTTGAAAGCCATGCTGGAGAGACGTCGCATATTCTGCTCCACTGTAAAGCGGCATTCGATACCCAGGGGACAATGATGCCGATGTTTGCTGGTCAAAAGCAGCTTGACAACTTGAACGTTGATCTGCAGCACTCAGATCAGATGGAGGTGCTTTGTTAGTGCTCAAGTGTGTGGGTAAGCCACCAATAGAAAGAGGCATGGGAGAAGATGAGCTAGAACTTTCACCAAGAACCCGATTATTGTATACTTGATGATTTTTATCAATTGGGGGGTATTGGTAACTTGTCTGAGGAACTGGTGTCTTAGAGGAATATTCATAAAGACTGTTGCTTTGCAGCTGTGAATGAGGAGCGCTTGGCGCATGTTGCAGATTTGAAGCCATTTCAGAACTCTGCAATTCTTTCGAATTCATCATATTAATAGACGAGGAAAATTTAGAATTATTATTGCATGTTTGATTTGAGCTGTTAGGGAAATCGTTGGTTGAAAATGTTCAGAGTTCAATAAATTCAGGCCCATTGTATGGTCCTGTTTTTGATTTTGATGGACATTGAACTTGACTGATGCTGGCAATGATGAAGTCGTAGATGGAGCTGCAATTGGTGAAGGCGGAAGTGACAAAGGCGACACTATTGCAGGTTTCACAGTGACAGACTTCTTTTCATTAACATTATAGAGATTATTATTTACAGGCGAATTGAGAACTTCATATGGATGGGAAATGGTAGGATAAAAATTGTCTTTTGGAGCATTTGTTGATGCAACACATGGCTGTAAAGATGTATTCTTATCATTGTAGTTGAAATTAATCGAGTTGTGTGCTGCAGTGCCAAACAGGTGATTACTGTAGTTGTCATAAGTAGTTGAATTGGATGTTGGTATTGTGGAGCTGCGAGTTACTGTCTCTCGACCGTATGAACTCTGAAACTGAGATCCCATTTGCAGAGGAATTTGCATAGATTCTGCAGCTGAGTGACCCATTAGCAGTGGATTTGCTTGAGTTTCATAGTATGGATTCGATGCACTGAGAGATGTAGCAGCTGAGTGATTATAGTGGCCACTGAATGTTGAGTTCGGTTGATACATACTTTGTTGATTGAACAATAGCAGGTTGGGGGGTGGTGCGGTGGAGGGGGTGTCCACTGCAGACGGAGCAGCATAGGCTGGCCACTGTCCCACCGGTTCCATAGTTTTGCTTTGCTTTTCTACTTTAGTATTTCACATTAGCAAGCCTCTTGGCCTTGAGCAGGCTTTTAAGCATCATTCAATCATTGTTCATTTATGTCACGACATCCTGAAACCAAGATTAATGTTTCAGCCAGGCTCAACTGTGATTACCAATATAAAAACTCAACACCAACAATTTAATTCAGATTGGACCCCAAATAGGTACTTAAATATGACAAGATGCTATGCCTGAATCCCCCAATGAATTCAATTTTCCACAATTGATTTTCAAGCAAACCAATGATAGTGATCATTTAAAAGGTAAATTTGGGTGGTATAATATTAGGAAGAAATTAATTAGTCTGGTACCAATTCTACAGCAACTGGATTGCTGTTCCATTAAGAGGATAATATTTCATAAGTGGAAAGATTCGAGTGGTAATACTATTAATTTTATACATTCACGATTTGCTGTATGTGCGTCAGACATTGAAAACTGTTTTGATCAATGACGCAAAAGCTGGTGCAGTTTCATTCAATAATAGCCGAATTTAGATTCAATTTACGAGTTTACTACTGATTATGACCAAGTGGAGTCTTAATAAGCAAACGAATATTTCATAAAAATTACAAGTGCAACAAAAAGACTAACTTAAAATACAGCTCAAAGAAAAATAATAAAAACCCAGTAACTTTAAATTTTTATTTGCTGGATATAGAGCCCCCATGAATCCTACTTACATATCGGTGATGAGGTGGTTAAGAATAATGGTGAACCTATAGTTAAATCTAGAATGGGCCAAATAGTTCAAGGAGAAACATTAAATAAAGTGCTACTGGCCACAAAATAAAGAACCTTTATAATAACTCATGATCATTTTTGTTGTTAAATCACATAAGCACTGAACTAAATAAAAATTCATTATTCAAGTAAGAAATGAATAGTTATGCGTACTCTGAAAAGTAGTTAATGATATGTTATTAAAGTATGTGATATGTAATTAAAGCTAAAGCTTGATAAGTAAATAAAGTTTGCGAATAAGTAAATAAAGCTTGAAAATGTGAATATTAAGAAAATATGAGTGGAATAAGAATATTGAAAACTTCCTATTTTTAAAGCTGTTCGAGTTACTGATTATGGGCAGAAGTTGTGGCTATTCCTAAAATCCAAGCAGACAGGTTTTCGATGAAACTGGTCAATATTCATGAAAAATAATAATAAACAAATTCTAATTGGAGGAAATACAGTGAATGGTATCATGTTGTATTTCTTAACGTTAAAATGTCATTTCAGTTTTTTCCAAACTCGGGAGTACTATCAGCCACAACAGCTCAACTATTTCATTTTTTCTGTGTTGAAGGGTTTGAAATTCATTATATTTTTGTGAAGAATGCCCATGTGAAAAGGTAAGACAAATGCATAAATGGTGATTTGAGACCAGCCACGATAGACCTAGATTTTCAGGATGGTTCCGAACTGCCAACCACCGGAATGTGACCAAAGAATATATCACTTATAACTGATGTCAGCGCTCATTGCCACAAAGCGGATAACTTCCACACTGGTACTTCAAAATTCCTATTTTTGAAATTTTATTTTGCGATACTGAATAAGTTTATTATATGTCATTCAAGCCTCATTCACATTGATGGAAGAGAGAGAGAGAGAGAGTGAGAGGGGGGAAAGAGAAAGATGCTATCATGTTTCCTCACTAATTAATCAATATTATCAGTACTAATAACACCAAGAACACATAAGAAACAGAAATTTACGATAGCCTACTTCATGAGATAAATAATTTAATAAAATTCTTGGCGTAAATACAATTCCAATAATAAGTGATAGGGTAGTCCGGTAGTGTTATTCAAATTATGTATCAAATGAAGGATACTTTATTGCTTAGAGAATATAAACTATTACAATATAACCAATATTTTTATTAATGCTTAGAGTGTTTGGCGAGACTGAGATTATATCTGGATTGACTGTGATACCAAGAAAGTAGTAATAATTATTTTCTGTTATACAATTGCTTTGATCATATATATGGTAACGTATGAACATTTGGGGGACAAAATACATGCATTGCCAATCAATCCCTGATTAGGTGCTAGATGAAACCAAACAAGTTTGGTACTACTTGCAAAAACTCTCAGAAATTCTCGAAGCTCAAAAATCTCTCTTCTATTGATAGTAGGCCTATTCCTATTCAATTTCAACAGAACGTATTTTCCATATTTTTTTTAATTATATCTCGCGGACCCCCACGGCATGACCAGCGGAACACCAGTTGGGAACCTGCATGATAAATATGCAAATGAGTCTCACATATAAACAACAGTTAAACTTACTAATTCAATGAACAATTGAATTAGCTAAATAAATAGGCCTATCAAATTTAATATGTTTAGCAGTTTCTAGAGGCAATTTATAATTCGTCCCAATCAATTTTTAGAATGTAGCTACAACGTAGACTGTAGCTACGTGGGTTAAGTGGAAGAGGGGGCTTGTATGCCTCAACTTCGCCCACTGCACTTTTGTAATGTGAAAGTGAAAAATAAAGCCATTTATCTATCTATCTCCATTCATTTTCCTAGAATTCCTGTATCCATATTTGTAAAGCCTTAAGATTTTAAAACCTAACCTGTTTAAAAATCAAGATAAATAAAATCCACTGAAAATTAATGGAAAACATTTTTTACATATTAGCCTACAGGGTACTTTTGATAAATTATAGATAATAGAAATATACTAGATATATGAAGATCTAAGAAATTTATTGGATACTTCTAATACAAACATGATTATTGAAAGTAATAAACATTCTTGATTTTAATCAAATTCCATTGGACTGAAAATGAATATTGAAATATGAAACCAACACTTGATAGTGCAGAATAAGTTATCATCATCTGAAAAATGTTTTTTGTTAGAGAATGATTTCTGCAAAATTATTAGCAACCTACTAGGTAGCAAAAGATATCAACTTGAACCCTGCTGATTGGATAATAAAGTGAACGCCTGGCTGAAACATTCATCGTGAGGTTGATAAACCAGTCTCTGATGGGATTCGGAGTACAAATAATATTTGGATAAACCTAAGGTAGCTTAAACATTCATGCAGCACAAAGACCATATTATTATCAATCATTATCTAAGAAGTTTGAGCAAGAGAAATACATGTATTACCGTAGATCAAGAAATGAAGATGTTTCCAAAAGATACTATAATAACAATTAACTTACATCAAACTGATATTTATTGATAATGGATTGCAGTTACCAATTTTATTATTACATTAATTTCTGTACCGTACACAGAATATTATTCAAAATTAAAGTTATTTTTCCGATGAATCACTCTATCTTCATTTATTGGCATAATTTGTTCAAGGACCTAAAGGTGTTTCTGAGATACAGCAATGTAATGACAGTATATAGATTGGCGGAAACTTAAACTTATAATTCAAGATTTTGAAAAAAAATAATTTCATGAAACTTTAAAAAGGTAAAGCTAAATATGTTCTAGAAAGCTTGAAACAAATTTTGGGTACGGTATTATAATCAATACATTCACTTCACAGTCACAAATGCAAGTATTAGTTCAACCACTGTTCCATCCAATGCCAATCTTACATTATCAAATTCATTTTCTACGAAATTTACAAGAACTTATTGTAATATAGGCCTACCAATTCATAAAAATCACATCGAAGAGTAACTTTTTGTTCCTGGTCTGTCGATGTGAATTAGACTTTCAAGTTAAAGTCTAATACTGAATTGGATGTAGCCTATAGCCTAGTACGCACTAGCATACGCTAGCGCATTTGCCTCGGCGAGACAGCGTTCGTCCGCATGCCTCGCTAGTGCGTACGCGACCCACACAGCACACATGCCTCAGCAAGCAAAAAAGCTATCCACTTAGCAGACGATACGCACAGCAGACTCACTTGAGATTACAACATCATATTTGTTACCTTTTATAAAGCAACATGAATTAAAACTCCACTTGGTTTTGATTTTCCATTTATATTATGTAACAAACTCATTATATATGTAATGCAATAGCTTATAATTTCATTATTCAATTTCAAAATCATATTTGTTACCTGTATTATAAAATAACAAGTATTAAAACTCAATTTGGTTTTGAACTTGATTTTCCATTTCTATTATGAGACTAGCTCATAATACACATTGTTCGTAATTTTTCATTAGATTATTATTGAGGAGTAGCTGATAGACCACATCAGCGCTCTCTAGTGAGAGTGAGTGAGCAATTGGGGGGGGGGATTTTAACCATGGTGAGATAGGAACAAAACACGATTTTGAGATAGAATTATTCAATTAAATCATTAAGGTATCATCGATACTTTATTGCTATATATTATTTAGTTGTTTCAAGGTGTTCTAATAAATTAATCGGAATCAAGTATTTTTATCAGAATTTTCGTCAACTTCTTGCTAGGTTATGATGTTTGAAGTTTGAACTTCCCGCTTTGTGCAACAATCAATGTCGCAAGTATAAAAAACATCATTATTTCAGAGACATCAACTATTTCACAGAAATAATATTTTATACAATCACAACATTATATTTACATCTCATATTTTCCATATTCTAACTATTTACTTTCAATATTATATTTTACTAGCTGACCCCGCGAACTTTGTATCACCACCCCCCAAATGTCCCTCCTCCTGACACCCTCAAAATGCCCACCACTTCGTGACCACATTTTTGATGTATTGTAGTATCTCTATTAATTTATCATCCTTGATCAATATTTCAACACATGTTCTTATTCAAATTATTCTACTGGCACCTTTCTCATTTCATAATGGTATAAAGAACATCTGTTTGTTATCATTGAAAGTAATTCACAGCTGAAATCCTGGTGTTTAGTTCAAAAATTACTACTCCATAAGGATACATTGATAATAATTACAAAGTCCTGTAGATTGAACTCCTCGAGGGATTAGTTATATCTTAATACATATTATGTTAACCAGTGCTGTAAAGATTTAAACTAATCCAAAATCATCTAAATCGATTCAGCTGTTCTCGAGTTATAAGCGAGAGTACAGACACAACTCTCTTTTATAGATATCACTACATATCTCACTCTCTTTGGAAAGAAAGAAAGAGGATCAAATGAAAATGGTCTTTGTTTATTTTCTCTTGAAGTAACAACTGAAGAGTTCTTAAACATCGTAGCTTTTATTTTATAAGTAACTGGAATATTTTGGTTGAATATTTTTCAAATACGTCTGGTTTGAAAACAGGCATTTTTACATTTGATTCAATGATAACCTAGCATCATTCACACCCGGTTGTTCATTCTGTCACTCACTTGAGCGCGCTGATGTTTGTCAGCTACTTCTCAATTGTGGCTTCTGTACATCTATGTTCTGAAATTCTGAAAAACATTACCTCAACAAGGAACTCGCCCAAGGCAAAAAGACGTCCAAACCTATGACGTTTGCCTCGCCGAGGCACCCTGGACCGAAAAACCGACAGGGGTCTGGCTCACCCGCATACGGACGTCTCAATAGGCGAGAGGGGTGGCTGGTGGTTTGCCTCGCCGAGGCAAACGCTAGTGCGTACTGGGCTTAAAAGTAGGCGTTACCAGAAAACAAGGAAATAAGTAGAAATTAAATAGGCTCAACTCAATTTAAATAAGAATTTCAGTTTTCTTTCAAATAAGTTACTCATGTTTTGTTGGGATCTTTCTGGTGTTTCGTACCAGTTAGGCATAATGTTAACTGTAGACCTATTGATAGGGTTTAATTCTTTCAAGTCCAACATAACACAGAACCTCAATACATTCAATGAAGTAAGTTATACCCAAGTTCTTTTCAAATCCTAACAACTTGATGCTTAGCACTAAATTATTATGGATCCTTAACTTTTCGCATCATTACCGGATAAATAGGCCCAATAAAACAGTCCAGAATATTCAAAATTAACATTAAAAAACAACACTTAGATCATTTTAATGTCATCAAAAGTATTTCAACTTCTAGCCTAAAAGTTTTAACTTGACTAAATTTATTTATTTATGCTTATGGCTTTTTACTTGACTAAATGAAAAGCACTGAATGGAAAATCGGTCATCGGTAACAAACAACTTTGCACACCAAGTTAACTACATACCAATCAGTAAATAATTTCAATTTTAATGAGCTAATAAGAAAGAATGTTTCTGGACAGAACAGTTGAATATTTTAATACTGTACCCTTTCTTCAAGATAAAGTTTTAGCCTACCCACCAACTGTACCCTTTCTTCTACATACCAATCAGTAAATAATTTCAATTTTAATAAGCTAATAAGAAAGAATGTTTCTGGACAGAACAGTTGAATATTTTAATACTGTACCCTTTCTTCAAGATAAAGTTTTAGCCTACCCACCAACACTATCTTACTAAATAAGCTAGTTGTCTTTCTATTATTTTAAAGATGAATCTTTACACGATAATCTAATCAATACATGTTTTTACTTACAGCGCAATTTATTGCTGATCAGAGAAAAAATAGTGATGCGAAAACTCACAAAATTTTCAGTAGAAAATATTAACGCCGAAAATATTACATGCTTGACGCCATATTCACATCACCCATTAACAAAATTCACGATACAAGAAACAACAGATGATCAGTTGATCACACAGAACAGAACAACGTCAAAAAGAGTCGACGAAAAGGTGGGTCGATTTCAATTTAACACAGCCGACGAGTGGGTTGCCAACAGCTTGGACCTACAAGAAAGTGGACTACATTCCTGGGAAGGCACAGGTTGTCGGTTACACGGTATAATTTATACAGAGTGTTTTAGAACTACCTACCAATATTCTAGGGCATTGTTCCTGAGTAAAAAACAAATCTAAATATCATATTCAAATTGTCCGGAAGTCCTTAGTTACTCACACAGCTACCATTTGGTTTTTTCCACTTATTTAATTTCCTTATAATGGTGGAACATACGGAATTGAAACTTTTCACCAAAATTTATGACAACTAGACAAAGCTACAAAAAAGTTACGACAATTTATCAAATCGATAAGACAAAATGGCGGCCATTCAAAATTTTGTTTCTTGAATAACTCGAAACCGTTGATATTACGAAAAATTCACAAGAATAATTTTTTTAAGTAAATTTAATTACCAATCGATTAAAACCTTATTTGAATATTAACTGAGATATGGCAGCTTTATTGAGAGGTGACCGCTGGAGGTTACTTCACACAAAATAATCTAAAATCGCTTAAAAATAACATGCAAAGCAGACGGAAACTGTTGCATTGTTGTGGCAGACTTTAGCCGCAAGCCCAGGATGCACTGCAACTAGCCTCCAGCGGTCACCTATCACTAAGGCCTCGGGTACGATACGAGCGGCGAGAGCGGCGCCGCTCTGATTTCGGGTCTCATTTAGTTGCGTGTGAATTTGTTGAGACTGGCCACGATACGTCTGAGCGGCGGGCGGCGAATCCATTTCCAAACCGATTTCATTTTTAACGCCGCTCGCCGCTCACAAATAAATCCATAGTTTGTATATCTATATTTCGTATTTGTACTAGGCTCTAATGTTCAAAGTAACGTGAGCGTTAAAAAGTAACGCTTGTATCGTAGCCACCCCCGCCGCTTACATGCCGCTCAGGTTGCCGCTCGTATCGTACCCGAGGCCTAAAGCTGCCACATCCAATCTTATCAAATGAGGTTTCAATCGATTTTAATTGAATGTACTAAAAAAAGGTATTCAGGTAAAATTTTCGTAATATCAACGGTTTCAGAGTTTTGCAAGAAACAAAATTTTAAACGGCTGCCATTTTTTTATGGATTTGAAAAATTGTCAAAATTTTTTGTAGCTTTGTCTCGTTGTCATAAATGTTGGTGCGAAGTTTCAATTCCATATGTTTCACCATTATTGAGATAAAAAATAATTGACCGATCGAAGAGAAGACTGAGCGAAGCGAAGTCTGAACGAAGTGAAGTCTTGTTTCAAGTCGATTGGCTTTCGTCTGTGGATTTGTGTGTTTGTAATGCATTTACGGCTGTACGCAATGACAGATTTCAATAAGATTTGGCAGGAATTTTCATTTTGAAACTGCGCGACGATGTGTATGTAAGGTTTTTATTAATTTTGCATTAAAAAAAATTAAATTAGATGTACATAACGTATTTTGGGGGGCGCCTGACAACATCTCTCTCGACACAGTTGACTGGACCAATTCTGTACACGTGGACAAGAAAAGAGATCTAATTTACGGCTAAACGCATTGACAGATTCCAGCTAGCATGGCTTTTTCGCGAGGTCTACTGTTCACAGAACTACTAGTAGGTGAAAAAAAACAAAATGGCAGCTGTGTAACTAAGGACTTCTGGACAATTTAAATATGATATTGAGATATGGTTTTTACCCAGGAACAATGCCCTAGATTATTGGTAGGGAGTTCTGAAACACTCTGTATGTGTGATGGCTCCATTGGCTAGTATAGCTTTGGCCATATATAAGATCATGGTTCCTATTTTTGAGCGTACAAATGAACGCTGGACGCGGCTTCAATTTGACGCTAGTGGAGTCCCGGCCTTAGGAGGGGATTCGATGCATCATATTATGTTGTTTGTTTTCTGCAGACCAGATCAGGCTTCCAATGTAGGAGCAGTTGTTAGGCTAGGCGTACACCGATTAGTCACGTTTAGTCACAGTACTTAACATAGTTTCGTATGAAGCAACACACACCAATTAGTCATTGCATCGGTGTGTGCTGCTTCATAAGCAGCTATGTCACTATATGTGAATTACTGTGACTAAACGTGACTCATCTCGTCTTGTCTTGACTAACCGGTGTACGCCTAGCCTAAGTTGACACTTGAATTTAGGATAGAATAAAAAATTATGATTTCAAAGGTATACATTTTATTTCATTTTTTGGTGATGAACAAAACAAACATTTAATAACAACAAACATTGTTTCACAATTAATAGTAATCCTCGACACTTCAATAAGTGTTCAGTATTAAACAATTGAAATCAAACAAAACTCAACAGAGACAACTTTGTACATTGAATTCGAATCACAATATACATAACAGAGAACTCTTATGAAGACTTTTGACTTTCGCCAACAAAAAGAATAGTAATAAAATATCAAGTAATTTATACTACCATTATATTATACTTGAATACAACAATACAGTACTTATAGATTTTCTAATACCAGATATAATATTTTAATGCCACTAAAATAATAAAAATATTTTTAAGATTGGATAAGTACACTGTTATACAAATTTATACCACTGTAGAATACAGAAAAGCAAAAAAAAAAATGTAAAGCAGACATTCAACTAGTAAAAATGGAGAATCGTTTGATGCATTTTATAAAAAAACTAAATGATACAGCAAGGATAATTTTAATCTGTTATTTGTAAAAAAAACCGTTACATGCTATTAGTGAAATCTATAAGCGATAGTTTACGATTTATCAAGTTCTGAAAGTAAAAATGAGAAAATTCATCTGGATTAAACAATTTCTAGTAAGAACCAATTCATGATTCAATGAAGTTGAAAATGAAGATTGTTGATTGCTCCAGTAAAACTGATTGATTTTCATCAGTAATTTTACTAAATAATACCTCTAACAGTAGCTGAGAGTTATAATAAATTTAAAAATCTAGAAAGAATCTAATTACATAGTCTCAAACACAGACAAATAAGAAAGTTAACTGTTCCAAAATACATTCTTTTATACTTTAAACAAGACAATTAAATACTTCTTTAGATAAAATAGAAATGTAGACATTCAATTAGAGAGTTACACTATCTGTTTCAAGTTAATTATTTGGAATCTAAGGATTTGACCACTTATTACAATATTCTCTTAGCAGTTGATCCAAGATAACTGACATTCCACTCACTTTTACAACAGGTCAAAGAGCTTTATTTGCGAGGCAATTGTAGCAGTAGTGGAATATCGAATAGTGAAATCAACTCTTGAAAGAAAGAAAATACCGGACGAATAGGCTGGTGAAGTTTTTCAAGTGTAAATCGAATTGAATAACGTAACTCATTGATACGAAAAAATCGTGTGAATTACAATTTCAAAAAAGAAAATTTATTCAGTTGTTTCATCAATTTTTGAAATTAGGGGAAGCATTAAATTATTTACGATGAAAATATGTTAAAATAATATTATTTCTTCACTTTCTATATAGGCACATTATGGAAATTCGAGTAATGAACTGTATAAAAACAATTTTTAATTATATTTCATTATCGAGAACAGTTTCAACCTTGGCAGTACACTATACAGTAAAATTGTCATCAAAAATAGGGTGTACCTTGCATGAAATGGGGTAGTCGGTTTCTTTTTTTATTAATGTTTATGATAGTCCTGGGATGCTAAATCCAAGTTTTAGACCTCAGCAAACTACCGGCTCATCTCCAAAAAACGTAAAAAAATGGCGCAATTTTGCACTTTTTTACGTTTGGCCAATTTTTACCCTGAAGAATCACTTTTTCATATAGGACAATGAATTCATTATACGATGCAAAAGCGAGAAGTTGCATTCGAATTACACAGTAAATTTTTCCTACAGTGAAGGAACGTTCATACGTGCAACGATTCACTTGCAAAAGTAACAGCTGTTACCAAAGAGTAACTCCAAAGCGACTCCATGAGCGAACCGTACAGGGTGACTCCACTGAATACTGCTGCAAGTGAATCATTGCACATATAAGCGCTCCTTAATATAAATATATATCAAGTGAAGGAAATAAAGCAGAGTAGGACAAGACTAACCTCTCCTTCTATCGAATAGTTTTCCTACGCTTAGGGCCTGGCCACACTACTACTATGTTTGACTTCACTTCGCTTACTCGCATAGTATATCTATATACCGTACGATATATAGATATACTATGCGAGTAAGCGAAGTGAAGCATAGTACATGTACATGTAGTAGTGTGGCCAGGCCCTTATAGATTGCTAATATGGAGTAAGGCTCTATAAAGATGGGGCAGACGCATCTTAATCCAGTAGATATACACTTTTTACCTGGAAAATATTCCGAAGTCTATGAAATTTTTACTTGATGTCTGGGGGTGCTCTGGGATGTATATGCTGAGGTTTCCCCCTCCAGTACCCTGTTCTAACTTTGGGAGGGGCCAAAAACTTCAAAATTTTCGGTATTTCCCATGTTTTTCGTGTATATCTTGTAAATTAAGCATATTTTGTGTACCATTGTGCATTACAAAGTTGTAGAGCATAAAATTTGCTAAATTTTGGTTGGTGAAGCAATTCTTTACTCATTTTTAACTGGAATACAGCCCACCAAAGTTTGATTTTTTTATTTAAAATGTAAACAAATTATTGAAGACTGAAGATTTCGGCCCTGTAAATATTTATTAGCCTACTGTATTATTGTTATGTAGTTATTTTAATAATTCATCAATAACAATATCTTGGAATATCCATTAACCAAACTCCCCCCCCCCCTCATTATCATTGTTCAGTTGATCACCTGATCCTAGGATAAAATCAAGGAAGTCATTCTATTCTATTCTGACCGGCTGATTTCAAGTAACACTTTGTTTTAATAAACAAAAATTGCAAAGACATTGATCAAATTAATTTCCTCCGTAATTGTTTGGTAAGTGAAGGATAATGGGGGGGGGGGTTGGTTAATACATATTAAAGATATTGTTATTGATGAATTATTAAAATAACTTTATTGAATAAATAATAACTTTATTAATAAATTATTAAATAATAATTGGACATAGGTTATGTCCAAATTTCTGTTAATGCCAATGTTTTTTCCACTCCAAGAAGGATCCGGAAGAAATTAATTATGCAATTTGATACTAATATACCTTTTCAGAGCTATTAGAATCCATGAGAAACAGTTACCGGTACATAAGCCAAGTTAATCAGAATAAGTTGATGTAATGGATTTTGGAGGATCAAGATGAGCTCTAAATTAATTTGTAGTAAGGTTTATTCATCTGGTGGGCAGTGTTAAATGGTTATTTTGATGCCTGTATATTGTCAATAACTACTAATGAAGGTGTGTTGTTTCAGACAGTGATGAGGACGAAACATATCAACCTGGAGATGAAGTTGATGCAAGGAGACCGAAAAGAAAATTGCCTTTTACACAAGATTCTCATGAAGGTAGTAAGATACACTCTTGAATATAGTCTATTATTAGGGCTGTTTAATAATATTGTTTGTATTTTATTCATCCATTCAGAGACAAATACACAATCATGAAATAAAAGTAAAAGGAAAAATAGGCCTTACCAACTCAATCCCAATTTTGATGAGAAATTTAGTCTAAAAATGGTTACTTGCTCTTTGCTGTTGTCTTCTCCATAGTCATTGACCAGGGAATCGTCAATTTTAACTTCTCGAGAGATCAATAGTTATGTTTCTTGAGCCCTTTCCAAAACAGATATTGATTATGCATACCTATCTTATCCTAATGCTTAAAATGTGTTTTTACATTTTGTTGCAGACTATTCGGATGAAAGTACAGAGACAATCGACGATGATATCCATCCACATGCAAGAAGGAGACCAAAGAGAAAAAATGGAGGACAATATTATGTTCACTGATGAAGATGATTAAAAAATAAAGTCATGGTTAACTGAGAAATTTGTGAGTTTTTATTACAAAACACCTTAGTAGTTTAGTAAAACCCATGTTTTAATGTTTTATTCTGCCTTTTTGAGTAGAGGCCAAGGGAGGTTATTGATGCTTATCATTATTTTTTTGTTAATAAAAAGCACTAAATACTTTCTACAAGTTCTTGTTATATTGGAGAAAGTTAACAAAGAGCCATTTGATAGACAAATTATGATTGATATAACATTTGACAAAAAAAACTGTTTTTTAGCACGCTTTGAACTTTGAAGCTGGTTTACCAGAAACTTGTGAATTGTCACTTACCCCCTTTGGCTTTTAGGTGCCTCATTTAGTACTGATGATAAGTTTTTTAATTTATATGAAAATGTGTTTGAAAAAAGTTTAATTCTACTCATGAAAATACAATTCTAGACGATCCAACTCTGGATTTCAAACTTATAAAATTTAAATATTTCAATGAAACAAAACAATCTCACCAAGATAACCTTTAAAGATTAACAAGGATTATAGGTTCAACAATTTCATAGCTCTAGAATGATGACAATTGAGAATATTTGATTATTGGATAAATAAAAGGAATGAAATCAAAGTAAAAATTATACTAATGTGAAAATACACCATACTTCATAAACATCAGTCATGATCATAGAATTAATTATATGCATATTTCTATGACAACATCAAACATATAAGCTTTCTTCTTCATTCATGTAAAACTATTTAATTGGTCTGAAAATGGTGTTGAATCCATTAAGTCAAATGTAAAAATGGACATGCCAATCTACTCAAACTGGATTACGTCGACAGACTCTAGAGAAACAACCTCCATTCTCTGGTGGAAGTCTATCCTGAAAGCTAGAAAAAGCAACTTATTAATGATTATTGCACTTACTCACATGTTGATAAACTGAATCAAATGAGAATTATACACCAATATTTTGAAAAATAAGTTTAAAGTTGTAACAGTGATGCCAGATTTCAAGATAGTTATTGCTAGCACTGATACTACAGGATTAGTTGATTAGTTTTTCTCTCATTTGAAAAAAGAATGAAAATGTGTATGCTCGAATAACATGATTTCAGGGTCCTTTCAGAACGGTATGTTATTCAGGACACTTCTATGATCAAATCTGAAGATTTACAGGTTTTTACTAAAATTCATCATTTCATGAAACAATACATTTCAAATAAACTTTAAATTCAAATTGTTTGTTTTTGTGTAGTAAAAATTGTGATAACTCAAATAATGAAGAGGCTTTTCTCTCACATTTGCAAAGGAAGGAGCTTGCACGTCAGTGTAGAAATGAAGACAAGGAAGCAGCCAAGAACGATTCTGCAACACTGTCATTCAATTTTGATTTACAGACTGTTTTAAATACTCCAAAAGGAGCAGCTGGACCAATTTTCTATGTAAGAACGCTTAACTTGGCAAATTCCAATTATAGTTTGATTAGGTTGTTCTATTTCCCAATGTGTAATTTCAACATTGTAATATCATAGCGATTCGTAAAAAGTAATAGAAAAATTTGTTTTACTTGCATGAAGTTGAGAATTATCTTAAGTCAAAAAATTGAATAAATTAATGTTGTTTTATATGGGAAAAATTGATATGGTTACTAAATAATTGAAAAAAAAGAATAGATAAAAGTTTATTGTCAAAAAAATTTGGAGGAACTGAGATTCGAACCCGGCGAGACTGGAGCCCCATCGGTCCGGAGACACGCCTTAACTCTTTGAAGATTGGTGGCTAGCGTAGATAACCACCTTTTTAATTGTTGCTCATGCATGGTGGTTAGTGTTGATAACCACTTTTTTGTTTTACACTAGTAACATAGTCATAGTGGTTACCGGTGGTAGCCACCGTTAGTACTTCACATTAATACCACTAGGTAGCACTCGCATACTGTATTCTGCTATCATCCACCATATTTAGTCTACAGCTGGGTTATGTTGAACAGCATGTGGCAGATACAGTGATGAGGCTAGAGACGGGAATAAATGTTCAAAGATCGATTTTGGGTCATTCTCACAGAAGAGGGCAGAAGCTATGTCCAAGTCGTTTTTGGTGGCCCTGTTATCAATTCAAAGTTTGGGAAATTCTTAGTGTTCAATTCCTCTTTATCTAATGAGATTCTATTTTGTTTACGTGATCAATCAAGTTTTTCAAATAAAAAATTAAATTCGTCATTTTGTCATGGCCCTGTACTGTCCAGACCCAAGGTTCCCAACTTCAAGCTTTTCTCTAGTTCTTTCCAATGACACAAAAAACTCAGTACTTCTTGAATAGGCCAAAAATATTCTCAAGATTCCTAAATGACAGCTGTTATAATTTTAGAATGGAAAGATTGCGGTATAGAAATGAAATTAGGAATGTCCAGTGATTTGCATTCACGGCCCTGTCCTGTCAAGTTATTTGAATTTTCGCGGTCCACTGTGGTTTCTACCGGTTTCACTTCCTGCCATTATGTTGTCACGCTTTGCAATTATTAAGAACGCCAACTAGTGATGAGGTCGCACACATTTCAGTTATTGTTTAGTCTTTGACACGTGTAGAAGTCTGCTGGAGCATCGTTTGTCAGACAACTCTCATCCAGGACCTGTCCTGATTCTCAGAGTGAGTATTCAAACCAGATTTTTTTACTGCTCAGTACCTTGTACACTGTTAGGAGCTGTTTTGATTACAATAATAATTTTTGGAAAAAGTGTAATAATGTGGGCAGGAATGTATAAAAACAAATGTTTTGTCACGGCCCTGTCTGTCAAGGCCCTGTCCACATCTGAGAATTTGTGGACAGGGCTCTGATGAGGACAGGACTGTGACAGTTCCAGCACTCTACACCACAAAATTGTTCATTCTTCCTCTTTTATTCTATAACTTTGCTATAATTATGTTATTTATCAAGTAATTTAATAATTACTGTAATTTAAATTATTCAGTAATTTAATTGAACAGGCTTGAGCCCAATAACTGTCACTTTTCAAATTTAGAATACAATCCAAATCTTGACTATGTTGCTCATCTTTCAGTTACAAATTCTCACTCCAAACAAGCACTTGAAATTTCTTAATATTTTAGAAGATTAATGGGAATTACTAACAAAAATTAGCCGAACTATCAATAAGTTAATAGGCCTATAAATTCTTTGGAAATTAAAAATTTTTACATTCAAAAATGTTGAAACAGAAATCAAACTCACCAGTAGCTACAACAACTAATTTCCTAGATCTTATCCAAATTTCCAATTTAATTTTTTTTTTCAAAAAATAATACATTGATCCTGAATCAATAGGACAATAAGATGAGTATTGAGGATTAATTTAGTTCCTAAGTAGGGTATCTTTTATCAATTATTAGGATTATTGTAGATTTTTTTCAATATTATTTAGCTTTTGCTTTAGCACACACAATAAAATGGTGGGCTATAATAAATTATGGGAAATGAAAAAAAAGTATGATTATTGGAAATTAGTATTATTGGAAATTTGACATGCCCTTTTTGCTTTCTGTTACAGATGGCCCCAAGGAAAAAAGTGTCTGTGGAGGAGAGAAAACTTCAAAAGCGATTAGCAGAGAAACGTCGATATGAAAGGCTGAAGAATGATCCTGACAAAGCACTAGAAATGAAGATGAAAAACCAGGAGAAGAAGAAACGACAAAAAAAGGAAGGTAAGATAAAACTTATTTCTGATATGACAGAGCGAGAAAACGGGCCCAATGCAAAAATGGAGAGCTTCTGCAAAGAACAGCCGTATGAAAAAGAAGAAACCTCAACATCTTGAAGGAGGAAGCAGCTCTAATAACATCAATTTGAACGATTCATCAGAGGTAGCTGGGCAATCAACACAGGCAGCAAGAACCAACAGCCACCAAAAGTTGTCAAGAGAGAAAAAAAGAAGAAACAACCGAAATCATCTTCAAAGTAAAGTAAGAAAACTTGAGGCCAAAAATATCCAGTTAAAAAGATAGACAGCATAAGAAAGAGGTATGAGAGGGAGGGAAACTAGATGTATAGTTGCATCATCCACTAAATTCACTTCTCCAAGAACTAAAGTGAAAAACATCATGTCATTCAAAAGAAGTAAAAAAACGGTTACTATTTGGAGAAAGCTTGGCTCAGCAATTGAAAGAGAACTGGAAATTGACAAAACTAGCCTCAGAAAAGAAAAATTTCTCAAAAGCTGTTCTGGGAAATGCCAATTGGCTGAAAAAGTATGGCTTGTTAGGGATGTGCAACTTTATATCCTCCAAGTGCTTGCGAAGTGACATCAGAAGAAGGTGGAGCAACTCATGCAAGGACCGCAGGGCACGAAAAATTACTAATCTTGTTAAAGCTGAGGTTCTGAAATTCCTGGAAGAAGAAGATAACTCACGAGTTTGCCCTGGGAAAAAAGACTGTATTACAATGGGTGAAATAAAAAAAAACAAAAGAGGCTATTGCAAGCAAGTCTTAAGGATTTGCATAAGACCTTCCTTAAAACACGGCCTTTCAAAATCAGCTATGCTTCCTTCTGTCGCCTTAAACCATTCTGGATCATCATGCCTAATGTCACCCAGAGGGATACTTGCCAGTGTGTCATCCATGAAAACTTTAAACTTCTTCTACGTGGCCTTAGTAATGGAAAGGCTATTACCAGCTCAAATCTCTCAGCAATCAAGAGCCAGCTTTGTTGTGAATCTTTGAAAACTGAATCTTGTCTATTCAGGATATGCACAGCTTGCCAGGACAATGTAATTCATTATAAAACATTTGATGGAGCTTTGAAAATTAACTACCAGCAGTGGATGAAACCAAGGTCAACTATGTTGATCCAAAGACTAAAACACAGAAAACAATTGACCGTGTGGTGAGACAGACTGTGACTAAGCCCATAATTGACATTGTGAGACAAACTGAACAAGAAGTATTCAAGTTCTTATCCCATGAAGGTAAAATACTCCACCAACACTCAGCTATCAAAAAACTCAAGGCATCATTGCTGCCAGGTGAAATTCTTATCCATTGTGATTTCCCTGAAAATTATGCCACTAAGTACCATGGAGAAATTCAATCAGTACACTTTGGAGGTAATCGTCTCAATCTTTCACTTCACACAGTTGTTGTATACTACAGACAAGATCATTCCAGCCCTACTTCACTCACCAACTTCTGCTCAATTTCAACAAATTTGGATCATGGTCCTGCTGCAATTTGGGCTCACTTCAGCCCAATATTTGAATTCCTCCTTGGTTTTTCAACACCAATCACAAAAATCCACTTCCTGTCTGATGGACCATCCAGTCAATACCGAACAAAACGTTATTCTTCTTCTTCAACAACAAACTACACCAGACTTTCAGGATCTGCAACAAGCAACATGGAATTATCATGAAGCCGGACATGGCAAAGGTGCCCCAGATAAGATTGGTGCCGTTGTCAAACGCACTGCAGACCAAACTGTTGCACAAGGCAAAGATGTTGTGGATATTGAAACATTTGTTCAGGTTTTGTGTTCTTCCACCCAGATTGAAATTTGTGTAATTGAGAGTTCAGAAATCAAAGCTATGTCATTACTGGTTCCTCAATCTTTAAAACCTTTCAAAGGCACCATGGAGGTTCACCAAATTGTGTGGAAGAAAGGTGATCCCCACCTTCATATGAACAAGCTCAGTTGCTTCTTGTGCTCTGATAATTGTAAGTATTACATGATTGGCATTCACCAACCATTACCTATCCAGACTATTGCAAAAAGCCGCCACATGCTACCAGCTGTGAGGAATAAAAACAAATCTACAACCACTAGCAATGGAAATAATGCTCAGCAGCAACCAGCAGTTCCTGATTCAAACAAAGCAATGGTGTCACCAGGCCCTGTGGTGATCTCAAGTGATCTGACGCAGGAGAGATGCAGGAGATTCTTCATGAAACATTAGACCATGACAATCATGAACCTTCTCTCAACATGGAATCAAACACCAAAAAAACTGTTTCCAAAGGACTATGCTTCAAATGTGGAGGGGTAGTTAGTGCAGTGGAAATCGGGATCAAGTGTGAAATTTGCCAGGATGTTGTTTACCATGCTGCTTGTGTCACCCCCATTGAAGACAACAATAATGTTGACATATTCTGCTGTCAACAATGTGACGACATTGTTGACCTTGTCAACTTACTATGAATTATTTTCAACTAATGTGACTAACTTGTTACTGAAGAAAAATCATGTTATACATGCTATACAAGTTAACATGTTATAGGCCTACATGTTATACAATTCTTCTAATGGAAACCATATTTGTAGTTTCATTACCTATATTCAATGATTTTGCTAACGAAATATAAAACTAATCAACTTATTTTCCAATATAACTTAATTTTCAATTAATTCTTTATCCATTCATCTATTCATTTTTCAATGCTCAATTGTTAACTAGCAACAAATATTTCTAAGATGATACTTTTAAAATAAAATTACAGCATTCTCAATCATTTCAATTTTGTTGAAACATTGCTAGTGATAAGACTATTCCAGCAATGCCATAAAAATTTCAAACTAGAATTTTGAGGTTTATAATATTGTATTTAATTATGTTTGATTCTAAAATAAAGTCTCTCCTGAATTTAATTTTCAATTGAAGTTTATATTGTAATTTTTGTGATTGTATAAATTTAAAAAAAAAAATGGCAATAAAATCGTTTTATTACTTGACTGATTAGCTACTCTTAAGAATTCTCAGTTCCTGATCAAATATTTGACCTATTTACTTTTAATTACTCAATGGATTAGTCATTGAAAATTTTGATCAAATTAGTCTAGACTTTTTTTTATCTTCCAAACGTTATGGTAAAATTCTAGGTATATATTAAAAGGACAGAAGATAAAATACCTTTGATGTGTAACATCAAACTCTTGCAGAAACAATCGTTTGAGTCACAGCCCTGTCCTAGTGTCACGGCCCTGTCGAGTGGCTTACTAATTTATTTTTTTTCTGCTAGAGAGTGTTTCCAAATTTTTTGGGCACAATAAGAGGACAATTATACTTTTGGAAACTTCAACTTGAAAATGCCCTTCCTGTGAGAATACTACTACTGTATAAGTGTCAAAGTATTTTAAATATTATGAACACTGATTTTTTGGTGGTCATCATTGCTAACCACCAAGTGTGAAGAACAAAATATGCATCATAACCTAACTTTTACATCAAGATTCGTTTTTGAGGTGTTGATTAGCAAGTGAAGATATTTTTCAAAATGGATAATAATAATTAATAAATTATTAATCAAAGACTCTCATTGCATGAATTATCAAATATTTTAAATGGTGTTGAGGAGATACTATCAGGGTCAGAATGTGATTTTAGTGATGATTCAGATGCTGATCCCAGTTTTTCATTGAAAAATCACTTGAAATCACAGTCATGTTCTATTTTTACATCAGATGACTCTGATTTTGATGAAAACGATCAAAATGTCTCAAATAAAGAAGAAACAATTCCACTGCCTCCTGCTTCTGTAATATCTTCTAGATCTACACAATCTGGTGAACGAAATTCTCTGTCTTCTGCTTCCATGATATTGCCTGGATCTACACAATCTGATGAACAAGATTTTATAAATCTTTTACCCCTCTTAGCTGAGCATGTATGGGATAATTCAGAGAGAGAATTCACCCATGTCCTGATTTTGTTGAGAAACAAGGTCCTTCAGATTATATAGTCTCTATGGATGACAAGAGTCCATCAGCAATATTCAACCTCTTCTTCCATGATGAACTAATTGAACACATTGTATTTCATACCAATCTTTATGCAACACAGGAAGGTAAAGCTTATAAACCAACAGATACTGATGAGATTAAGCTTTTTCTTGGGATGAATATCTACATGGCAATGAAAAGACTTCCAAGTTACCAAGATTACTGGTCAACATCACCAGATTTCCATGATTATTACATATCTCCACTTATGACAGTCAACAGATTTGGTTGGCTTCTAAGTCACATACACTTCAATGACAACTCACTGGAACCAAAGAAAAATGAAGTAGGCTATAACAGATTATATAAGATTCAACCTGTACTTGACTATATTCAAGAAGCAACTACTAAGAATTATAGTCCACATCAAAAGCTTGTTGTTGATGAAGCTATGGTAAAATTTAAAGGCAGATCGAGTTTGAAACAATACATGAGAGATAAGCCTGCAAAAAGAGGTTTCAAGATATGGATGATTTGCGATTCAAAGAGCTATGGTTTGAGGTATACACTGGCAAAAAAGATGGTTCTAGACAATTTGGTCTAGCATCACAAGTAGTTCTAGACCTCTGCAAGGGTTTTTGGGGAAAAAATAATCATTTATACATTGACAATTTCTTCAATGGATATCAATTATTGTTGACACTGAAGGAATTAAAAATTTTTGCTTGTGGTACAGTCAATCCTTTGAGAAAACACTTACCAAAACTTGACAAACAAAATTCCAAAATGTCAAGGGGAGAATATAATTGGCCAAGGCAGATGTAATAAAAACATGCACCTTTGGGGTTTTGCAGACTCTCCCAATTGTGAATGCGGAGATGTCCAATCAATGGAACACATTGTTTCTGCATGTCCATTGTATTGGTACTAGTAATTGAACGAAAACTAGCTGTAGATGAACAAATGGTGCCATTCAAAGGCCAGCTCAATGCCAAACAGTTTGTCAAAAACAAACCTTGTAGATGGGGGGTAAAAATGTTCCTAATCTGTGGGAGCAGTGGTACTATGTAATAAATAAATAATTTCATTATTTACCAGGGTGCAACAACAGAAATTCAAAGCCAGTACAGACAATTTGGATTCTCAACTGCAATTGTTATGCAGCTAGCTGAACGCATTGATATTCCACACTTACATTTGTACTTCAATAACTATTTTACATCCTACACCCTGCTTCAATGGCTGAAAAATAAAAAAATCTATTCAATAGGTACTGTACGTTGACAGATTTTCAAAGCCACCATTTAAAAGTGACAAAGAAATCAGAAAATCTGAACAGCATGGCTTCATCCAGGAGGTTTTTTCTCCTGATGGCATTGTACTCACTAAATGGTACAATTCATCATGTGTGATAGCTGGTTCCAATTTTTTTGGGAAGGAGCTGTTGAAAATTGCCAAAGATGGGACAGGAAAGAATTTAATATATTGATGTTCCAAGGCCCCAAGTCCTAAACTTGTACAATAAAAGTATGGGGTGGACTTGATGGATTTTTTATTTTCATATACAGAACATTCATCAGGTCCAAGAAATGGGCTCTTAAGAATGTTCTGTCATTCTGTTGACTTGGCAGTCACTAACTCGTGGCTGGAATATAGAAAATTGAGCATTGAATTGGGGATTCAAGATTCAAAAATTATTGATCTCATCCATTTTTGCCAGCATGTTGGAGAAGCTTTGTGTTTGGCTGGGAAGGTGAATTTGAAAAGAGAGGAGACCATCGACTTCAGCAGATCCTCCAGTACCTCCTAAGAGACATATAATTGTCAAACCCTTGGATGAGGTCCGTTATGATAATGTTGGCCATCTTCCTGTATTTGAAGACAAAGAGGATGCCGGTGTAAAATGGGGTATGTACTGGGAAATCGTTTATTGTTTGCATGAAAAGTAATGTGAACCTTTGTATTGCAAGAAAGAGAAACTGTTTTGCAATTTCCTATAGCAAATAAATAGTTGTATAGAATGTAAGTGAATAATTTGTTTATTGAACTATGATTTTTATATTTGTGTTTTGATTTATGATTTATATTTTACTCTTCAATGATGACAACAACTCTTCAATTATAATATGAGTGGATCAGTTTTAGATTAGAATTATGTTTATTTGTTTGTAAATAAAATGATATTTGCAGTGGATTTTGGCTTTGTAATCATTTTGAAAATTGTCTGCACTATTTCCTACAGTAAAAACCCTCTTAGTTATTTGAGAAATTAGCTTTATTGAAGAAGAAATTGTGTATAAACCATTAGATAAGAGAAGTAAACAAATGAAGTGAATAGATGGTTGCTATGGCAACACTACAATCATCAGGCGCTGTCACTCACAGTGTCCTCTACAGAGGACAATCCATATCTCTAATATGGATAATCCGATCATTAAAGTTATTGCATGAAAAATCATTGAAAAAATCACTTATCTCATGGTATGAATTTCAATTTTTTCTGATAGGTAAAAAAGCTGAAATGACTGAAAGGGTTAAATCGACAGAAGTCCCAAGTGGATAAATGTGATTTTTGAATGGCTCTGATTTGTGCTGCCACCAAAATTCGAAATCATTCTAAAAAATGGATAAAACTTCAACCTGAGTGGAATTAGAGTAAACACGGCGAGGTGGAACAACCTTTGGGTCTCCCCACCAACAAAAGCCATATGCTAAATAAATAATGTGCTGCCACCTAGAGGAATGACTCTGAATCGACCTCAACAAACACTAGTGACCTAGTCTGCTAGTCAAACTAGTGAGCTCGCGAACCGGGGATGTTTATTATCACACATTTTTTTGGCATATTATTTTGGTTATATCAGGTTTAAATTGTGTTATGATATAATTATGTTATGTCAAGTTTTATAATGTGAGTGTGGTTTCTTAAATTATGAAGTAGTGTTACATTTTAGTGTTCTGTTTTCAGTTTTGTATCATCTGTAAACAGTGTACATAAAAGTAAACATAACCTAGAGACATGAGTAGGTCTATATCAGACGATGACATTTTGGATCATATTAATAAAGACAATAACCAGTCAGGTTCTGAATTTGAAATAAGTTCTTCAGATGAAGACACTTACAAAATCCCACAGCAGCCATCCACAAGTAGGTCCAAATCTGGTAATTCAAGTGCTAGGCCTAGGCCCCCTAATACTACGGTACTATTGACTGGACCAAAGTTAACCCTTTGCGATCTTAAAACTAAGGTATAGGTTGTCTTTGTCAGTTGGGTGGCCAGCTGTACTGACCAGACCATTTTGTGTAGCAACTCAGATTTATTTCAACTGGGTTGTCCCAGCTGATCGGATGGCCAGTGGGACTGGCCAACATAAAAGTCATTGAACGCTCGGCTGGCCAGCACCACTGGCCAACAATATATGTTGCATTTAATAATACATATAATTATATTTTCACACTGCTGTCTGTTCAGTGGTGAGATCTACTGAGTATTTCTCTAACTAAATAGAACACTTCTGCCAACTTTATAGTGAATAATACTGACAACAGGTGGCATATTGTCAACAGCTGTCTCAGTCTCATTCTCATGTCAACTGTACATTGTTTACATATGATAGAGAATTTGTAAAGTGAATACGGTAACTTTTGATTTTTATATCTTATATTATTTTCTTTACCAATTTCAAGTTGTTCATGTTGTCTAAGTGGATATGGAGAATATTTTAGGATGATGTTCAGGAGAGACAAGAAATAAAATTGGAAAATTATTTTAATTTTGCTAGTGAGAGGAAACTTCTATTCAAAAAGTGTTCTGAGGTGGAAACATTTAAAAAAAATTTTCCCTGACCAACTTTTTGAACATATAGCTGACCAGACAAATGAGTATGCACTACAATGTGTCAATGTAACATATGATATCCCAAAAAGGTCTAGATTGCACAAATTAGAGCAGGTGTCAGAGAATCATATCAAAGCATTTGTAGCTGCTCAGATAGGCATGGGGCTGGTGCATAAGCACAAAGAAGAGGAGTATTTTCAAGACAGTTTTTGGCTAACAAAGACTCCTGGCTTCCTCAATATTTTTTCAAGGGATCAGTACCAGCTCATCAAAAACTTCCTTCATTTCAATGATAACAGATTTCAAGTAAAAAGGGACAAACAGGTTATGATCCGTTGTTTAACCCAAGAACCGGCACGCTAAAAGCTCTGTACCGGCAGCTGTTGATTTTTTGACAGTTGTACATGCCGCCAAACTGCAGATGTCGAAAAATTGACAGATAACTTTGACACTGGATTACAAACTATGGATGTATTGTAGAAAGTTGTTCAAAGCTGCAAACGATTCTCTATTATTTTCTCTTTGTTGCTTGACTATGTCCAAGCTTCTAAAGTAGTAGCTCTCTATGATATTCAGTGTACAAGTCAAGTCTGCACATTCAGAGGTTAAGTTCACAATTGTTGACACGCGGTTTGGTATTGTATATCGTTTATGCATTTATATCGGGCAGTTTAGTGTATTTCTCAGTTTATTATTTTGAGTGAAGTATCCACAAATATTAAGTCTATGTTAATATTTTATTACCTGATGATAATAGTGATTGTTTGGGCATAATTCATTATGTCCTATTCCAATGACATTTATGATCGTAGCAGTGAAATAGACAGAGCTTTGGAAGAACTAAATGAAATAAGTGATCACAAAAAAAATCACAAAAATTCGAGGGAATGATTTACAGTAACAAAAATTGGTGAGTGTGATCCCAACTATTGTCTGCATGATTTGTATATCTGTTTTTTCATTTGTGGCATGAAACATTTTTTTCCAACATATAAACTAATTTTTATTTTTCATTTTTTTCCCAATTTGCATTTGTAGATAGATATTTTATTATTTATTTTGAATCCAAAACGCTCAATTCTTCCACATATATATTCTCCACAATTTTATCTTTACAACGATGTATAACAAGTCATATGTTTATGCATTAATTAAGTTACTGATGCGATTTTAAAATGTGAGTACCATTATGGAATTTTCTCTCTGCTGGTACAGAGCTTTTAGCGTGCCAGCTCATGGATACGTACAACTGTCGAAAAATCGACAGCTGCCGGCTCTTGGGTTAAAATAAGACCACTGATTGAAATTTTTTCCAGATCATATTCTAAAAATTATGAGCTGGGGAAATTCCTATCAGTTGACAAGTCAATGATAAAGTTCAAGGTCTTTCAAGCAATATCTTCCCAGCAAACCCTCAACAAAGTGTGGAATAAAAGTAAGGCATGATAAAACATGGTATGGTATGGAACTTTGACATGATAAAAGACAGTGCGGAGTTGATAATAATTCATACTGGGCTGCCCAACAAAGAAATATTTGAGTACCTGCTGGAACTGTGCACGAGTAGAGATTTCAAATACTTCTCTGGTTGGGCAGTGACAGTTATTAACAAGTGTGATCAATTATTGATGACACTTATGAAATTGAAGCAGAATGTCCCGCATAAGGAATTGGCTTTCCACTTCCAAGTGAGCAGGTCAACTGTTTGCTGACATCCACAAGGAGCATAATTATAAAGAAAAAAATGAGCCAGAGAAGCAAAAAATCATAATAAAGGAAGCTGCTGAGAAGAAAAGTTGGTATTAACAATGGATCTGCACCTGCAGTGTTCTGTTGGTCCAAAGCTGCAAGCTTCAAAATTACAAGCAGAAGCTGCAATGCCATAATTTCACTCTCTCCAAGTTGAATAAGGGTGCACTTACTCTTTACTTCTGGCATGAGGGTAATCACATCAAATGTATTCACTTTGTGTGTAATCAACTATTTGAAAAATGTGTCAACAAACTACAAACATGTTGTACTCATTTAAGATGGGAGCAATTATCAAAATAGAAATAAGTTCTATAAGAATAAAGTTCTAGCAAGCCCTTGAGTGATTTTGCTAAAAAAACCTCATAATATTGAAACATTGTTTCTGGAGAAAAGGGCACACCATGATGGAATGTGACTGTCCTCACAACACTTGAACAGTTGTTCAAAGTTCCTATAAACTCTCCATCCAATTACATAACACTCATGAGAACTGCCAGGCCAAAAACTCCATATGATGTGAGAGTTGTTGATTATAATTTTGTTTTAAACTATGAGAAGGTTGCAATGAATCTCCCATCTCTTAGGCTGCAGTTTCCTAGACATGTGGCTTTTCCAAACACAAAAAGCATCCACTGAACTACACTGGTAGAAATTGCAGTACAGTGCAGGCTCCTTACAGTGTTTCCCTCTTACTCCTACCCTATTTGTTTCTCTCTCTCCTTCGCAGAGAGGCCCCTACTCCTCCACTTCAAGCAGTCAGTAGCGGACCAGACGTGAGCAAGGCATTCACCTAGCCAGACATAGCCTCATGCCAGGCATTCAAAGGTAATTCCGCAGATTATTTTGTTAATTATCCAAGATAATTACGCGGTCCTCCTCTTTAAAATTATGTAAAATCACTGGTTAAACAGCAAAATAGTAACCCCTTTTTCCATTTTGGTCCTCCAGGCCGGATAAGCCAGTATTCGTTACAGTTTGCTAGTGTTCAAGTTTTGTCAAGTTACACCTCAAAGTGAAGTTTCAAAGTCTTATAAATTATTAAGTCTTGTGGAAGTATTTTCATTTGAAAAATGTATTTTTCTGACTCAAATAACGGTTGCCGTCAATGTACTTGAAGATGATGAGATTGAAGATGAAGCAGAAGAAGATGACAAGGACAGAGCAAATTTGGATATGTTGGTTGAAGAAGAATTATTTTTGAACAGGGATGATTTACCTGGAGAAGACCCACATGATGATAATCTTGAATTACCTCAACAAAATCAAAACATTGGACAAACTGCTGGAGAATGGTCTAGTGACAATAATGTGAATAAATTTCCTTTTACAAAAAAGAATGAGTTTCTTGGTGCTAATCTACTAGCTGGTAATGAACCAATTGACTTTTTCAAATTGTATTTTACAGATAATTTTTTAGAAATGATTGTGAGAGAAATGAATGACTATGCAGAAACATTATTTCTTAGTGCAGGTGTAAGTGATAAGTCAGGAATCACTGATTGGAAGCCTGTGACTATTGAAGAGCTTAGGGTGTTTTTTGGCTTATTGCTTCACACAGGAACCATAAAAGCAGCAAGACTCACAGACTATTGGAAGAAAGGCCCCCTTTTCAATCTGGGTTTTGGGTCCTACATGGGACAAAATAGATTTTTTCTACTCATGAGATGTCTTCATTTCAAAAAGAATCCTGGTCCAAATGACCCACCTCCTTTGGACAGACTGTATAAAGTGAGACCTGTTGTTGATCACTTCAATGAGACAACAAAGAACTTATACTACCCTTCAAGAAATTTGTGTATTGACAAGAGCGTGATGCTATGGCGAGGACAACTACAGTTTAGGGTGTATATAAAAAACAAACTCCACAAATATGGGGTGAAGTTCTACCTACTTACAGAACCGAATGGTTTCATTTTGAGGACAATTTTGTATTCTAGAAAATCAGATGCACTTGGAGGGGTAGGCCTTGGTGAGAAAGTTGTTATGGCCTTGATGAATGACTTTTTCAACAGTGGACATAGCCTTTTCATGGACAATTATTGACCGAACAAAGAGATGACTGAGTGAAGTCTTGTTTCAAGTCAAAAGGCTTTTGTCTGTTTGTTTGTTTGTTTGTAATGCATTTACGGCTAAACGCATTGACAGATTTCAATAAGATTTGGCAGGAATGTTCATTTTGAGACTGCGCAACAATGTATATGTAAGGTTTTTTTTTAATTTTGCATTTTGAGGACGAAATAGAAGGGAAAGAGAATGGCTGTATGGAATATAGCTATATGGAATATACAATAGCTATATGGAACACGTGATAGGATTTATTTTGAATTGAATAAAAGACTATAAGTTGAAAGTGGAAGTTGAAAGTTGCACAAGCATAGAGGACGACAAAGGATCCCATGTTAATCTTATGATGAGATAAAGACTATAAGTTGAAAGTCGCACGAGCATGCGTGCATGCATGCATTAACAGATGATTTTTCAAAGATGATTATTAACAGTGATCTGTTTGAAGAAACATTTTTATAAAATATATTAAGCGAGCAATTTCTGTATGTTTATACAGGGTGTCCCAAAAAATAGTGACGCAAGTACTACCACGGTATTCTGCAAGTCAAAACAAACAGAAAATGTTGTTGGCAAAATGCTGATTTCTCCTTAGTTTACCTGTAATCCGCCATTTTGTGTTTTTAATATTTTTCATCATAGCTCATTGAAAAAACAAGATTTTCTCATGAAATTTGGTAGGGGTATAATTAAAGGTGTGGTTTACAAAATACATATATGAATAAATTTCAATATCTGTTTTTTTTTTTCAAAATGGCGGCCGACTAAAATTTTCAATTCGATTTTACTGGAGAAATATTGCTTTTTACAATGGAACATAGAAATACAAAAATGTAGAGAATTTTATTCTGAATAAAATGGTATATAATTTTAAAGAATCGAATAATAAATAACCGAGATATGGCTATTTGAAGATCACCACTTCTGTGTTTCTTCATTTCTTCAGCAGTGATATATGAGAATAAATTTATGAATGCAAAACATATGTTTGCCTATCTTTGTCACTCAAACGTTCTCAATTTATTATTGGATGGAACAACCAATAGATGAATTTCATGAATGTGAAAATATGATTTTCGCCACACTAGGACGTAATGAACTGTTTTTCATACCTCTATTGGAGGCCGAAAATGTTCGATTTCCGACGAGGTCAGCTGGAGGCCTGTAAACGTTTACGGCCCTAGGGCGGAAAAGAAAATGACCTTGAATCACAGCTGTTTCTATCTGAACAACAGCATTGTATGCGTTCTTGCAGGTCGGAAAAGAAAATGACCTTGAATGACAGCTGTTTCTAATCAAAAGCATTGTATGTGTTCTTGCAGGTCCTAACCTAACCTCAAAGTTTTGTTGGTTTCTAGGTTGATATTTCCACTATTTGTTTTGCATTATTTTTGTTGTTTTGTATGTTTTTTGTGTTGTGGCGAAAAATAGCGATCGCAACGCGGGCAAAAATGTTTTGCCGGCTCTCGATTGCTTCAAGTTCTCGACTTCGTCTCGAACTTGAAAACTGCGATCTCAAGCCGGCAAACAGCCATTTTCCGCCCTAGGTGCGAAATATACTATTACAGTAGTAAATTTGAGAACGTTCAAGATAGGCAAACATATGTTTTGCATTCATAAATTTATTCTCATTTCTCACTGCTGAAGAAATGAAGAAACACAGAAGTGGTGATCTTCAAATAGCCATATCATAATATAGTAAACTTATGAAAGAGAGTGACAACTCACTCACTCACTGACAAAAACTCACAGCCAAAACCGCTGATTGGAGAGAAAAACTGAGGTCACCATCAGAAAGGGCGCCGAGAGTAGGTACAGGGAAAACTCCAAAACTTCAAAAAAGTCCCCCCCTCAGGGGGGTTCAGGCCCCCCAAAGATTTTCTGCAAAGCTAACCGCTCATTGCACAGCAAAGTCATGAGGAACTTTTTTGTTCAGCACCCGGAGATACCCCGATTTCAATAATAAAATTTCAACCGGGTTCACAAGGGGGCCCAAGGGGGGCATTTGAAATTTTTTTTTTAAATCTTTTTCTTCAAAAAATTCACAGCCAAAACCGCTGATCGCAGAGAAAAACTGGGGTCACCATCAGATAGAGGGCCAAGAGTAGGTACAGGGAAAACTCCAAAACCTTCGAAAAGTCCCCCCCTCAGGGGGGATGTGGCCCCCCAAAATTTTTCTGCCAATTCAAATACACATTTTACAGCGAAATGGTAGAGAAAAACTTGTTCAGATTGTGGAAAAACATCGAAATATGTGATAAAATTCGAACCGGGTGAGCAAGGGGGACCAGGGGGCGCAATTTTCATTTTTGGCCATTTTTGCCGCCTTGGCCAGATTTTGATGAGTCAATTTTCAATGGTTCTAGATTTTTTAGCGCAGTTTTCGGGCTCAGAATGTTGTTCCGTGGACCCAAAGACCTCATAAAAATGTCATCTGCCCAAAAAAAATATTCAGGGGGGCACCGGGGGACATATGTCAAATTTGGATAATTTTGGGACGGCTGTATTTCTCTTATTTGGATACCGGGTATTATTGTGCCATACATCATTGAACTCAGCCAATCAAGGCCATTCAGAAACATATGCTATATGCTCAAATCAAATAACTTTTTTGGAACTCAAATTTGAAAATTTTCAAATTCCCCCCACTTTATGAAGATCACAGTGGAGAGGTACCCACTGAAGTACATTCTAAGCCACTCCCAGCATGGGTGGAACAATTATTTTGTTCTCATGAGTACCCAAAATTATTGAGAAAACTCCAAAACTATGACATTTTTTTGTCAGGGGGGCAACAAGCCCCCCTCAATTTTTTCAACTTTTCCATTTCACTATTTAGAGCAAAAGTGTAAAGGACCTTTTTTGTTAAGCACCTCGATATGCTTCGATTTCAATAATAAAATTTGGACCAGGTCAGCAAGGGGGATCAGGGGGCGCAATTATATTTTTTGGTCATTTTTGCCAATTTTTGAAAATTTATTTAGGGTCTATTTTCAATGGTTCTTGATATTGTAGTGAACAATATCAGTGAACAAACAATTATTTTGTTCTCATGAGTACCCATAACTATTGAGGAAACTCCAAAACTATAAAATTTTCAAAAAACTATAATATTTTCCCATCAGGGGGGCACCAGGTCCCTTTCAATTTTTTCAACTTTTCTATTTGACTATTTAGAGCAAAAGTGAAGAGGACCTTTTTTGTTCAGCACCTCAATATGCTTTGATTTCAAAAATTAAATTTGTACCAGGTCTGAATAATGTTCCTTGGGCCTGAAAAGCTGAAATAATTGAAACCTGCCCCCCAAAAAATAATCAGAGGTGGAACTGGGGGACATGTCAAATTTGGCTAATTTTTAGACTCCTGCATTTCTCTTATTTGGATACCAGGTATTATGCTACATGACCAAATCAAATAACTTTTCTGAAACCCAAATTTGGAAATTTAAAAAGTCCCCTAGGAGATCATGGAGTGGTGAAGCCCCCAGGGGGGTGAAGGGGGCAGAGCCCATGAAACCCATTGAATTACTTACACTGAATTCTTCTAACCTAGAAAATCTCTAACCAGAAAAATTACTAACCTAAAAAATTTCCAACACAAGAAAATTTACATTAACGAGATAATGGGGGGGGCGAAGCCCCCAGGGGGGTGCAGGGGGGCGAAGCCCCCTGCCGAGCACGAAGTGCGAGTCTTTATATAGTAAACTTATGAAAGAGAGTGACAACTCACTCACTGACAAAAACTCACAGCCAAAACCGCTGATCTGAGAGAAAAACTGAGGTCACCATTAGATAGGGGGCCGAGAGTAGGTACAGGGAAAACTCCAAAACTTTGGAAAAGTCCCCCCCTCAGGGGGGATGTGGCCCCCAAAGTTTTTCTGCCAATTCAAATACACATTTCACAGCAAAATGGTAGGGGAAAAACTTGTTCAGATTGTGGAAAAACATCGAAATATGTGATAAAATTTGAACCGGGTCGGCAAGGGGGACCAGGGGGGGCATTTGAAAAAAAAAATTTCAATTTTTTTCTACAAAAAATTCACAGCCAAAACCGCTAATTGAAGAGAAAAACAGAGTCCACCATCAGATAGAGGGCCCAGAGTAGGTACAGGAAAAACTCCAAAACCTTCGAAAAGTTCCCCCCTCAGGGGGGATGTAGCCCCCCAAAGTTTTTCTGCTAATCTAAATACACATTTAACAGCAAAATTGTAAATGAAAAAGTTGTTCAGAATGACAAAAAACATCCAAATATGTGATAAAATTCATACCGGGTCATCAAGGGGGGCCAGGGGGGGCATTTTTCATTTTTGGCCATTTTTGGCGCCTTGGCAAGATTTTGGTGGGCCAATTTTCAATGGTTCTTGATATGGTTCTTGACACACTCACTGACTGACTGACTGACAAAAACTCACAGCCAAAACCGCTGGTTGCAGAGAAAAACTCGGGTCACCATTAGAAAGGGGGCCACGGGTAGGTACAGGGAAAACTCCAAAACTTCGGAAAAGTCCCCCCCTCAGGGGGGTTCAGGCCCCCCAAAGATTTTCTGCAAAGCTAACCGCTTATCGCACAGCAAAGTCATGAGGAACTTTTTTGTTCAGCACCCGGAGATACCCCGATTTCAATAATAAAATTCTAACCGGGTTCACAAGGGGGCCCAAGGGGGGCATTTGAAATTTTTTTTTCTCAATTTTTTCTTCAAAAAATTCACAGCCAAAACCGCTGATAGCATAGGAAATCTGGGGTCACCAACAGATAGAGGGCCAAGAGTAGGTACGGGGAAAACTCCAAAACCTTCAAAAAGTCCCCCCCTCAGGGGGGATGTGGCCCCCCAAAGTTTTACTGCCAATTCAAATACACATTTTACAGCAAAATGGTAGAGGAAAAACTTGTTCAGATTGTGGAAAAACATCGAAATATGTGAAAAAATTCTAACCGGGTCGGCAAGGGGGACCAGGGGGGGCAATTTTCATTTTTGGCCATTTTTGCGGGTTTGGCCAGATTTTGATGGGTCAATTTTCAATGGTTCTAGATTTTTTAGCGCAGGTTTTGGGCTCAGAATGTTTTTTCTCGGACCCAAAGACCTCATAAAAATGTCATCTGCCCAAAAAAAATATTCAGGGGGGCATCAGGGGACCTATGTCAAATTTGGCAAATTTTGGGACGGCTGTATTTCTCTTATTTGGATACCGGGTATTATTGTGCCATACATCATTGAACTCAGCTCATCAAGACGATTCAGAAACATATGCTATATATATGCCCAAATAAAATGAAGTTTTTGGAACTCAAATTTGAAAATTTCCCCACTCTATGAAGATCACAGTGGAGAGGTACCCACTGAAATACATTCTGAGCCTGGGACAGTGAAAACGATTATTTTGTTCTCATGAGTCCCCAAAAACATTCAGAAAATTCCAAAACTATTAAATTTTCTCATCAGGGGGGCCCCAGGTCCCCCTCAATTTTTTCAACTTTCCTATTTGACTATTTAGAGCAAAAATGAAAAGGACCTTTTTTGTTCAGCACCTCGATATACTCCGATTTCAATAATAAAATTTGTACCGGGGTAGCAAGGGGGATAAGGGGGCGCAATTTTTTGGTCATTTTTGCCAATTTTTGGAAATTTATTTAGGGTCTATTTTCAATGGTTCTTGATATTGTAGTGCAGTTTTTGAGGTCAGAATGTTGTTTTTAGACTCAGAGACCTCATACATTTGTCATCCGCCAAAAAAAAAAATATTCAGGGGGGCATTGGGGGACATGATGTCAAATTTGGCAAATTTTGGGACTGCTGTATTTCTCTTATTTGGATACCGGGTATTATTGTGCCATACATCATTGAACTCAGCTCATCAAGGCAATTCAGAAACATATGCTACATGCCCTAATCAAATGAATTTTTGTGGATCTCAAATTTGAAAATTTTCAAATCTCCCCCTTTTTTTGAAGATCACAGTGGAGAGGTACCCACTGACATAAATTCTTGAAAATCTCTAACCAGAAAAATTACTAACCAAAAAAATTTCCAACAAGAAAATTTACATTCACAACATAATGGGGGGGGGCGAAGCCCCCAGGGGGGTGCAGGGGGGCGAAGCCCCCTGCCGAGCACGAAGTGCAAGTCATAATATAGTAAACTTATGAAGGCCAGTGACACACTCACTCACTCACTCACTGATTGACAAAAACTCACAGCCAAAACCGCTGATCAGAGAGAAAAACAGGGGTCACCATTAGAAAGGGGGCCGAGAGTAGGTACAGGGAAAACTCCAAAACGTTGGAAAATTCCCCCCCTAAGGGGGGTTTAGGCCCCCCAAACATTTTCTGCAAAGCTAACCGCTCATCGCACAGCAAAGTCATGAGGAACTTTTTTGTTCAGCACCCGGAGATACCTCGATTTCAATGATAAAATTTCGACCGGGTTCATAAGGGGGCCCAAGGGGGGCATTTGAAATGTTTTTTTCCCAAATTGTTTTTTCCAAAAATTCACAGCCAAAACCGCTGATCGCAGAGGAAATCTGGGGTCACCATCAGATAGAGGGCCAAGAGTAGGTACAGGGAAAACTCCAAAACCTTCAAAAAGTCCCCCCCTCAGGGGGCATGTGGCCCCCCAAAGTTTTTCTGCAAATTCAAATACACATTTTACAGCAAAATGGTAGAGGAAAAAATTGTTCAGATTGTGGAAAAACATCGAAATATGTGATAAAATTCGAACCGGGTCAGCAAGGGGGACCAGGGGGGGCAATTTTCATTTTTGGCCATTTTTGCCGCCTTGGCCAGATTTTGATGGGTCAATTTTCAATGGTTCTAGATTTTTTAGCGCAGGTTTTGGGCTCAGAATGTTGTTTCTTGGACCCAAAGACCTCATAAAAATGTCATCTGCCCAAAAAAAATATTCAGGGGGGCACCGGGGGACCTATGTCAAATTTGGCAAATTTTGTGACGGCTGTATTTCTCTTATTTGGATACCGGGTATTATTGTGCCATACATCATTGAACTCAGCTCATCAAGGCCATTCAGAAACATATGCTATATGCCCAAATCAAATAAAGTTTTTGGAATTCAAATTTGGAAATTTTCAGTCCCCCACCTAACAAAGATTGCAGTGGAGAGGTACCCACTGACATAAATTCTAAACCACTTCCAGCTTGGGTGGAACAGTGGAGACAATTATTATGTTCTCATGAGTATCCAAAACCATTGAGAAAACTCCAAGACCATGAAATTTTCCCATCAGGGGGGCACCAGGTCCCCCTCAATTTCTTCAACTTTTCTATTTGACTATTTAGAGCAAAAGTGAAGAGGACATTTTTTGTTTAGCACCTCGATATGCTTTGATTTCAATAATGAAATTTCTACCCGGTCAGCAAGGGGGATCAGGGGGCGCAATTGTATTTTTTTGTCACTTTTTGCCAATTTTTCAAAAATTGTTTGGGGTTCATTTTTAATGGTTCCTGACTTCCTGATATGGTAGTGCAGTTTTTGAGGTCTGAATAATGTACATTGGACCTGGAAAGCTAATAAAAATGACACCTATCCCCCAATAAATATTCAGTGGTGGAACTGGGGGACATGTCAAATTCGACTAATTTTTAGACTCCTGTACTTCTCTTATTTGGATAACAGGTAGTATGCTACATGCCCAAATCAAATGACGTTTTTGGAACCCAAATTTGTAACGTCCCCCAGAGACCATAAGGGGGGGCGAAGCCCCCAGGGGGGTGCAGGGGGGCGAAGCCCCCTGCCGAGCACAAAGTGCGAGTCTCGGTTATTAAAAACACAAAATGGCGGATTACAGATAAACTAAGGAGAAATCAGCATTTTGCCAAGGACATTTTCTGTTTGTTTTAACTTGTAGAATACCGTGGTAGTACTCCCGTCACTATTTTTTGGGACACCCTGTATGTTTATATGTATGTCCAACGGATCTCGAAAACGGCTCTAATGGTTTTGACAAAATTTGGAATATAGGAGGTTTGTGATACAAAAATTAGTTTGCGCCGGGTCTCATCCCTGGGATAACTTGCTAAAGGACCTAAAAAAGGAGAAATTGATCCTTTAAGAATCAGCTGACAGAAGAAAGAAATTTCCGTCGGCTGTAAATGATGAGAAAGAGTGAGAGCGAGTGAATGTGTGAGTAAGACAAGATTATTATTTCAGCTGCTGAGACAGTGACAGAGAATCAGCTGACAGAAGAAATAATTTTCCTGTTCTTGATGTTGAGAGAGAGTGAGTGCGAGTGAGAGAAGATTATAATTATCAGCTGTTGAGATAATTCGTTTCAATCATCTGACAATATGTAAAATACGAACGCAATCTCTGACTATAGCAGGAGCCAATTAACTTGTCATAAATCAGCTGATATAGTAATAATTAAACAGTGATTTCGACACAATAATCAAAAGGCTTGAAAGTCTAAAGAACCTTCAAAGTCTTTAAAAGACCTTTTTAAAGAAGACCTTTCAAAGAATAACTTTTTAAAAGACCTTTTCAATAATCTGCGAGATTCAGCATTTGTAGGTTAAGTATTGTGATATTGCTCTTTGAAACAGCTGATTTCTGACAAGTTGAATTGGATCCTGCTATACACTAACTTCCTTAGTAAAAACAGCGTCTCGATTACCAAAATTGAGAAAATGCAGAAGCACATTGGCTGTTCCTATTTCCTTCTGGATTCAAATTCATCAATTAAAAATTAAAAGGGATTAAAATTATTAAAATAAAAAGGAATTATTGAAATCATTAAAATTAAAAGGAATTAAAAACATTGAAAATATTCTATACTGTAGCCTATCATTATTATTTCCATTTAAAGCAAAATTGAGCTATGTTATCAGCTGTACAAAAATGTGATGCATCAGATTGTTAACTTAGCAACACTTTTCTCAATTTGAAACAAATCATACCAAATATTCTCAGAAACATTGCATGGAAGAAGTTGAAAAATTGAAATGAAGAATGAAAAATTGATTCAGTCATATAATTTTATAATTTTGCATCAATTTCATTTGCACTTGAATTCGTGAACTGAATTTCTACTTCTATCTTATGTGTGCATGAACCATAATTTTAAGTTCTGAATCACAGATATAAGAAAAGACTAACTTCGCTATTGGTGAGTGAATACGTTACTGTATCAAGTTATAATAATTGAAGACAATTATTTTCCTATTGATCTACTGTAGATAGATAGATAGATAGATGAAAAATCATATTGTTCACTTCAAGCAATAAAACTCGAAATAATTGAAAAACAAGGCAGTTCATTTTCAATCAATACAATTAATTAGGATACAAACAAAAATTCTTGATATACTGTATAAGATGTTGGAAATTTCTAAAAAAAAAAATAATTCAAGATTCTGAATTAATAGGAATAGATACATTACATTATACTTCATTTTAGTGTTGAATTCGTCTTAACCCTGAAATTATTCTTCATAATTATATTATTCAAGTTACTAAGTTGAATGTCTGTAAGTAGTGCTGTATCGTGACCAGTAAATGAGTAATTAATATCAGAACCGTTTTGAAATTTAGATACCATGAACATTGAATTTTATTACACCGAATTAGAAAACATAAATAAGCTGCTACTATTCCCCTTTTTATTTCTGATTTTTATTTATCTGTAGAAAATTAAAAGGTATTAGAAATTTTGAAAATATTCCATATTTATATTGTACTGTATTGTTATTTTTTTTTTTTTTTAATAATCAACTAACCCCCCCCCCCTGGTCATCGGTTTCAAGCCCCCCCAAAATCCATTTCTAGATCCGCCACTGATGGAATCAGACAAGAGTACGGTATATTCAACAACGTATTCAAATTTTTATTATGTTGTAAAGAAAACTGTACTTATGATAGGCTACCTTATAGGGTGGAGTGAAAAATACTAATTTTCGATAAACTTAATGGAATAGTCACAAGTTGTTGCCAAATGGGGAGTAAAAACAACCCTTGAAATCCGGGCTCATTCGATTAATATCTTCAGGTGCCCCAAACGCCTTAAAGTTTGAGAAAATTTCGAAAAATTGACATTTTTTGTAAATTTTTGAAAAAAAAAATATTTTTTAAAAATTGCAATGGAATAGCAATTTTTGTATAGTTCAAGGTCCCAATTCTACCTACTGATCAAGCTTTATAGATTAGTTCCATGTAAATCCATGTTGCGCCTTGTCAATGCCATGCTCAGCAACAGGCAGATCAAAGTATTTATGGGACAAAAAGAAAGCTCTTTCAGGACTTTGAGAGATGGCCTTCCACAGGGCTCAGTACTGGCTCCTCTCTTTTTCAATGTTTACACCGCTGATATGCCAGCAACAAAGTCCAGAAGATTCATATATGCGGATGACATTGCCCTGGCCACACAGCATGAGGATCTGAAGAAAACAGAATTGACACTAACCAATGACCTCTCTACCCTCAAATACTACTTTAAGACCTGGAAACTGAGGCCAAATCCAAGCAAAACTGAAGTATCTTGTTTCCATCTGAATAACCAGCTTGCTCATGCCAAACTGAATGTATTTTTCAATGAAGTCCTACTCAAACACAATGACCAGCCCCAGTACCTGGGAGTCACATTAGATAGGTCTCTGACATATAAAAGCCACTTACTGAAGACTGCAGCTAAAGTGAGGACCAGAGTCAACATTGTGCAGCACCTTGCTGGTTCCACATGGGGGGCAGATGCAAGGACTTTAAGAACCTCTGCATTGTCCTTGGTCTATTCAGCTGCTGAATACTGCTCCCCAGTATGGCTTAATAGTGTGCATGTCAGAGGTGTTGATGTTGAACTCAACAGGGCTATGAGGACAGTTAGTGGCACTCTCATGGCAACACCAACTCCCTGGCTCCCGGTACTGTGCAATATTGCTCCACCTAATATCCGTCGCAGAGAGGCATTGGCTAGAGAATTTTCCAAGATTATGAAGGATCCAAGGCTGCCAATCATACAGGATCTCCCCTCCGATCGAGTCCAACTGAAGTCACGACACCCCCCACTGCAAACGGCCTCCCAGATGATAGCACAAGAATTTTCATCAGCTGGTGCTTGGAATGCATCTTGGGAGGGGTTTCACGGACAAAACAAGCCTCTAGTGAGGAATCCATTGTTACCAGTGGGTGGTATGAGTCTGCCAAGGAGAGAATGGACCCTTCTCAGTCGGTTCCGTACAGGAGTGGGAAGATGTAATTATTGGCATACAAAGTGGGCTCTGGCCGATGACCAATCATGTGACTGTGGAGCTCCAACTCAGACAATGAGCCACATCATTGAGGAATGCCCTCTTCGCCTTTTCCCAGGTGGTATGGCAGACCTACATGAGATTGGCGATGAGGCTTTGGACTGGCTGAAGGAGCTGGATTTAGCCTTATGACTTGACAGGATATGTAACAGTTACATACTTTTTGATTTTAATATCATTATCCTGCAATTTAAATTCGAATATATGTTTTCTATTTTATTATTGACTTGTATGTTATTCTATTGACTTGAGTACTTGGTGCTCCAATCTGTGTTTTTATTGGCTGACAAATAAATGAACCATACGATATATATATGTGGCGTAACATGTACCACATGATAGCATCACATGATAGCCACATGCAAGTGCCATGACAATGGCTGATTAGAGTTGTTGTCTCAACATAAAACAGTTCAGTTTAATTCCAGTTCGAAATGTTTCAGTCAACTTCATATTCATGTTAATTAAACAAATATTTAATAGGAAAATGTGAATTTATTAACATTGCTTTCCTATATTGGTGACCCCTGACAACAACTAAATACGCTACCGCAGATAATAGACTACAGAACGTAAGTAACTAGTGCATAAGTTAGAATGTCCAATGCAGATGACATCGCTGCCCTCAGGGAACAAAACGCAAGGCTACAACAAGATTTAGATAATCTTTGGCAAAATCCACCTCAGCAACAGCAACCTGCTCACTCGTGTAGTTGTGTAGCCATAAGATTGCCGGCATTTTGGTTAGACAAACCGCGATTATGGTTCATTCAAGCAGAGTCGCAGTTTATGCTTTCAAATATAGTGAATGAGGTGACAAAATTCCATCACGTGGTGTCTCAATTAGACCAGCGTACTGCTTTCAAGGTTGAGGATGTCATCGCGAACCCTCCCCCTCTCAATCCATACTCATTTTTGCGGGACAAGATTATCGAACGCCTATCAGCATCCGAGGAGCAACGCGTTCGTCAACTCATCAGTGCGGAGGAGCTAGGCGATCGCAAACCTTTGCAGTTTCTTCGTCATCTTCGATCTCTCGCTGGTACGACTATTGTACAAGATAACTTCTTACGTCAATTGTGGCTTCCCCGTCTTCCGCCGAACGTCCAAGCTATTCTCGCATCGCAAGCGGAGTTGACGCTTGACAAACTCGCAGAACTAGCTGACAAAATCATGGAGATTACGCCATGCACACCTACTTTTTCGGTCAACGCAGCGTTTCATGGAAAGAACACTGAAAATGAATTACTAAAATTGATTGCTGAATTACAAAAGCAAGTCGCCGAACTGTCTGCTTCTTACTCGCGTCAACATCGTTATCGTTCTCGCAATTCTAATCATAGCATTACAAATAGAGATGAATCTGATACACGCGAAAATGCTAATCAAAAAGAGGGCCTATGCTGGTACCATTATAAGTTTAATCAAAAGGCTAAGAAATGCAACAAACCATGCACTTGGTCGGGAAACGGCCAAAGCAATCAATAAGGGCGGCATCTGATTGCTCTTCTTCTAGTAGCCGTCTCATCATTGTTGACAAACATTCTAAAATTCGTTTCCTTGTTGATACTGGCTCGGACTTATGTTGTTTTCCTCGACGTTTATTACCAAATTGTTCTCCTGTAAATTACGAATTGAGTGCAGCAAATGGAAGCAAAATCAGAACTTATGGTTTCCTAACCCGGAGTCTTGACCTAGGCCTCCGACGCAATTTCTTATGGAGATTCGTGGTAGCTGATGTTGATGTACCGATTATTGGTTCTGATTTTCTAGCTCACTACCACCTTGTACCAGATTGTCGCACAAAACACATCATTGATGTTTCTACTGGACTTCAAGCTCCAGGTTTACCTCAATACCTTTCACAGAGCAGCATTAAAACAATTCAAGATTCTTCATCTTACTCTTCCCTACTTTCTGAGTTCCCAGAAGTAACTCACCCACCTGGTTTACCGCGGGATATAAAACATGAGACTGTTCATCACATTCGAACGACTCCTGGACCACCAGTTACAAGTAAAGCTCGCCGTTTATGCCCTGAAAAGTTGAAAATTGCTAGAAAAGAATTCGACGACATGTTAAAAGCCGGAACAACTCGACCTTCAGAGAGTTCTTGGTCATCTCCGTTACACTTAGCACCAAAAAGTGACTCATCTTGGCGTCCCTGTGGCGATTTTCGCAGGTTGAATGCCCGAACAATTCCAGATCGTTATCCTGTCCGCCACATTCAAGATGCCACTTACTTTATTGACGGATGTAAGATATTCTCAAAAATAGATCTTGTCAAGGCTTATCAGCAAATACCAGTCGCTCAGGAAGATATTGGTAAACTGCCATAATCACACCATTTGGCCTCTTCAAATTTCCATTCATGACGTTTGGACTTGAAATGCTGGACAAACTTTCCAAAGATTCATGGATGAAGTTTTACATGGTTTGGATTTTGCTTTGTTTACATGGATGACATTCTCATCTATTCTCATTCTAAGGAAGAACATGAGAACCACCTTGAAGTGTTCTCAAGCGACTTGCAAAGTACGGCCTAGTTATCAACCCACTAAAATGCATCTTTGGAGTTTTGGAGGTTACTTTCATTGGATATACCATCTCTGCTGCCGGTATTCAAGCCCCTGAAGACCGTGTAAAAGTGATTCAAGAATATCCTTTACCAAAAACCGCTCAAGAACTCCGTCGTTTCCTTGGTATGCTCAATTTCTATCGTAGATTCATACCCCATGCTTCTGAGTACGAAGCTCCCTTACACAACGCAATCAGTAATCCACTTCTAAAGGGCTCTCAACCTGTCCATTGGACACCTGAACTTGAAGAAGCATTCAAAACCTGCAAAAACTGTATTTCGTCTGCTTCTCTTCTCGTCCATCCATGGATTGGTACTCCACTTGGATTGTTCACTGATGCTTCTAATCATTCAGTTGGAGCATGCTTACAACAGCTGGTTGAAGACGTTTGGCAACCTCTCGCTTTCTTCTCAAAGAAATTATCTTCAAAGGAAAGCTCTTGGCCTGCATATTATTGTGAACTTCTCGCTATTTATGCAGCAGTACAACATTTTCGCCATCTCTTAGAAGGACATTCCTTTACTATCTACACTGACCACAAGCCATTAACCTATGCCGTGAAAAACTACCACCAATTCAACTCAACCAACTATCATTCATTTCAGAATTTTCAACAGACAGATACTGAACCTCATGAAGTCCTTGACCGAGACAAAAAAACAATTACACTCAAGATTCATGGTAAACCTAACAAAGTTTCCATTGACCGTGTGAAACCTGCCTATTTTCTTTAAGACGATGTCCCTACCCCAATTCCGATGGCTAAATCGTCTGCCGTGGGGGGTAATGTGGCGTAACATGTGCCACATGATAGCATCACATGATAGCCACATGCGAGTGCCATGACAACGGCTGATTAGAGTTGTTGTCTCAATATAAAACAGTTCAGTTTAATTCCAGTTCGAAATGTTTCAGTCAACTTCATATTCATGTTAATTAAACAAATATTTAATAGGAAAATGTGAATTTATTAACATTGCTTTCCTATATATATATATATATATATATATATATATATATATATATATATATATATATATATATATATATATATATATATATATAGTGCGTTTTACTTGAAATTTCATGGAACTAATTTCAATAATTGCATTTGTATTACAGTTCCGTCGTCATTTGGCGTGAACGAGCAACTGTTCGATTTCAAACTCTCGCCGGCGGACGTGGAAATTGCGGTATCAAAAATGCACCGAAAGCCCATACACTGTAGTGTTAAGGTAATACATCCCTAAATTTATTTCATTTCCAATTGATTAGTGCTGCTAATATCTTGTAAAATATAACTAGCCTACAGTTCGTGAGGAATTGCTTGATCTAAAGACATTTGGATCCAATTTTGACTGCTGGCTTATCCGCGTCACGGTTGGATCCAAATGTCTTCCGACAACCCATCCGCAATTGTTACCATGACAACAAGCAAACAAAAGATGAAACCACGATTCACAAGGCGTGACAACATCACCGGTCAGGCAGCCACTACTGCAAAAATCGATCTGGAGAGCAAACTGTTCTTCGGCTTCTCGAATTTGAACATCGCAGCAACGGCTCAAAGCGTCCAGCCTTTAGATCAGGCTAAGTGCGTACCCGTCTCAACTCGGGCAATTGGCTTTTATGTACAATCAATATTTACAAAAATTCACCAACTGTATAGCCAACTTCCAGAATGCACAGCTTACGACGCATACCGTGTATCGCTCGCTCAATTTGAAATGCGCATGATAGCGCTTTTAAAGACGCAGCGCCTGCCGACCAACGTGGACAGGGACACGTTATCACCGCCTGCTCTCACCATCCAAGAGCGTGATCTGATCGAAGGACACTCGATCAATTTCGGTCCAATCTCATCGCTTCTCAATTCTCTTGGGAACTTTGAATTTTGTGACACCAACAAAAAGATTTTCTCATATCCACATTGATCTGATTGGTCCACTTCCTCCTGCACGATCTTTCAAATATTGCTTGACTATCATTGATCGGTTTACTCGATGGCCGGAAGTCTATCCACTATCTGACATAACTGCAGAAACAGTGAGTCACGCACTTTTGGATTGCTGGATATCTCGTTTTGGCTTCCCAGAAACTATAACTTCAGATCGTGGACATCAATTCACTTCTAACCTCTTCAATACCTTTACCAAACTATTTGGGATCCAACTCAAATTCACTACAAGTTGGCACCCTGCAGCAAATGGTATGGTAGAACGATTCCATCGTCACTTGAAAGCTGCAATTATGGCTCACACCAATGTCGATTGGGTTGGAGCTTTGCCACTAGTACTTCTTGGTATTCGCTCTGTTTTCAAGGAAGATATCAAGGCTACTTCATCTGAGTTAGTTTATGGAGAGACTCTACGTTTGCCCTTTGAACTGCTCTCCCCAATTCCACAAAATGCTAATCTTGATGCTTCAAGCAGCTTTATTTCAAGCTTGAGAGAATACATGTCACACTTACGTCCAGTTCCAGCTTCAAGACATGGACAACCTGGCGTTTTTGTTTTCAAAGAACTCTCCAAGTGCAGTCACGTTTTTTTGAGAGAAGGACCAGTCCTGAGAGCACTTCAACCACCATATACTGGACCTCATGAAGTTCTTGACCGAGACGAAAAAACAATTACACTCAAGATTCATGGTAAACCTAACAAAGTTTCCATTGACCGTGTGAAACCTGCCTATATTCTTCAAGACGATGTCCCTACCCCAATTCCGATGGCTAAATCGTCTGCCGCGGGGGGTAATGTGGCGTAACATGTACCACATGATAGCATCACATGATAGCCACATGCAAGTGCCATGACAACGGCTGATTAGAGTTGTTGTCTCAACATAAAACAGTTCAGTTTAATTCCAGTTCGAAATGTTTCAGTCAACTTCATATTCATGTTAATTAAACAAATATTTAATAGGAAAATGTGAATTTATTAACATTGCTTTCCTATATATATATATATATATATATATATATATATATATAGTGCGTTTTACTTGAAATTTCATGGAACTAATTTCAATAATTGCATTTGTATTACAGTTCCGTCGACCTTTGGCGTGAACGATCAACTGTTCGATTTCAAATTCTAGCCGTCGTACGTGGAAATTGCGGTATCAAAATGCAAAGCCCATACACTGTAGTGTTAAGGTAATACATCCCTAAATTTATTTCATTTCCAATTGATTAGTGCTGCTAATATCTTGTAAAATATAACTAGCCTACAGTTCGTGAGGAATTGCTTGATCTATGACCGTTGGTTGATGGTTGTTATAGATAAGTTTAGTTTTCACTACATCCCAAACATGTACATGTAATTTAGTGCGTTTTACTTGAAATTTCATGGAACTAATTTCAATAATTGCATTTGTATTACAGTTCCGTCGTCATTTGGCGTGAACGAGCAACTGTTTGATTTCGAACTCTCACCGGCGGACGTGGAAATTGCGGTATCAAAAATGCACCGAAAGCCCATACACTGTAGTGTTAAGGTAATACATCCCTAAATTTATTTCATTTCCAATTGATTAGTGCTGCTAATATCTTGTAAAATATAACTAGCCTACAGTTTGTGAGGAATTGCTTGATCTATGACCGTTGGTTGATGGTTGTTATAGTTAAGTTTAGTTTTCACTACATCCCAAACATGTACAAAAGTAGATAGAGGATAGGTCTTATTATACACAACTAGCCAGCAAATTCGCTTCGCTTCCCTCAGCTGGCTAGCCAGGGGGCCCCGCCCCCTGAAGCCTTGGCAGAATCATTTTCATAAACTAGAAGAGTCCGCGCTCACCAGGGGGCTTCATCCTCATTGACATAGTAAGTGCTTTGCGCTCACCAGGGGGCTCCGCCCCCATTGAAACAGTGAACGCCTAAAAAACGCAATGAAGAACTGTAAAACGCCAATATCAGGTGTTTCCTGATATTCCTTTTATACCTTAGCTGAACCTGTGTGTAAGGTTTAAACGTTCTTAGTTCAGTCATTGTTGAAAAATCTGCAAAACGCATTGAAAACGCAAGGAATACTGAAAACACCGATTTATGGCGTAATTTTGAGCAAATCTTAAGAATTTTAACAGATTATTTTAGACCTGTAACGAACCTAAATACCAAATGTCAAGATTATCATTTTGCAGTTCATTGATTTACACAGAACGTGGAAAGACAATACAATAATACAACATGTTTCGTAGGGGGAGTAGCAATTCCTGCTATCTCTGAGGTACGCGACCCTCCGAACCCCGAGCCAGTCAGAGCCTCCCATTTCTTCTCTCCAGCACTGACTGTCCCTACCCTGCCTTCTTCTCTTCTCTCCCTCCTCCCTCACTCTTTCTATTGTTTATTTATTATTTTTCCTGGTTTCTTATAATTATGTTTTGTTTACTCAGTTTTGTTAATTCTCCATTTTGTTTATTTTCTATTATGATTAAGTTTTTTTCTATGTTTATGTTTATTTAATCCTGCGTTCTTATCTAATTCCCATTTTTCTTTCTTTCCTGTTTCACCTTTTTTTTTTTAAATTTGTTACTATTAATTAAATAATACTCCAGAGCCATTCCTCTCAAATCCCTCCTTCTCTTCATTTTGCTCTGGAGTCCTTTCCTTCTAGAGCGGTACTTTTTCTTTTGCCTTTGCTTTGTGCCGCCTCTCTTTAGTGCGTTATTTGAGGAATGGTGGGGGGCAGGGCATGCTGCTTCCCCGCCATCCCAGTCACGCACGACACTCTTTCCTATTCGTCTTCCTTGACGAACTCTTCCCCTTTTCTTTTCTTTCTTTCTTCCTCTATAGTTCACCACTATAGTTGTAATCCGGGGCTCGCCCCACCTAGGACAAAGACGTCCTTGAAAAAGTTCAAATATGGAAGGTTCTTTAAGTTATACTTCCCCGTCTGGTGCTGGAAAAGGCCAGAGAAGATTGCTATCGGATCCGGGGGGCAAACATCTTAAAGAAGTGACATGCAAGGACGAATCGGAGCGTCCGAAATTACCAACCAAAAAAATTGAAACCCAAACATTTCACAAAGTTTGGCTCATTGAATGTAAATTCACTATTAAAAACAGGTAAACTGAAAAATCTACTTGATATTCTTGAAAGACAAAAAATTACAATACTGGGTTTACAAGAAATGCGGAATACATCACAGGAGCCATACGAGTCCCAGGGATATAGAATTTATCAAGGGATCCCTGGCAAGAGAGTGATGAAAAATATGCCCCAATTCGGTACAGGCTTCATAGTGAAAAACTCTGTGATCGAATCAGTAAAAGACTTCAAAGCATATTCAGACAGATTGGCCACATTAACCATAAAAATTACAAATAAATTTTACATAATTATTAATGCCCATGCTCCAACAAATGTGAAAAATACTACAGATAAAAAATCCGTAGATGAATTCTGGGATCTCCTTGACTAAGTAATGGCTAAATGTAACAAAAACCACACAAAAATATTACTAGGTGATTTTAATGCTAAATTGGGCAAGGAGAAAAGATTCAGAGATATTGTAGGGAAATGGCCAGCACATAACAGAACCACAGAAAATGGCAGAAGATTAGTGCAGCTCTGCAGGAATCACTCCCTCATATCAAAATCGACTTGCTTTAAAAGATCACCCAAAAGATTGAGAACATGGAAGCACCCTGACTGGAAAAGAGGGGAACATCAACTAGACCACGTATGTATGGATAAGGATACACATAGAGAAATCTACAACGTACGAGTTATGCGAGGACTCGAAATAGATTCGGACCATTATTTAGTTGAAATCAAAATCAAAATGACACCACTAAGAAAGAAAAAATCAACACCCAAGAAACCCAAGAAATGCTATGACCAATCAAAATTAAATAAAAATGAAGAATATAAATCAAAAACAGAAAACATCCCCAGTGGCACGAAATTGTAAGATCTAGTAGAAAATCTCAAAGATATAGCTGCCGAAACAGCAGTACCAAACAAAAGAAAGAAACACCCATGTTGGAACGAAATGTGCGATCTAGCCATCGAAGAAAGGCACAAGAGCTGGTTAATCTTCCAATCCAGCAAAACTGGATTGAACAACAATAATTTAGTCAAACAAGGAAAACTTACTCAGAAAACTATCCGTAATGCTAAAAGGCAATATGAAAAAAGCATCTTGAATCAAATAGAAGAAAGTTTCCATAAAAACGAAACCCGACATTACTATAAAAACTTCAAACAAAAAATTTCCCAATATGTAGCCCCTACATTGATGCTAAAGGAAGAAGAAGGAAAGCTAGCCCACAATGATAGAGACAATGCCAACATCATGGCTAAAAGCTTTCAAAAGCTACTGAATTGTGATGACCCAGAAGAACTTTTTAACATAGACACAAATACAGAGATTAAAACAAAGTTTGAAAACATAGAGCCCCCTGAATTCACGAAGTATGCACTGCAATAAATGAACTAAAGAACAATAAAGCCAGTGGTGAAAACTTTGTCACAGCGGAAATTTGGAAAAATGCCTCCTTGAAAACGCTCAAGATTCTACATGAAGAGCTTATAGAAATATGGAACAGCGAGCAACTCCCCTCAGAATGGAAAGTGGCAATCATCCATCCACTTCATAAGAAAGGTGATAAAACCAATCCTGACAACTACAGGGGAATTTCTCTCCTGGACTGTACGTATAAAATTCTGTCCAGAATCATCTACAATAGGATCAAAGATCAACTGGACAAAGAACTAGGGGAATATCAAGGAGGTTTTAGACCATGGAGAAGCTGTCCTGACCAGATCATGACCTTAAAGTTGATAATCGATTACTTTAAAGCTAGAAATAAACAACTTGTCATGACGTTTATTGACTTCAAAAAAGCATACACGATTGTATACACAGGAAGTCAATACTGAAAATATTGAGAAACTTTGGCTTACACCCTAAATTAGTTAAAATGATTGAATTAACCCTTACTGACACGGAATCCAAAATAAAATTCAGAAGCGAGATCTCAGAACCTTTCAAAATTAAAACCGGATTGAGGCAGGGTGATGGACTTTCTCCACTGCTCTTTAACTGCGTGTTGGAGTATATTATGCGTCAGTGGAACAAGGACAATAAAGCTAACATCAAAATTGGGAAAGATATAAACGTCAACTGCCTGGGGTTTGCAGATGATTTGGCACTATTATCCAATAGCATAGAGGAAACTAGGGCACAACTTGAAAAAATGGAGAAATATGCAGGAAAAGTGGGACTGAAAATATCGTATGAAAAAACTAAAATAATGGTTCGTGATCCTATCTGTATAAACAAATTTAAAATTAATAATCAAGAAGTAGAAATAGTCAATAGTTTTAAATACCTGGGAGAAGTAATAACACACAATATTAAAGAGAAGAAGAACTGGAAAGAAAGGAAAAATAAACTTATCAGATCAGCAAAAACCACCAGAAATATCTACAATAAAAAATGTATGTCCATAAACACGAAACTGAGACATTACAAAACTGCTATACTCCCCGAAGTCCTTTATGCAAGTGAAACTCTATTTGGTCCAATAAGAATAGGCGAGAAAGATCAAATCGAGAAAATAGAAAGGCGTATAGTGAGAAATTGTATTGGAAAATGGTCCCGTGATGACGGTAGCTTTTATAATGTTCCAAACAAACAAATCTATGAAAAAATAGAGCCGTTAACCAACATTGTCAGGAAAAAAAGGATATCCTTCCTGGGACATATATACAGAATGAAGGATACAAGACTGCTAAAAAGATTAATAGAGTTTTTCTGGAACAAGAAGATTACTCCAAACTGGGTAAAAGAAGTGAAAAAGGATATGGAGGAATTAAACATTACAATAGCTGACCTTAGAAACAAATCGGGAAACTACAGAACAATCAATCAACAATCAGTTAGATTCAAAGAGCCAACACAAAACAGAAAAACTATGGTGATTTCGGATGCAGAGAGACTAAGAAGATCTGTAGCCTTAAAGAACTATTGGCAAAAGAAAAGAAAAGCACAGGAAGAAATGCAGATGCGCTTCAACACAGCTGCTAGAAACGAATAGAGAATTATACATACCAGAACTTAAGTGGCCGAACAAGCATAATAATAATATTAAGAATATTTGTTATTTTTAAATTTGAGGCATGAAGTTAGCCATGTGATCTGTTTTTATTTATTTGAGAAAAATCGTCGAGAGTTTATCAAAACAGCTGAGCTAAAAATAGTTATCAAACCATTTTATTATTTCTATGAAGCAAACTTTTACCACAAGTGCGATTTTTCAAATGATATTCATTCAAACTCGATGATTCATAATATTTCGAAAGCCGAGATCAATTTTTTTATAGTGCAATGATGATTCAGTGCATAAGACTGATGGCTGTACTTGAAAATTGTTTAATAATTTCATTCCTTTTTTCCTTTAAAATTTCCATTCCTGTGCCTTTGTAGGCCTACCCCCGAGCAGAGCTCGGTACCCCGATATTAAAATATGATGATGGAATGTGTCTATGCACATGTCAAAAAACCATTCACAATATTTCATTCAATCCTCATGGGTTTCAATATTCATCGTTAATATTAAGAGTGAGACTAATCCTGCTTCAAAGTTTATTCGACCTACCTCTGGGACTGGAACTGGTGATGTTTTTGAGGTTTTAAAGCATAAAGTTTCAAACGTGTGAATTTTCATAACCTTATAAAATTAAGTGATTGGTTTGAGTTCGCGGGGTCAGCTAGTTGAATATAAACATCGTCATATTATGGAATGATCATCAGCTGGGTCAGAATAAGATTTTTTCGCTGCAGTCAGAGGGGCGCTGCGAAAGCGGCGGCGCGACTGTGGCGCCCGCCCCGGGCGTCGCAGTAAGAGGGGCGCCGCGAAAGCGGCGGCTTGTGGAACGTCGCGTATCTTTAAAAAATAAATAACTAAAAAATAAAATAAATAAATGATAAAAAAAGAAATGAAAATTAAAAAATATAGAATATAAAAAGTAAATAAAAATGTAAAAAATAAAAAAAATTAAATTAGATGTACATATCGTATTTTGGGGGGCGCCTGACAACATCTCTCTCGATACAGTTGACAGGGCCAATTCTGTACACATGGACAAGAAAACCGCTAATTTACGGCTAAACGCATTGACAGCTGATTTCAGCTAGCATGGCTTTTTCGCGAGGTCTACTGTTCACAGAACTACTAGTTATAATAGTGTTGGTCTTGCAACAAAGCTGATTGATCTCAACACAAACTGCACTGGAACTCTTCGACAGGATAGGAAGGATAACCCCAATGTTGTAAAAATAAGATCCTCAAAAAGGGTTTCAATGAAAAAGGTGTCTGTGTGGGCAAGTGGAAAGACAAAAGGCCGGTGATGATGATTTCTACAGAGACAACAATGGAGAAATGTGATGTTGTAACAAAATTTGGTGTGACTGTGGAAAAACCTAAATCGGTGAAACTTTATAATAAGTTTATGAGCAGAATTGATTTGCAAGATCAACTTCAAGCTTATTATAGTTGCGAGAAAAAAACAATGAGATGGTACAAAAAAGTAGCAATCCACATTATTTTGCAAATGCTGATGAATTCGTATTTACTATACAATAAGTATTCTCAAAACAAACTCTCACTGTATGATTACAGACTGAGAGTAATATATTCTCTAATTGAGAACCAAAACTGTTCAAAACCTTCAGTGAGAGGAGAACAACATGAGCTGACTAAGATCGCGAAAAGGAATAGCAGAGGAGAAGCCAGTCGAAAAAGATGTAGTCTTTGCTCGAAAAACAAAAAGAGTGTAACTACTTTGAGTGTAAGATGTGCCCCAATCAGCCAGGGTATTGTGTTGAATGCTTCTTCAAAGCACATAAGTGTTCATTGGCCTGAAGAGTTGCAAATAAGTGCAAGTGTAAATAATCTAAAACAAAGCTTTTACTGTATTTCATATTTATGTTTTCTTTCATTATTCCTAGTACTATTACTTCCATGGTTTAGTATTATAAGAGGGCTATTTTTTTTTCAACTTCCGATCGTGCCGCTAGATGGCAATGCGAGCGGCATTGACCAACAATGCGCGGCAGCTGACTATGCACATCTCACACTATAACCTCACTCGTTTTCGGCCATCTGTCGTCATTACCAGTTCATCTAGCGACACATAAACATGGCTAATATGATAGAATCTCCCGCCAAGTGTGAGTTGCGAAGTGTAATTCGTTTTTTGCAAGCTGAAGGGTTATCCGCAGCAGAAATTCACCGTAGAATGAAACGAGTATATGGTGAAAGCTTTATGAGTGACAGTGCAGTGCGTGATTGGTGTAGGAAATTTAAAGATGGACGAGTTGACATTCATGATGAAGGGGGCCAAGGACGGAAGTCGATTGCAAACGATAACCTTGTTGATCGAGTTGACCAAACTGTAAGAAGCATTCGAAGGTTTACGATTTCGAAGCTATCCAATCAGTTTCCTGAGATTTCAAGATCAGCTCTATTCGCTGTGAGCACGTAGGTGGTGGGGATAATAAAATCGACACCTGCGCTCACGCGGAATTTTAGTGAACGAAAAAGTTCAGTTTAACATGAGAAAGGATGAGGAATAAGCATTTACAATGCATTCAAAGTATTGTCGTATTCCTAATTGTATAAATACCGTTCACAATAGTAATTGCGGCTTCTATTCCTTCCATATTTCCAAACGTAAAGTGATTCAACAAAGAAATCGGATCTCAGTTTTGAATTAATCGAGTGAAAAATCCAGTTCAAAAGCATATGATTGATTTGAAGTCTCGCGCCCATAATGCAATTTGAAATGATAACCAATGGAAATGAACTCAGCTGTGGATAAACTACATCGTCTGCTCCATGAGCTTCGAACATAACCTTTAAAGTTGATTTAAAAACTTGAATTGAAGATTATAATAATGTTTAAGAACATGCGATATGTTAATTTTATCATTTTAAATATAATTCCACAATTGATAAGTAGGAAGAATAGCGACAGGGATTTATATTTCAATTATAAACTAATTTTTACGTATATAAGCCTATCCTTGTCCATGTTAATCTACCTCGTAGATTCATACGATTATCCACCAGAGCGCAACACGGTAGATGCACACAGCGAATACATTATCGTAACTAATCAGTTAGGCTACAAAAAACTCTGTGCTCGATGGGTGCCGCAAATGTTGTCTGATGACCACAAAGCTCGTCGAATGGCGTCAGCAACGTCTTTCCTCAACCGTTACGAAGCTGATGGCGATGATTTTTTGAACAAAATCGTGACAGGAGATGAGACATGGGTTCTGTACGACACCCCAGAAACGAAACAGCAGTCCCAACAATGGATGCATTCAAACTCTCCAAACAAACCCAAAAAGTTCAAAAAAACTTTCAACGACAAAAAGATCATGGCCACCATATTTTGGGATCAAAAAGGTGTTTTGCCTGTAGAGTTTTTAGAGCCAGGACCACAATCAATGCGGAAGGATACTGCGGTACATTACAACGTTTGCGGAGAGCTATTCAGAACAAAAGGAGAGGAATGCTCACATCGGGAGTGGTGCTCATTCATGACAACGCCCGTCCTCACAGTGCTGCTGTGACGAAGCGTCTTCTTGACGGGTTTAAATGGGACGTTTTTGACCATCCGGCGTATAGCCCAGACTTAGCACCAAGCGACTATCACCTTTTCCCGGAACTGAAGAAAATGCTAGGAGGGCAGAGCTTCCGAACAGACGATGCGCTGCAAGATGCTGTGAAAAACCATCTCAAATCACTGGCGGCTAACTTCTATGAACAAGGTATTAAGAAGCTTGTACCCAGGTATGAAAAATGCCTCAATCTGAATGGTGACTATGTTGAGAAGTAACTAATAATGTAAATAACTTTTGATAATAAATTCATTCAATTACTCTCACTAGTTTCTTTTTTATACCACATCGGAAGTTGAAAAAAAAATAGCTCTCGTATATTCATTCATATGAATCAAACATTTATTCATTGTCCCAAAACTAATTTAAGTGTACTGTTTTACAAGTGAAATATTGGCTTAGTACTTGCACATGGCCGCATTACACGCGGATCCGCGTCAAGAGCTGGAGTGAGCAGAATTTGGACCGGCCACTCAGGTTAGTAGCACTAAATCCGACCAGCACTGAACGTGTTAATATTACTATATCTGAGTTCATTTGTACAACCTACTGTACATTTCTTCTCAATTCTGAAACAGAAACCGGCTGACTTTGAGTGGAATGTAAAAAGATACAGCCTTCTAGATTATGTTGTGTTCAAGTCAATGTCCAACCATAAGTTAGTGTAGAACGGTTTTTCATCGCTGGCGTTAGAAGACCTCCTATGTGTCAAAATTCACATTTTTCGTTTTTGGTATCATTTTGTTCAGAATTTCAAGCTCTACAGGATGGTAAACAACTGGTTTGTGTAAAATGTTTTTCAAAATAATTATTGAGGAAAAACGAATTAATCCTATGTGATCAGTGCAATTATGTTGGTGCTAAATATCTCCTATGTGAAAGAATTCACATAGGAGCTTTTCAAAAGTGTGAAATTTCAGTTTGTAGGTTGGTAGAAAACACATGGGAGCTATTTTGCACATTCGAGATATTCTAGTCACCACTGGATATCCGTTTCCTGATCCATATGATTCACATGGGAGTAATTTGTTCTCGGTTCGATGTTGTGATAAATAGGCCAATTAATTAATTAATTTTGAATTACGGTACTGAATTGAAGATTTATTCAAATTGGAATAAGTGAAGATAGCAGAAAAATGAATGGTAAGTTTCAATTTGATTCATTCAATTCTTAAATTTAATTTGAGCACAATGTTACAGTGTTGTAGTTTAATCCTAACAGAAACGTTTCAATGTGTTTAATAAAATTAATTGATTTCAACAGAGTTTCTTGATATTTTTTTAATCATCACTGGTTTATAATATTTCGTTTTATAATTATTGATCAAATTGATAGGATCAGTTATTGGTTACTTTGCCTATTTCAATAAGTTGCAGAACCTTTTAAAGCGTGTGTTCGTTGATTCCAGAAAAGTTGATAGTATTAATTGACAGTTAATAGTATGTAATACGTTAAAATTGCTTAGATCATTCCTCAGCAATTGAAATGGATAGGTGGATAGCTTAAGTTAAGCAGCATATTTATGAATAAACTTGTTTATAATGTTGAGCAAAGAAGTAGGCTACAACAATGCAAGTTAAAGCAGAACAATATTTTCAATTCCTGTATCATTCTGCTATCAACAATAATGCTCTGAAGAAATGTAGAAAGAAAGACTACTTAGGTACTTGGTTTAAGAAATTTATGTAGAGAACAGCAATACAAATTTCATTCACACTTTTCACAGATGTCATTGCATCACGAGGAAGGATGTTGGCTGAATTGGCCAGAAAGAGACCTGCTGCGTCAACTACCGATACATATTCATCAAGAAGAGGTTTGTACAATGCAATTCAAAATAATATTAAATGAAAAATATGGAAATAACTTATCAGGTATTTTTAAGATTGAGAAGTGCCATTTTGAAGCTTAGGCTAATTCTTCAACTCTAGTTTTGACCAACCATAACATTGACGTGTCATATAACATTGACATAATATTCAGTTAAAAGGGGCATGAAACATTAAAATATTGATAAGATTTATTAAATATTCTGAAAAATGAAATCGAACTACAACTCATGTGAAAATTAGGTTGTATAGTATTCACGGCGAGGTGGAACTACCTTTGGTTCTCCTCACTGAACAAATTATTAAATTACTGGTACGCTAATGATAATAATAATTGACAAGTCGAAAATATCTCTCGTGTCCCCATAGCATTTCTCTTAGTTGGAGCTTCAACTTGTGTCATTTTTAGTGTCTATATGGTGTCCCAAAAATAGTGATGCCAGTACTACCACGGTATTCTGGTCAAAACAAACAGAAAATGTCGTTGGCAAAATGCTGATTTCTCCTTAGTTTACCTGTAATCCGCCATTTTGTGTTTTTAATATTTTTCATCATATCTCGTTGAAAAAACAAGATTTACCCATGAAATTTGGTAGGGGTATAATTAAAGGCGTGGTTTACAAAATACATATATCAATAAATTTCAATATCTGTTTTTTCCAAAATGGCGACCGACTAAACTTTTCAATTCGATTTTACTGGAGGAATATTACTTTTTACGATAAAACTTTCAAATACAAAAATGTAGAGAATTTTATTCTGAATAAAATGGTATATAATTGTAAAGAATCGGATAATAAATAACCGAGATATGGCTATTTGAAGATTACCACTTCTGTGTTTCTTCATTTCTTCAGCAGTGAGACATGAGAATAAATTTATGAATGCAAAACATATGTTTGCCTATCTTTGTCACTCGAACGTTCTCAATTTATTATTGGATGGAACAACCAATTGATGAATTTCATGAATGTGAAAATATGATACAGTAGTAAATTTGAGAACGTTCAAGATAGGCAAACATATGTTTTGCATTCATGAATTTATTCTCATGTCTCACTGCTGAAGAAATGAAGAAACACAGAAGTGGTTATCTTCAAATAGCCATATCTCGGTTATTTATTATCCGATTCTTTACAATTATATACCATTTTATTCAGAATAAAATTCTCTACATTTTTGTATTTGAAAGTTTTATCGTAAAAAGCAATATTCCTCCAGTAAAATCGAATTGAAAAGTTTAGTCGGTCGCCATTTTGGAAAAAACAGATATTGAAATTTATTGATATATGTATTTTGTGAACCACACCTTTAATTATACCCCTACCAAATTTCATGGGAAAATCTTGTTTTTTCAACGAGATATGATGAAAAATATTAAAAACACAAAATGGCGGATTACAGGTAAACTAAGGAGAAATCAGCATTTTGCCAACGACATTTTCTGTTTGTTTTGACTTGTAGAATACCGTGGTAGTACTGGCATCACTATTTTTTGGGACACCCTGTATTTTATCAAGTGAGAGAAGACTATGGATCCACAACAATTGGAATCACTTAGCCTATTGAAAATCTATAGAATGGAACTCAATTATAACTTGGCCAGTTGACCTTTCTACACTTGCAATCGTAATTGCAATATTATCATTGTGTCCCTTTACATTCAATATGAATTGTTATTGTTGTATAACAGGATAATTATGATATAATAATTGATCTTTTTTCTAGGCGAATGTAGCAGATATTTGTTCACGGCTGTGGAAGAAGCTGATTTATCCCCATTGGTTGAAGAATCGGCTCAATATCCAGAAAGGATAGTTGATGATGGAGCTCATCAGCTGAATGAATCATCTACGCTCACCAATTTGATGCCATTCACCGGTGAAAAGCATCTAGATAAAACCGTGCTGATACAAAGCTTAGGTGAGTTATAAGCTTTTCTATTACAAATTTCACTGGTACAGCTTTACTATTGAATAATTTCTGCAGTAATCATGCTCCCTTCATAATATTTCTTCTTGATTCTAAAGTTGGAATATAAGATTCTGAATAACTGAAATATGATGAAAGACTATCTCACAATTCATTTTTCAATATAATGCAAAGAATTTTCAATGTTTTCAATCAATTGTCTCTTGTATCTTATTCAATGATAAGAAGTTTTAAATTATCAGAATGACTTGAAAGGATAAAATGCCACTAAAAAATCAATTCTCTATTATTTGATGTAAAGTTTGCTCACTTTTCTATGACATCAGGACTAGATATAAATTATTGTCCTAAGTATAGAGTTGAAGTTAATGTATCAACTAGCCTTCATTTGATTGTTTCTTGTATGTTGTACATTAATTTTATCCCCACTTTGAGCCAATAATAATTTCAATAGAATGAACAAGAAAATAGGATGTCCTGTCTGATGATAGTATCAATAATTTCTTGAAAATTTATATAATAAGTTTCACTTCTCAATATTTTACAGGTTCTGATGCGGTCCACAGCATTGCTGAAAGTCTTGACATCACTGACAAAGGAGGTCTTCAGGAGAATGTTAACACCAGCTTGAGTCAGTCACTTGAATTGGAATCACCAGTCACAGAAGACAGTGAAACAAAGGACTTGGGAGACAGATCGGCTACAGGAGCTCAGAAAAGACGAATACTAGGACAAGCTTATCTGGGATACAGAGTAGAAGATAAGAAGATACACCAAGATTCACCGAAGGAGGAAAGGAGGATAAGAGAACGCTGCAAACATAATGATATCATAAAAAAGAGTGATCATACATATTTGTGTGCTCTTTTTATGGAAGAAGAAAGGGAAGCTATTTTCAAAGCATTCTGGGCAATGAGTACTTGGGAAGAAAAGAAGGGCTACGTGAGAGGTTTGGTCAATACAAGGGCGATAAGGAGAAGACGAAAACTCACTGAGCAGCATACTGAAATTATTAAGAAGATGGAAGGTCATGACATTTTCCTACAGAAATCTACAGGAGAAACTTTGAAAGTTTGCAGATTATTTTTCTTGAACACTATGAATATAGGTGAAGATACGTTCAAGAGATGGGTGAAAAATGATGCTACAACTGATGAGGAAGAGAAGACTAGACCAGTTGAACCAATTCAGCAGAATCAATTAGGAGCTGAGAAAAGAAAGTCTGAAAACAGTGATCAGGATTGTTGCAAAAGGAGGAAGAAGACACAGATTGAGAATGTGAGAGCATGGTTGGGACTATTACCAAAAGTTCCTAGTCATTATTGTAGAGCCATTTCCAAAAGAGTTTATGTGGAATGTACATTCCGATCAATTGCACACATGCATAGCATCTATGAAGAGTGGTGTGTAAATAATCAATATCAATCAGTGGGAAGGAAGCTATTCCAGAAAAAAATTTCTGAAGAGAAAATAAGCATACACATGCCCAGGAAAGACCAGTGTGATGCTTGCTGTAGCTTTAAAATGGGGAACATAACTGCTGACATCCACGAGGATCATTTGAAGAAAAAAAAATGATGCCAGAGAAGCAAAAAATCGTGCTAAAGAAAGCTGCTCAGAAGAAAAGCTGGTTTTAACGATGGATCTGCAAAGTGTTCTATTGTGTCCAAAGCTGCAAGCTTCAAAATTATATTACAAGCAGAAGCTTCAATGTCATAATTTCACTCTTCATGAGTTGAATAAGGGTGCAGTAACTCTCTACTTCTGGCATGAGGGTAATGGTGGTGTGACATCAAATGAATTTACTTCCTGTGTAATAGACTATTTGAAAAATGTGTCAATGGACTACAAGCATGTTGTACTCATTTCGGATGGCTGCAATTATCAGAATAGGAACAAAGTTCTAGCAAGTGCTTTGAGTGATTTTGCTAAGAAAAAAAACCTTGTAATTGAACAATTGTTTTTGGAGAAGGGACACACTATGATGGAGTGTGATAGTGTACACGCAACACTTGAACAGTTGTTCAAAGTTCCTGTTAACTCTCCATCTGATTATGTAACACTGATGAGAGCTGCCAGGCCAAAAAATCCGTATGATGTGAGATTTGTGGATTACAACTTTTTTTTAAACTACGAGAAGGTGGCCACGAATCTCCCATCTCTTAGGCCGGGTAAAAAGTCAGGAGACAAAGTAGTAGTGGACATTAGGGCGCTAAAATATTCGCCTAATGGAGACATTCAATTTAAAACTAAACATTGTGAAGAATATGAAATTTTACCTCAAGTGAGAAGGAGAAGTCAACATGAAACACAGGTACAAAAAGTTTCAAACTTGTACTTCTCAGCCTTGGCAATAAAAGAATCGGAGTTCAGGCATCTACAGGAGATGAAAGATGTTGTAGACAAACATCATCACCCATTTTATGACAGTCTTTTATTCAAGAAGGATAAAAAATAACTATCGTTCTTGAAACATGTTTTTTAGTTTGTGAATGTGTTGTGTTTTAGTTTATAATTCTCTAATGTTTATTCCCAATATTTTATTAGTTTATTCCCAATGTTTATTATCATCAGACAAGGAATTAACACTTTAGGAACTATAATGTAAACTTAATGTTCAGAGCAATTAAATGTGATTGATTATTTTCTCATTTCTATAAACAGCTAATTATTTGAATTTTCAAATAGATTTTAATTTTATTTTCAATGTTATGCTAATTATCTAATAATAATTATTGAATTATTAATAAGTAGTAGATAAATACATCAATAATTATCATTAAGGGAATTGTGACGTTGCTTTCTTGTTTGTATTATTCTTAAGTAGTGGCATCCACTTCTTATACTAGTCTTTGAGAGCACTGTATAAATATTTATCTTTAACTTACGTGTTAAATTTAAACCCGATTAACGGTATCAGTATTTTTATTGATATTCTTTTCTTATTTTGAATTGAAATAATTCTTGTTCTGTGAGTTAATTTGAATCATCCTGCTGAAATCTGTTTTTTTTTTTTTACTTTACAAAAGTTTCTGTAAGTGCAAATTGAAATTGTGAATATTTCTAATAAATTCATTGCAAATTGATTGAAAATTGTCTATCAATATCTAAAACTGATTTCATTACCCTGAATAGATTAGGGTTATCACAGATGTTCAATTATTGATTGATTGTTGCCATGAAATATAGCCACAGAAAGTCTCCTATGTGATTTTTAAGACCAATTGAATACCTCCTATGTGACAATTTATTCATTTTTGAATTATTTAATTAAAATCATTGTAATAAATGAAATAATTATGTGATAATATCAAACATTAAAGAATGTTTGTTGTCAAGGAATAGAAAATGAATTACTTTGATCATTTTCTGAAGAAATATCAATAATTTAAAGTTGTTTTGCGCTCTCCTGAAAAATTTGACTTTCAACACATAGAAGGTCTTCTAAGATCAGCGACGTTTTGTAACATTATATCTAATTGAAATTTTGTAATTGATGTCCGAGAATTGTATTATTGGAAAGAAAATAATCCAAAATTGTGTCATAATTAAACTTATTAAATAATATTTTAATATTTTATTCTATTTCAAATTCGCAATAAAATCCAAAACTTTGAAGAATTCCCATGTACAGTATACTGTATAAATGCAAGCAAATGAGCTGGCATGTGTTATTTCTAGGTTATGTCATGCTTACTAGTACGTGCAAGGATTTGACAAAATACTATCGTTTCTTAAGAATTTGTGATAGAATGATACTCTTTGTTTTATCATTTATAAACAGTAAATGTGAATATTTCTGTGAATAATGGATGACAATGGATTGGGTATCAATTATTATTATCAATAATAATGTATTATTGATTGGGTACTCCTTTCAGAGTGTGATTATCTAAGTGACGAAGATGATCTTGAACATTGCAACTCAACTTCAACTATTAATAATTCAACTATTTCAACAGAAAATTGTAGCTTCTGACATTGTGACTGCAATTGACATTACAAATGATCCTTCAGTTTTGTTCATGGACAAGGAAAATTGGGTTGATAGTATTGAAATTGTTATTGAAGATGTAGTCAATGATACCACCAATACAATTATTGACAATGATATTGATCTGGTAGAAGATCCCAGTGAAGATGATATGACATTCACAGACATTATCACTCGAAAACAAGACATTTTGTGGGAGAAATCTGTGTTCACTTGCCAACCTTGCCTGAGTGGAATGAGGTAATGGACAAATATGAATCTCTATCACCATTATCTTTTTTTCTAAATAATTATGTACCTCAAACTCAGTTTGAATCTAATTTTATATTTTTATAGAAATTATATATGTGTTATATAAATATATATATATATAAATATGAAATATAGTGAGTAAAAAGTAGTGCAATCATAGAACAGAGCTGGAGGCTTCTATGGAAGACTTTGTATCATGAAGTTTATTTTTAGTTTATAAGAAATGAGAGTAAAAAATTAATGGTTAGTCCAAGTGACTAGTTTTAAATGAAATAAATAAAAAAAAAATTCAAACTTGCCTCCATACGCTATACGCATTATGTGACATTCGTGAATCACTCTTGTAAGACATTTCCCGACTTCTGTAAGCCAATTTCGTGAGTGATTCTGGTAAAACCCTTTCGATGGGGCGATTTCAAAATATTTCCTTACCAAAGGTTGATTTACAGCCTTCGGTGAGAAAATCTTATCAGGGGAACGTTCATAAATACGGCCCACAGAGTTGTAACCCTCTTGTTCTGAGATAACAAATAGTACAAACCAGGGTGAAATAATCAAAAAAAAATTGGGAACCCCTGCATCATTTACAAATGTGGTAAGAAGTAAGAGATTTCAATTTAACATTTTTCTTAAAGAGAAATCCTCTGACAGGTCATTTGAAATCAATTTCATTGAACCAAGTAAAATCTTCTAAAAATTCAACAAATGATTTGACAGCAAGTAGGGAGCAATCTTGAATCTAGCAATACTGTTACCAATAATAATAATAATGTAAAATTCACTTTGATTTCATTTCTTTTTCTTTCACTAGGCAATAATGCTTATCTCAAGATGACAATAAAAATTCAACAGATAACAATAATCGATTCAGCAAGATAATCATAACCTTAGATTTTGAAACAATATCAAGCCTCAATCACATCTACTGACACCAGCAAGTTATGAAATGTAGTGTCTGACATGAAATGTAGTGTCTGATAGGAAATTAGTGTTCTTCAATGAATTTGAATGAGCACATTCGCATCTACCAGCAATTGACCGCCGTCACAGCACAGCAATGGTCATGCAAATTACATTGAAGAATTTTTTCTGTTGAGCATGCAAAATTGAACAACTTATGTCAAGGCAAATGAAACTTTATAGTTGGATTCATTTCAACAATTAAAATTTGTAGGAAAAATTCTCTGCAGAAAAACACTTGAACAATCTACCAGTACAAATATGATGGATATTCATTTTCAAGACGAATATTCACAGCTCCAGCAGGTCAGATGATATAGAAATTGGCATTTCTTTTCTTGTTTCAACCCACCTTCAATGGTTGCAGGAGCCTGGATTTCGATTGATTCACCGACTAGACTTTTAAGGTAATTGTGATCAGGTTAGCAGGTGTTATCTGAGACTAGGCTTTCGTCTTGACTGCCAAAGCTCGAATTTTGAGTAAGCTGTTGAGAGAAGTTGGTTGAGGTGGTTGGTCAGTTGATGACTCAAAGGTGAGAACTCGCACATCACTCGCTCCTGTTAATAGAACAAAAAGAAATAATTATTTTCAGTTCTCTTCATGATGATGAACAACTTTTGGAAATCAAACAAGAGAATATTTATAATAGTTCATTGGGCCCAATTCACACAGAAGAGACATGGTGCGGACATATTGATCCTCTACTCTACACAAACAAATAGTCCAATGCATACCTAAATCAGCTGTTTTGTATGTATTGGACTATTGGTTTGTATAGTACACGATCATAATGATCCATATGTCCGCGCCACGTCTCTTCTGTGTAAAATGGCCTTATAGGCTTAACTCTTTCACATATTGTCCAATACATGCATATGAAGTAGAGTAATTGCCATTACAAATTAATAACATCTTTATATTCAAAAACAGATGTTCTCGCTAGCTATCCTATAGTTCATAATTCAACACATTGTACAAGTCGAGCGTTGTTTAAAAAGTAAAATCTTCTCTGCGTATCTACAGCTAATACAGTAATCGAATTTTGGGAATAAAATTGATATCGCCTGAAGAACCGGGTGTTAATACAAATAAATGAAATATTTACGGTATTTATAGTTTTTACCACTCCCCAGTCACAGACGGGCATTTAAAAAGGGAAACAATTGGATTACAAGACCCAGTTGGTCAACTGAAAGGCCAAATCTCTTTGATGGTAGGCTTTCACCGAGGAGTCCATTAAACGCTTCATAAAGATAAAATTGTCAACAATTTAGGTTCTGAGAAACCATAAAACTGACAAACCTAACCTCAAATCTGCCAACTCAGCCAAAAATAAGTAATAATATAAGAGAAGCACATTCCTAATAGTCTACTAGAAATAGAAAATCCATTGAACGAATTTAGAATGTGACATACCTCGAATGGTTTGAGACGAGCAGAATGAAATCTATGGAGCGCCTCATGCATTCGAATGACTTTCTCTTGCAGCTCATTTGTTGTGGGAGGAAAGCAAGCCCAGAAGTGCCTCAACAATTCACAGCCGCTCATGTAGAGGTGATGCAAATCTTTCTCCAAAGAAGGTGGAACCAGTTCTATGGATAAAAATTACATAATAATTGGTGTAATAATAATTTCAAAATGAATAGATCAATCGTTCATGAGGAACAAAGAATTAAATTTCATAAAAATTCAACAGAAAAATTATTATATTGTTCACAACAAAATAACCCTTGCGTTCTGAAGAAAACTATTTTGCAAGTGCTAAATTGAAATTCAATTAAAGTAGACAATAAATAAATAAGGCTTATTGTGTTGTTTTGCCATTTTCTCAATCGATTAATGGCTCAAACTTAGAGGCAGAATATACGTCCAAAGTGTGAAGATGGGACAGTGCCCAACTAACACCATTGCACCAGTTGAGAGGCTAAACTGACAAACTCAAGTACAAGTTTCAGTGAGCTGGGCAAACTGATAAAACTGCTGTTAACCCAATCTTCAAGAAATTATCTATGGCTGCCGTTCAAAACATATCAATTCGATAGATCTTATATGTGAGAGGGAATAAATTGTCAACATTTTCAGTATTTCATGAAGACACAGAAAATAAGTTTACTATTGATAGTTCAGTCTTGAGTATCCGTCCAAAATGTCAGTGGAGTAAAGGTGGACCAGGTTAGTGCCTTGGCTCCAAATCGATTCTCGTGACTGAACCATCAATATCAATCAATGTCAAGTTCTACTTACGCGCTAATGATTCTTCATGAAATCCTTTCATGAGTGCTCCACCGGCGTAAGCTAACCGAGCGCTGAAACAGCGCTCTGAGGGTTCACCGAAACTACCTGAAATAATTCAAAACAATTTAGTATTTTCTGCTTTCAATAAAATTGTTAACAACAAAGTATAAACTCGTCTAGTATTCTATGAATTCATTTGTATTTTTTCAATCCTGCTATGATAGCATTTTATGAAACAATGCATTTTATAAAACTACTTGACTTAATAGGTTTTTCAATTCAACTAGTGTTGACTGAGCTGTGCCCTAAAAATCATCAAGACAAAAATATCCGCAAATTTGGCCTAGTTTTATTAAAAATAAAAACTTTCTTAAGCCAGTCAGTCGAAATAGAAATTGGATAGTTTCAGCAATTAGTTTCGAAACGGATCATGGGAGTATAATATCTTATTCCATGTAAGGAAATATCCAGGAACTTAACTGTTACTAATAATAATAGAGATTTGATTATTGAAGCAATCTGTCACTATATAATGTTTCAGTAGAAGATGGATACTTACATGACTTCTATTCACTTGATTCAAGTTCCAACTGGACACACATTGTCTCAGCCTATCACAAGATTTTGCAATATTTTCTACGCTCGAATTTGATTCATTGGTTCCAGCTAAAGGTCCATGAAGGTAACGTTCAACCTGTTGAACACAGTGTTTCACAATATTTTTGTTTCGATTTGCAAATAGTAGTACTGTACTGCATAAGTGTTCAAACAGTTATAGTTTGATACCGTACATAAATCATTAATAAAGTAGCCTATAGTACAGTATCTATGTTGAAAAGACATGAATGAAATGGAAATATATCAAAACTAGAAAAATTGATTATGAAAATAAGCCGTCAAGCCAAACTTTCTAACCTCACAATTCTTAAATATGTAAGGCTATCACGCTCCACCATCTTTCTACATCGAAGTTATGTGAGATCTCTTAGATCTGTTCACACTCATGCCTTTTTACACTTTCACCTTGTATAGTGGTATAGGTATCATGGCAGCATATGTACGAGAGGTGAATAGAGCAGTAGTGTGGCATGTGTGCTTCAGAGCGTGCCATCCAAATTGGCTTCTCACTGGAGCATGCGCGTTGATCACTTTCTCCCACTACAGTGCCTGCTGACTTGCGGTACAGTAAATTTCAAAAGTTCATTCAGCTGGCAAACTCAGCTTTATAAAAAATTCATATTCTCTTCGGTTACCTAGCAGTACTATGATGTTATTTGCTTCACTGACTGTACTAGCCTTAGCGGCTGGAGGAAGCGTGGTGGAGAGATTATCCATCTCTCGCACAGCCTCCCTAGACGCCAATTTGGATGGCACGCTCTGTAGTTTATTTGCTCTTATACAAACATATATACTATATCTTACCTCATGGAATCCTTAGGGTCTCTGTGTGGATGAATTAGCTATAGTCTGCAATAGCTAAAGAGGTCTGGTAAACGACTGCAACTACCAACAGTTTATGTACGCGATTTTAAATTATGGCTCTTTTAGGTATGGGTGGATTTATGTGTGAACTCAGCAACCGGGCATAAGATTTGCAGTGACCAAAGCTTCTAGCCGTTATTCTCAACGACCAACATATTTTATCAAATTATCTCCCACATTTAGATTTCAGGGGCCCGTTTCACGAAAGGGTACTTTCCTGTTATACATTAACATTTCTCATTGACGTTGTTAAAAAGTAACGAGGTCAGTTATTATCTTTTTGAAACTATTACTCGTTATTTCGTTACTTTCGAAAAACATCGGTACTATAGAATTCAAATTCAGCTGCTACATTGGTAACTTTTGATTGGTGACTTTTCGTGAAACGGGCCCCAGATGGTTACTAAGGGCCGTATTATACTAGGATGCTGGCGTCCCTACTAAACGCTCCCATTTGATTTAATGCCCCGGTAACCTGGTAAAGGTACTTTGGTAATTTGGTAACAGGTCATTTGAATCTCAGGATAAGGATAGGCCTGGCTATGAATTCAGCCGAAGTTTTATCAGGCTTTTAAATAATTAAAATTTCCGTACGTCCATCATCACAAATCATTACAGGATTACAGGAATAAAAAATCTATCAATAGAAGTAAATATAATCAATAAATCATTGAGTAGTATCTCAAGAAGAGATCAATAGAACCAAAAAGCGGACGGCGCGAATAAATAGTGGATTTAACAGCACGACTTCGGGCACATAAGATATGGGTGCGCTTTTAGCTATGGGAGCCATAAATGAGCTCCGCTAGACGTCTGTGCAACGAAATAACCGACTTATATGTACGCGATTTTAGCTAAACGCGCGCCCATAACTCATGTGCAGACTATGCAATGCAATGAAAAGTCGACAAGGCTGCGATAAGTAGATGATACGCGTATTTAGTTAAGTGTGGACTCTGCAACCTGGCTTTAGAATGTAGTAACGAAATTATGGCAATATGATCGCAATGTTGCTGTGTTTTTGTTAAATACGCGACTGGCCGACTTTGCTTTCACGGTTACTGTATTATCCAGCAGCACTGTACTCCATACGCGCAATACAGCAATCTAAATCAAACGTTTACTTAGTTTACTAAAGTTTCAGTGTCAGAATACGTCCATAGGCAACTATAACACATTCTGAATGTCCTATCCAAGAGTTGAAATGGGATATAAAATAACTCACAACAAAAACTTTGCTTAGCCTGAAGATCAATGCTTACCTTGGTTAAATTGAGTGTCTTTACGTTATTGGAATTAAGTATATCACAGTCACCATCAAGATCGTTGTAACGCACTTTTTCTTGAATACGCATCTGGAAGACACAAAATTGTTATGAATTAGTTCTCATTTTTTATTTAATGGGACTTTCCAATAATTAATATAATTAGAATTGTTTAGTGAATATTATACTAATGACAGTGCACTCGTTGCATTAAGACCACACCAAAAACATTAATATCTGAGATTTTCAGTTTCTAATAATTATCAAAATAGAACATCTAGCTTGCATTAAAGAAAGAATTCTAAGAATTCTTTTGCATTTCAAAAATCGTATCAATTTTATTATTAGTTGTGAGAAAAGATTTCAAGTCATGCGTGGGTGATGAAGTGAAATTGTAACAGAGAATCCAAAGAATATCCAAGATCAACGCAGGCATTGGACAATTAAAACTAATTTATTAGTTCATAATTTTAAAAAGTGTCAGAAATAAATAGTTATTGATTCTTACTTTTTTCACGCGACTTTCATCAGAGTTTTCTCCACTAGTGCCCGGTAAAATATCACCATTTACATGGGGCTGAGTAACACACTTGTTTTCATTATTATTTATTGTTGTATGCGTCGTTTCACCTTGTGTCTTATTACTATCATTCGACTGTTGAAAAGCTTTCAGCACCATTATTGAATGTTGATTGAATCTGAAATGAGTAACACATCAATTACACACTTGCGATATCACGTAAATAATGAAAAGCAAGGAATGCGAATGTTCATAGATCCAACATTGAAAAATAGACTACACTATTATATCCCGATAGACTAACCAATTAAAAATTCAATAGCCTACTTCATTTCTAGTTTGAAAATGTTTATAGCCACTTCTATTAAACACTTGAAATTAAAGTTCTACTAGGTGCTTTCAATAATGGTGGAGGTGAAATCTCTAGGCCTACCAGTTAACTCGATAAAGTTACCGGAACACATCCAATTCAAACTTGAAACGTCCACGAACAAACACAATACGACCTCCTCCCTGCTAGAAGAATAACGTACTTAGTTTTCAAGATAAAATTTCTAGTTCTCAAGAAGGAGTTTTCCATCACAATTATTAGAATTATTGTATATCCATTCCATTCTATTACATAATTTTCGTCAAATTGAAATACAGGCAAACCTCATTCTTCTAAAAAAACAAATACTCTCTAGCATATAGGCCTAGAAACTGGCAGCAAGTACATACCTTTTTATCATACTTTGGTGTACAATGTTCTGTGTGCCAGTAGGTTTTTCAGATGTTGATCCGTACCCCTCACCTAATGTTTTATCTTCAAAAGCCGTTAAATCTACCAATGGATCCTGAACGCCTGCTGACATGTCCTTTTTCATTTCTGGAAACAAAGTTACTTATTCTAAATCCAAAGTTTTCATAAAAACACAAGAGCGTGAAGGAAAGCCATCAAGTATAAGAGAGAAGAATTTTTATGAGTATAATGAGCCGGAAATATTCTCCAATATGTTCATTTGTATAAACTCCGCCATTGCCGGTCGCAAGCCCGGGGCCTTATCATGCAAGAGATAGGGAAGGAGGAGCGGGGGGAGATACACCTCGTTAAAAAACCAGGGTCCATCTGGCTCCGGATGGTAGCACCCTGTAAGGGCCCCTGCCCAGGGTCACGGGTGAAAACTGGTCAACGGCCTCAAAGGCGGATGAGGAGAAATCCCAACGGCGGAGAGGGCGGAAGAGCCTAGGGAGTTAACCTGAATTAAATCCAGGGTAGGTGACGCTCTGAAAGCTGTGGTGAAAGCAAGTGCCTAGGAGAAGGTGACTCCAGACAAATGACCCTGGTCCTCCAGGTTGGGGGTTGGTCGAGGGGCTAACTACCCTTCACCATAAAAAAGCTTTTGTTCAGAAAACTCAAGCAATGCCTCGGATATCGGACCGGACTAAAGGAAATGAAACAGGAAATAGAAATAAGAAACGATTAAGGATGATGGATTGGAATGTCGCTACGTGGAATGTAAGGACGATGATGAAAGCAGGAAGAATGATGGAAATAGCGGATGAAATGACAAAGTTTAAAATAGAGCTGGTTGCGCTCCAAGAAACACGGTGGCATGGAAATGGGAGAATTGACAAGAAGAATTTCTCACTGTTATATAGTGGACCAGAAGACAGAACTGGGCGTGGTGGAGTAGGCTTCATGGTAGGAAAGCAGCTGAAATCGTCTATACTTGGCTTTTATCCTGCAGGTAATAGATTGTGCCGAATCAGAATTAAAGGAAGGTTCAAGAACATTTCAATGATCTCTGTGTATGCGCCAACTGAAGAGGGGGATGAGGATGATAAAAATAGTTTCTATGAAGCTTTGGAGAAAGAATGTAGAATGGTACCCAAATATGACATACTGATTGTACTAGGAGACCTGAATGCGCAGATTGGAAAGGAGGATTTCTTGACAAATATAGCAGGCAAGAACACCTTACACGATGTCACGAATGAAAATGGCATTAGGCTGAGTGAATTTGCAGTAGCAAATAATATGGTCATCAGCAGCACATGTTTTCCAAGAAAGAAAATATATATGGGCACCTGGACTTCACCCTCATCAGAAACAGTAACACAAATTGACCATGTTCTGATATCCAAGAGGCATGCCTCATCCATTATGAATGTTAGATCACAGAGAGGGCCAAACTGTGACTCTGATCATTTCCTTGTATCAGTCAAGCTGAGAGAAAGACTGTCAAGAGTCGGATATGGAAGAGGTGTCAGAAGATGCATGATGGACATAGAGAGCCTTAGAAATGAAGAGAAGGCTAGAAGGTACAAGGAAGAACTGGATAGACTGATCCCTGATGGCTTGAATGAATTGGAAGGTGATGAAAGAGATGTGCAAGAATTGTGGGATAATATAAAGAACACAATAAATGATGTTGCGCAAGGAAGCCTTGGGGAGAGGAGAAGGGAAAGAAACGAAGAATGGTATGATGATGAGTGCAAGGAGGCCATACGACAGAAAAATGAAGATAGAAATCTGATGATACAGAGAGATACTAGGAGGAGCCGGGCTAAATACTTAGATAGTCGGAGAGTCGCCAACAAACTTTGTAGGAAGAAAAAGAGAGAATTTATGAAGAAGCTCATAGAGAACATGGAGGAATTGAATGAAAAAAACGAAAGTAGAAAGTTCTATCAAGCGATCAAGAGAATGAGAAAAGGATTCCAGCCGAATTTAATTGCATGCAAAGACATGAATGGGAGAGTGCTTGGTGAGGAGGATAAGATCATGGACAGGTGGGCTGAGCATTTTAGCAGTGTCCTAAACCAAAACGATGATGGAGAAGAAACGACCACTTATGCAAGTGCAGAACCCCTGCTTCTTCCCCCAACATTGGAAGAAGTAGAGGAAATAATAAGGAAGATGAAGAATAATAAAGCACCTGGCAGAGACACAATACCAGCTGAGCTGCTCAAGTATGGAGGAATAAAAATTTCGAGAGCTGTACATACCTTGGTTTTGTGGATATGGGAGCAAGAAAAAATGCCTGAAGAGTGGACTGAAGGTATAATATGCCCCATCTATAAAAAAGGTGACAAAATGGTATGCAGCAACTACAGAGGCATAACTTTACTCTGCACCTCATACAAGATTTTTTCATCACTGCTGTTAAAACGTTTAGGGGTATATGCAGAAGAAATAATAGGAGATCATCAGTGTGGTTTTAGGCAAGGAAGAAGCACTGTAGACCAAGTATTTGTAATGAGGCAGATCATGGAAAAATGTTATGAATATGATACAGATCTGCATATGCTTTTTGTTGACTTCCGCCAAGCATTTGATAGCATCAAGAGAGACAGAATGATGAATGTGCTAAATGAAATAGGAATCCCAAGAAAGTTGACCAGTCTCATAAAGATGACAATGTATGGTACGACGGCGCAAGTTAAAATAGGAAATAAACTGAGCCGCTCATTCAATGTTACAACCGGTGTGAGACAAGGTGATGCACTGTCAGCAACTCTCTTCAATTTGATCCTCGAAACAATACTTCAGAAGCTAGGTACAAGTAATACAATAGTTAACAGAACAAGTCAAATACTGGCCTATGCTGATGATGTAGTGCTGATAACAAGGAAACGTGATAAGTTGAAGGAGATTTTCATCACAATGAAAGAGGAAGCAAGAGAGATGGGTCTGGAAATTAATATTAGAAAGACTAAGTACATGAGAATGTCTGCAAATGAAAGAAGAAGGCAAGTAGACAACTTGATACTAGCAGGTGATTGCAACATTGAAGGGGTCAGTGAGTTTAAGTATCTTGGAGTAACACTGACAGCCGACAATAAGACTAGCCAAGAAATATGCAACAGAATTATGATGGGCAATCGAGCATATTTTGCAAATCAAAGAATATTTAAGAGCAGAATAGTATCAAGAGCAACTAAAGTAAAAATGTACAAGACATTAGTCAGACCGGTTGTGACATATGGAGCTGAGACATGGACACTTCTGAGCAGGGATGAAAGAGCGCTAAAGTCGTTCGAGAGAAAGATGTATAGAAGGATCTGGGGACCAGTATGTGATGGAGGGGTTTGGAGAACCAGATATAACACCGAAATTGATGAGGCTATTGGTGAAGGAAGTATAGTAAGATTCATAAAGGCAAGAAGGATAGAATGGCTTGGGCATGTGGTGAGAATGAATATGGAAAGGATGCCTCTGAGACTGCTCGATGAAAGAATGATGGGGACGAGAAAGAGAGGAAGGCCGAGAACGAGATGGATGAACGACGTGATTGATGATCTGCGTGTGCTGGGCGTATCGAACAACTGGCGGCAAAGATCTCAGAGAAGAGACGATTGGAGGCGTTGTGTCGAGGAGGCCAAAGTCCACACAGGACTGTAGAGCCAACTAAAGTAAAGTAAAGTAAGTATGTTCATTTGTATAAAATTTGAGATACCACTGTACAGGACTAAATATTACTATACTAGTATTGTTCATTCATTTGAATGATCGATTTCAGCAACAAGCTTCTGTCTAATAATGTTCAAATTATTAATTAAGAATTCATTCCTAATTATGCTATGTCAAAATGATAACTTTTTCAAATACTACTCTATGCTCATGGTTACGGAAGTCTTATGGAAAAATGATAGAGCAACTAAAAGAGAAAATGTAATTTCTCAATCTTGAAGCTGTGTATCTAATCGGTGATTTCTAATAATAGCAATGTGAAAGAGAAGCATGAGTTGGGAATGATTAATAAATAAGAAATAAGGTGTCCATACTAAAACTGTGTGTCTACGATCAAATTTTTCATTCAATAAAATAAACTTGAACAACAGCTAGTTAGGAAAGGTACCCTACACAAGACATAGCCTACATTTATGAAAAAATTCTATGTTATTGAATGAAATTTGATAAAAAAATTTGATTTTCGACACATAGTTACGAAAATAAAAAAATAAAAATCATAACTTGAAAATGTTTTAAACTGACTATTAACCAAATTTGAATTCAGACTTACTTTTATCTTTTCAAGTTTTCATACATACGGTAATCGATTTTATACAGTTACTTCATAATATTTATTAATATATAAAATTTCACAAATATTGATTAAAATACTCTGAATGAAAACGATAAGTGAATAATTTTAATAAGACTCTCATTGATCAGAGCTTGTCTCATGAAAAGTAATGAACCATAATAATCATAGGAATTATTCGAATGTGATAGAAAGCAATAGCAATTGATAAATGTTTTACTAGAGCTTTTCAAGATAGAAGACACAATTCCAAATAACTCACCTTGATCATCAAGTTTTGCACATTCCGTGAATAAATCTTTGGTTCCAGTATGAATTCTATCTCTATGAAAATAGTGAGACTGAAAGAACTTGGTCCAAAATTCAGATTCAGTCATTTTTGTAGGAACATATTCCAAATGCTTTTACGCACAGCCGGATATGTTTTGAATATGCATTCAATTATATCTGCAGTGAGATTGTATTTCAGTCCGTTGCATCCATCAGTCTGAGGCTTGATATCAGCCTAAAAATTTATTTGAGATTATCAATTGATAAAACTTAATTACGCACTTAAACGCTTATAGTATTGTCAAGCAATAAAATTGAATACAGTACCTGTTCCTAGATAAATGGGTATCTTTTCAATAGAGGCCTAGTAGGCCTATATAAAGTTTCAAGCTCTAGGACAAAGATACTGAATGCAAGAAAAATTGAAATTAATATTCACAATTGAATAAAAATCAATAATTTATGCAACTTGCACTAGGTTTGGAAGTATGATACACAACACAAATAAAGGAGTTGAATCCTTAAATTTTTTACTTCAATGCCAGATTTCTCAGTAGTTCAGCGATTTTTTTAGTAAAATGTTATACTGCTTCAGTTTACTGGGCTAGTAAACAGGTTTATTGGAGACGGAAACCAAGCATAAACCTGAATTTTTTTTACCATTATCATAAAAGTAAGTTCTCATCAGTCGTGCAGAAAAAAGCAGTAAAGCTTACTTCACATTTTTATCTTTCTGTGAATACTTAATCCCGATTCCCGAGTAAAAAAATTATTCAAGAATTTTCAAATTTATTTAGATTGCTGGAAATTTGAGTGAATTTAAATTGACATAATTGAAGGAAGGCATCTTTCGTAACACAGACTAGAGTTCAATTGATAAATCATATAATTCTGTTTAGTTCAATGAATATTTATGCAGTTTCTGAACTTTGCGTGATTGCGAGATAACTATTCATAGATTATTAAATGTGATACAGAATTGTATTTCAACGGTTCCGAAAACATCGTTAGAAAAAACAACAACTACGCATCATGAGTAGGCCTGTGATGAAAAAATATTACGGTAGGCCTATAACAAAAAATAAATAGGCTAAATCAGGATATAAAAATACTTAGGGCCGGTTCATGAGCTCGGGATTTAGCCAAGTCCTAAAACGGGTGGCCACCGTAGCATCGACAAACGTTAGCCTCGACACTATGTACTATAAGGGCTCTCTATGCTGCTAACCCACTAACCTATCGAGACAAACGTTTGTCGATGCTACGGTAGCCACCCGTTTTAGTCTAGGACTTGGGTAAATCCCGAGCTCATGAATCGGCCCTTATACTTTACTACCCAGATTCAAGATTCAATCAAGGAAAAAACTCACAAGGAATGCTGATGAAACACCAATTTGCTGTTTTTGGTTCTGCTGTTTCTGAGTGTAGTTTACAGCATGTTGACTCCAAAATTCCTCCGGAGATATAACTTGAGTTATCACCAAGTCTTTGTACAGTTGGAGAAGCGCTGGGTTTTCCGACAGCAACCTAAAAAAGGATAATGAAACAATGAGCAATTAATAAACAAAATAACAATAACACTCAAAAATGAATTTACTAAGAATAAACTCATTGAAAACTCAAATTCTAGTTATGGCCAATGTATATATATATATATATATATATATATATATATATATATATATATATATATATATATATATATATATATATATATATATATATATATATATATATATATATATATATATATATATATATATATATATATATATATATATATATATATATATATATATGTAATGGAGATTTCCATTGGCCCCCTCGCTCACCGGACCTCACAGTACCTATGTGACTTTTTCTTATAGGACTATTTAAAAGCAAGGGTCTACATTAACAAAACCCGATCCATTCAGGAGTTGAAGGCAGCAATTCACAACGAAATCACATCAATTCCTGGTGATGTGCTTGAGCGGACAATGCAGAATGCGTCGCTCGAGAAGGAGGGCAGTTGATAGATGTAGCCTAATTTTTAAAAACGAACATTAATAATTTTTTGTTAATAAACTCCCCTTGTAACTACACGTTTTGCACTTTATTTCAATCCAATACCTTTAAAATTGACAGTTTGACAAGTATTTTAAAACCATCCAATCCATTTGCGCCACCTTGTATATATTGCTGAAACCGCTGTTTTCTGACAAGTTAAATATTAATCCTGGTATAGGGTACACTAAAATAAACAGACATCAATTATATAAATAGGCTAGGCTACTTAATGGTCCAAAATTATAGCCATCTAGCTAGTCGTATTTAGCAACCTTTTTCAAATACCAATCAACTATGAACTATGAAAAAAATAATATCGAAGTTATTCTATTCAAAAAAAGGTATTTTTTCTTGAATTTCTATAGGCCTAACTCTTTAAGTTTTTAAAATTACGGATCAATTTTCTAGGCTCAAAATTTAATTTCAGACATGACCCTGATACTTACCTATTTTCTCTTCCAGCTCTTTGTTGACTTTACGTTTGAATTTTGGTAACAACTGGAATAGGAGGTCTTTGACTTGGTCGCGTTCTCTCAGCGCTGTTTGGGGGCCGCGATTCACAAATTGAAACGTGGAAGTGGTATTGTCATGAAGTACCACTTGCAGTTGAATCTTCGCTTTACCTTCTGGTGATATCTTTTGCACTGTAATTCAAAAACAATGAATCAGGGACTGCTCAATAGAAGCACATGGGTCATTTTTTGAGTTGGTTGTAATAAAAAGTACGTTTCCTTTAAAAAATGAAAATAAAGTAGATAGCCTATCGTTTCCAATTTTTGGTATTATGAATAAAATAACAATAAAAAAATTAGCTGAAACGTTTAAAGATATTTGGAAGCTTCTAAAAGTAATATCAACCTAGCTTTTTTGTTGTTTTTTTTTTTGCAAAACTCACATTTTATGCTTTAATGATACCAAAAAATCCAATATGTTGATGGTCTCGTCTCTAATCTGATTGAATATCATGCAACAATTTAATCATTTCCTATTCGAAAACCCATGATTTTTTAAAAAATATGACTGTCAAACTAATACTATATGCCACCACATAAAAATTAGTGAGACAAGCAATGGTAAACCGCACTTCTTTGTTACCTCAGTGACTTTCAAAAAGCTGGAGGTTTAGTGATTCAAAAATACAGTACTAGGCCAAAGAAATAAGTTTCTGTTTTTCAAACTATAATACCTAGGCCTATCCAAAGACGGTTTCATGAAAATGTAGAAGACCTGTAATAGAAAAAGTCGGACGCACACTAGACATAAATACTGTAGTACTGTAAGGCAAATGCGTAAAATTGTTTTAAATGTATCACAGGAATTCTGAATTTTGATGAAATATAATAATAATAATAATAATAATAATAATGATTATAACATATCATAGCATATAGGCCTAGATCCCTGTTTTATGATGACAAATAGGAAATCTGAATGAATGCACAAAAGCACACATTTGAAATGCAAATAACTCACTTTTGATGTCCGTGTAACGATGGCTGACAGAAACGGTATCGCGGTTATCCAGCATCCATGCTAGCCGCTCACTCATCACGTACAAAGTTCCATCTCCTTTCTTGTAACGGACCTGTCCAACTTGAAGTAAAACGTCTTCGTATGAAGTCGTCATCTTCTATGTAAATCTGAAAAGTCAAAAGATATTGAATGCATCGACAACTACATAATCATATTGATAGTATGTGGGTTGAAATCTGCTGTGTTCCCTTCTTTTTCAATAGATGGGCCTACTTCCTATTCAAAATTGTAGCTTCATTTATTCAATATTATTATTTAAAACTATTAATCGAGAAAATGTCCAGGAAAACAGTAGATAACGTTGGCCAAGTCAATTCATTTTGTATAAAAACTGTGAATATAATTTTTCAATGAAGAAGACTACAAACAATACATAGTACTCACTATATATTATATTCTATGTATTCCTAGATACATCTGCATTAGGCCTATGTGAATCAGGGAATCTTACTATAGTACGAATAAAACTAGTTGTCACTTGGCCTGGTGCTCAAGAACCACTCACTATAGTCCGTGCAAACCTTAGTTTGCAGTATTACGTTTATGGGGCGCAGTGTTGCCGGATCTACTCATGTAGAATCTAACTCATGACCTAATGACCTTTTAAAAATTATTCATAGTATAATAGTAAAAACATATAAATAGGTAATTAGTGTGCTAATTTTTTCTCATTCATGTAGTTTTGATAGAATAAGAAATGTAAACAAAACAAGAGAGAGCGAACAGCTGGTGAGTATAATGAATAAAATAAGACTACAAACAATACATAGCGCTTCCATATCCCCATAACAAATAGCATTGCCATTTAAACGCTTACTGAATAAAACTAGTTGTTCATTAGGTTTTTGTCAGAATTTGATGTCAGAACAGCTGACCATTTGATTCAATGATGCTAACATTGAATCAATGGTCAGCTGTTCGACATCGGACTTTCTGACAAAAACTTTCTAGTGAGTGGTTCTTGAGCAGCAGGCCAAGGGATAACCAGTTTTATTCGAACTATAATTACTAAAACTTTATAGGTTTACTTATTTCAAGTACAATATATCCACCAACCTTGATTGAATTATGAAAATGGTCATTTTCCAAGCGAATAAGTTTTTAAATACAATGCAGTATACTGATGCAAGTTTTTTGCTATTAGTTTTATTCTGAATGACATAAATTAATATCAATTTTTAATTTATAGGTACATTTAAAATGGTACATGATGAATAACTTTCAACATTTCTATGGTAACGAGTGATGTTCTGTTAAATGTTTTCCACATAAATACTGCATAATTATAACATGTAAAACATATTTAAAAATAAATTAACAGAACATCACCCGTTAACATAGAACTTTCAAATGAAAGTTATTCGAAATTCGCCAAATTCAATGGATAAAAATTCTGGACCTGAGCTTATGAATGTATATATTTGTTTAATTACTTCTGACGAAATCTATCCAGCAAATGCTAATCATGGATGGAGAATACTGAATTAGGTACTGAATGAGTATACCTATACCGTAACTGAAATATCCTGCAATATCTCAAAATCAATTGGAAGCACATGACGGTTTTTATTTTATTGAGTTGTATGCAGAAAAGATTAAAACAAGTATCTCATGTAGATAAAACCTGATTCATACAATATATTCATAAATGAAGTAGAAAACATTTCCAGGTTAGTTTCCTACTACTAATACAATACAATACTAATACAATTTTCTACTGTAATACAATACACGTTCTAATAGACATCTAATAATTTCCATCACACTGGAACAAAAAAAAAGAATCATTATTGTCTTACAGATTCAGTTACATTACAGGTACAATTTTGTTACGTTTATGAAAATACATAGCCTCCTACAGTAATACAATCATTGAAATGTCTGATAATATACCTATTAAAGCTGTCTACAAAAGCATCTTCACTGAGGAGTTTAAAAAGCCGTAGTCTTCACTATTAATTTACCAAGAAGAGTATTCCAAGGACTGAATGTGATTGATTCTTGCAAGGACAGTTGTGTCGACTAGTCTACATTCATCATTATTATAGTCTACATAGTCTATATTATTATCATTGTTCTGTTCATGAAGTGACCATGCAGAGCATGCTTCCAACGAGACAAGTCAAAATAGAAAAGAAACACATAGGCCTATAGCAGGATTCAATTCAACTTGTCATAAATCAGCTGATCCAATAATAATTAAAGAGTGATTTCGACACAATAATCATAAGACTTGAAAGTCTTAAAGACCTTTTTAAAGAAGACCTTTCAAAGAATAACTTTTTAAATGACCTTTTCAATGATCTGCGAGATTCAGCATTTGTAGGTTAAGTATTGTGATCATCTGCTCGTCGATCAGCTGATTTATGACAAGTTAATTGCATCCTGCTATAAGACAACATAAAATCGTATAAAAGGCAAAGATACAGCAGCAGCCATCACAGCGCCAACCATTAGCCTAAAAATGTTGGAATAAATAGTGCGTTCACAACACCAATACTGTAGATCAACTGATTAATGACAGTCGGTTTTATTGGGAAAACCCGGAATGCATATTATAAAATGTTCAACTTAAAGGTGGGATTTCGTCACTGCGGCTCCGCAGCCGATCCCGACACGACCAGCCAAGATGGCGGACAAATTCGCAGTCTGGGCACCCCACTGCCTTCGAAGGCCGTTATCAAATCAAATTGATAACATGGAATTGAACAATATTAAAGGGCTTTAAACCAGCGAATTACAATATCTGAATAAGTTTTGAACGAGATCTGTTGCACCATGTATACACACGCTGGGGTGTATACATGGCCTTCGAAGGCAGTGGGGTGCCCAGACTGCGAATTTGTCGAGAACAGACTGCGAACAGTAACGAGATCCCGACACGACCAGCCAAGATGGCGGACAAATTCGCAGTCTGGGCACCCCACTGCCTTCGAAGGCCGTTATCAAATCAAATTGATAACATCGAATTGAACAATAATGAGATATTAAAGGGCTTTAAACCGGCGAATTACAATATCTGAATAAGTTTTGAACGAGATCTGTTGCATCATGTATACACCCGCTGGGGTGTATGCATGGCCTTTGAAGGCAGTGGGGTGCCCAGACTGCGAATTTGTCCGCCATCTTGGCTGGTCGTGTCGGGATCGGCTGCGGAGCCGCAGTAACGAAATCCCACCTAAAGGTCAATTCCCACATTGACGACAACGACACGACGACGACATTCTCATTTCGTTCTGCGCATGCGTCACCAGCCCATGCTCTGATTGGTCAATGTCTATCTTTGTTTACAAATGATAGCTCTCAAGTCTCAAAATTGCAGTACCGGTATGACTAAACTTGAAAAGGTTTGTATTATAATTTTATTTACTGATTATTATATTTAAATTGTCGTACTAATATTATTAATATTAATTGACAATTGATTCCGAACAGCGAACATTCAAACTTCCTACCTAGTCACTTAACCTAGAAATTCGGCTAATCAGAAGTTCTATAAAAGGATGGACCAATCAGAGCGCGGGCTGGTGACGCATGCGCAGAACGAAATGAGAATGTCGTCGTCGTGTCGTTGTCGTCAATGTGGGAATTGACCTTTAAGGGCCGCTTTCCCCAACGCTGCTTAAGCAATACATATGGCTCAAGCCTCATTCGGAGAATAGGAAAAGTATAGAAAAAAAATTGAGCGTCAGCTGTTATTAAGCAGCGTTGGGAAAGCGGCCCTTAGAATCTTTCCTTTATCTATTGTCCCAAATATAGCAGGATGCTCTCAACTTGTCAGAAATCAGCTGTTTCAAAGAGCAATATGACAATACTTAACCTACAAACGCTGAATCTCGCAGATTATTGAAAAGGTCTTTCAAAAATTTATTCTTTGAAAGGTATTCTTGAGACTTTAAAGAAAGGTCTTTAAGACTTTTAATTATTGTGTCGAAGTCACTGTTTAATTATTACCGGATCAGCTGATTTATGACAAGTTAAATGGATCTTGCTATAACTAGGAACCTAGGAAGGTTTCAGTTGTGTTAGTGTTTCCAGAGGAAAACTCGGTGTTGAATATTTCAACAATAAACAATAAAAACTGCGATAAAAAATAATAAGTTGACAATTTAATGAAATTGATTGAATTATCCTGGTTGATGGCAGCACATTAAAAGCCTACGTAGCTGCGAATAAACTGCGTAGCTTCAAGCCGATTGAATATATATCACTTATTTTTTACATTAGTTATCTTGGCATTTATTATAGGCTACTAACAAATGTCATCATCAAAATTTTGAAAACACATTATTCATCTATAAGCTAGCCTAGCCTATCTAACGTAAGTTACAGAATGATTATCCACTGTCAATTTTTAATTTAGCCTAGCCTAGCCTACCTCATTTTAATAACATAATCCCAAAAATTATTCAATTTGGAGAAATGAATACTGTATCCAAAAAATTAAAATTAATGTCGACGTATAATAAATAATCTGAAATCAATTAGTTGAAAAAAGAAGTATCAATGTTCGACATTGTAGGCAAAAATACAAGGATAAGTTCGGCCATTGCTGTGCAATTGTTGTAACGTGCAGTGGAATGATGAAAGTTAATTTGTTCTCCAAATAATTCATTTAATAGGATAAAGATCTAATAATCAATAGTAAATTATGAAGACCCATTAACAAGAAATTGTTTACGACAGTTTATTTACGTGAAAACCCCTACCTGAGAGTAATATCAGAAAATAACTATGAGCACGGTGAACAGTCGACCAGTCAGTGGAGCCATAAGTAACACACAAAACGTGTAGGCACATCTCTGCAGAGGAGAAGCTCTCACTGAAATACGAAGCAGACACTCGCTAGAGCCGGCTGATCCGTGCTTCTGTGCTGTGTTGCCAAGTTTAATTTATCGACCACTCCTCAATAATCAAATCAAATGAATTCTTAGACATTGATTTCAAGCAATAAAAGGATGTGATCATTTTCAAACTCAATTGCTGATAGAGAATTTCTATTTCATTATGATTTAACAGCCAATAATAATAACGAATTGCATCGTAAGAAGCAGATAAACAAGTATGGCAACACTGTGACTTATTTTCATTGAGTCATTCCTTCAAAATTATTTCAAATTAAGTTCTTCAAAAAGATATTTCATAGGCAACATTCATAAAAATTGAAATTCGTGAGAAATCTTCATGAGGAATTCATTAACAATCTCATATTTTTTTCATTTCAATTTAATTGATACAGATGAATTTTTGAACCCGAACAGGTTGACCAACTTTCTGAACCAAACAGACAAAGATCATTGGCAATGTTGGCCATCTGTGGGTAAAGGCGCGAACTCATGACCAGGACCAGTGGCATAGCCTCCTCTGTATTATCGTTACGCGTGTATCAAACTTTCGGATTATTATTCAATATCATTGATCTAATATCGTTATGCGTGAATCAAGCTTTTGAACCATCCGCTATTCAATCAGAATTAGTTGTAATTATTATCAATTTACGATGTTTTCAAATACACCGCTAAAAGTCCGTCCGGAAACTAAAGTCATCCTACACCCCTTATTTCTCTTACTTCCAGTCCCTGAGATGTCAGGTCCCTGATGCCAGTGGACTTGCAGCATAGCCCCCTACAGTCAAGGTTAGTAGAGACCTAAGGTTGGCCAATCCCCATAAGAGCCCAGCAGTCCAATTTTTCGCGATTAGTCTTACTATAATGACGTCAATCAGTGCCCGGGTTAACATATGCCCTATATCTATATTCAAGACTCATCACTTATCTAGTATTCAAATCTTTCCAGATGGTTTTTGGAGAAATGAAAATTTTCAAATTTCTATCTTATAGATTGTCAGGTAACAATAATAAATTAAAATAATGCAATAAAAATAATTACTGTGATCAAATATCTACAATAATAATAATAAGAAATCATTTAATATAATTGTAATATCACGCCTTGCTTGCCAAACAGTAAACCTCAACTATTCATATTTTCCAGCTGATTTCTGAGAATTTGAAATTATCACAAATCTCTAGCACAACATGGAAAGCCTAGTAAAAGTTGATGCTTATTTTCGATTGATTAATAATTTGTTTCAATTACAGTGAATGAATCCTAATTATAACTACAGTAATTATTTATTTAGTATTTTACAATAATTGATATTTAACGGAAGGTACAACAGGCTTACGCCGAAAACTGTACCTTTTTAAATTTACATTAGCTATGAAAACAATCCAAATCTAGGTTATGAGACATTTTTCACAAAGAAAACACTAGAGGAATTTCGAATATTTTAAATGGTAGGTCTAATATGAAAGCTCTGAACCAAAAATAGCCAACATATCAGTAATCGAAATTGTTTGTAAAATTTAATTTTGATACAATTCATCAAAAAAGAGATAATCAATTACAAGACACAATTAGTGAAGTATTATTTTGTTTTGCTAATCAACTGGGTAACATCTTAATAAGTTTGAAAACACGTTTCATATTTTGCCCTGCAGAGTGCATTACACTAGTGGGCACGCGATGACGTATTTACTCGTCACGGCCGGTCGACCTCAAAAACGACATGATTGGCCTACCTTGTAGCTCTACATACCTTGCCCTACAGTAGCATAGCCTCCTCAGGCGCTCCTCTAATACCACAGAATAGAAGAGAATATCTCTTCTATTGAAGAATATCTCTTCTATTCTGTGCTAATACAGAGGAGGCTAGGGAGCGTGACATTTTGTCCCAACGACAGTTTAGTCCAGCGACATTTTGGTCCATTTTTGGGACAGAATGTCGTTTCATAGATTGGTCCAACTCAGGAATGTGGTACAGAATGTCGCTGGTACACATTGTCGGAAAGTGGAGGAATGTAAAGATATTGGACCAAAATGTCGTGCTTAGAGCCGACATATTGGTCCAGCCAAGGCCGTACCCAGGAAAACATTTCGGGGGGGGGGGGGGGGTAAAAGACCGGGGGGTCCGGGGGCTCTCCCCCGGGAAATTTTGAAAATTTAAGTGTGAAATTACGCATTTTTAGACCGTTTTAAACTCTTGATTAACCAGAGTTTATAGGCAAAAATCTATGGTTTGACTTAAAAATTTTTACATTCAACACCCCCACCAGGAAGGCGGGGGGTCCGGGGGCTCTCCCCGTCTCCCCGGGGAAATTTTGAAAATTTAAGTGTGAAATTACGCATTTTAAGACCGTTTTAAGCTCTTGATTAACCAGAGTTTATAGGCAAAAATCTATGGTTTGACTTGAAAATTTTTACATTAAATAGTCCATTTTCAAGCCATTAGAATGTTTTTGCATTAACATATCTTATCTGACCCTTTGATCTTTCTTTAATGTTGAAAGCTATTACCATTTAATTTCAAGTATGGAAATACTTTCCCTTGTAAATTGGTTAGCTCTAAAAAAAAATAGATGAATACAAAATACAAAGAGACTTAAATAATTTTAATACAATCATCACGTAATATTTAAAAAACTCCAAAACCTATAATACTAAATCTGCTCTTCTATTCTTCTATCCTAGCCTAATGCTGGTGGGCTCGGGGCGGGATGGTGGTGAGAGTCAGAGATTTAGATTTAGATTTATCACTTTATTCATGTAGATTACAATGTCAACTTAAATTCTAGACTATATAGTTTAGCAATGAATCTCGTCAATGAAAGTAGCATAAAATAAATGAAAGTAGCATAATTACGATCTCCAATAATTAAATTAACAAAGCTTATACTATGGAAGCTAATCAAATAATATGAATAAGAGCTTTACTTCTAGATAATTTCATACAGCTATTTTATTTATCAAAATATATGGCTTAGGTTCTAAAGCATGACATTTAGTTTTGAAACTAAAAGCAATTACAATAATCCATTCAATAAACAGAGCACAAGAGAACTATGGAACCTCATTATTATACTCTACAGCTGTATTAATCAATAATTGCTGAAATAACTAAAAAATCGGTCTGTATCCACAATATAGATATGAGATTCATTACGCTAACAGTAAAAAATGATCGTTATGTATCCACATGAAACGGCGGAGTTTGAACATATGAATGTCCATTCTTGGAGAAGGATATGCAAGGACATCCTTCCCATAAACACTCAACCGTGTTTAGAGAGAGAGAGAGAGAGAGTGAGCGAAGGAGTAAGAGTGAGAGAAAGAGACAGGTTAGCATTAGCAATACACCTTAAATTTACTATTGTGAAAATTTGTGTTTTAATTTCAAAATAGGCTATTTATTTCTGGAAAATTTCGGGGGGGTTTCAACCCCCCTGACCCCCCCCCCCCCGGGTACGGCCTTGGGTCCAGCTCAGGAATGTGGGACAGAATGTCGTTGGTACAAATTGTCGGAAAGTGAAGGAGTATAGATTGGACCAAAATGTCGTTGCACGCAGCCGACATATTGGTCCATCTCAGGAATGTGGGACAGAATGTCAGTGAAAATGGGACATGTCGTTTGGAATCCTTGGAGTGGTGGACCAGAATGTCGCTGGTACACTTTTGTACCATCCCGGAGGCTAGCCTCCTCTAATACAGTAGTTTTAGTTTAAAAGGGTTTTACTGTTTTCTTTAAAAAACAGTAGTTTAAAGGGGGCTATGCTAGCAGTCAACTAGTTTTCAGAGTTATTTCTAAAATTTCAGGTAAGGAAAACGCTCATTTTTCATCAAAAATAATATTATAAGTGACGACATTAAAATATTATGGTATCATAAATGACATGCATTCTTACAAATTATCATAATTATTCTTATAAAGGACCAACTAATAATTGCTTGCCAGTCAACTGATTTTTATGAATTACTAGCTGTCCCGGCGAACTTCGTATCACCCTCTCCCCCCCAAATGTTCCCCCCTCTTCTCCCCACAAATGTTCCCCCTCCATACCACCCCCAAAAAATGTCATCCCCCAAATGTCCCCCTTCATTCCCCCACAAATGCCCCTTCATGTCAACCCCCTCTTTCCCACCAAATTTCACCCCCCCTCTTTCTCCAATTGGCCCCCTTCATGTAACCCCCCCCCCCCCAAAAAAATGTCACCCCCCAAATGTCCCCCTTCATGTCACCCTCAAATAACCCGCTTCATGTCACCCTCAAATAACCCCCTTCATGTCACCCACCTCTTCCCCCCAAATGTCTCCCCTTCATATCACCCCCCCCACGAAAAAATGTCACGAAGTAAAAATACCTATATCCACTCGCTTTATTGATGGAAAATTAAAAGAAATCTGCAATATACTAATTTTTATAAAGCGAGTGGATAATAATCAATATTAATCAATGCTGAAAGTTGCCAAAAAAATTCCACCCGTCTCGGAATCGAACCCGAGAAGTCTGCGTGGAAGGCAGAGTCGCTATCCAACACACCACCGCGGTCGTCTTTGGGAAGACCTATATAGTAGCATCTTCAACTACACATCGATTTCATAGGAGCATTATTGTTTTGACTGGATCAAAATGGATGTCGTGTTTGATAGGTTAGGTCATTAATTTACTAATTATTTATTAATTATAAAGAGATTTTCTTATATTTTAATATATATTATGTTAACCAGTGCTTTAAAAATTCAAACGAATCCAAAATCATCTAAATCGGTTCAGCCGTTCTCGAGTTATAAGCGAGCGTACAGACACCAACTCTCTTTTATTAACGTTGGTCGGTCACTACGAAGTTATCGTCTCCTTCGTGGTTAGTTCCGCCAGCTGCCACGAGATGCGCTAGGAGTAGCTTGAATCGCATTTTCTAAGCGGAGTTGAAGAATTGTCAGGAGAGGGGAGATTATCTACTTCCCCTCGCTTAGCTCACTTTCGCACGCACACAACCAGCCGGCAGCGGCCGCCAGCCGGCAGCGAGTGTCACAACGTCACAACATAAATACAGTATTTATCAATACGATCTACGATTTACAATAATATGAGTATGCCAGTGGCCTGCCTGTCTAGTCAGCATCAACCATCAGCTCCTACTCTCTACTCACGTACACGTACATATTATTTTATGTTGATTAGAAATAAATGTGATAAGATATCTCTCAAAAATATATTTTGAAAGTTATAAAACACTTCATGTTTTCGTTAGTATGATCATTGGCATTGCGCATTCCAACGTATGTTACAATCATAATATAACTGATCTGAATAAGACGGTTTCGTCAACATTTTAACATGTTATCTAAATGTAAAAAGTCAATAAGTTTATACTTTTTCTCAGTAATTATTCAAATATAATTAAAAGTAGGTATGTCCATCTGTCACTTTGTTGATACTGTACATTTCAACCTTTTTATTTATCAAATAGAGTAAGTTTAAAAATATACTTTATTATCAAATAAACTTATAAGATTTAAATCTGAATTGAACGGTTCTGCAACGTGACATACAGTTAGAGATTGATTCAGTCGGAAAAATAAAATAGAAATAAATTGAAAAAGTATTAATTTATTCCAAGCGATGTTCAGTCAAAAACATTTTTATTTTACACAGATTTGTACAATATCGAAGTAAAAAACCCATTAACAATAATTTGATTTCCAAGTTGATTCCTATGTAAAATAATAGATATTTATGTAAATACAGTAAATATTTACATAAAAAACAAATTTTAATTTTTATATTTGGAACAAATTTCAAGACAAACCTAAAATTAGGGTATGGCTAGCCAGTTGTTGAGATAATGAGCCAGAATTCATTGGATTTACTGTGATGCCCACAGATAAAAATACTTGAAAAGTATTTGTGTAAAATTACTTAAATTCTCAAAAACTATTTTACATACAATATTTCGCATTTCCTTGAGCTGAGAAAAAGAACTCTCTGAAAGGTTTGGAGAGTTTACCTGAAATGCTTTAGTTGTTAAAATACTTGAATACTACTTTAAAAACTTAAAAACTAAAACACTACTTTAAATACTTGAAAAGTAGTGCAGCATTTCAGCATTTCATTTGCACTACTTTTCAAGTATTTAAAGTAGTGTTTTAATTTTTAAGTTTTTAAAGTAGTATTAAGTATTTTAAGTAGTGCAGCATTTCAGGTAAACTCTCCAAACCCTTCAGAGAGTTCTTTTTCCCAGCTCATGGAACAGTGAAAGATTGTATGTAAAATAATTCTTCAAAACTCAACATTCACGAATCCTTATAAATTACAGCTTAGTTTGTAATAATGGAATATGGAATTATGAAAACTTCAATAGGAATAATGTTCAAATATTATTTCCCTGCATAAAATAGAAATAAAATTACAATCTGTCCCCAATGTAGAGCGATTTTCAATGTTAGTGACTGGAAAAGAGGTGTCTTCACGAAGTAGCCTATAAGCTATTCTGAATCAAAGGGTAGATAATTATGATTGTAACTACAGTTTGAATAAAACTAAAACTTTTATGATAAAATTGGAAAATCGCTTTTCAATTTCCTGCATTCAACATACAATGAAAACGAGACATTTCTTGATTTGATTTTAAAAAATTAGGTATCCTTAGTTCTAATCTACCTGTTACGTGAAAATTGTAGCCTATATATTTGTTCAGAGATTGCGAAAACTTATCAGGATTCGATTGGTAAAGATTTTTCCCGAATGATGGACAGAAATTCAAAGTTATGTACCTATGTTTAACATAATAATAAGTTATTTTTGGGGAACTTGGGATGATTCGGCGCGGCGGAACACCCGAAAGAAAATCTCTCCGCCACAAAAAGCCATGAGCAGAATAAAATTCAGTAACTTGAGACAAAACTCTTTGAATAATATTCATGATTCGTGAAAGAGCAGTTTTCTACATCTCACCTTGGACAATAAATTGTTACTTGTTAGTGCATTATACTGTACACACTCACACCGCACTCCACACTGGTTTTACGTGATTTCGGTTTTCTTTCCAGTATGAAAACGTTCAAGAAATTTCCACTGGAGTATTTTTAATACAGTCTGTACATCATTAGCTTTGTTTTGATATGTTTTCTCGATTAATGTAAGAATGAACAAGTTATCGAATTTACAAAAATGGTACTTTTTATGAACGATATGGGAAAGTTGTTTCAGTTTGGAAGATACCTTTTTGAATTTTTAAGAGTAGTTCATTAATGAAGAGCAAGTTCATTGATTTTAAGAGCAGTTACATTATTCAAGCCCATGACATTGAATATTATGTTGAATAATTTTTGGCTATATCTGAACAAACATATACGATTTTCACGTAAAATGCAGATTTAGAACTAAGATAACCTATTTTTTAATCAAATCACAAATAACTCGTTTTCTTGTTACAGATGACTGAGAATAGGCACATATCTGTTCTCATTGACGATCATAATCAGTAACGAAGTCAGTTCTTTTCTATTATGTTGTATAATCGTGGAACATTGAATCCAACTTAACCTATAATGTTTTCCATATCTCCCATTAGGGAAAACTGGATGATTCGGCAAGGTGGAACACCCGAAAGGGTCTCTCCGCCAAAAACGCCATACGCTTAATAATAATAATAATTGAATCAATTATTCGATCCCGGCAACCTTCTATCCCGCCAAAACCTCAATGAAATGGCTCAATTTTTTACATGTATACAATTTTAACCCTGAAGCATAACTTTTCATAACAGCACCTAATATCATTTTAAAATCAATTTAAATAAGCCCCAATTTCATACCAGAATTACTGTTAAAGGCGGCCCAACAGATTGCGAGGTATAGCTCTTCAAAGTTCATCTATCTATGTTAATATAATACATAATAAACTATTACTTGCTAATCCTCGTGAAAATCATGTGCAATAGCAAAAAACATAGCGAAATCATTGCGAGAATTAGATTGAGATGCATTGATAGAAAAATGATTCTCGGTTCAAGAAAAACTAATGAACATATTTCTAGATCCGCCACTGGAAAGTATAGAATAAGAAGGGGTTCAGTTATATTTTCTTCTTCGCATATACCGTACAACTGATGTCAAAATGTTTACACAGGACAATTCCAAGCACAAGCAGAGAATGTAGAAGGAGATAAAACAGAGCTTCTGAAATATTATATGAATAGACTAGCTGAGTAAAATGAATTGCAAACTGATTACAAGCTGATTCGAGGACTATTTATGATAAATTGTTGGAAAATATAATCCTGCACACAATATCGTGTAACAGCTTCTTTTCTATAGAACAAGAAGAAAAATTCAGCAATACATAATACAACTTCAAGCTGATATTGATACGAGTTCAGTGAACAAGTATATCGACACTACTCTGTAATAAATTAAATAACACATTAAACTATTAATGTGTTCATAAAGTATACATTGTAATATATCAATTTGGAGATTTGTAAATGTACTAAAAGTTATATCTTAGACATTTTCTTGTTAAACGCTGGCATAAAAGTCCTTAGAAGAAAATGAAAATATATGCGATCGTCAAATATCATACTATTTCAATCTGTTAAAGATAACTTCCAAATTATAGCAGTTACAATTAAAATGAATATAAAATTATTTGTAGAGAATGACATAAGGAATCCATCGATATCCATTTCGTTCCGAAATTCCGATTAGAACTTGAGATATAGACGATTGTATAAATAAGAAAAGTACCATTCTTTGTAAATTCGATAACTTATTTATTTTGACATTAATCGAGAAAAACATATCAGAACAAAGCCAATGATGTACAGAATGTATAAAAAATACTCCAATGGAAAATTCTTAAGCGTTTTGAAACTGGGAAGAAAACAGACAGAAAATTGATGACGCTTGCAATAGTACGGTACGTAAGCAATAATATTATAAGCTGAGATGAATGGCGAGATAGAACAATCAGAGCTGACAGAGTTCAGGCTCTGAGCGTTGTGGAGGAGAAGTGAGAAGTCTGCTGTGTTGGTAGGAAGGCAGTGTGGTAGGGAGAGATTGAGTGTGTGTATGCGCTTGCTCGCCCCTGCGCGTATGTGCACTGTACACTCACATCGGACGCCACGCCGATCTTATGTGCTTTTCTGTTTTCTATCCAGTTTCTAAACGCTTGAGAATTTTCCATTGGAGTATTTTTTATACATTCTTGACATCATTGGCTTTGATCTGACATGTTTTTCTCGATTAATGCCAAAATAAATAAGTTATCGATTTTACAAAAAATGGTACTTTTTTATTTATGAACGATATGGGAAATAAAATGTTTCAGCTTGGAAAGATACATTTTTTTGAATTTTTAAGAGTAGTTCGGTTGATATAGTTGAAACCGTTCAAGAGCTGGAAAGCTAACGGAGTTAGCACTTTAAAGCGCCATAGCTCGCTTATTAGACCACTTACAAATTTCAGGTGGCACTTTTTCTCACTCTTATAATGATCTTAACAAGTATATTTAAAAATATTATCCAATTTAAATAAAAAAAAATTTCGACCGAACAGCCTTAATATAGATTACTTGAATAATGTAAAAGAATTATCTATGAATGTTATTTATGATACCATTATACTCTAAACTCTAATATCACTTATAGTATTAGATTTTTAATAAAAAATAGCGTTTACTTCCATGAAATTGCAGAAATAACACTAGAAACTAGTTGAATGCCGCTAGTCTGGCCATCTGGTCCAGTCTGCCGCCTGGCCACACTACTACTAGCTACTAGGCTTGGCTTCGCTTCGCTTCGACGCATACTCGTATAGTATATCTATATACCATACGATATCATATAATATGTCTTCATATGAGTTATATGTTGACCAATAAATCTTTCAAAAAGTATGAGGACACCAAAAGACAAAAGTTTGATAAAGTGAAAAATTTGCAAGCGAAAAAGTGTTTTCTTGATAGTTTAATGCCTGCAATTGAACCTCTAAATGAACAGCAAATGAGAAGTTACAGACGTAGGGTCCAGCAACTGATACATGAAATTGGATGGTCTCAGTTCCAGAAGTTTCAATTGGGTTTAGGACCATCAAATGTTGATAATTCGTCTTCGCCTTCTTCATGTTCCTCCACACCCATGCATGCTACATCTCGTGAAATACACAGAATAATGGAGGAGGAAGAAGAAACTACTCCACCACATTATGAAATAATTCACGAGATGTTATAGACTCTTCCTATTGATAAAGAAGTTTATATTTTCCAAACAAAATATTAAATGGATTGATAAGCACTGTAAATTGTTGAATAATGAACTGAATTGTTACTATTGAATAAATTGATTTGCTTGTACTTAGCCTCTTTCACTTACCTCATCAAATGTAACTTATCTGGGATCTGTTTCATAAAACGTCAAGAAAGTACAGGTGGAATGGCGAACTCACACTATTTTCTATATTTGTTCTATTTAATAGATTGATGAGCACTGTAAATTGTTGGATGATGAATTATTGTAACTATTGAATAAATTTAATTGTTTGTAAAAATATATAAATATATAATATTTATAAATATATATATATATATATATATATATATATATATATATATATATATATATATATATATATATATATAGTTACAATCAATCTATTAAATAGAACAAATAAAGAAAATAGTGTGAGTTCGCCATTCCACCTGTACTTTCTTGACGTTTTATGAAACAGATCCCAGATAAGTTATATTTGTATATATATATATATATATATATATATATATATATATATATATATATATATATATATATATATATATATATATATATATATATATATATATATATTCATGTCCTATTATATATATACAAATATATATATCAAATCAAATAACTTTTATTCAGATTTTCACATAATAATCGCAAAACAAATGTTCAAAATATTACAAATCTATTTACCTGCAAGGAAAAATCCTGTGCACACATAAGAGTTGCTAATGTAATAGACAAATAAAATCTTAATGAACTGTCAAGAAAAAGTAATAAAGAGAATATAAAAAATACCAAGTAGAAGAAATAGAGTGAGTATGATAGTATTAGATGGTAAAAAGGAAAGAGAGAGAGAGAGAGAGAGAGAAAAGACGAAAGAGAAGAGAAGAGATGGCAAACATACTATTTAAATAGGACATGAATCAATATAAATATATATATATATTGTTTATTTTGCTAACACACCTAGATTGCTAATGAATACTTCTCATTACACTACACTATATAATAGTGTATATATATAATTACCTATATATAATTATTTACCTATTACCTATCCACTATACAATATAAACATGGCAACATTACAAATAATGCATTAGAAAAAATAACAAACTTGAAAAACTGAAAGTGGACAAGGTTTCATATAAACTTATAAGTAATCCATCACAAGTTTTCAGCTACATCAGGGGTGCCATGTATAGAATAGAATGACTGCCTTCATTTTAACCTGGGAGGGAGAAGTTAGGGCGCAGTCGGCCCTCTCTTACACTATATCATTGACAAATTGTGTTAAATTAGTTAGGTAGTTTAATTTTCCACGTCAAGCTCAAATACTCATTACGTCAGTATTTTTGAATTTTGAAGGGAAAAGACGAGTTAAATGCTATGCATTGGATTACGTCCTCTCAGGGCTTTTGAGATTAAGCCATAAAGCGGCTTATTGACAGGAGAAGTCGAAGAGGAAAGTTACTTTCTGCAAGTACCGTACTTGTCTCTTCAAATTACCACTTACGTTCCCTAGGGGTACTTTAATTCTACTTGGGAGGAAAGTAATTTCTTTCGGCCAGTAACTAGGTTAGTTGCACTCCTTTTTAATGTCTTTAAAATTCACACAAAATACTCTGAAATCGCTCACAAATAACATGCAAAGCAGACAGAGACTGTTGCATTGTTGTGGCAGACTTTAGCCGCATGCCCAGGATGCACTGCAACTAGCCTCCAGCGGTCACCTATCACTAAAGCCTGATTCACACATATAGTGCCGTGCTGCGATGGTGCTGTCGCCGCCAGGAGCCGCTATCATTCACACATGTAGTGCCGTGCTCGGTTGGTGCCGTCGCCTTGTGCGACAAAGAAACATGATGAAGAACGAAGAGAGGTGTACACGAAGGATTCCGAAGCTGAACGGAAACAGCCGAAGCTAAAACGGCTCCAGGCGGCATGATGCCGTGGCCTTGGAAGTTCACTTCGAAATTGCTCTTGAGGGCACCACCGCAACCTCATCGCGGCACGGCACTACATGTGTGAATCACTAGCGGCCGTTTCCATGCATTTCAAATGGAGGAGCCGTTTTAGCGAATCCATCTGAAATCGAACGGCAGCAAACGCAACGCAGCACCATCGCGGCACGGCACCATATGTGTGAATCAGTCCTAAGGACTGATTCACAAGCTGCCATATCTCAGTCAATATTGGTGCAATCTCAACAAATAAGGTTTCAATCGATTTGTAATTCAATTTACTAGAAAAAGATATTCTTGTAAAATTTTCGTAATATCAACGGTTTCCGAGTTATTCAAGAAACAAAATTTTGAATGGCCGCCATTTTGTTTTATGGATTTGTAAAATTGTAATATTTTTTATGTAGCTTTGCCTAGTTGTCATAAATGTTGGTGCAAAGTTTCAATTCTATATGTTTCACCATTATTGAGAGAAAAAATTAATAATAAGTGAAAAAAAAAAAAACAAAATGGCAGCTGTGTGAGTAACTAAGGACTTCTGGACAATTTAAATAATTATGATATTTAGATATGGTTTCTACCCCGGAGCAATGCCCTAGGGTATTGGTAGGGAGTTCTGAAACATCCTGTATAAGCAAATAAGTGGAAAGTGACGTAATGGCAAGTACTTGCCGAAAGTAACTTGCCTTCTCTACTTTCCCTGTCAATAAGCTTGACGTTTCATCAAAGAAATACGCTTGACGTTTCATCAAGATAATAAAGTTCATTTCTCTCGATGCAGTAATCTTCCACTTTTTACGCTCTAGTAACACAAATTTGAAATGTGTTCATACTAGGAAACCGTTTTTGGAGCCCTCTAAGGAATAACAATGAACTACAGAGACTGTATAATAGTAATAATAATATTGTACAGTCTCTGTACAATGAACTATATAAAATTTATCTGATCTAGTGCGATTAGCAATCTTGTTAAATGAACTTATTGAAGAAAGAAATATTGGGGTTTACAGATGACAGTTTCTAAAAAAAAACAAAGAGTGTTAGGTACTCGTAAATGAAAGAGATCGAAGGGAAAATTTTACCACAAATAATTATTGAAACCATGAACAACAACTATCAAGATAATGAAGGTAAGTCTGTTATTTTTCACAATTTTAGATGATGTATTTGGATAAAAAAATGATTTTTTCTTTGAAGAAAGTGATTAAAATTTCAATAAATCAACTCTATGAAGAGGTTAATCGCATGATGATGAAATAATGACTGTGATGCTATAGGTGCATCTACTGTATTGCACTATATCAAGTAATTTATTTTTTTCAGGATTTTTTATGTAAAAGCTCTACAAAGCCTATGTAAATTACACGGCTAAAACTGTATATGGCTAAAAATAGGTTAAGTAAAATATATTTTTTTCAAACAATTTTTTAGTGATTCATTCATTTGAAAGAACATTTGATTGTGACATTTCCTTTAGAATTATACATTTTATAGAAGTGCAATAATGCATACTATTATACATCGCAGATACATTTTTGTAATAATAATTATTTTATTCAAGTCTTCAAATTTTGGTGGTTTCATTTCATGTTTTGATTTAGCAGACAAAAATGCATGAAAGGATCTGTAGTATATTTAACTTATGGTGTTTATTCACAGCTGAGGTGAAAAATTGAACCCATTTATAATAGACTATGCTAAAATTTAATGAGCTTATTTATAGTCATTTATGCAAGTAGGGTCTTATTTATGAGCGTTCTTTTTTTAAGATAAAATTTCAGAAAATGGCAATCACACACGACGCTAAACAGAAAGATCAGCTCTAGATAGTACCGCAAAACTTTGCCAAGTTTTATTCAATCTTTCTGATTGATCTATTCAATCTTAGTGAATATTTTCTATGGTTTATTGCTAAAATTTTAAAATACAAAACAAATTCTATTAAAAATTTACAAAATTTTAATACAAGTATTAAATTGAACTTGATAATTTTGATAAAAAAATCCATGATTCAATCTACGTTTGGACATAGGTGATGCATAAAGAAGATGTTATGCATCTTCTTCATCAAAGAAGATGAAGAAAATTACAGTACTAATTTTACAATTGAAAACGCAATTTACTCATGCAAAATCTCAATTTTTATTTATAATATTATTGCACGATAATTCTGCGATGGGCACGTCCATGCCCTTTAAAGGTGATACCGAAAGCTGAACTGGGCCCACTACGGAAAGCATCGATTAACTCGAATAAATTAAAGAACAACTGGATTGAAATTTAAAGAGAGGAGCTCCAAGATTTTAGTCACGTTTTTAGTCTTCTGTCAGCTTCTTATCTGGAAGTCAGAATTTGAAAGTGGAAATGTTAGACCTCGGTAGAATAAATTAATTTTAGGGTGATGCCCACATTAACTAAAGGTTTGTGCGTGGGTAATGAAAAGGGTGCGATGATGAGAGATGACGACTGTTTCTAATGCAGTCGAGACCGATGGCTTTTCGTCATCTCCAAAAGACGGGAGTGGCCGTTTTTAGTTGTCGAAATCCGTGCCGTCAACGGGATTCGATCTAGGACCTTTTGGATTATCAGACCGGCGCTTATCGCCCTCGACTGCTCCAATTATTAATAATGATAAATATACGATAATTTCAATTAACCGCTCACTCGCACTCAATATTGACAGTAAGTTATTATAAACAAGTCTGGATGCAGGCCTAAATAGAATTTTTAAAAATCCAATGCAATTTTAATAGTTTATATCAATCTCAATATTTTATCCAACAATAACTTAATACAAGTTATTTAACTCATTGTTGAATAACAATATGTTATATAACTATTATTTAACAATAAATAACTTATGTTATTTAACTTAACAACAAATAAATGAATAATTAAGTACATCATACATCAACTGATTCAAATCTTACATTAATAAGCTGACAAGGAAGGTCAACGACAATTGAATCAATATAATTAACAGCCCATTTAAAGGACTAGCAATAATTGTTTTTTAAGATACCTAGTTCATTAAAATTTAATAGGTACAGTTGCTTGAAGAGACTCGGAACTAGGCACTTTATAAGGTAAGCCAACGTAATCCAATTTTGTTAGTAGCTATTGTAAAAGTGTCCTCTAACAAGAAATCGACTTGCTGAACTATGTCGTCGATAATAGTTGCGGCGGAGGAAAGGCTTTCGTGCAACGGCATCATAAATCAGCTCGTTATGTCTTCTTATTCAGTTTAGTAGCCTTTGCTCCCACAGAAGTCAACCTAAATAAGTTGGTGGGTAGGGGGTTGGTTGACTATAAATGCTCGCTTGCTACGCATACAACCAATGGAATGTGTGTTTTACTGCGTTATTATTTGGTACAATCTTGTCTACTGAACATTTATTTTCGTTGATGTCTCATATAAAGCAGAATATTCTTTTTTGGAAGTTATCGCCCTCTCGCAGCAAGTTGGCTTATATACAGCAATACATTTTGAAGTCAGTTGTTTTGGGTACCTTGAGTAGTGCGGTAGTCGAGGCGGTATCTGAAGGCGCATTACTTGACTGACAGCTCAGCCGGCAGACGCCAGTAATTTACTTCGCTGAATTAGATCGATGTCAGAACCTTATACAGCATAAAAATTCGTTCGCTGATTACATCATTGCATATATTGTCTGTCGACCTGTCGGAAAGACAAGCCTTCACGATTATATTATTAGACTCTTCCTCCAGGTAGTTGGCTATTTCGAGGCAAAACTTGCAGTTGCCCAAATAAAATCGTGTCGTGTCAAGACGTGAACGGACCGCCTAGTTTTAACTGCTGATTCAAACGAGACTGTAAAAAAGTTAGCCAACTCATTTGGCCAAACTGCAGTTTCCAGTACGTTAGTGAGTGGTAACAAGTGAGCTAGTCCTGAGTGTAACGCTAAAATTAAAATCAATTTCCATTTGATAAGTGAAGAGTCAGTGACTGATATTATTGGTTGGTTTTTTATAAAAGATTTTGTCGGTTTTTTAAAAATACAATCTTTAAAAAACTTTCTTTTAGTTAGACTAACAAAAGGAATTGAGATTGGTAATTGAATTTAAGTCTATGATTGATAAAATTGAAAAAAATTTGATTACATTACAATACGGTACAAAATATTGTACCTTTATTTTTAATAAACTGTAATTTTTTTAATAAACTTAATTCACTTTCTTAGATTTTCTCAAAAGTGAAGATTTGGCCAATTTCCTCTCATAGTGAGTGAAAATTATAGTTTCATCAAGTGATTTGTTCAAATATTTTTATATTTCCCAAGACTTAATTATAAATAATAATTTATTTCATTGACAGTTAAGCCTATCGAAAATAGGCTTTCATTGTGTAATATCCCGATAAAGTACCTTAGGTCTTGATGCATCAGATAACAAATTTCATCAATGTTAATAATAGTAGTGTATTTTAATTATAATTTACACTTGAAAATGTGTAATTCCAGCACAATTTCAAAACCACACAATAAAAAATTATTGTTGAATCTATTTATTTTGATTATTTATTATTTGTAATATAAGTATTAATTTCAGTCCATGGGATAAAGGTAGAGTTTTAGTCTTAAAATGAGTTCATGAGTGAATTCCAAAGCCGAAATAGGGTGGTTTAATACCTTCTGAATTAATTTCGTCTGAAGAGTTGAGATTCATAGACTTTTTCAAGTCAATAATTTATTATGAAAATGTGGATTCCATAATATGAACGGTCAGTTTCAAGCAATAACTTGATACAATGGATAAGGCTGCGAGTAATGAAGAAAATTGCGAAGAAGATACTAATCAATTCAGGAATGTGATACGAAGCATAGATGTAGCAAGACTGGTCGCAGTTCTCGGACAAACGTTGAGAAAGAAAAGGAAGTTCAAAGAGCTTACTTTGTTCAACAGCAAATATGAGGTGAAAGGTGAGTTTAGAATATATGAAGGAAACATAAGAGCGTAGCAATTATAGAAGAAATATACTGAGCCATACTTAATAAAGCTATAAAAAAAAAAATATTTAAAAAATAAATGAACATTAAGCCTAGTATTATCTGGAGACATGATCAATAAAAAAAATTAAATGCCCTATATTTTACTATCCGATCAAGACTAAGTTTTGATGGTGACTGGGATGATGCTGGACTAACCAGGCACCAAAACGATAGCAGTCAGTTATTGCCATGATGATTGCTAATGTTTTTGACAGAATTCTTCATTTTACAAGTACGGAATCCTCTTTTCAAGTAGGAAAGGAAACAGAAGATAGACATTTGATATTTTTCAACTAATAGTGAACTGTATAGATTTTGAATGATTTTTACAGGCTTCCAGTATATAATTTTGAAGAAGGAACGCCCAAAAGTAGCATTTTTATCCGGGCAAGATCGAAAATTATTTTATGAGAAACGAGATACGTCCAGACTAGCATGTGAAGAACAGCATTTCTCACAAAAATCACAAAAAAGTATCGGCTATCATCAAAAGACAGAAAGTATATCACACCCTTACACAAAACCTAAGGTGAGAATAAACCAGACAAATATTCTTAATATTATTCTCAAGTCTAAAAGTGGTAGTCATAATTTTAAATTTGCTTTTGATAATTTGTAGAAGTTTGAGTAACATCAAAGTGATGCCATAGCTGCAGTTTAATGTGATTTGAAAATTAATTAAATTACCTAACATTCTAACTCAATCGGGTCTTAGTTATTAATGTTTTTCACAAAAAATACGGACATTATCCTCCACATGAAATAGTTAAAATAAACCAACATTATTTTGAATAAATACACTTCTGACAGATAAATAAATTGATTTTCTTAATAATGTGAACTAATTATGAGTTGCATTATTTGTATTAAAAGCTTTATTCATGCCCCGTCTTGTAAATCCCCTAGTAAATTGAAAAAAATAAATGAATGAGTATGAACTAGGCAGTTAATTGGCTTAAAATGTTTGAGGTGATTGAATAAATTAATATTCTTCGAATCAGATATTCAGCAAAGCTGGCTATGGATCTTTGGCCAGCCGGGGTCCACGAATAACCCAGGAACCTCTGCCATGCAGCCCTGGACCACAAGCGTATCACATTAAAACACCTTCAAAAGGCAAAACGAAGTGTTTGGCTGCATTCAACAGTAAAACTATTCGTGAATCAAAACTAGTCAAAAGCAACAAAAACCCCGGGTGAGTAATCTACGGACCTAACAACTTGGCAGACATTATGTATAGCAGGATCCAATTAACTTGTCATAAATCAGCTGTTCCAGTAATAATTAAACAGTGATTTCGACACAATAATCAAAAGGCTTGAAAGTCTTAAAGACATTTAAAGTCTTTAAAAGACCTTTTTAAAGAATACCTCTCAAAGAATAACTTTTTAAAAGACCTTTTCAATAATCTGCGAGATTCAGCATTTGTAGGTTAAGTATTGTGATCATATGCTCGTCGATCATATGTTTTATGTCAAGTTAAATGGATCCTGCTATAGCAAATCTGAACTTGAATGCTACCAAGTTATTTGAATACTGCAAAAGTTTTATAATTTTCAGGATAGTACCTAGTTTCATGGAATAGGATTTCATATTTTCATTTATTCATCAATATATTCAAATTTCATTTATTGAATGATAAGAAAAAACACATTTTTTGACATAACGGTGTAACAGAGTATTTATATATGAATCAGCGACCACATAATACAACTGCCATTCCCGACTGCCTGAAAAGTAGTCATCATCTCTCATCATCGGTTTTGTATTATGTGGTCGCTGATATGAATATACTTCTTTGCATGAATGACTCGCCCGTGTGCAGGGAGGGGTCATCATTAAAGAATCAGAGAAAAACACTACAGGGTGTCCCAAAAAATAGCGATGCCAGTACTACCACGGTATTCTACAAGTCAAAACAAACAGAAAATGTCGTTGGCAAAATGCTGATTTCTCCTTAGTTTACCTGTAATCCGCCATTTTGTGTTTTTAATATTTTTCATCATATCTCGTTGAAAAAACAAGATTTCTCCATGAAATTTGGTAGGGGTATAATTAAAGGCGTGGTTTACAAAATACATATATCAAAAACTTTCAATATCTGTTTTTTCCAAAATGGCGACCGACTAAACTTTTCAATTCGATTTTACTGGAGGAATATTACTTTTTACGATAAAACGTTCAAATACAAAAATGTAGAGAATTTTATGGCAAATAAAATGGTATATAATTTCAAAGAATCGAATGATAAATAACCGAGATATGGCTATTTGAAGATAACCACTTCTGTGTTTCTTCATTTCTTCAGCAGTGAGACATGAGAATAAATTCATGAATGCAGAACATATGTTTGCCTATCTTTGTCACTCGAACGTTCTCAATTTATTATTGGATGGAACAACCAATTGATGAATTTCATGAATGTGAAAATATGATACAGTAGTAAATTTGAGAACGCTCAAGATAGGCAAACATATGTTTTGCATTCATGATTTTATTCTCATGTCTCACTGCTGAAGAAATGAAGAAACACAGAAGTGGTTATCTTCAAATAGCCATATCTCGGTTATTTATCATTCGATTCTTTGAAATTATATACCATTTTATTTGCCATAAAATTCTCTACATTTTTGTATTTGAACGTTTTATCGTAAAAAGTAATATTCCTCCAGTAAAATCGAATTGAAAAGTTTAGTCGTCGCCATTTGGAAAACAGATATTGAAAGTTTTTGATATATGTATTTTGTAAACCACGCCTTTAATTATACCCCTACCAAATTTCATGGAGAAATCTTGTTTTTTCAACGAGATATGATGAAAAATATTAAAAACACAAAATGGCGGATTACAGGTAAACTAAGGAGAAATCAGCATTTTGCCAACGACATTTTCTGTTTGTTTTGACTTGTAGAATACCGTGGTAGTACTGGCATCGTTATTTTTTGGGACACCCTGTATAGTCTGTTCATCTAAAGTCAGTGCGCGTAAAGAAAGTGTGTGTGCGTGAATCGGAAAACAGCTGGACGACCGAGTCAAAGGCATGTTATAACTAAATTTCTCTCGCTCTCAATCCGTATCAGCTGAATACGCGAATAGTTGCAAATGCTGAAATGTGAACATGCCGTCATGCAATACACACACACAAGCTCACTCAGCTGTTACATTTATTGACTTGTTTCAGTGAAAAGAGTATAGTAAAATAGAGAAAATTAAACAGTTCAAAAGATATGTATATGGATGTATTGGATAAACGGAGGTTGCCTTGTAGGAGCGCCACCTCGCCTCACTTCTTCATGTGTGTGAGTTAGCATTATAAGTTAGCTATGGAGTGGTGCGTAGGCGAGGGCGAAAAGGGCCGGTCTGATGAATAATCCAAAGGTACCAGGATCAATCTAGTCTACAGAACTGATTTTGACAGCAAAACTGCCATTCCCGACTACCTGAAAAGTAGACATCATCTCTCATCATCACCCCTCTAATTACCCACGCAACGCACTAGCCTTTAGCCCATGTGCGCATCACCCTCAGCAAAAAAAGTTTAATAATATCATAGCCCCCTTTAAACTACAGTAGTAGTTTAAAGGGGGCTATGATAATACTAATAATTTGAATAGGTATTAGGTGCTTGGTATAAAACATCGCATTGTTTTGCCTCACATGTGCGCCCAGCCTCATACTTCATATCTATTGAAATTGATTAATAATTATGATAATGACATGAATATAATTAAGTAATAATTAATTGTTAATAATTCGTGAAAATATTGTAGGGACCAAACGCGTAAAGATTTCATTAATTTTTCTCAATAATAATCTTTTTTACAGGGTAGGTTCTTACGACATAACGTACGTTGAGAAGTCTCACTCAATCAGAGTAGAGCATTCATTTGGTGGCAGAGTTAGATTGAAGCAAATAGTGAATGTTGAATGCAGACCAACAACCGAAAACCTTTGCAAAGGTTGCGGTTATCAGATCAATGGCGATTACTGGCGTAAAAATGAAGACACAGTTTTGTGTGATTCTTGCTATCGAATACAGTATTACAAAAAGAGCTACATCAGAAGGCAGTTTGATGAGTTTCAGGTGAGGTATAATTTTTCACAGAATCAACAATAATGCACTCAACTGTATGAAGATCATTTCATTGAAACCAGTATATCCCATCACCACAAATTATCCTATCCCATCACATCTCATTCTTGGTATAAAAGAAAATTTCTTAGAACTAAATTTCATAAATAAATTATGATAGTATGAAACACGTTTAAAAAACTCACATATAGTCCGTTATCTGGGTATCCAAGACATCCCTCCAATCTCTTTAAATGTAAGGCGCTTCATGCTATATTGCAGGACTGCTCCATTCTATGGATGGATTTTCAGTTTTCATGTTATTGAAATTCTCATTGAAAACGATTTTCACCGGAGAGAGGTTGTGCTTCATGAGATTAGTTGAACTTCTCTTCATCTAGTATCTGGTGTCCTTCTTCTGATGTTTATAAACTTACTACATTATTAGAATAGTTGAACCACAAATTTGGGTCATAGCTAGTGAGAGAGTTTATTATATTATTATTATATTTTGTTAAATTAATAATAAATAATTGATCATTCAAATAATTCTTTCAGTGTTCTTTCTCAGTGGCAGTAAGTTGAAGTCAATATTAACATTGAAAATATTAATACTAACATTTTTCTGTCTACAGAAAACAAGAGACTGCTCCTTCATGCATCTACATGACGGAACGACGGCAACATATCCTTTGATGACAAAAAAGGAATTCCGGAGTCAATGCGTAAATGAAAACTACTTTTCAACATATACAGGTAAAACTTGAAATAATAAAAGTTGAGCCCAGTTGGCTAGGATTGGAACTTCGGAAAACTTACGCTACTCCATTAACATTGGTGTTGATCACCATTAGGCCTGGCGTAATAACAAAACCTACATAAAAACTATTTTGCATAGGCTTTTCTATGTTTAACCTTCTATCAATATCAACACCCATGCAGAATTTTCAGATTTGTGTGGCCATCATCAGAATAAGCAGAGAAAATCTTTGGTCAAGCATTCATGATTGCTTATTTTTATCATAAATTCAGTCTCAGTTTATATTACTGTTCTTGGCTTTAATCACTTGGAACGTAACATAATATTGTATAAGTTTTCCTAAGATGATTATTCAACCAAGTAAATACATTGCTCTATGATTTACTTATTTTCGATGGTCTTATATTATTGGAATATGAATTTTCGATTTTCTTTACAATTCTATCTTTTATTGAAAGTTTTGTGATGAAACTCACCGGCAAACACCCAACAATAATTCTTTCTTTTATAATACAGAATATTAGCCAATAGTAAGCCAATCATAATGTGAATCCGAGAATTATATATAACGTACTCCTAATTTTATTTTTAAAAATTCTACCCGGATTTCAGATGCTCCAACGTCAGACTTACAGTTAAAAATGATATGGAATTTCATATATCAGTACCGTGACTGAATAATGTCAGTTATGAAACCTTAACACACTTCAAGAGTTTTACAAGGATAATTAATTTAGCAAGGTGATATAATTACTACCTACCGTATTAATGAATGGAATGCACTGCTAGTCAATCGAATGAACTAGATGAATACATTGATATCAATAAATTGATTTAATTTCAATGGATTCATCACCTTAGTTTAAAAGTAGATAATGCAATTCGATTTTCAAATAGTATTTTGTACAACCGTGGTGAACAAATATCTCAAACAAACTTTTCAAACTCAAGTTTCAAAATAAAAGACGAGTAAGTTTTCTAATTCATTAGACATAGGTTTCAATGAAGTTCAATTTGAAACAGAAGAAAGTAGGATAATTAGATTGCTGTTACTGTTCAAAAAAATGGAACTTATTTTTAAATAATTGTGATACAGAAACACGATAAATAGCTAAGATACGTTTGTCTGTCAAACCAGTCCAAAAATTGACTGATACAGTGACTGATATTGACTGATATCAAGTGTTATCCATGTTATGCAAAATAGATTTTTTGCTTTGATGTTCAATATCAAAAGGTGATTGTATTGTAACGTTCCAATAAAATGCAAGAAGACTGATATTCATATCTTGTATTGAATATAGTAAATTAAGCAATGAATCGACAAAAAATTCGAAGGGTAAGTCATATTCAACCATCATTTTCTAGTGGGAAAAAGAGCTAGTACATCATGGAACATAAGAATCATTAAATAGCCACTCGTAATTGACATTGGATAAAATTGGGTGCCATTTTTTTAAAATTAATCTACTTCCACGACCGCGAATGTGTCTCTATATTGAGGAAGCAAAATGGATATTACCTAAAAATAAGTTGTTTTTTTTAAATAAGAGTTGATCGATTGACTTGGAAACCAGAAACATTAGAGCAGAATATTGAAATAAAAAGCACGATTGAAGTTCACTTTGGAACTGGAGTATGATGTCCGTCCACTATATTTAATGAACATTGGCACAGTACTTTAGAACACTATCACATTCAATACCGGTAGCTGATATGTATGCAATATGTATTAGCAGTGAGCACACTGTAAATAAATGATTGGTTAATTTATTGAATAATAAATTACCATGGAAATGAGCAATAGAAAAAATATAAAACACTAGAGTATAAACAAAAATAGTCAAATTGGGAATCTTCAATTCAAAAGTTATTATTATGTTATAAACTAGGTGTAAAAGGCAAAACGCTTATATTTGTGATAACTAAATAAACAAATTTGAACGTAAAGTGAATCAAATAATAACTGAGCAAAGAAATGAATCGGAAACAAAATCTCACTTCAATAGAAGAATGTGGCATTTTCCTGACTGCTGACTGGGATAGCGGACAGTACAGTATCTAGTTTTGCTGTCGTTTTTGTCTCTAACGTTAATCTTGTCCAAAAATATTCATTCCTGATCACTGTTATCAGGTAAATCAGTCTTGGTACTAGAGTCATCGTCATAAGAATGAACAGAGTAAGTTCTAAATTGAGAGTCGTCATCTTGCCTGTTGTCATCAGATGGATCTTCTTGCTGATCAGAGCATTCCCTACCCACGTCTTCTAGACCCGTTTTTCTATCATCATCGAAATCTCTATCATCATTCGAACGCGAACTACCAGTTAATATTTTTGGAACTCCACAGCGCTGTATCTTATAAAAAGTTTCAAGACTGTCATTTTTTTCCAAGTCTTCAATGCTTGACGAGCTTTTGGATGCTTGAAATCTTCCAACTGTTTCCTCAATCGGATGAGATCGTCCAGATTTTTTCAATTTTGTTTTCAATGCATCAATCAGCAAATCCAATTCAGACAGTTTTGATCTGAAACCAACACAGGATCAGAGATGAGTAAATCAGTACGGTTTGATAAACGCCTAAAATCAAACAACTAGTAGGAGTCAAGATCTACAGGCGTTTCTAATAAACCAACTTTTAAAGGTCAAATACTGCATGCGATAATGTAAAGCTACCGAATATGGGACATGGAGATTATCATGTCACTGTATTATGGTACTCATACAAAGAGTCAAAAGCAGAACAATTTTACAAGTAGAAAAAAACGATTAAACAAACCTTGAGCAACAAGATAACTACTTTATGCCTTCTTCTTTAAAAAAGCAATGAAGTTCATGGCATACTGATATAGTTCTGTCAAATTGAAAAGGGGAGGAGTAACAAATAACCTTTTTCCAAATTAAATAAATTACTCTTGAATTATTGGTATCCAAAACAAAAAACCAGAGCTCTCAGGAGAAATGCGCGAAGAGACTATACAAATAAACTGAATACATTGGATGAAGATTTGTTTAAGAATGAGTATTCGCTGTGTGCACGTAGTTGGTGGGGATATCGAGATTCACCCCAGCGCCCACGGTGGATTTTTTGTGCGAAACATTCTGTACATTTAACATGGGAAAGGATAGGATTTATAATGCATTTGAAGTATTGTCGAAATCGTAATTGTATAAATACCGTTCATAATATTAATTGCATCTTCTATTCCTTTGATATTTTCAAACATAAATTGATTCAACAAAGAAATCGGATCTCAGTTTTGAATTAATCGAGTGAAAAATCCAGTTGAAAAGCATGTGATTGATTTGAAGTTCCGTGCCCATGATGCATTTTGAAATAATAACCAATGAGGATGAACTCAGCTGTGAATAAACTCTTATCGTCCGCTCAATCAGCATGAAACATAACCTTCAATGTTTATTTTAAAATTTAAATTGAAGATTATAAAAATGTTTAAAAACATGCGATGAGTTCATTTTATCATTCTAAATATAATTCCACAATCAATAAGTAGGAAAAATAGAGACAGGGGATTCTATTTCAATTATACACTGGTTTTTACGTTCTTAAGCCTATCCTTTACAAGTTAAATTTACAGAAAAGATGCATACGATTATCCGCCAGAGCGCAACACCGTAGATGCTCACAGCGGATATGAATGGAATACGAACCTTACTATAATATATCTTTGTGAAATAAATATTTTGCGAATGGAATAAATTGTGGATAAGACTCATAAAACGTAAAACCATTTCAATCTTACAATGAATTAATACACTAAAAATATTATAGTATTATTCACAAAATTGCTATTATTAAAAATAATATGAGAATGTGATAGGGAGAAACAAATTGATTTTAGGAAGGAGATTAAATTTTTTAATGGCTATTAGAGGTTTTGGTATCCCGAATAAAAGTGGAACTAAATAAAATGATACTCACTTTAAAGATGATGTGATCTGGTCTGAAGGATTTTCAATTTTATTTTTCCTAGATAGTTCCTCAGCTCCATCAACTTCGCTCATTTCTACATTAGAAAATAACAAGTTTCCTGATTGCTTTTGACTAGTTTCACCAATGTTATGGTCGATATTTTTTGTGCCACATGTCTCTTTCTCTGATGTATCTGGTGAATCAAATCGGAGGTTTGCGATGTTATCAATAGGAGTTATATTCACCTGCAAAACGAACAAGTTTATTCATTTTATTATGATCCCAGAAATTCATTGAAATAAACGATTTTCTACAGATAGCATCTGTAATAAATAAATCTTCAGATAATATTCCACGTTTATATTACAATATTTATTTATTACATAATTTTATAAACCTCAAACCCCCATTCAAGTGCTTCGAGAAAATGAAGATCATGGACGTGCTCCATTACTTAGTAAAATGTAAATTTTCATAATTAATCATGTTCAAATGTAGATCATGCCAATCTAGTTGCAAAATTAGTTTACCACTCAACAAGCACTATTGTTTCCCTCCTATTAAAAGTTCTAAACCTATCACTGATACTCAAGTGCAGAAGCATGAACTCAACAAACGCATGTAGATGAAAATGAAAATTTTGGATTATCGTTTAATTTTATCAAAAATTCCTTCCAGATAGAAATGCGCAATGAAATATACAGATGAGGAAATATTAATCAATATTGATTGTCCAATCTAGGAATCCATAAATAAATTATTGTGTTTAATATAAGAGTTGTGTAAGAGCATGTTTGGTAATACTGTATAATTATATGAACTTTGTGGATTCGGACACAGTTGAATAGTTTTCCATGAAACTTGGTAATTACGGCATACATTTGTCAAATTTCATGAAAAAGGTTTATATATAAGTGATTCATTTCTTCCCAACTCAATATTGCTTCCTTCCTAGAGGCCCAAAAGGTATGAAGTTAATCCATATTAGCCTCGTGGTAGGATACTGACATTTACTTGAAAGAAAATTCAAAGAAAATTACATGTTTACTTGAACAGGCAATATTGGTTCCAATTAGACAAAGTTTCCACAAATATAAGCACCTTGTAAGTACCTAGTAAAGCACGCATGACTTCCAAGTTCAGTACAACGATTAACAGCAATAATGTTTACAAGTTGTAGCAGTATTCACTTGAATGAGCTGAGCGACTACCTACTCTACATTCCACCAACTTACTAATATAGGTGTATTAGCGATTATATTTTCAGTAACAAAAATGTTCTCATGTTTGATTCTCTATTACTTACAAAAAAACTACATTATTGTATTGTATGTATTTACATTGCAATTATATACAAATATATTATATTAAAATCCAATCTACGATTAGTAAAAAAGAATTCTCTACTGTGAATTGTACTTTCAGATTCGTTCTCAGAGATGGAGTTTACTCCAGTTCATTTTCCTTCAATACTCATTTCATTTCTGTAATATGTTCTTCAGACTAAGAAACGAAAGTGCGTGCGTTTATAATTCGGCTACTTCATTTCACAACATAACAAACTGCCAGTTTATTAGTCTGAAGAAAATATTACAGAGATTATTATTGAATAACAGTTATTAATTTTAAATAAGAATTGAAAGAATGAATTCGAGGAAACTGCATCTCTGAGAACGAATCTACATTCATTGTGAAGTGTGGATACTTGTTAAGTTAATTGCATCTCACCCGAATTTGTCCTTTACAGACACCCGAAACATCAAAAAGGTTGAACCAGCCAGTGATGCTAGGAACTGCCGCCGCACCGAGTACACCAAGGCCGATAGCAGTCGAGCCGAGCAGCTGAGTCACACGTTCCCGTTTCTCAAACACCTGCACGACAAGCCGCTCACTGACACCCTGAAAAAGAGATTCCTATCAAAACAAGAGCTAGCTGCATTCTACGAGCCTGTATCATTGGTGCCTGACACCGACCAGCTCTTGAATGAGTGGAAATTCGAAACATATCAACCGTGTCGTGCAGCAACAGCGTCCAGCGAACCATCCACTGATCAGACTGCCGACTCAGTTGAGAAGACTCCATCCGAATCAGAATCAAAGCCCCAAGTAAAGTTGAAACAGCCCAACAGAGCCGACATTTCGGCGGAGCAGACTCGCGTTCCTTTCAATGAACCTACAAAAATAACAGGTACTCATATCCTGTAACTATAAACATTAGTATCATATAGGTGGCAGTTTTTAATATTTATTTATTAATTTGCTATTGTATTAAGTTGGACGATGTATCTTTGTATTACATTGGATATAAATCAATAGGATTAGATTGAAAAAAAAATTAAAATGGAATATAAAACAGAAGAGTTGTGAACTATAACGTCTTGATTAAAAACCTACACTTTAAAGGTATCGTTAAGCGATTTAAGAATTCAGGTATAAAGTAATTTAGTTATTCAAGCTCGTGATACTGAAATATATTTTGAAAATATTAATTCCATTTATAGTTAGTTTCTCGTTATTAAATATTTATAGAGCACCGAAAAAACTTTCGATCTATATTGAGCACAAAGACAACAAGTTTTCTTTAGATTCACATGTATATAACCATAGACTAACTATGTAGTCTATGACTACACTATGTATAGTTAGTCTATGATATAACGAAGGGTAGCCGCATGGTTCAACGTCAGTTTCAAGAGAAAATAATGTAGATAATTTTCCTTCTGAAATGATTCGAAAGCATCCTTCCCAATCTTGCTGTGGCAATGCTGATGAAATTTTCTCAGCGTAGACTATCCATGAAATTAAAGGGAGCCGAATGCCCATTTTTTAATGCTGAAGACAACGTGAAACGTGATTATATAATAAACAAAACTGGCTCTCTAATTTCATTTGAATTATCTCAAAAAATTTTTCTAAACAAGCAGAATGATAAATTTAGTAATAATTTATTAATTAATATTTTTCGAATTAGAATAATTTATTCAATTTTGAGCATATTTACAGAATCATTGCTAGATATGATTGATGTGATGGACAAAACTAGTGAAGATTACAAGTTGGAGGATGATTCGAAACCAGAAAAGTCAATGATAAAATTGAAAGTGGAAGATGAGCAAGTACAGAGTGAAAAAGAAGTAACAGAAGCAGAAGATAAAAAAGATTATGATCAAGAATACAGTGAGGACGGAGAAGAGGAAGAGTTGATCCTAACACAAGATCCAAATATTCCACCACTTGCAAGTATATTTCAAGTTTTGGATACGGTTGCTGTGGATCCTGAAATTGCTAGTCTCGTGGTGGAAGACCTGCCAATAATTCCTGATAAGACTGCAAGACGACTTTCCATTAAACCAGTATACCATTTAAATTTGAACGCAGTTTCTACACAATCCATAAAAGTTCTTGGGGGGTGGTCGTAACTGGCTCTCAATAAACTTTTAAAAAATTTACATGAACGCTCATATCATCTTTAAATTGCAACGTTTTTGAAAAATCGATGAATTGAAAATGTCAAATTGTTAAAACATTGAAAATTGAAATGTAAATAAAGTTCTATCAGAAAGCTCAAGGTTTATTTTGAATTCAAAACTTGTAATTTTACCTAAAACAGTAGGACCACCATAATGATTCTCGTAAGGGACAAAATATACTTGACGTCATTGACGCGCCAAGCATGCAAAGCGGATTTAATGCTCAAATTTGGTGCTCTTGATTGATCCGGCGTCATTGACGCATGCGCAACGCATTCAACGCCGCGTCAATGACGCCTTGTATATTCTGGCCCTAAGAAGAACCTGTTTTAACTGTTTCTTGTCTCGAATGTCCAACAACAGGACGAAACGGTCATAACAAAAAATATGAATTTGATGTTTTACTACTTTTGGGCCCGTATTATCAATCACAGTTTAGAAGACGTTTAATTTAAACTAGCTTCGGCTCTTGATATGCAAGCGACATTGATTATTTTTCTGGGCATGCGTCAATAACGTCAGACCAGTCACAGAGCACTGTGATTATCTGTGAATGGTCAAGTGTCATTAACGCATGCGCAGGCAAATTAATGTCGCTCGTATATCAAGAGCCGAAGCTAGTTCAAATTAAACGCCTTTTAAACTGTAATCGATAATACAAGCCTTGATGTTTGAAACCAGAGTACCCTAATTTAACCAGTTTTTTTCATTTCATTTCAACAGTCAAGAGTATTATTTTTGATTTTTGGAAGTTTTGAGCTGGGTTTACACCAGATGTCGTTGACACATTTTTGTGACAAAAGTCAGTGTCTTTTGTCACAATTTTAAAAAAACGCTAAAATTTCTTGCGACATTGTGTCAATGACAATTGTCAACGACAAAAAATCTGTGTTTGTGACAATGTAACAAGTTTCCCATCGAGAGTCGGTTAGATCAAAGGACTGTCGTTGACAAATGTCACAGTCACAATGTCGCAGTGTATGTAAACGCTGCGGTGACATTTGTCTGCAACAAAAGCCTCCTTTCTTGCTTGCTTGCTACTGGTGGCGTAGCATTGCGAGATACAATATGTCATTGACAAAAACGCTTACATCAAACTGTGACTTTTGTCACAGTTTTCAACAAAATCGTTTACATCCAACTGCGACTTTTGTCAATGACATTTGTTTGTGACAAGTATGTCGTTGACAAAAGTCATTGACAGTTCTGTCACTGACTTTAGTGTAACCCCAGCTTTACTGAACAACAATTTCAATTGTGATACTTGTTGACTGAGTCCAAGGCTTTCTATGACTTTTAACTTTAATAACTTAGTAGTTAATATACAGAATGACGCATAAAGAACGGATGTTTTTCAAAGTTTTATAAGAAAGTTTATTTTAATCATACATTTATCTTCCTTACACCAAAATACTAAGTAAATAACCCAATTTGAGAATCTGTATGAAAAACACCAAAACACTTGAGTATTTTTTTAAAATTACATAGGAAAGATGGCGCCCTTAATGTGTTAATGCTCATTAAAAGCCTCAAATTGTTCCTTAACTTTTGATGCAGCAGCAATTTATTCATGTATTGCAGTATTCAAATCTTCAATGTAACGATATTTACGACAGTAAACTTGAATTTCAATTAAAGAAGAATCACATGCCAATAAGCTTGACTTAAAACTCTCTGCTAAAGCTCCATTGAACGACGACTGCAGATTTATTCTATTGGAAATATTGTTCAAAAGCAAATAAGCGATTTTGCAAGGTCAATTGCGTCTTTAATACAAAAACAGGATACTTGAACCTACAAAATGGTGTCGCTCTGCGGTCACAGACTGCTCCACTCCAATGATACTATCCTACTCAAATCCATCCGTTCTTTTTGCGCCACTCTGTAGTACTTGCTATTAGAAGTCAAGAATATAATTCAATTATACAATAATATAGTAATGATCGTATACAATAATATAGTATTCATCGATAGAATGGCTAAATTAATTAATTAATAATATAAATATTGTTCATAAAATAATCATGCTGACAATACGTCTTTAAGTAGAACAACATGCCATAACTACCAACCTGCTTCAATAGTTGTGTAGGAAGATCGACATCAAAACACGCCATCCAAACAGGATCACAGCTATTTTGCACCACATTTGAGAAGAGTCGTTCGTCTAATGAGTGACACGACGTTTGCAGTTTGACGAATGTGTTCGGGTTGTCGGCAAATCCCGACTGAGAAAACGGATGTGTAACTTTCGGCAAGTGATAACCACGTTCGACTTCAACTTTTGCCCTGAACAGCTTCGGCTTCTTGTGATGCTTGGTAGATTTGTATTTTGTGAATGCGGAACTGGTACTACTGGAAAATACTGCACAACATTCATCAATTGGGAGTCTATCCCTACGAATCGCTAAGCAATCAATCGAACTCTGTGGACTAGTAGTCGGCAGGGCGTTGTTACTTCCATTATCTCCAATCCTAATAGATTCAGAATGGTTGGAATTTTTTGCAGATGATGAGGTGTGTTCTATATTACAGGCTTGAACGTCTTTCTGGCTACCCAATGAGTAAGCGTTGGCAGATGAAATATCTTCTCTTTCATTAAACTCTTCTATTTCTCTAGACAACAAATCTAAAGACCTAGGGTTGCCTGTATTCTGTTGGCTATCATGTAAATTACTTTCTATCAAATCTAATTGACTTTTTATCTCTACCGCAACATTATCAACATAAGCCTTCAATTCGCACAACAATTTATCATACACCTCATCGTCATTTCTCTTGCCAGGATTCAAATGTTTTAAAACATTTCTCAATTCAGATGATACTTTCACGGAATCAACCCAAGTGCTCTCCATTGAATGGTTGTCCAGGCTTTTTCTCTGTCGAGTTTCCGCGAGTAGATCATCAACATCATGTTCCTGGTGATTGTCTTCAGACCTATTGGGGTCAAGTTGAACATTTTCAACAGATCGTGTGACCACACTCAATAAGTCTTCTCCATCCTCACCTCCCGATTGCAATTCTAATTCATAGAGAGATTCAGTTCTACATGTTGTCCGCGATTCCAAAACATAATTACTTGTTTGAGATTCAAGATAACTTCGTTGCTCCTGCAATTCTTGTGTAGCTCTAGATGATCTGGAAACATTCCTTTTTTCATCTGATTCTGACGAAGAGTTTTCCTTCTGTTTTCGTGAAGATTGCATTCGGCCATAATTGCTAGAAACTGGTCGTTTTTCTTTTTGATAAAAAATATCTGATGCTGAAGTGACTCTTTTGTCACTACATAATGGTTTGAAAAAGAATTTTTCATCCCTAAACACATTCTCTTGACTACGGAACCCGGTTTTCTGAAAAGAACTGATACCACCAGGTATTAAACCATTTTCATTACATTCAAGAAGGCTTTGGGGAGGGTGTGAATGGAGTCTTTCTAGTGTATCAGAATTTTGTTCTTGAGCTTCAATAGAGCTTGATGGTGAATTTTCAAAGCCAGCTGGAGGGGAAATCAATTTAAAGTGATCCAAAGAATACTTATCATGTTCATTTCTGTTGCAGTTATCGACTAAAACATTGGACTCAGTAACTGTATTGCTAATCTCAGGTACGGGTGTAGCGTTGATTAACTGGGGATAAATGAATTCAACATCGTTTACTAACTTCGACACGGTTTCCAATGGCCGACTCTGTTCTGCAGGAAGGAAGTTGATATCAGGAATTATTTCAGCATTGTTGAAATCTTGTCCAGGTGAGAGCTGGCACATAACATCATTTCCCTTCAGGTTTCCGGATTGCAAAACATGAACATGTTGAACTGTGGTGCAATTTTTGTTCATATTCTCCAAACTACATTGAGACAATATAGATTTTATTTTTGACTTCAAGTCAGTACTTTCATTGTTGTTAGTCATTATGCCATCACATCTAGACGCGACCCTTAACTTTGTGTTTCCATGTAGTATGAAATTGACGAACTTTTTCTGACATTCTTCGGAAAGTTGTGAATTTAATATGGAGCTGATAGCGGGGTTATTCACTGTATCAAGTGCGAGTCTCTTTTCGGCGTCTATTTTTCGAAAGTCATCATTGTTCTTTATTGAACGTTTGTTGAGTAAGCTGTTACTTTGATCATCAATTTCTGGACACTTGGATAAGCAACTCTTCTCGCCCCTGAATAGACTATGGTAATTCCGGCAAACACAGCTATCTTTTTCACAATACTTATGCGACTCGATTTGTTTTAGTTGGCTTATGATTTTCTCCGAAGATGAGAAGTGTGATTCCTTTGCAGCAGTTCTTTCAAAGATAGTTTGATCATCACGTTCAACATAGTTTTCCAATTCATTAAAATGTCTTTCAGTACTATTCGATGCAGTAACTTCCGTATTACTCGAGGTTGGGCCAACAGACGAGTTGATAGAAGTGGTCTTCTGTCCTTGTGAAGAGACGATTATCTGCCTGTAGGTGAGTGTCAAGTTGAGGCAGCACCTGCTCTTACTGTGCAGCTCACCCTTGTGCTGAATGGCAGACGTAGATGTCAATGGTAGTGTCAGGCTCTCTTGCAAAAGTGAATTTCGATTTTCGAATTCATTTTCCATAGAACATAATTTGGCAGTAGGTAGAAAAGCCTGAAAAAAGAAAATCAAAAACTTAGGTAGGAGTAATAATAACTAAAAAACACATTTATGCAGTTCCTTGGAAATTTATCAGCCAATTCAAGAAACGATCATTATTATTATGGATACTCTGTCTGTATTGATACAATCGTAAAGGTGCAAATCCTCAAAAATAACGAATAATGTACACAGGCACGTTTATGAAGTCACTCACTACGTGTAACCTATCACTTAGTGCAGTTGGAATACATTGCAAGATGATGAAATGTTTTTGCTTCATTTCCTGTTTCTAAACATACATTATTTTTTCGAGAATTAAGTTTCTATTATTAAAGCATTATCAAGTACGTTGAACGGTTTTTACAGGCCCCTAGCTGGCGCTCTGGGCACACACTGTTTGGGTGCCCCCCCCCCCCCCCTACAACAACTACAAATACGTTGAATTTTCTGTTTTCTTCATGCTATATTTTTTTCAAATTGAAGATTTAATAAAATATTGTGATGCCCCCGTTCCAAGACAAAAGGAACAATGATCTATTCAATTTGTAAGTGGGAAACATTCTTTCATTCTTTCATTAAAATGTGATATCGCACATAAAATAGTTGAAATATAGTAAATATTAAATGTAGATAATATGTGGTTTCTCATTAACTACATCAGAAACTGGCACTCTGAGCGAATGCCCACAAATTGCTCATTGATAATATCGATAGATGAATACTATAGTGCTCCCACAAAGAGAAACAAAGTCGGTTGTTCAGTGGCATGAAGACAGAAATGCTACTACGCATGCGCAACTCTAAAAATGTTAGTATCAATATAGTTTGTCCAACATTGCTTAGCATTGAGCGTTATAATTCCGAAATACTTTTTTTATGTTAGGATATCGCCAGTTTTCTATATATTTTTTTTGCTGTAGGTCATGTAAGTTTCATTCTTTACAATCATATTTCGCGAGTTTACTATTCGTAGTCACATTTATACAACTAGGGAGTAGGCCTATTTTCATATGAAATGTTGGCAGCATTGGAGCAGACGCCATCTTAAATCTCTAGACCAACTTTGTTCTCTTTGTGGGAGCACTATATTCATAAAAGTACCATTTGTAACTGAGTTGAAAGTTTATTGGGGCTTACCGTTGCCACCAAGTGGTCATGAATTCCAGGATGAAACTTTCTTGTCCAGAGAGAGAATGTTATTCCTGGAATAGCAGCTGACAGTAATGCTTGACTCAAACTAGACGCACTCAACACATGACTGTGTCTGAAGAAGAAGTGTATTTCTGGGCTGCAATTCACGCAATCAGTGGTGAAGAATTTGTTCGAGAAATGGACTGGAAACAAAATTAGAAATGAGAAATGAATAGCAAAAATAGGAAGCCTAATATACTTCTGAGTGCATATTCACGGCCACGTGTTGATGGAAAGGTTATCCTTGGACATGATTTTCCAAGAATGAACCGCTGAGTATAGTCAGGCAACAGACAAAAGAGCCTTCAAAATAAGAACTCTACTGCGCAGAGAGAGCGCACGTTATGCAATGCAGCAGTTTATCTCACTCGCTCACTAGAGTAGTGGTACTATGTGATACTGTATCACTTCGGTGATACGATACGCGAAGGTTCTTTTGTCTGTTGCCAGACCATAGTTTCTAAGTTAATGATTTGAAAAATTCTTAAAATAAATTACATTATAATTATAGTAATTTCCTCGTACATCGTGGAGTCTGAAAACACAGAGCAAACAACCGCGACAATCTAGAATCGCAATCTCCAATCTAGGATTAAAATATAGAATCTATGCAGATATATGTTGTTATCTACATGAATACAATACAATATTCAATCTGATGAACTTTTATACATCAAATTTTAAATGAACAAAAGCTAAATTTTTCATTCAATTAACGGAGGTTATTGGCTGGACTATCATATCTTTAAAAGTTTTCTGAGGTTGAAAGAATATGATCTAGTTATTTAATACATATTCCGGATTTTAATGATTGATAAAATGATAAAAACAACTCATTATGAAGTTATCTGGAAAGATAAAATAATTGGAGATTTGAAGTCTTATTGATTATGCAGTTCCTAAATAAATCGATTCGATTTAAAAAAGAAAAAATGTCTATGACTCATCAAGCTGATTAAATGTCTTTTGTTGGTTTTTTCCAAATATTAACTTTTTCTAGCGTGAACTATTTTAAACGCTGTGTATAAATTTATTATTAGCTGGTAACTCCCATAAAGAAATATCTCGGGAGTACCTAATTTCTTAGAATATTTCATTTATTTTGTGTAAATTTAAAATTCATGTTTTTGTTCAATATTTATAATTATTTATTGTAAATGAAATTCTGAGAAATAAATTATTTATTTAAAATAGTATGACTGAAAAGACCCCCCCCCCCCCCTATTAGTTCGAGTGCATGTGGCCAGACATTATTAGATAATTGAATAGCCAGACTTCAAGAAAGTTATAATCCTCTCCGAAAAATAATTCGTCACCCGTCCCCTACCCCCGACCCTATTGAAAACTCTGGTCTGGAAACTACAATTTGTGTAACAAAGAAAAAATAAAATAAAACTTTATCAGCTTTAAGTAAGAAAATGTTTTGATATAGCCTAAATAGAAACCCGTCTCCTCTGCAATATACATATATACATACAATATAATAATTATGTGTAGCCAAACAAAAATGAAAACTCTGTTCTAAAAGCCATTGACATTGAAGAAAAAATTTGGAAGAAATTTTGGGGGAGGGCGAGGGCGCTCAATCTCACCCACTTAAAATCACGAATTAGAAATATGGTAAACTTCCAGGAATCAGACTTTCAGTGTTTGAGCTAACAAGTTTTTATGAATTTTCTAAATTATTGAGCGCCCTCGCCCTCCCCCAAAATTTCTTCCAAATTTTTTCTTCAATGTCAATGGCTTTCAGAACAGAGTTTTCATTTTTGTTTGGGTTGGCTACACATAATTATTATATTGTATGTATATATGTATATTGCAGAGGGAGACGGGTTTCTTATTTAGGCTATATCAAAACATTTTCTTACTGAAAGCTTATAAAATTTTTTTGGATTTTTTCTTTGGTACACAAATTTTAGTTTCCACACCAGAGTTTTCAATAGGGTCGGGGGTAGGGGACGGGTGACGAATTCTTTTTTGGAGAATTTTTTGGAGAGGATATCAGTTTTTTTTTTAATCACCTTCTTGTTATGGAGGTTGAACACTGCAAACACAATGGATGGGGAGAGAGTTAATTTTTTTTTTAAAGTGAAATGCTATGTTATTTGATAAAAGATATTTTATCCTCACTATTTGGGTGCTACAAAATTATTCTAGCTATAATTGAGCCAGTTATGGTTAATACTGAATGAACAAACAAGACGTTGTGACTGTGGATCGCGACATTTACATTTGATAAAACTTCAAATTCCAAATATTGCAACTTTAATTATTATTTGGACAGAGCTACAGAGCTTAATCGGACATTGAATGATTTGAAATTTTAAATGTGAGTAGACTTCTACTAATCTACTTGAAGGCCTATATCTCGCAAACTATTAGGCCCACAATGACCAATTCAGTCTCAAATTGTAGGTAATATACTAAATATATTTAATATACTTTGAGAAATATGTTGGATGTCCTATATGAAAAAGTGATACTTCATGGTCAAAATTGACCAAATGTAAAAACAAGTGAAAAATTACGATAATTCGATGAACTTTGAAGAGCTGTATTTCGCAAACGGTTGAGCCTACAATAACAACTTTAGTCTCACATTTTAGGTAATTGAATAGGCTTTCAAAATTATGATGAATGTTCTTTATGAAAAAATGATTCTTCAGACGTCATAGTTGAAGAAATGTAGAAAAAGTGGAAAAATTCAACAATTCGATAAACTTTGAAGGCCTACATCTCGCAAACTATTGGGTCTACAATAATCTATTTGGTTTCAAATTGTAGATTTTTAAATTATCGTTCAAAACTTTGCTGACAGTCACGTTCAAAAAAGTGATGCTTCACGGTCAAAATTGACCAAATGTAAAAACAAGTGAAAAATTACGATAATTTTATGAACTTTGAAGAGCTGTATCTCGCAAACGGTTGGGCATACAATGATAACTTTGGTCTCAAATTGAAGGTAATTTGATATACTTTAAGAAATATGTACAATGTCCTCTATGAAAAACAGATTCTTCAGGGTGAAAATTAGCCAAACGTAAAAAAAGAGCAAAATTCCGCCATTTTGTACGATTTTTGGAGATGATCCGGTAGTTTGCCTAGGTCTAAAACTTGGATTTAGCATCCCAGGACTACCATAAACATTACTAAAAAAGAAACCGACTATCCCATTTCATACAAGGTAGACCCTATTTTTGATGACAATTTTACTGGGCTATTATTGAAAAGGTCGAATTTGGCGGTGGCAACAGTGTGAATCACTTTTAGTTTTTAACCGCTAGGATCGCGACATTTACATCAGGGCCACCTAGGAACATGGTCTAGCTAGACACTGAATTTAAACGTGCAGCTGACGTCATCACATCGTGTCCATAACAACTCATGTTTACAACTCATCCCTCCATTAAAATTGGAATTCGTGTTTGGTTTTTCTCGTCTCGAGTTCATTTTAACTGCACAATTACCTTTTGGTGGGTAAGTAGGTCTATTTATTTATTTTTAAATAATAAAAATTTAAATATTCAAACTTGGTTGTGATCAGTGGCTGTTTATGAACAGTATAGTGGAGTGGTAGGCCGCTTAGCCGTGACGTCACATTTCGAGTGTCTAGGCCATGTTCCTGGGTGGCCCTGTTTACATTCGATAAAAAGCTTCAAATTCTAACTTCAAATTGCAACTTTAATTTTTATTCGGACAGAGCTAATCATTTAATCGGACATTAAATGATTTGAAATTTTTAATGTAAATAGTTTAAACATGTCTTCAATCGCTTTTGGTAGTCCGAAATCTCAACTCATTACAGATTTTTCACATCAAGTGCTCAAAGTTGAAAAAAATTGAAAAATCCCAAAATTAGTAAAATGACAAAATACCCGCATATAGTATCTTCGCTAATTTATATCGTAGAAAGTTCGTTCTGATCTTAAATGAAAGCGCTCAAAAATCTAAGAAAATAATGTCATTACAACATTTTAAAATTTTCACTACCTTCCACGTAAATTGAGATGGCGGCATGCGAACATCAAAGGGAAGTTCGTTACAGAATATATAGTGGTCCCGGTCTTTCATTCGTATCACGGGGGGGACGGGTGGTGGAACGACCGTTCCACTAGATAATTATTATATCGATGATTGGTACTTATTGGAAAAATACACCTACGGTACTCAAGATGATAGCCATAATTTTCTTTTTCTCTTTCAAATAAAATTCTAGTGAAATTTATTCATACACAAGTTTTTTATTATTGAAAGACTAACATGCAAGAGAAATAGTCAAAATAAGATGCAAAAACAGAATATTTGACAAAATTGCTTTTGAAAGCATGATTCAGTATCGGTAGTTGAAAAGAGTTAAATCACTACAACAATACTTATTGGTATCTACACTACTTACTTTTACTTGTTTTTTCATCGAGTTCAGGAAATTTGTAATCAATGTAGCAAGCCTCATCTTTTCCTGATTTTAGAAGTGTAGAGTAGTTGGTCAATTCATCTAGTTCAATTATAATTTGATGACACTTTCCCGCGCTTTGTTTTGGAAGATGATATCCAACATTAGTTCTGGAGTTCCCAGTTGTTGAAGAGGTCCAATTATTCAGAGAATCTCTACTCATAGACGGCTCAGCCAGGTCCGAACTTTCAGTTTGTATTTCCACACAAGCTTTATTCATGAACTTGCCAGGAAAAGCAAGAATCTTCTCTCCTGAAAGTAACAAATCTTAATTAGAGCACTCAGTTTCTTAGTTTCCAACAACAGTTTTATCTATTCAAGAAACCCTTCTCTCTCATGATGGTCAGCATTTTTGCATTTTTAAAAATAGAAGCATTCATTATACGCAGTTTTGATGTACAGTATCATTAAATTTCAAACAGAAGACATCATTCCAATTTAATGTTGAAAAATAACCAGATTTGTAAGAAATGGCACTGGTTCAGTTTTGTTACATGCAAGTTTTCAGCTTTTTATGTCATGCATATTGTCAAGTTGTCAAGCAAAATGCTGAATAAATTTGTAGTTTAAATTATGAAAATATAAAATCAAATCCAATAGCAGTTGAAAGACTGTTGAACTGAGATAATTCTGATGGAGAACAGTAAAAAATGGAATATCTGAAACCCATTGATAGTTTGGATACAAGCTAATTTGAAGAAATAAATTCCAATATTTTTGTTAATTGCTGGTTTATTTGTAACTGATAGAATAAATAATAATCTAATAATTACCTAATATGATAATAATATTAACTTGGTTGATTATCATAATTACCGAGAAGAAAGTTTCCGAAAATTCCCCTGTCTTTACCCAGCTCCAATTGAATAAATAATTCTCCAACAAGAATGCCTGTACTGGATTTGACAGGGAGCCTCAAGTTTGATTCCAGGCGCACATCGAGGTCATCTTCAATGAAGACACTCCCAATCAAAGATGGAACTCGCTGATTCAGATATCTTCTAAGGATTTTCCAGTTGGCTTTTTGCAACGAAACTTTCAATCTCTCAACAGAGAAAGGTTTCCTGAGATTGTGTATGTGCTTTTGTCCAAAGTGAACAACTGAAATCAGAAAAAATCAACTATTTGAATAAATCCGAATAAATGGAAATTAATATACACAATGGAAATTTTGGATTTGTAGTTTCACTAAAGGGTCCGGAGGGGATAAATGAAAAATTTGAATAGATATAGAAATTTATTATTCACAAAACAAAGGAGTTCCGCAGGGGGAGGAATAAACCAAAAATGTTTTTAAAGTATACCCTCGAAAATTTACGAAAACTAAAGTCAAGACTAATAAAATGCTATTCAATGACCAGTAGATATCACTTTCTCCAAAAACATTGGGTTCGCCCCCTTCTCTTGGCGCCCAGATCAAGTCTTTCATACATCTATGTTGAACCCTGGAGATCTTAGTGAGAGAAGCCATCCACAAAATTATATCTTAATATCTATCAATAGGTTGGAGAGTGAAGACGGGTATCAACCTATAGCTTAATCCACTTTCTTCCAGACATTTTGGGAGTCAGTCAGTCTTGACCAAGCTCTCGCTTCGCGAACTTGACTCTGTTTTGAGCCAGATTGTTTTTCTCTTTCTACAACTGTATTGTTCACTTGAGTAGTGCAATGACGGAGACTCCTCCGCGACATACAAGAAACTGAATGGGGACTATCCACTAACCCGGAAGTAGTGAAGCTCGCAACCGGGTTGTCTGCTACACCGTCTGGCGACTCGCTGACTAGTCTGGCTGAGTCGCTAGAGGAACAAGCGACACCTGCGTCTGATGAGCAATCCGCTGACTCCCGCAAAGTTGGAAAAGTCCCTGTGTCTCCCAGACCGGAGGACGACCCTCGTCTGCTCAGAACTTTTTTCAATAATAATCTTGAAGTGACTACTCAAGACTTGACTACTCAAGTGAACGAGAATCCGTAACAAATGTTGTCGTGATAATTAGTAAGCATTTTCGACTTCCCCTCGCTTTACCGGTTCCATATCTGACAACAGCGCAAAATTTCTCAACCGTCTAATTTCTTGGCTACTATTGTAGTTGTAGAATACTTCACTTGCCTTGATAGGCTAGATAAGAGGCTTGGTGATTCTATTATTAAGAATTATTTGGGGCTTATTTAATACAGCATGACTTTGTTGGTTCAATTAACCAGATTGGTCCTATGGTCCATTGAACCAGATCAATCAAAACAACAATTCTTTACTGCGGTATATCAAGGACGAAAATGTGCTGTTTTAAAAGTCGTGGTAGTTGACATAGGACTGTATCATGTTAAATAGAGAGTATTAAAAAATGGAACTAGTCAAGTAATTTACCTTGTCCACTTTGCTTCTTGGTACTATATCGTACAGGAGTGTAATATTGCTGATTCAAAGGTTGCTTGATGTCGCTAAAATTATATTCTACAAAATAGACAGCTCCTGGTTGTTGGCATTGTTTTTTATTGTCTCCTAGGATCAAAAGAATAATTAAAATAAATTCAAAAAATTCTATAATAAAATTTTGCATTTTATTGGAAGAGTTGCAGTACCAAGAATTCTATATACACCTCGGTGTATAAACACCTATGCTATATAGACTGTTTAATGAATACAGTGAGCATGTTCATTCACATGTGATAGTGGAGTGAGAAGGTAACTTGTAAAGATGTTATTCCACATTGAATTCACAGTGAAATTAAATTTGGTTGCTTCAATGATTTTCCTCCTTCATCACAATAAAATAATATTATCTAGACGGTTCGTATTTATCAACAGATTTAGAGATTAATTTAGAAATTCTAATATCTTACTTATTCAGACTATATTATTGATCACTGCTGACTCCATACAATCTATTCTATATCAATTAACTTGGCGTTATCTACCTCACTACTTACTCTATTCTCTAAACCTAAACTATAATAATAATATTCCACTTTTATATTGGTACTCGACTTCCAATATACCGTGGGTATTACTTTTCTGTGAATGTCTTAAATAGCATGTGCTTCATAGGCTAATGATTTAATTATTTGACAAAATGAGTATTTAACGATAAGTGAGAACTTATTTAAGCGTCATGCCTGTAGACTTCATTGTTCTTTTGTAATAAGTGAATGAAAACTTCAATAATAAAGAACTCACCAATGTTGCGAACTCTCGTAAATGATTCTTTTGAATCTTTCTTACAAACGTTCGTTGACACCAGTTTCAAATAATCAACCGTTATCCGACAACAGTTTACGGATCTGAATGCTGCCTGTAGGAGCCTCGATTCTGAAACAGAATTCAAATAAATCTTCTACTAACTCGAATCTTGTATACTGTAGGTGTAGAATTATCATTAAACTGCACAAATAATTATAAAAATGAATGTCTGTAGGGATGAAACTTTGAGAATATGTTATGTGAATATCAGCGAATGTTTCTGACCAGAAAGTTTAACCCTAACTCAATTGGTTTCCTCCCCATAGGCTCAAAAAGGTTCCCATATAAACCTTAAAGAGAGGACAATTCTATTGAGCAGATGACAGGAGAACTTGGTGTTGCTGATAATGGCTTATTTCTGCCACATGCATAAGTTTTAATATGGTTGATTGAAGACACAAATCGATTATATTACAACATCTGCTGAGCCACGACCGACTTCAGTATTTTGATACCGAGACTAAGCTATATCATCCAAGGGAGATCCCACAGCTATTTTTCAAGAAAAAACTGTTCACATAAAAGCAAATATCATGATTCACTTGATCAGGTGGTCATGATGATATTGGTTTTCAATGGGCACAGAAGAGCGAGGTCCCAGAGACAGCACCGCAACTGTGATTAGCGGTTGATCAGTACACACTGGAGGCAGTTGCAGCGTCGGCACCGTGACTGCAATCTGCAGCATTTCAATTAGTACAGCCACGGTAGCATGGCGACAGCCGAACGCAAAACTGCCTCTGACTCATTTGTATCTGTAGTCTGCTATGCTTCACTGCGTTAGCAATCGCGATGTGCTGGATGAAACTGCTGCTTGAGTGTACCTAAGCTCAATTAAAAATATTTCCCATATATTAAAACAAGTGAGAAGCACGGGTTGCATGCTAGACACATAAAACAATAATATGGCCAGATAGATCGATCTTACCTTCTGACGCAACATTATGATTTTCTCTAGATCCGTCTTGTGATTCCGATTGGGATTCTTCACGTGAACTGCGCGCCGAGGTGATGACTGATTTCTCCTTACAGTCAAGTTTACAACTCTCTTTAGCGGATGACGTTTGTTTATCAGCATCATTTGCTTCTACTGCGTCTTCTTGCAACTAAAAATCAAAATAATAGATTAAGTTACTCCATTTATAATTTTTAAAACATAATTTATCTGAAGGTTTCATATGCAAATGCCATATTATACTTCAAGCTATAAAATTAATTCATCAATTTCTAAACAATTCATGCTTAAATAAATTATACTTCATGCTATAAAATCTTCATGATTGATAATAAAGTTAATCACTATGATTTACACTGCTATTTAGGATACACTTTGATAAGGCCTGCTTGAATTTGAATAATACAGCACAGAAAAATAATATTATCATTACATACACTATTATAATACTGTAAAAGTCAGAAAAGTGCATATAAAAGAATTGTATTATACCAATGTATTCCTGTTATTCAAATTCCTTGTTACATTATCTGCTGCTCAATTCCTTGAGAATTTCCTTTTTAGCTCAAATTCCATTCCATAAATAGAAGTGTTATAATATTTATATATAACGACCAAATACTTATAATGAAATAAGTTAAATCACCTTTTCTTCTACTTTTTCAAGTTGTGGCTGAATTTCATCAACTGATAAGGAGTCGAACAGGATACTTTCAGCTGGAGAGACTGACTTCAGAGTTTCCATAGCAACTTGTTTTTCACCGGATGAAACGTCAGCCCCTGCAAGAATATAAAAAGTGCTTATCACATTTACTATAGGCTAGCAATAACCCTTTCTGATGAAACGTTAAGCTGTCGGTCCCGGCTGCCTAAAAAGTAGTCATCTCTCATCATCACCCTTCCCATTACCCACGCACAAGCCTAGAGCTCATGTGGGCATCACCCTCAAAAAGAAGTAACTAGTCGTCAGTACATTCTTCAATCTCCATACTTTTGAAGGAGCTGCATCACAAAACCTGTACCATGGGAATAGTCTATATCAAGAATGGAGAACGTGGAAATTATTTGTTGAAGTGGACCACACGAAAATGAAATGCTCAAGGTCACAGGTTCCACAGTGCACTGTTGCCACTATGGTGACAAAGTCTTCCACCCCTCACTCTATAGTCTATACACAATAGGCAACCCTGTTGGGAGAGAAGGGTGGCGGTGTCAAAAGAAATCTTTAACATTGAGCGTTTCATTTTCGTGTGGTTCACTCTAGTTATGTTTCCCATACTATGGCTCAAAAAGTGAGGTGGAACGATATGTAAGAGTTTCCTTATAAAAGAAGCTTGAGTAATATCATTATTTGAATGTTTGAAACATAATTTCTAAATTAAGAGTCACATCTACAAACTCCTATTTCACCACAATATTGTGATTGCACAATACTTCCCGCGAGCTTTCTAATGGGAAAGTATCATTAAGATCTCTCCACTAAAAATCAATTATTACAAGTAAAGAGAAATATAATATATGGACTTCACTTTAAAAAATTCCAGCTTTCAAATGGGAAGAAACGAGCTTTCTATAGTCTGTTCACTGAAACGAGGCAGTGCGCGTAAAAGAAGTGTGGGTGTGTGCATCGGAAAACAGCTGGACGACCGAGTCAAAGGCATACTAAATTTCTCTCGCTTTAAATCCGTATTAGCTGAATACGCGATTAGTTGCATACGCTGAAATGTGAACATGCCGTAATGCAATACACTCACAAAAGACACACACACAAGCTCACTCGGTTTTTTTCATTCACTGACTGGTTTCGGTAAACAGACTACAAATGGGAAGGTATCATTAAGGTGACCTCTCCACTACAAATCAATTATTACACGTTAATAAAAATATATTTAGACTTTACTATAAAAAATTACAAATAAACATTCATAACATACTTAATTTATAGGAATGACTTACCAGTAAGATAGTCCATCAAAACAGCCTTGTTATTTCCATGAGTAGCGACTGCACTGCTTGGATGATGTGGAAACGAACTATGGCAGCATGACGTAGATTTCGTTGCTTCTAATGGCATGGTCTTTCTGAAAACTTCATCTTCATACAACGATGAGAACATAGCATTCCTTAGCTTTTCACCTTTAGACAGAATACTGTCCAAATCCATGTTGGATTTGATAGAATTTGGATGTGCAACAGGATGAGTCTTGTCTTTTAGAATGAGTTCACAACTTTCAATTGCTTTAGGAGGCTTTTTCTTTTTTGATTCGTCCATTGAAGAGCTTTTTGAGAATAACTGAGATTCCATTTTATTTTGCGCGTTTTTCAGCATCCTTGAATGTTTTTTACAAATTTTCAGAGTTTTCCCTTTCTTTTTGTTTTCTTCCAGGATTGGATCAACAAATAAACCATTTGCAGACAATTTATTCTCTTTTTCTTCGTCAGTTCTTGACTTCATCCACAAACTGAAACCAATGTGTAAATCTCCGATTCGGTTACCAAAACTATTGATTATAGGAAAATAGCTTTGATACATTCTTTCCTTGACCAGATTTTTCAAGTCTGTCACAGTTACAGTTCCAATTTTTTCGTAACATTTCGACTTGATCACAATAAATTCTAGGTTTTCACAATTGTTCAAATAGTTCTCGAGCATTGTTAGACTAGTCCGCACATCGAAAGTTACTGTGTAGTCTTTGATGAGAAGAGACGATAAGGACCACTGGGACTTCTCACGATGAGTTACATCCAATGGCCTGTAAAAGATCATTGCATGAGATTGGACTAATTTATTTATTAATAAATTATTATTATTCATTTTTTGATAATTTCTCAATTATTTATTTATAATTTTGCAAATCGTAAGAAATTAATGAAAATCCCAAAATGTCAGGAAGGAAGTGGAATAGCTATGGGTTGATGGAGATGATGGATTCATATAAAATTTTTAAAGATCCATGGATGGAGATTAGACTAATATTGATATACTTACTCTTTGATAAAAAATTAAAAAATAATAAATAAAATATTATTGGTCTACTATATACTACTACTACACTCATCATCAAATCATTTTCATCTGCAATCTATAAATCTACGAATACATGCGATACCAGTTGATATTATAATTTAGAATCAGGTTGCTTCTGTGTGATAAAGTGGATCTTGAGTAATCTTGCAAATAATGTGAGGTAACATAGCATCCCCCATTTGATTTCTAAACATAATAAATGTAATATGTGTTTGTGTACTAACCTGAAAACTACTGGATTCGACATGCCCCACCAACGGCATTCAACGTACACATCTCCGGGTGGCTGTCGGCACCAGATCAAATCATCTACTTTAACTGTCAGATGTCCGTTCAACTTTCCCTTTACCAACGGCGGTAAAGATAAGTGCTCCGTGCTCAAAGACATGTCAAAAGATGACGTTCACAACCTGGAATAAAAATTATTCCACACATTAACTTATGCTATATAAGGTAGGCCTACTAGTTATTAAAATATTGAATACAAGTTTAAAAACTACTAACAAGGAGATTGTCATCGAGACATCAGATTGACAAACCAATCATGAGGTCGATGGTTTCTGGTGTGATTTAAAAAATTAGTTTCACTCAGATAATTTCTGCGCACTAAGAAGGGGGAAAATGAGAACTGAGGGATGCAATCCCTACTCTTTCTCACTTTACTTGTTTTTGGATATTGTTCTTTTTGACAGGTCTCAAGTCATCATAAGCCTGTTATTGCATTGGAACTTCTTGTCTGGTTGGGCACAAAACTGTTCAAGTAACTATGACCTAATTATAATAATTCCGTGTAACCTGGCTGGCTCAGGTCTGGTGTCAGAGTTTTCAGGTCACTCCTGATCAGTTCAGGGTCTGTGACGTGACTTAACGACTGTTTTTAGGCAGCCGGGACCGACGGCTTAGCGTGTCCTCCGAAACACGAGGAGTGGCTCGAGCTAAAATCTCACGGTCTGAACTGGGTTCGAACCCGGGACCTCTAGGTTACAAAGCCAGCACTTAACCCACTCGGCTATGTCCACTAGAGTATGAACTAGAATATTCAAAACTGTCCAGAAACAGGTAAATTTAACATTGGTTTCCCAATACTCCCAATGTCAAGGCTGTGTCCCTCCATTCACTTGAAACTCTACCACTTTAACCCCTATTGACCCCTGATCATTAGACTATACAAAAATAAGCAAAAATTTAAAACCTCAAAAGTAGACCTATTCATGATAAAAGTATAGGCCTACGAATTAAAATGTAGACATTTTTAATTTCTATTATTTGGCATTGCGGTTATAGTGGCGAAGCGTTGTATACTTATTTGGTATTTCCTATAGGAAATATACCCGGCGATGCCCACGATGAAGTATACCACGCACGGTTATAGAAGCCCAGATAGGCAAATGTAAAAAACTGTTTTTCTCAGCGGCCAGGGACAGTAGGCGTTGTGTAACTTAAGTTTTTAATGACCAAGTTAGGTTCCAAGTCCTAGGACTCAAGTTGTACAAAAAGTCCTAGCGTGTAGACGGCAGAAGTCCTAGGATTTGTAAAACACATAGTCTACGTGTAGATGCAATGCAGTACATCCATAAATCCTAGGACAAAAATTTAACACTTGTCCCAGCTATTCACATGTTTTCCAGTCTTATTGTAATCTTTTCCCAATAATTACATTTACAGAGCATGATTCGCTCTTTAAAGCGAATTTAAATAAGGGAGATTAAACTATTTAACAAAAACAATTTTTTAGAAAAATAATTTATAAAATGTTTTGCTCATGCATTAGCCGACTAGGCTTACTTACAAAAATGTTGAGAGCGAGTAGATAGGTTGTATTCTCAAAGTATTCAATTAGGCTACAGTATTTTAAAACTTTTGATGTGATTCGTACCACAGTTGTATTCTAACCTGAAAATTGATAGTACAGTAAACAAAAACAACCACTCAAACAGCGGGAGCGGTAAACAACCCAAATGGCGGGTTCTGGGATACGATGAATTGCAGTGCACCGGGGCAAGTTCTCAAGGAACGCCACTATTTGCCGTCTTTGGGAACAACAGTAACTTAGTGGTGCAGCAGAATTTTGTGGTGTACCATGTTTCTTCAGAAAGTAACCTAAAGTGAAGTAGGCAAAGTGTAATCTGGTGATCATAGCAAAGACAAAATCTATAATATATAACTACGATATATAACTAAGTCGTTAAATAATTGTCTTTAATTCAAGCTTGACGTCATTGGGCGGCTTCTATCTACCCAACTTTGAACATGTCCGAAATCCGAATATCCTATTTGTCTGTGGTTTTCAACAGGTAGTCCAAAATGAAAACTAGAAAGACGTCTCCAAACTATTTGCTTGAATAAAGAAACAGGTATCACATTTTTGCGGAAGAAACTTCATTGCCTCTTATTTCACAATTTGCTGTTACTGTAGGATGTTTATATCATGAACCAAATTTTTCGTGAATGAACAAATATTCTGAATTTGATAAAGACTTACTTTGCAGAAGTGTGTTCAGAAATAATAGGATATAAAACTACACTAAATTCAATACTTAGTGCCGTTACACACACACCGATATTGGACGGTCGGTTTTTTCTGGCCTTCCACAATTCCAATAGTGGTGCACTGGATAGAATGGGTGCTTGCACACGCCGATATTTAAGACCGATTTCACTTTTTAGTCACCAGAGCTCCATGCGTGGGAGAGAGACAGAAAATCAGCTGGCATAATCTTGTCTCTCTCCCACACGCATGGAGCCACAGGTGGCCACGCCGCTTGGTCGGAAAAAATTGGTGTGTGTGCAAGCATCTGGACGGCCGGTAAATACCGGTGGCTTTTTTACCGACCGTCCAATATCGGTGTGTCTGCAACGACACTTATAGCAGGATCCAATTCAACTTGTCAGAAATCAGCTGTTTCAAAGAGCAATATCACAATACTTAACCTACAAATGCTGAATCTCGCAGATTATTGAAAAGGTCTTTTAAAAAGTTATTCTTTGAAAGGTCTTCTTTAAAAAGGTCTTTTAAGGACTTTAAAGGTTCTTTAGACTTTCAAGCCTTTTGATTATTTTGTCGAAATCACTGTTTAATTATTACTGGATCAGCTGATTTATGACAAGTTAATTGGCTCCTGCTATACATATAAATATAATTCTTTTCAAGAAAATCTAATTTAGTACAAAATGGCGATAACAGAGTTTTCAGCAGAACGCTTTCAATTTCAAATAAATAAGGATCTAAATCAGGAGAGAGCCTCGTAATAATTCTGCCATTTCTTCATAATTCTCATAATTCTGATCAATACCGGTACGTCAGGCTACATCTGTGTACAAATATTATTCAACTGTAAACAACCAACAGTGTACTTGAGTAATTTTGTAAAAAATGGAAGCAAATTTTTTTAAATTGTCTAGTAAGAGAAGCTACTTTCTCGCATCTACCCTTCCAACTCCAGAAGTTGAAAACAAACCAGAGTACCTCGTGTGTAATCTTGACCATGTTTTCTGTTCCATACTCAACTTTCATTTGAGTTGGTGAGAAATAACCTCCAGGATCGATATCAGTAATCAGTATGTCATCAAATCAATTAGTTATAAGAATATAGGTAATATTTTAAATGTATGTCATTTTAATGTAGAGGGAATGAGCAGATCAAAAGGTGAGTGTCTCAGTAGACTTGCCCTGAACAATAAAGTTGATGTGTTAGCAATTCAAGAAACACACATAGAGGAACCAGACAAGAATACTAGAGGCAAGATCCCTGGATACACACTAGTTGATGCTATTGGCCATAGGACCTATGGGGTGGCTACTTATGTGAGGCAAGGTATTTCTAAGGTAACAGTTGCCCACAAGAGTTGCACTGAAGATATATTTATACTGGCAATAGTCATCTCTGGAACAACAATAGTTAATATTTATAAACCTCCCAACACCCAGTGGGGTGACTCTGTGCTACCAGTTTTTGATCACCCAGTCCTATATGTGGGAGATTTCAATAGCCATCACAATGAGTGGGGTTATGCAGTGAATGACAGAAATGGTGAGAGACTGTCTGGATGGGCAGAAATGAACAATATCTTTTTGATATTTGATGCAAAGGATTCCAGCACTTTCTTCTCAGCACGTTGGGCCCGAGGTTACTCGCCAGACCTGAGTTTCTGCTCCTCAGATCAGAGTGGCAAGCCAATGCACACCAGCAGAAAGGTTTTAGGAAATTTTCCTCATTCGCAGCACAGGCCTGTACTGGTGGTAATGGGGATATTGATTCCTGTGGTTAGATCTCACCCTCGGCCAAGGTGGAATTTCAATAGAGCTGACTGGAAATCCTACTCTGACAGGCTTGAAACTGCAATCCGTTTCATTCCCCCTCTAGTAAAAAATTACGATCGATTCGTGGGGTTGATTCTCTCTTCAGCAAAAAAGGCAATCCCGAGAGGGTTTAGAAGAGAGTATGTTCCAGGCTGGAATGAAGAGTGTGACAATCTTTACAAAGAGTTCAACAATACTGGTAACCCTGAGACCGCTGACCAGTTGATTCAGAACCTCAACAAAGCTAGGCAAGATAAGTGGGTGAAAACAGTTGAATCTCTTAATTTCACCCACAGTAGCCGTAAATCCTGGTCACTGCTGAGAAAACTCTCTACTGGAAAGCTTATGACAAAACAAGCATTGTCTCATCCAGATCCTGGAGCTATACTTAAACATATTGCAGGTCTTTCCAAATCAAGTCACCAACCCTCAGACAAACTTATTTCAGATGAGTTTAACATTATAAAAAAGAGGAATGAGGCTCCACTGTAAATTTCAAGATAATTCCCTACTGATGAGCTAGAGATGGCTAGTTCTTTGATGCCTAGTGGAAAGGCTGCAGGCCTGGATGGAGTCTTTCCTGAATTTCTGAAAATACTGGACCTAAAGTGAGACTGTGGCTCCTCTCTTTTCAACAACATAATGTCTTGTGGGGACCTGCCAGCAACCTTTAAAAGATCCAAAATAATTGCTGTGCGGAAGCCAGGCAAAGATCAGAGCTGTGTCAAAGTTATCGACCTATAGCCCTTCTCAGTGTTAGTTATAAGCTGCTTGAACGTCTACTATATAATAGACTAGCACCAATTCTGAATGAATTCATCCCAGTTGAACAAGCAGGTTTCAGGACTAGCCGAAACTGCTGCGACCAAGTGCTGGCCCTCACATCATTCATTGAAAATGGATTCCACAAGAAAAAGAAAACTGGTGCTGCATTCATTGATCTGTCTTCAGCTTATGACACCGTTTGGAGGAAGGGGCTGTTGGTTAAACTCTACAAGCTAATCCCATGCAGGGCATTACAGCGCCTCTTGAATTCTATGTTGAGCAACAGGCTGATCAAGGTCTTTCTGGGCCAGAAAGAAAGTAAGTTCCGCACACTGAGGAATGGCCTACCACAGGGTTCAGTGCTGGCACCCCTGCTATTCAATGTCTACACTAGTGACATTCCAGCAACACAGTCTCGAAATTCATCTATGCCGATGACATTGCCCTGGCTACACAAAATGATGACTTGAAACAAACTGAACTCTCACTCACCAATGATCTCTCAATTCTCAATGATTATTTTAGGACTTGGAAGCTAAAACCCAACCCATCAAAGACCGAAGTAGCTTGTTTCCATCTGAACAACAGACTTGCCAATACTGAACTGAATGTCTCCTTCAACAATGTTCCTCTCAATCACAACAATCGGCCGCAGTATCTGGGAGTCACACTGGACCGTACCTTGACATTTAAGAGTCACTTAACCAAGACTGCCGCAAAAGTAAGAACCAGGTCAAACATAGTGCAGTATCTTGCAGGAACATCATGGGGGGCCAATGCTAGAGTTCTACGGACCTCTGCATTATCCCTGGTATACTCTGCAGCTGAGTATTGTGCCCCTGTGTGGCTAAACAGTGTCCATGTTAAGAGCTTGGACGTTGAACTGAATAGGGTTATGAGGACCATCAGTGGTACCCTCATGGCCACACCTATTCCGTGGCTCCCAGTGCTGTGTAACATAGCCCCACCCAATGTAAGACGTAGGGCATACCTGAAGAGAGAGTATGAGAAGATTATCAAAGAGCCCAAACTCCCAATTATGCAGGATCTGATACCCCACCCCAACCGCCTCAAGTCTAGGCACCCACCAATGCAGACAGCCTCTCAGTTGATTGCTGAAGATTATACAGTGGATAAAGGGTGGAATGCATCTTGGGATAACTTCACTGGGCAGAACTCCTCTCTTATAAGAGACCCAACAGCACAGGTGAGTGGTATGTCTCTCCCTCGGAAACAATGGTCTCTCATCAATCGTTTCCGCACAGGAGTGGGTAGATGTAATTATTGGCGGTCAAAATGGAGCATGACAGATGACCAAACATGTGATTGTGGGGCGGTAGTACAAACCATGAGGCACATTGCCGAAGAGTGCCCCTTGCGATTTTCCCCTGATGGCGTTGAGGGTATACATAATGTCAGTGATGAGTCTGTGGAATGGCTCAAAGGGTTGGATCTAGCTCTGTAATCATTCAAAACCATTTGATGCATGCTACTAAGCACAAAGCCCTTTTATCTTAGGTATTTTATCTACTTTTTTCATTTGTATTTATTGACGTGAGTAAATAGTACTCTATATCTTTGTTTGGATGATAAATGCTGACATAACCATACGATATATATATATATCAAATCAATTCATTCGTCATTTTGATTAGCCTGTAGTACTGAGTCACTACGGTACCTATGTGAAATAGTATCAATCTCACATGATAAAGTTTTTATATTAATCATCTGGAGGTAGCACTGATTGAAAAAGCTGGGTTCCGCCAATTTTTTTTTTCAATAGTATACTGTTCTTGAAAAAAATTTCAATCCCCACTTTATTGCTAACAGCTAACTTAACTTTTTTGGTACTACATACTGTATTGGAAAAAAAATATTTCTAACTTTATTACCAACTCAACGAACTTAGACGGAACACTAATCCTGCTAGCAGCCCTAGCTTGTGCTACCTCCAGATGGATATATTTAGCTCAGTGTATTTCAGAAATGTAATAACACGGTGGCTGATTGAAAAGAGTTACTGCTGTGTGAATAACGAGTTTCTTAGGCCCGATTTCACCAACAACTAAACGCTTCGTTATGAGATAACTGACCTTGGAGCTATTTTTAAAAGGGAGCTGAAGATCTCAATGTTCCCAATGTTGAAAGCGGATGACGCCATTCAAATTTGAGTCTCGAGTTTTGAAAGTTTATTGTATAGTTTGCGGTATAAATCAAAATTTTTGGAAAATATGGTTAATATTCACGGTAAAGTACAACATTTTTGTGTTTTCAGGTTGGTTTGGGTACAAGAAGGTTTACTCATTCTTGGAATAATGGCCGACATAATCGTATACGCCTTTCCGTTTCTGCTTCTCCCCTACCTATAAGGTTATGTTCGTAACTCCATTGCAATAGCCAATCACAGAAGCATGGGCTCACGTCTCACGTGTGACCTATAAAATATAACCTAGAAAATAGATCACTGTTCATGTTGAGGAGTGTTTAGTGTTGTGTTTAATTGAAAATAAAAATTAGCCTAACAACTTTAAATAATAAGAATTATTGTATAGTTTTCGATTTTGCATTTCCATATTAACTCTAAAAACTCTAATACAATATAACAAAATTACCTATTCATAAAATTTGTAGACAAATTGATGTTTTTGTTGTGGAATCTTTCCTTAATAGAAAACACTTTTTGAAATTGTCAAACTCCACTTTAATAAACACAAAGTGTAACAATACACAAGTGTATTGTGTTTATTAAAGTGTTTTCTATTATTTATTAACATAATAGTAAAAACCGCTATTGATCTAATATCAACATAACATACAACAGACAAGTTTCGATTCATCAGTAAACAAAACTCCGCCATATAAAGGTCAATTCCCACATTGACGACAACGACACGACGACGACATTCTCATTTTGTTCTGCGCATGCGTCACCAGCCCACGCTCTGATTGGTCCATCCTTTTAGATCTTCTGACCAGCCGAATTTCTAGGTTAAGTGACTAGGTGGAAAGTTTGAATGTTCGCTGTTCGGAATCAATTGTCAATTAATATTAATAATATTGGTACGACAATATAAATATAATAATCAGTAAATAAAATTATAATACAAACCTTTTCAAGTCATACCGGTACTGCAATTTTGAGAATTGAGAGCTTGATAGCCAACAGCTACAGCTATCATTAATTTGTAAACAAAGATAGACATGGACCAATCAGAGCGTGGGCTGGTGACGCATGCGCAGAACGAAATGAGAATGTCGTCGTCGTGTCGTTGTCGTCAATGTGGGAATTGACCTTTACCCTTAAGCACGGTCTACACGCAACGATAAGTTTGTCAAACTTTAGTCGTTCCAACTAGTTTGAAGCAAAGTCGTAGCGTGTAGATGGCGAAATTAAGAGTTGGTCAAACTTAAGTCGTCCAACAAAAGAGGTATCATCTTGGAATCTTTTGGACTAAAGTTGGAACGACTTTTTTACGTGTAGACGGCTGTTCAAACTTATCGTCCCTCTTTAACCTATTAACCACATATGACAACGATCACGACGACGACAGCGACATGACCACAATTTGGAGAATTTGGATCCAGGTACGAAGTTTGAAGCAATGCTTGAATTTCGAATCAATTGTATTAAAATATTATGAATATAAATATAATAATTGTAAATTAATAATACAAACCTTTAGCGGTGCCGGTACAATAAATTACCAAATTATCAGTAGATATCAGATTGAAATTGATTCAGAATTTTGAAATCGGTACTGCTAGTTTCTGATATAAAATTATGTATTTGAATATTTGAATAAATATTGAACTTGAATGCTTGAAAAGTTCTTAATAAATTTTATTTACAGTATTTTTACAATAAATTACAATATTATCTGAGGGATATAACTTTTGATAGAACAAATTTTGAGATCGTTTGCTAGTTTATTATATAATATTATTTATTATTTCTTTTTATGTATAAAATTTTGAACTTCTCTCATGTGTTCAGTTTATTTCCTTTCTTTTTTGAAAGGAAAAAGAAAGGATGTTGAGGCAGGTATCTGTGGGGAAGAATAATTATTATGTCCTGCTTGATTTGAATAAAGTTATAATTATCAGTGTTGTATTATTGCAGAGGTTCCTTTAAAAAGTTAAAAGATAATAGGATACAACTGTAAAATTAAATATCAACATAACATAATAATTTAAATTAATTCAATATCATAATTATTATGTAGGTTATTGATTACATGGTATGATGAATGACGTGTACTTTTAAGTACCGTACCGTAAATTATGTTCAAGTTTTACTACCCTAGCATATATATATTTTTAACACAACATATACAAGACATTAGAACCAATAAAGCTATAAATTAGCGGGCTTATGGATAAGATGCGTTACTGTATTTTGTTATACAAATAGTTACATCCATTCAGTACCGGTACCAAAGTAGCAGTCACTCGACTAGGTTAGGTCGGTGTCAAAGAGTCTCTTTTCCATCCATTTCTTCAGTTCTCAATTTTTTTATTCTTTTATATAATATGTAGTAAAGTTAATTGCGTTCAGATAATAATATTATAATAAGATTTTCATATTATAGGCTAGTATACAAAGACGATAACAACTGACAAAACCCGGTAGGTTATTATAGCAATAATAATTATGAAGTAGGCTACTTTAGTTCCATTTCATAATTTCATATTAAATGAATTATTAACTTTTGGGTTTTGAGATTTTTCTCTTTTTAATAGCCAAATTGTTTTCTTTATAATATTGTTCTGACAATTTTCTCTTTTTAATAGCCATTTGTTCTCTTTACAAATTTATTGTTCTTTACGACTGGAATTTTTCTCTTTTTAATAATAATTAATCTCTACACCATTTTGCACGATGTCGCTTTTTTATATTATTTTTTTCTTTTTAACAGAAAACTCAATTTGTCAGCAATATAGTCTCCTCCATCGCAGATATTGACATACTGAGTGTAGAAAGAAGTCGTATGAAAAGAGGTACGACTTTTTAATAAGTCGTAGCGTGTAGACGCGATGCAACTCATCCAACTTTGCTTCAAACTAGTTTGAACGACTAAAGTTTGACAAACTTATCGTTGCGTGTAGACCGTGCTTTAACGAACTGTTTCAGAAGTAACTGGCCAAAATTGGGCAGTTAATTTTTCTAACAGACCGTTAGTCTTCCATCTGTTACGGCGTGTGGTAAAATCAAATTTTGTCACCAGTCAGTGTGCATTGCCCTATTTGTTTGTATAGAGTAGATCATCATATGTTCCAACCTGCCCTCAGTAACCTGGACGTCTACTATAATCGTAAAAACCAAGCCAGCTGATAGTTAATAAATTGTAGTTTCGAACATAACCTTATATATTATCTTCTGGGGAGAAGCAGAAAGAAAAATCTAGCAAAAATGTTGTATTTTACCGTAAATATTAACCATATTCTCACAACAGTTTTGATTTATACCGCAAAAGATACCATAAACTTTCAAAACTCTTCATGAAAATTGAATTTAACATAAAGGCTCAGAATTCAAACACAGCAGCAATATTCAGTCCAAGTAAATTCGGCCAATGAGATCGAGACACCGCTCCCTTACCTTAATATTGCGATAACGTATAGTTAATGAAACGAATAGTTAGCGTGGTTTGGTGAAATCCGGCCTTAATGATAACTTGAGTAACCTGTCCCACTAATAATAATTCCGTTTAACCTGGCTGGCTCAGGTCTGGTGTCAGAGTTTTCAGGTCACTCCTCATCAGTACAGGGTCTCTGACGTACTTACGTACCTAACAACTGTTTTTTAACTACCTGTCCTGAACCGCCGACTCTTACCAATCAAGTGACTTAAATTTCTATTTGTAATTGTCGATAATTAGTAAAAATGGCTATATTTAGAGCATTATCGTTTGTGTTTATGTCATGATCTATCCAGGAATCAAGGGCATTGGTCGGAAAATTGGAAATAACCCAATTAATTTCAGCAAAGTAGATGATGCTGAATAGTAGGAAAAGCATACCGGTATGGTAAATGAATAATATATAAAACAGAATCAGATGCAAAAACTATAATTTTTTCTAATACACCAATGAAGTTGATTATTACATAATAATAGGGTGCTTCCTTGATTCAAAATCTAAGAGATAATGAGTCCTATAACAAGTTAGTACAGTAAAGTAAACATACAATGAAAGTAAAATAATGGCAAAAATACAATAATTGGCAATCTAGCAGGAAATACAAATCATACTTCATTTATAATGCAATAATTAAGGTACCTAATTTATAACTGTTAATAATGTCGATTCATAATAATAATAATGTCAGAATAGACTGGAAATTAAGCATAATATTAATAAACTGTTGGATAATTCAAGTTGATTCAGGACATAAGAACAATTACAATCAACAGCTCTATAGAAATATATTTTCAAGCCAATAAATATTCCAAAATCAAACGTAAATATTTTAAAACGAAACTGCAAAAATCAATTTTGAATAATCAAAGAGCACTAACAATTTTTTGAATCAATGATTCAATACATAAATATTAGCACATTTATATTTCATCACTACTTTTTCAACATCAGACTTGATAAGGGAATGTTTGAAACACAATACGTTACTATAAAATTCATGTTCCAAAACACGTTTTTTCAATTTATATGTATTTTCGACTAGAGAACTGATTTCAAAAAAATATATTGAACATGAATACTACTGTAAAATGTTAATGCTGCCTTAATACCCTCTTCTTTAGTAATAAGAGCATTTTAAATTATATTCAACGATAAATTACTGGTAACAATTTTTCTTCACAGACAAGAATTTGAAAAATATGCACAACATGATGCAAATGGAATAAAAACCATGTGTCATAAAATCTATAAAAATAGAATTTTCGCATAATTAAATATTTTAAACAATTTAGGTGATCCTGTATGACGTCAATCGCTATTATCTTGATAACAGCAATATCTATTCCTAGTATTCATGTATACATTTTAAATTTCAAAGTACATAAAATATAAAATCTAAACTCAACAAATAGTAATTATCACAAACACAATATACATTATTAATATTGATCAAGTAACTAAACCATTTTCTATTATAAATTTATTCAATTGAAAACTAATTTTCACAAAATAATAATATACAAAAGATCCTCAGCAACATTTTCTGTCGTAGATATTATTAACTGATCAACAAACAATTGAGTAAAAACGTGAGTTGGAAAATCCTTAATAATACACATCAATTTGAGAGCTACTGGTATTGGATAGTTAACATCAATTCAATGTGACAGCTGTATGATCACGATTATAACGGTACAATCAATTATTGTTGGACATAGAGTCTCCACACAAGTGAACGTACAACACCGATTACAGGAACACAGAACTCAACACATTGAAGTATTTACGTAATAATTACGGAAATGGAAACGAAGAATTGACACTATTCAATAGAGCATACTATGTGTAGGTACATTTATTTAGATCATGCAGTCTAGAACAAAATGTAGTTCAAAACATCAATTGAAATTAATAATACACATCTATAATAGACAGCAATTCATAAATATTTTCCTGAATAAACATCTAAAACATTCAATAAACAGCTTTTTTTTAAAGCTTGAAGAACATCAATAATTAACGCCCAGTGAGTGATGAAATGTGTGAATGGCATAATTATATTAACATTGAAAAATTACATTTTATATCGTGTATGAATTCCATGGTTAATTTGGTTGGTTGGAAGATAATTTACATCTTAGATGAGTGATAAGATTTGTAAAGGCTCAGTGGAATTATAGCATAATTTCAATTTAGTTCACAAATATATCATTGACTGAAAAATACAATTTTTAAAATCCAGTTTCATAATATTATTGTATAATCTATTTATTTATAATATATAATCCAACATTGATAAAGTAAAACATTTTACTGATAAAACGCTGAAGCGAATTATAGAATCATTAACGAGAGAATTAATGGATTAAAAGCTGAACTTCACTTTAATGATCAGGAAATAATCTAATGTACTAAATACTCATTTCTAAATAACTTAAAAATGTTATGGGAATTTTAAGATGTCATAAAACTACATTAATAAATGAATTTCTTTCATTCAGAAATTTATTGAAACAATCTTACTAATAAATTCCACTGGGCTCAATTTACAGGAACACGATGAAAACCATATCCATTTACAACTAGGCTATATATAATCATTATTCTTTCCAAGTTCCCCTCACCGACAGAATACACCTGTTATTTGGAATCATTAAACATGAATGAATCAGTCATTTTAGCTGTTACAGTACTCAGATTGTTTGAATCTTTGGGATCTCACAATACTGTAGTTCATACTTCATACTGTACTTCATAGTACCGTACTGTGTTGGTGAATTTAGTTCGCTTAACAATCGAAATGAAAAGATGGCTCGATATCAAAAATATATACTGATAAAGAAAAGAAAGAAAAGCAATGAAAGCCTTGCAAGTAGCTCAAAATAATATACACTACAGACAATTATTTCGATGTGAGCGTCAGAACAAACAAGACGGAAGGAAATCGATCACTGGAATTAGCATGAGATCACAAGTCTTTGGAGCTAAGCTTTAAAATTAAAATATGCAAACAAAAAAGAAAATATAAAGAGAAAAGTGTTACCATAATTCAAAGATAATATTGCTACTCACAGCATGAATTCATGAAAATGGCATCAAAATGTGTTTCCAAAACATTTTACCCGTTTTCATCATAGACTTATTAATTGATCATTGATTCGCATTGGAGTGCTCTTAAAAATATAACAATTCTATTTGTAAATATTATTAATTACCGTTCTATTAATTGATAAATGGTTTGATGTATTTGCTTAAGAAAAATTCTATTAATCACATTAAACAATATTCATCTCTATTTAGAGGATTGAATATTTTGCAGTTATTGTGAGTTCAAGTGTTTCATATTACAAACACTACTAAATTTTTGACCATTAATGCTTGTTTCTCTTGCTTTGAGTGTGAACTAGTGTTAATTAAAATTGTTAGTATTGCAATGAGTTTAGTTTAATATTTCCCCTCAAAATAAGAAACTTGTCTTGACTATTACTGAGTGACACAATCCAAGAGCAACCATCATCATAAAAAAATGGAAATCAACAAGGTAATTGTCTAGTGAAGATTTTTTCGATTGAAGAAAATAATGGAAAATTATTGTTCAAGCCAAATGTTGAACGCTCTAAGGTGATGCTTATTAAAATCCAGGTAGTTCAATTGAGCAATAAAATTACGTTTTGGATGAGAATGAAGATTCTCCTACTCAGTGTCTCGAAATATAACATGAGATTTGCATTGAAAATTGAGATTAATTAAAAGAGAATGACTATCATCAGATTATTACAGAACAATAACATTAAAATTTCATATACAGATACCTCGAAAAAAAAAACATCAGTAAGTACAATCAATAGTCCAGTGAATATTTTGGGTAACCAATTGTCAGGACAAATCATTGGACATTAAAACGGAGTTACGAAGCTAGTTTGATAAGAGATTCCATCTATTGCGGTGAATAGTGGCACATTTTAAAACTACATAAAATTTGATTTCAAGTTGATCTGGCACATATTTATAAATCATACAATCAATGGAAGCTTTGCGTACAGAGTTCGTACATAATTAAAACAACTTATTCTAATGACGAGATGTCAAGCACGCAGCAAAAAATGAAACTTTTCAGAATTGGTAACAAGGTATAATATTTTTTTATGAAACATTTATAAATGGTTAATATAATACATGTCAACATTAGCCGGATAATGCTAGTGAAAATAGACTACACAATTGATGTGAGTTATTATTTAATAGAAATCTTATTTTACAATAACCCTCATAGTCACCAAGAACATCGGTTCCCAAACAACATATAAACACTTGACTTAATTTAATTCAACTTCTCTAGGTAGTTAATAATTTTTACTTAATTTTATTTTGACTTCAGTCTTGTGATGTTAAAAATTCAATAATTTCTACATCACAGCCATAGGCCATAAGATTAGAGAATCAATAATTGAAAATCCAAGCACTAGTAACAGGAGAATGAAAGAAAATGCAGTAACCCCGAATTACTTGCGGAATTCTGTGGTACGATCACAAAAAAAAACCAAGAACATTTACAAAAGTTTCAAGAGCAACTGAATGCTGAACGATTTTGAATTAATTTACCTTCAGGAGAACCAATTAATGAAATTAAATTGTAGTTCAACCAGATCAGCGAGTTACTCATTATTAATAAAATTAAAAATAATCATTATATGGTGATCTATAATAATAATAATTATAAAAATTTAACAGATTCTACCAATGTCTTCATTTAATAAATTTTTCAACCAACAACTACATAAGCTAAAAACGCAATCAAAGTTAATCAAGTGGATTCATTCATTCAAAAGTTCACTTTTCAAGACATTAAAGAACAATATTCCCAATTACGTTCTACCATTCGTTTCAACTAAGCACCTCGATTATCAGTCACTTGAGGGTCTAGTGTGGAAGGAACTATAAATATGTACAAAAATTAAGAGAGAATGAATCACGCCGTACGGTATTAGGTAAAAACTATAGGTTATACAGTATATATGCTGCTGGCAACTCGAGGACTATCAAATTTACAGTTAAATGTTATCATGTGAAGATTGAAAACCTGCTTAACCCTAACGCTTATAAAAGTACGAAATAATGCTGTTATTCCATGTAGTACAGAGCACGTGGACGGATAATCAAGGGGCTACTTTTTTCTTTACCCCGAAATATTTCTTAAAGCTGGTGATCATAATGCTCTCGTGAAGGATGACTGTGCTCTCATAACATGAATAAAATTTGGAAGAATTTCATTAACAATAATTATATGAATGATACCTATTATTTTACAGTGAAATACTTTTACATAGTCACTAATGCAAAATAGATATAACATCAAATTTAATAGATTTCAATACTTCTTGACTAAGTGATAAGCAATGCAAAGTGTTTGCATCTCAAGTAACATTTACAATAATTATTCGTCTGTAATCCCAAATACCACGACTAATAATAAGTATTCTTAGCACAAAAATATAGATATATTAGCTTCAAAGATCAAGACATTAAAACTTTCAAAATACAATAAAATATCTATTCTAATAAGCTATTCATGTTTTCACACCAAAACCAATTAATTATTAAGATGCGGTATGAATATAACATCGACTGAGTTCGCTAAAACGTCAATAAAATTATTTGGTTCAAGACAACAACAATATTTTTATGAACAATAAAACATCAAGTTTTACACCCATGAGAGTACATAATGGAACATCTATCGGGGAAGGGATTTATCAGAAAACATCGTGTTTTCACGAAACTTTGATAACATACAGGAATGAAGCGAGCTCCTTGACACGAGAACTTCAACTCATAGAATACAATTTATACAGCTTCAATTATAGAATTGTTCAGTACATGCAAGAGTGCAACAATCACAAGCCATGGATAACAGTATCTACATTATTTTACTAAATGCAAAGTTTTTAGTGAGCATTTGGTGGAAAGAAGGATGGGCTGGTTTGAAATGGAAAAGAAGGTAATTGAAGCAGAGTTAAGATAACTCCTCAGTAAAGATAAATATCAACAATAAAACTATTACACTAAGCAAACATTAATAAGAAATTCTGTTTTTCAAGTGCAGACATTTCTAACTTTCTTTTTTTGCAACAGTTCATAACAAATCGTAGTATTATGAGCAAACTTACTTTTTAAGGTAGTATTCTTCAAGTAACTCAAATTGCATACTGTTGAAAATTGGTGACGAAAAATTGAAGATTTAATGGAGAAAAATAAATGTTGATAAGGATTTATAATCAGTAAAACTTCTACACAACTGTTGTTGGAGTAGGTTATCGATTCTAATTTCAAATATGTAACAATTATTCAACTTATAAATCTCTTCTTCAAATTTATCTCAAAAATTGGGTTCGACGCAGCTTGTACAAGACTGTACTACTCAATAAAATTACATCAACTACTTCATTAAACAAGCAATAAATTTTAGATCCCTCTATTATGAAATGAGAAGTAAAAACGGAAAAAGAGTAAATGATTTGATTAATTGAAAATATGTGTATGAAATTTACAACTTTTATAAAAACTTTCATGATAGTATTAGCAGTAATATGAATGTGAATAAATTTCTGATTAGATAGATAATCCTCCAAATTACTCTCAAGAGAAGAAACATTTGAACAAATTTGATGAAGTCTATCAGATATATAAGAAATTTTCAACTCTTATTATCAACCAAGTTGGGAGATAGCTAGGTACCTAAGCAATCTTGTTCTGAAACTAGTAAGGCTTGAGAAAGATTACATTGTACTAATAATTAATTTATCGTAAAAAATGTAGAAAATTTAGGATATTTTTCAAGATAGAGGAGGATTATAAAATCTTATAAAAAATTAATAGGCTTTTTATAAATAGTTGTATAAATTTCAAAATTTATTTTAAATTCATACATCACTTTGTATATTTTCAGGAAAAGCAACTTTCTCCAGCTCCATTAATTTTAGGTAGTTAATTTTGAATAATTTCCAAAGCGATAACCAAACATGAATAACATTGATTAATAATTAATTGATAAATACAGTACGTATGGAATTATCCATAAATGATCATTCGACACTAGTCGGATGAGATCAATTGTGTGACGACCAATAAGCTATCATCAACTAGATTTGTTATATTGCACTCATTTTCTAATTGAACTTGCTGTGATACTTTTTCGATTTGTTTCGAGTTATTGGCCGGAATTTGAAACTTCCAAATTATGGCTGATAATTGAATTGAGCATGCCAATTTCATGGAACAATGACCTCACCCGACAACAACTAGTTAAATGTGTAGGGTGTTATAAGTGAATTAAAAAATCATTAGTTAACTATAATTTCAACAAGAAATAAATAATCGCTAATTAAACAAGCGATGTCAACAAGAAGTAAGCTACTAATTCTATTGAATATGAGTACAACACTTATGAGAAATGATATACAGTAATATATTCCCTTGCTAGGTTATCAGAAATTTAAATAATGTACTTTGATAATAACCTTATATTGATCTATTAAAATAGTCCAGAAAACATGAATATGGCAAGAAATACTGGATGGATAAGTATAATGTAATTATACATATAAAATAAAAATATTTCCTCTTCCACCTATACAGGCTCAACGATTCTCTATTCTAAAGCAAAAATATACATGGACTATATCAGTGTATAACTGCAATATATTTACAAGAAATAGAAAATCGTTTCGATGTAAATACTTAATTTATTTCAATTTTGACAAAACTAGCCATGTTATCTATACTACTTAGAAAATAGAAACATTATACATAACTGTTCTTTCTAGTTGGTTCATTAAAGTTGCTTCATTTCTTTCAAAATCTAGATATCAATAGCTACGACCTTAGATAATCCTATTAGAGTGACATTAAACATAGATAATTTGTAATTTATGCCATACATAATATATATTCATCTTAATTTCTTATGTACAAAACATATCTTTTCCAATGATAAAATTTCTATACAGCAAAAACATGAACATGGTAATTGAACATGCTGATGTAACAACATAGAGTATACACATCTATACATATATGTTAAATGAATTTAGAATATATTTACAATATTGACAGGGATAAAATTGTAGGACAATGAGAGATCAATGTCAACTCTTAATGACAGTAAAATTTTACAGCGAGGAAATCACTAGTTGAGTCAATGAATGACACGACGCAATTTATAGATCTCAATCTCGATGTTGTGCATAATTGTGATATTGGTTGTTGGTGTTCTACTGCGATAGGGCAAGTAGCAGAAGGGGGGCGGTGGCGGAGGTGGAGGCGGCAGCGGAGGCGGCTGCAGAGGCGGTGGAGGCTAGACCTTGAGCGGTGACTTGGGCCAGTTGCCGTAGCGGGGGAGGTGGAGGGGCGGCGCCGGCCGGTTGCGCATCATAGCCGGGTGGTGGAAGGGGGGCGGTGGGGGCGGCGAGTGCTGCATCCAGTGCGGAGTGATCAGGCTGTACCAGGACTGAGCTGACAGCGGGTGGCCGAAATTGCCGCCTCCGCCAGCCATGTTGTTCGGCCGGCGCATGCTCTGGTTATTGTTGTTGTTCTGCTTTTGCTTGTTGTTGTTGCCTCCTCCAGTCGACTTCCTCACGTTGTTGTTGTTATTGTTGTTACCTTGCCGGTTATTTCTTGGCGACAATGGCGTAACCTGCTACAAAAACAAAGAAAAATGTTAGAAATAATAATATTATTATATGACACTTTCAACCAATTCAAGGAGTTTTTCCAATAAATAAAAATTATCTAATACTCCTGCCATACTGAGTTGAAGCTAGTTTCCGTTAGTTGTTGAGTTTGTAGTCTCCGTTAATGTTTTTTTTTTTTTTACTTTTTAGATTATATTTTACGATTATTTTTTTTTCAATTTCAGGTTGTATGTCAAGGTTACTTCAGTTTTTTTTAAGGAAACAAATTTATCATTTATTCAGATATCAATTCGAATTTCATCTATACCTTTGAACAGAGAACAAAACTTGAAAGAAGTTGGCGACTTAGGAACTCTGGGTGTTGAATGTGTTATTCCATTATTTCCTAATCGTTTCAAGTGAATCATACTATTAGTCAAATGAATCAGCAATCAATCAGCATATCAGTTATCTTCTTACGACGTTTTAGATTGGATCCATCGGTTTTTTTCTCACTTATCATAAACATATCTTCTCTCTATTTTTGAACGTAATTCTTTCCTCACATGGAGCTCTAGTATTTCAAATTTAGTCTTTGTCCCTATGGATGTTTAGACCCTGACTGACTGCAATGTAAGTCATGTTAGGTCCACTTTTGGCCGGTTGTAAAGCACGAGAATAGAAATCTAGAATCTATAACAAAGTCAAGTAAAAATTTTCAAGATACTGTTATGATATGATACGGTTATTCGAGATGTAAAAGCTAGTACAGATTGGAGCTAAATCACTCAAGACTTTACTGAAAATAGCAATTTGATGTGTATTCCTTTTCTTCATATGTTATTCAACAGCAGAAAAAGATAAATTTTAGAAACTAGTTCATTCTATGACGACTTTCAATCGCAATATCTTGGTTTGCACGCCTTTAGAAATGTACGGACGGATCTTATGTTATTGAAAATCGACTCATCCTATCTAATGGCGCATTGATCTATCACCTAGCCAGACAAATTTCTCGGAAGCTGGTTTCCAAGCTCTCGCCTTTCACATCCATCCCGACCAAACCATCCACTTTTACACTTCAATAGTCAGTGCCATACGTTTCAACGGTTGCTATCGCTACAGATCGTTCAATAATCAATATGTCTCCGTCATCCAACTTCTTCAAGTATTTTGGGGTAAACAAAACATTCATTGGTCTGATGTTTTCGGAAATCTTCAATTTGGACGGTATAGAAAACAAATATTTCCAAATTCATTGATAAAATTAGCCTATAAAAAATTCTGCATCATTACGCGTTTTAGTCAATTGATCAACCGTAAAATAGAATGTTTCCTTCTTTTATGAAATTATTTCATAAATTTTAGTTGATTTAGATAATTATTTCGTTATCATTTCTTGAAGGTAAGGGTTACAAATTTTTCAATGTTTTTGAGTCAAAGAGATCGCACAGCAGAGTAAAACAATTACTGAATGAAGAAGGCTCAAATATTCAAAACTCAATATTCAACCAAATATTGAAAATCAAAACTCTCGAATATTCAAGGAGATAATGCATCTTCATGCCAACCTCAAATTATGATGATGAATAGTTTATTAAAGCATAAGATTGGAATTAATCCAAACTATACATTACATCAATTAATAGTGTTGATAAGAATTTTCGAGATTATTGATTATCTTGGAAACGGTTTTTTCATACTGAATCGATTTTACCAAGATGAATAACCTCGACCCACATAAAAACGTGTAACGATTTTAGTATTGCATGAATGCAAATTCATTTACAGCGTTGCAATTTTCACTACAATTTCTTTGCAGATTCAATGACTATTTTAATGTTATCAAGAATAATGTGCAGTATTTAGTGCACAGCTCACTTTCAAGCGTGGGTTGAAGTTGAGATAAGTAAGAATATTAAGGTTAAAATTATCAAATCATTGTAAAGTCGCTAGAAAATGGCAGAAAAAAGGAAAAGTTCATCACAACGAAGAAATTTTGCCGATTAGCATGATTATGCTGTTGAAAGTGGAGGTTATTTACAGTTCATCAGATTCATGAACAGAGAGCAGGAAATGAAAGGTCAAAGCGGTGGCAACACGAGTCAATGAAGGCCATGCATTTCATGATGTAAAGAAAAGTGAAAGGTTTCTAATGAGTAAATGAATCTTCTAGAAAAATAATTGAAGACAAAAAATACTTGGAAATTTTTGAAAATATTAATGGGGTTTCCACAAACAATGAACAGTTGCATGGAATATAAAAATAATCGATACAAAAGCGAATTGTAAACTATTGTAGATGAAAATAAAAGTTTAGGAATTCACAAGATCATGCATTTTGGGATTTTAATCGAAGGAATATATTCCATTAAGGACATATTTCATATCCAGTTGAATATTCAACAAAACTAATGTATTTTGAATATAAGTGAGAGTCCTATTTATTTGAAATTATTTGAATTGGTTTGTAAAATTGTAAGAAACTTCATAAAAGTTCTTTTACTAAACACATTTTTGAAACTTTCTAATAATTGAATGCAAGAAATTTCTCTTTTTGGGCAAAATTAAAAATAAATTGGCTAATTACTTTACAACTACAGAAAAACAATAATCGTGAAGGCAATACTTTTTCGTCGCCTTCTTGGGACGTTAATAAATTGTCAGATGATATTTTTAACTGATGTATTCTTTCCTTAATAATCATCATTGTTCATATCATGTCCAAATAAAATTTCATATAATATGCAAATTTTCTAAATCAGCTAATCACCTTTGTTGGTATTAATTACAAATTTGGAAAATTTTCATGTCTCCCATATAGCTTATAGAAACTCTAATGACGCTGATATTCATTACAGCGCAATTAAAATATGAATAAAAACATAAGTATCGATACAAGTAATATTCATTTTCAGGCCTCAATCATTATTCCCAAGAAATCACCTATTCTAAATGGTAATTTTCAGAGTACCACGACCAATAATGACAAGACCTCTGGGTAATGTATCTATGAGTACTTCTACTTTTTATGGGTTTGTATAGTGACATAATTATAGTTTCATAGCTATTGAAAGAATTATTTAGCGTTCAAGAATAAATTACAGACAAATAATATCGAAAAAGCATGTTTTCAAGAGTATTCTATTCGAGATAAGATACTACTAAATGATTTTATTTATAAAAACAATCACTATCGATACAATAACAAATTTTGTTAAAGTAACTTGGCAACAACTCGATTTCTGATAACCTTTTGCGTGGTTATTGAGTTTGGTCTACTCCTACAACTCTTCAATAAAAAATTAAATGGAACAGTGAACAGACGTTGAGAGATAATAAATTCATAGTTCAACGCTACAAGACTTCATTGTAAGTACTAAACTGCATCAAAAATCAGCACGTGCCATTTCCCAAAAAGTATTGAGGAATAATCCGTGAAGTTTGGTTATTGTAATATTGGATTACTCAAATTACCGCTAATTATTTTTCATTCCATTTAAGCCGCCATAAGTTTTTTGCAAACTCTATGATAATACAGTTCTAATAAATGAAAATAAAATAAATTATTTTAAAATCAGGCATAATGAGATTTCATTTAATTTCGACCTTTTAAAATAGTCTACTACCAACAAACTAATAGGCTACAGTGATAAAAAATATCAAGTATCTACCTTTCTGAAGCCTACATAGTCAAGTGTTTTAGTCATCAATATAAAGAAACAAGTCCTTCAAGGAATTTTAAATGCATAGTTTTTCCGTTATTTTATTAAAAATGAATGGTAAAGTTTGAGCTGAGAAATCCAATGAAACTCTTGAAGTTTGGATCCGTAGAGCTGTACTGCTGGTTATTGAGATATTTGGCAAAATATGCTACAAATTATGATTTCATGTTTCCCAAGAAGATTCAAAAGTAACAAAAATAAACACTTGTAACATGTTTTACTTCTTTCAATCCTCATTTTTAAGATTTGTGTGCATTTCAGACCATTAGTTGTCCGAACATTTCTCCTTCGAAATTGGATTTTCTAGAACTTCTATCATAAGATTATCCATAACATAATCCAAGTTATAGATCCTCTAATTCCAGTCACGATTTTCATCACATTTGGCAAAATATATCAATAACCACTACAGATCAACAGTTACAAACTTGTACTGTTGTTTATTGAGAAATAAAACTGTTAAATTTTATTTACTTGAACTTTCAACTTATTTCATTGGATTAATCAGTAAACTTTACATAGATCGTACTTTAATACGATACCCAAGTAAATCACAAAAGGTATGGAACTTTAAATTTAATCTATGAACAGATCCGCATTGATCTCTATTTCCTTGAATGTGTTTTTATAGGGTTCATTATTTATTTTGATAAGTTCAACAATTCCCATTCGAGTCTCGCCTATCATCAACAGCCCAAATAAGGGGGGCGGGGGAAGGAGAAACGGCAAACAAACATTGATATGAATGTGTGAAAACCTGATAAAAATTATAATTCTAAAGAGCCAATTAATATTCTCAAAAACAACAATAAATAAGCAACATGAAATCAAAGGATTGATCGCCAAAGTAATAAACCTACAAAGAAATGATAATTCTCGGAGGTTTACTTTAGAGAATTCTATCCAAGGATTTCCAATCGTAAATGTCTAATGAAGAAAACATCCAATAGTGCATAATAAATAATAAATGGAAAAAACGCTTTATGTATTTATTGATCCTAGATTCCGAAAGCAGAACGCATTCAATTACAACAACTGAATCAGAAACATTATTACTGCAAATAATGCAACAAATGAAATAACGTCTACAGAAATAACAGATCATAAGAAGTTGCATCTGATCTTGAATCTGAGTCGCTGAAAGTGAGGAAACGGTCCATAGACGCCGACGCGCATGTACTACCTGTTTGAAAAATACGACGAGGAAAATGAAGAGGTAACGTTTAATGAATATCTGTTGCCATGGGAATATTGAAAATCAATACGATTAAAATCGAGCCCGGGAATCGTACTCGGAATAGATTCTTATCGAGATGAATAACAAAAATATGGATTGCACAATGATAGATTTAACCCTCTCTATTGATTATTATTAACCAGTAGTTTGAATGCGATAGTGCAAATAACACAATAATCGCATACCGTTATCAACAGTAATGATTCGAAACTTGTTGCATTCAGCTTATCCATAGAAGCATTGAATTGTGTTTTGACATTGTGACAGGTGAAAATTGGAATGCGAATTGAATAAAAGACCAAAATTATCTCATAACAGAAAAATTGATATTTTTATAATCAATTAAAAAGGAATATTATTTATTGAAAAATTAACATCAACTAACATTGGAAAATTAATCAATCATTTCGGAAATAATTGATTAATTTTATTACTCTCATCATCTTAATTGGTAATAACACTTTGTGAAATGAAAAATTAAAATGTGAACATTTCATTAGTTTTAAATCGTTGAGTTTTTAAATCGAAAGTTTAATGGTTCATCAGCGATTAATATTACACAGTCAAACAAAATAGATTAAGTTAGATAATAATAGAAATAGATTGTAGTTTAACTACTACACAAACTTCTACTACTACTGGTCAAATTCTAATTTGAATGCTACATTCTAGTCTAGTCCAACAAACGATAAACAAGTCTGGAAAAAATACAGCAATTGACATCGACTGATTAGGAATAGGAGGGCACTATCATTTTATTATTTTTCGTCATACTCGTTCAACATCTTCTGCTTTCCACGCATGAAATCGAGTTGGTAAACAGCTGTGTACAGAATTCAAAACAGCTGTTTTTTATTAAGTTTAGTGGCGAGTGATGAACCCTTTACCGCACGCTCAAGGGAGAATATGAACAGAGAACAGCTAAGTTGTACTGTAATAAAAACTGATATAGCACGATCCTTTCAACTTGTCAGAAATCAGCTGGTTCAGTAATAATTAAACAGTGATTTCGAGACAATAATCACAAGGCCTTTTAAGTCTTGAAAAGACCTTTCAAAGAATAACTTTTTAAAGACCTTTTCAATAATCTGCGAGATTCAGCATTTGTAGGTTAAGTATTGTACTGGTGGCCGAGTAAAACATATGTTTTCTGACAAGTTAAAAGGATTCTGCTATATCATTGAAGTTTGATATCGTGATTCAAGGTTAAGTTCGTGTAACAATGATTTATTGTTTCTTCTTTCAACTTTTCTGTTCTTATATTCTTTTATGACGAAAAGTATCGTACATAACTCGTCTGGGAAAGTTATTACATACCAGAGTACTTCACTCGGCTTTCAGCCTCGTGAAGAAAACAATCTACTCGTATGTAATCACTTTTCCCAAACTTTTTATATATACTACATATGAATCAATTCAATTGGCAGTATTCTGATAACAAAATTTGCTCAACAAAAAGCTTCCAACACTAGGTACTTACTTGCTTGGTTTCAGTAATTTTCAAATGAACTTTGCCAGTTGGTTCTTCCCCTTCACTGCTTGCAATTGACAAGTTCTCAGCGGAGTCTTGGTCCTCCACCACCAGCCGGTTCTCCTTGTCACTAAACGATGCTAATGTACAATACGATCCTTTGTTTTCGCCGAATCTAAATTGAAAAAAGAAGCAACATTAGAATCTTGGAAAATATCTATAATGAATAATAAAACTTGAGCTTGTCACGACCAAATATTTGAATAATCTTTTATTCAAATATTATGGGTGCGATAACTTTAAAACTAAAGATGATCAAAGCATAAGTACCGAGTATTAATGAAATATACTACCCCTGATCAAACCTCTATTAATGGTAATTTTGTAAGCATTCAAATCCAGAGAATTATCTTATAATAAGCTTAAAATTCAGTAAAACTGAAACAGTTTAAGTAGAAAAGTAGAAATACGTATATTATTTTGAAGTTATGTTTCTATTTGTATACTTATAAAATATCTTATTATTAATATGAACAGAGCTTTTGAGATTAGAGGTTGTGTTTTTTGGTTTAGATAATTATTAGTTCTTCGTTAATTTATTGTATGAAAAATCAATTTTTCATCAAATAAACAATGTTTATAAACCAGAAAATTTACCTCATATTGGAACTGTATTACTGTTTGGGAGAAAGAATGTAAACGATACAAGCATGTTGTACACTGTTTCTAGGTAAAATCTATTGAACCCAAAGCTAGTAACTTGAGTTATACAACAATATAATGATCTTTCACTTCATAATAAAAACGGCAAAAACCTTTTGCTTGTTTTGGTTTATTCAAATTGGATAAGCAACCTGCAGAAAATGGGATTCAACATTTTTGTTCCTCAAGTTTATCCAATCTGTTTGACTGAATTTATTTAATATTTGTCAACAAATGGTTTTTTGAGAAATATGTATTTAAGGAGATATCAGAAACCGAAAAAAAGCGTTAGATTCAGTGTAGCTTATTCATCCCCCTATGCGAAGGGTCGAAAGCTCGGCAAATATGCATTTTTTATGCCAATGAAGGTTCATATCATAATGTTTAAAATACTATTTATTTGCAGGTTGAGTTATTTTTACCAAGGATTTACTGGTTATTTGACTGGGCTCAGCGAAAGAATCAATTATTAGTTTTGTAGTGAATAATCTAGAGCTAGAGGTTATGAAGATTCACTCTTTTATGGATGAGCCAAATAATATTTTATCGGGTATTTTCAATCCAAAAATGTTGAAGTCACCCGTCACCCGATTATCAAAAATTCACAAGAATCCCAGAAATCAGGATTTAAATGAGAGCAAACATTGCAAAAATGAAACAGTGTGTTTATATTATTCAAAGACCAGATTTATGAGGTTTTGATGCATTTTAGAACATAGGATGACTGAATTTCTTTGGAATTGAATTGACCTCAAAAGGTTTATGAATTGAATGAAGATGCTGATTCAACAAAACAAAATCAAGTTGACCCTCTTTAACACGAAAAAAATAATGTTTTCTACCATATTTACAAATTACCTCAATAATTAACATTAAAGTTAGAAACTTTAACTAGTTTAATTTATTTATTTTAGGCAACAAAACCTAAGAAAACACATACTTAAAACAGTAATGGGGGACAGGAAAATAAATTTTTTTTCTGAAATTTAAGAGTGCCTATTTTCTAGGATACACTGTATAAATAAGAAATTCTAGGAAGATTGTAAACATACTAGAATTTTTCTAGACATTGAAGTGTCAGTATCAAAGGATCAGTCAATTTGATTTTGGAGTGGATTTGGGAAAGGTATCTTCACGACGTATAGATGTAATGTATACATTCATCCAGATTGAATGATTTGGATAAAAAACAATCATGAAGAACAAGTACATAATGGATTGATGGGGCCCTAGAATCAATAGCCTGACTCGTCCTAGTGTTGTAACAATCTTTCATGTTATGCGGGAACAAAAGAATCGACGTTTCTACAAAACTACTTTCAATGACAACGCGATTACGATTGTGTAAAGCATGTTTTAGATTTAGAGAAAGCCAGTATGTTGATAACAGTTCTACATGAAATTATTTCAAACAATTGAGTTGACTAACTGACAGCTTGTGAATTTTGTAATGATTTTGTT